>CP053163.1:1294753-2026215 GCA_014607495.2 Carposina sasakii | reverse complement strand
CCCCAGTCCTTAAAGACGAAGGTATTCAACCAGTGCGTGCTGCCGGTGATGACCTACGGTGCCGAGACGTGGTCTCTAACTATGTGCCTCATAAAAAAGCTCAGGATCGCACAGCGAGCGATGGAGAGAGCTATGCTTGGGATCTCTCTGCGTGATCGAATCAGAAAGAGGAGATCCGCAGACGTACAAAGATCACCGACATAGCTGAACGGTCCAGGAAGCCGAAGTGGCAATGGGCAGGGCACATAGCTCGAAGTACTGATGGCCGATGGAGTCGGAAAGTTCTAGAGTGGATACCACGTATCGGCAAGCGCAGCGTGGGAAGGCCACCCGCGAGATGGACGGATGACCTGGTCAAGGTTGCGGCGTCGGTTGGATGCAGGCTGCTTCCGACCGGTCGGAGTGGAGGTTGTTGGGGGAGGCCTATGTCCAACAGTGGACTTCTCAGGGCTGTAAATGATGATTCTTTATTGTACACACTAACATTAGACAATATAGTGACTTAAAATAGTTACACAAAAAGTGTACAAAGGCGAGCTTATCTCTTCCTTGCTTTTTCCTTTTTTACTAATTGCATATAGATGTGTGTATATGCCCGAGTCTGTGATCCCAAAATTTGGTAGTCATAAATGGATGGATATAGCTATGGATGGAACTACATAAATATGTTTATATTAAAAAAAATTGTCCGTCTGTAATTTTTATCTGTCTGTTCTGACTAATCTCTGAAATGGCAACACCACCTTTGACAGGACCCTAACGGGGAGTAACGGCGACGGGAACTAACGGGAATTCTAAATTTTTCGGGGACAAAGTCGTGGACGGTCACTATAACAATATAACTATAAATATAAATAAAATATTTTTTCAGTTAAATATAAATGACAAAAAATGAGGAATATACCACACGTATCAAGATAATGGTTAAAAAAGGGCCTTTCGTTTGGGATCCGACCTCTTTATCCGTTCGCGTTGGAGTGACGGGTACATTAAGTAAGGGCAAAGAGGAGGTGGCCTGTCATCCTAATTCCTACTGTATTAGGTATACCTATTTACATAATATGAATGTTTGTGAAAATTGAGATGTTAATCTTTATTACTTCATCTATCGCTTAAAAACTACCGCATGCATTGAAATTTTAATGAAACTTAGCAGTCATGCAGATGTACATCACAATATATACAGGATGTTTTTTTGTGGCCACCTTTAACGAAGGGTACGTATTCTATACGTGAAATAAAGTAAGTTTATGCAAAAAAAATGCTGGAAAAAAAATTTTTTTTTTTGAAAAAAAATTTTACATTCCTTGATCGTGCGAAATTTATAGTGTCTAGTGTTTATGTTAGTTTTTTTATAGACAGATATTAATTATTTTTCGTGAAAAAATCCTGCTACGCGCGTCTATGTGCATTTATGCAGAAAAACGCAGTCTATTTACTCAACTTTGGACCCTAATATTTTGGAAACCAGACACTTCCTACCTGCTTCCATGGAGAAAAATGATCGTGATGATAAGGAGATTCCGTAGTTTTCGGGAACGTTGACGACCTGTATACTGGGTGTAAAAAGACAACTTTGTTTTTTTAATACTTCGTATTCTTTGTGACATCATGATCATTTTTTTCTATGGAAGCACCCCTGGGAAACCACGGGTTTCCAAGATATTGAGGTCCAAAGTTACATGAATATCAGCATTTTTTTTAAATAAATCCACCTGGAAACAGTTAACAAACATTTTTTTTTAAAGACACCATATTAATATTTAAAAATGTTAGTTTTGAAGGTACATTTGTCAATAGAATACATTGCTTGCAATAAAATAATAAAAAATATATTTTCCTAGGATTGGTTCCATAGAAAAAAATGTTCGTTACGTTACAAAGAATACGAGATATTAAAATAACAACGTTATCTTTTTACACCCTGTATATATAGTTTACGTGGTAAAAGTCCAAGGCGTCCGCTAGTCATACATAATAAAATACTTAGATCTTTATAAATACGCAACTTAATTTTTAAAACGAAATTTACGACCGCAAAGATTCTCCGCGCGTACTCTGATTGAACACTGTGATTCATTATCGCATCTCCTGTTTACACTTCATTCATGATTCTTGTTCGAGTGACGGGGACAGACAACTGACAGCCCCGGATAGTGTGTGACCAATTTACATGCTGCAAGGTTTTTTACTGAAAATACTTTCCGACTTGATCGAGTTTAAATTGGGTCGTAGAGAAATAAGGATTTTCAACACATTTTCTCTGAGTTTATTCTGTAGGCACGGTATATAGATATGAATTTATTTTTTCATTATGTACTCGCTTTATTGACAATTTATATTCTGGGTACCAATGTTGCAAGGATTGGAACCTAGCATTTTTGGTTATTTTTTACTCTCGAAAAAATAGATAAAAACTATGCATCGCTTTTTTACCTAATAGTTTCATCATTGAAAAGTACGCAAATAATATGTAGTAAAACTTAGAAACTATTTTTTATATCTTTTGTCTCATTCACGACTACTCTCAAACTCTATCTTCCATCTCACTCTACGTGCGGCTCGGCGTTCTATATGACGTTGAAAAAGATATATATATATGTGCCATAAATGTTACTTAATACGTAATTATTTGCCAGTTAGTGTAACCGTAGTTAATTCATACGAACGCAAAGGGGAGCTCGATTACAAAATAATTATGATGAATGTATGTTTTTGTACAAGCTGTAATAAGGTGGCAATTAAAGCTATTTTGTTTCGATTTGTAGAAAGTATTGTTGACGAATGTATTAAAGAGATGATACATTAAGTTTATGAGGATGCAACCTTTTTTTGCATGGCAGGGCCATTCAAATACAAATAAGCCATCAGTCAACTAAATGTTGGTTCTAACTAGGTAGCGGTTCTAACAAGGTAGCGGTTCTAACTTACTCGTACCTATTCAGATACACAAATATAGATTAATATAGTTTTGCCCTTTGTCCCCAAGCAAGTTAGGCAGAAATCTTAGATTACACTATTATTTTTCACGCCTTTTACTTAGCTATTTAGAATCGGAAAAAGAAAGGTCAGGTCAAGAGTACCCTAAACCGACGCGCGTGCATGAAGAATATCGTGAAAGTAGATGAAGCGAAAAAGGATCTTAGCAAATGGAGATCCGTGATCTCTGCCTACCCCTCCGGGAAAGAGGCGTGATTTTTTTATCTTCATCCGTCAGCCCCATCTTCTTCCGAGCATGTCGTAGGAGTCGACTAAAAAACTCGGGCAATTAGCTAGCAACTTGTCACTGAACATTTACATCCCTACTATGCTTAATGTAGCTGTAGAATCAAGACTACCTACCCCATATGTGTGTCATCATCATTATCATCATCATCAGTCTATTGCAGCCCACTGCTGGACGCAGGCTTCCCCCGGGGCACGCCACAAGACTGCCATGGGGGGTATTGGCTTATAGTCACTACGCTGGGCATGTGGGTTGGTGACCGCAGTTTGTATTTTGGACTATGTTCACTATGTGCCCACCTCCCGGAAACCCTTAATCGCCTCGTACGATACCCATGGGCAGACATGGGGTGGTACGAATTGTACTCTGCCGGCACCACGCGGCATGTGTGTATGTATCTTAAATTTTGTCTAACAATACGAGTGAACTTAACCTACATATAAAATTTAGTATTTGCAAATAAGTAATTAAAAACTTTCTCGAGTAACCTAGGTACCTAAATAATAAAATTGTGTAATTTATTATGGAATAAAATACTCCTAGTCTGAATATTAGCAAAAGTTTTATTTCAATTTATAAACTTATAAGGCTTTTTCGGCTCAAAGAATGTAAATTAAACTTTAAAACTAACTTAGGTTAATACTTTCATAAATTAGGTCACGGCTGCCTTGAGTAATTCATTTAATTTTGCTCAATTTAATGGACTTTTCTTTTAAAAACTATTCGGTTATAGCCTCTTAATACTTCTCTAAGATATAATTAATCAGTAAAGTAATTATATAATATTCAGTAAAATAATAATAAGCTATTGAACGTTTGTTTCTATGATGTAAAGAAAAAGCCTTCAAGTATATCCATCCATATTATATACAATGTTTATGGATTTAGGTAGATCGCGTCGCGTCAAATTTAATCAAAATCGGCCCAGCCGTTTATAACGAGTTCAATTACACACGAACAGAAGAAGATAATGAAAACCTAAACTGCTGACCTTATTTATATACCTGAATTTGAAGGGCATACCATTTGAACGACGTAGACATCCAATAAGAAAGGATTTCCCGAAATTCCCTAGGGAACGGGCAAAATGGGTATTGTAAAGATCACGCAGACGAAGCATAAAATGTAAGAAGGTCTTACATTCTATAGGTAGTCATAACAGTTTGCTGCTTACCGAAATGTTAAAGTAGCTCACACGGATATTTTGCAGCGGGCGGGGTCTCGTGGCTTATATTGATTTTGAACCCCCCCCACCCTTTCCCCTCACGCATCTCTTAACTGTTGCTTCCTAGCTCGAGTACAGGATACCATACCTAAAAGTATACTGGGCTCTTGGAATAGTATGCTGAGGTATAACTAGAAAGACAAATGGCTGGAGATAACAGATTAACAGCCAATTGCAATATTGGAATACTAGAGGCGATCTTTCAGACAATGAGCTAGCAACTTGTTACTGCTCTTTTACACCTGAGACAGCTACAACAAACGTTGTTTGTATGATCTCTTTCGTGAGACTGTATCCCATTTTTGGAAAAACAGCCGCGAATATCATGTATTCGATAGATTTTCATGATCAAAGTTAGATTTTGTATGAAAGCAATGGAAGATTTTATTCAAAATCCCAGTGTTTGTATCTACTCTAGCTGCGTATTCCTTTATTCGTCTAATCGTGATAGATAAAAAGAGTTGCTCTCATATCACTAATCGTAGACTCAAATACTCAACCATTGAAAAGTAGCTCTTGTGTCGAAGTGTACAAAGTAGCCTCTCACACGTGTTCCCTTAGGTTCCCTTGGGAATTTTTGAATGCTAAATTGGCAAAAACTATATAATTGTAAAATTGTTGACATTTAATTTATTATTACTATTTTATTTTATTATTAATGTGACATTTATTACTACTAGAATAAAAAAAAAGCCTATATGCTAGAGTATCTGTATTGTATGTGATGCTAGCTAGACTTATAACATTAACCAATTAATAACTTTTAGCTTTATCTATTAAACTTTATCTTTGTGTAACTAACATAACTAACATTTGCATGCCAATGACTGGCAAATATGCAGGAGCAAATTTTTCTATTACACTATCACCATTATGTACCCATATTTATGCAAATAAATGATCTGAATCTGAATCTGAACCTTAAGGGAAAAAGTAATTACCTACTCAGAACACGAACTGCCACTATGTATGTTGCGTTGTTAGTTATATTAAATTTTGTTTTCACATTTCCCAATTAAATACCAATTCAGTTGCAAATGTGCTGTTATGGTTTTTTTTCATTAATGATGTATGTTGTAAAACAGCTTAAGTGTAAGACGGATTTGCTTACCAATGTTTTATTTATGGCATCGTCATAATAAATAATATCGTACATCTTAAAAATTAAATACAGTAATTATAATAGTCGGTCATGGATGGTGGACGCCCGCAACTCCGTCCGCGTGGACTACAGAAAAAAACAAAATGTCCAAATTATCCGGGATAAAAACATTTTCCCGGGAAAAAAGTAGCCTATAATGCTAAGTGGGACCTGTCGCAACATATTCCTGAAAACTGCATCGAAATTGGTTTAGCCGTTTCTGAGATTATCATGCACAAACGCACAGACAAACCGACAGACAAAAATTTAAATAATCATTCTTTTGGGTACTATTGCGTTGATAAAGGTCTCCTATAATATTTTTCTCATATATCTTCCATGTACAGACAGCGATCCGTTACGTTTTTATTATATGTATAGAAGATAGAGTAGAGTAGAGTATAGAAGAAGATATAGAATAGATATAAGATTGTTTTTTTTAAGGGCCGATTTTTCCATTGTCAGATAGCCCATTAGAAGCATAAAGTTGATACTGTCTCTATTTTAGTAAAGTTTTAGAGATTGACAGCTTTAACTTTATTCTTCTGACAGGCTATCTGACAATGGAAAAATCAGCACAAAAACAATTGCTTTAGATAATGGCCTCATCTTCCTGCCCTTACCCCATTATTTATGAGGTCGGCGCAACATGCTTTCTTTCGAAACTCACATTGCCAAAGTTTTGGCATTTGTTTTTACAGCCGGCTGCCTCCCTGACGCCAACTCTTCTCGGGTAAACCTAAGTGAAAATTTTTAAAAAATCCATTAATTAAATATGAAATAAATTTAGCGACGGCCGATTGGTGTAGTAGGTAGTGACCCTGCCTGCGACGCCATAGGTCCTGGTTTTGAATCCTGGTAGGTGCAAACATTGATATGATGAATATTAATGTTTGTTTCCGAGTCATGGATGTTTCTATACTTATCTATGTATTTATATACCGTTGCTCAATACCCACGACACAAGACCTTATGGATCTTAATATGGGACTAAGTTAATGTGTTTTGAAGTGTGTGAATATAAAAAAAAGTGGTACAGGCCCGTGACTGGTTTCGAAATCACGCCTCCCGACTGAAAGGCGCACGTCTTAACCATTGGGCTATCACCGCCAATGATCTAATTATAATTATAACGTGTATCTAAATATGATTCAAATTATTCTAATCTAAAAAGCCATCAACACCCTAAAGCTTCAACAAAACAAAATAATATAACAAGCACAACAAAGTTTAGATAAGTCAGTTTTCTTGTAAATTTTGTACGCCCATAACAAAATGTTTAAGTTTCCCAAAGTTCAAGCGACTCAGATCAAACTTTTCTCAACGTGTCTTACAAAGTACGAGTAAGGGAGAAAGCATATATCGATATTGTGGCGGGACTTCAGATATACTTCTTTTATGCAGGGTTGAAACGGAAAGGATATTTTATGCGAAATGCTATTCCCTACTAAGTTTAGGGGCTTGTTAAAAACTTGTGCTATCGTGTTCTTCCAAACACTTTAGTAACTGACGTGGCTTAAGGATTATCGTCATCCCGGATACCGAGAACAAATTGACGTAACTTACAAATTGCAGGGAACTTTAGAAGTAGGTTAATTTACCTGTTGTTCGTCTATCATTCCATTTAGGAACTGATGCTGTCACTATTTTGATAAAATTTTAGTGAATGATAGCATAAACTTTATCTTTTAGATAGGATATCTGACCATTGGAAAAATTGGAAATACCTATTTAATTTTTGAAACAATAATATTTCACCTCTATCTTTTTATCAATAGAACTAATTAAAGCAGGTGTTAAAATTAATAATAGAAACTGAATACTTACGAGTATTCACGTGACACAAAAAGTTTGTAACATCTGCCTTGTCCAATTTCACTGCACGCACACCTGAAGCTTCTTTATCCTGTTTATCGCAGTTAGGCCAAGTACACAGACGACCGAAAAAGGGTCAAAAGGGCATAAACTTGAGAATTTTATTTAATCTACGCACGGGATTGAGGTGAAATCCCGAGGTGCCGAATTTGCGGAATCCTATCACCAAGAAGGCCGAAGATGAAGGAGGTGGCTTAACAATTGTATAAAATATCGCTGTTTCGCGAGTGTCGATAATTTTTTGACTCTACCATGCGTACCAAAAAAATTAAGTTAATTTTTTTCACGTAGAAATATCATGACCAATTCAAAGAATGAAGGTTTATTCATTTGTAACATTGTGATACGATGATCCCAATTTTGCTGATAAAGTTGGCAATGCCAAGCGAAAGAGTAAAATTTAAAAAAAATAAGTTGACGTCTCGGGGCTTTATGGCCGGCAAAGATAATTTTATTAATGGATTAATACATGTTACACTTCCTAGGCTACATTAGGGTCGATTCCGGCGGTCACACTTAAACCTAAACCTAATTTTAGTCAGGTCTATCTCCCTCCGTTCTTAACATAAATGTCTGAGAGAGAAAAGGACAGGTAGGACTAATTTTACGTTTAGGTTTAAGTGTGACTGCCGGAATCGACCATAATGATGGTCTATATTTAGTTGTAGTATCTCCTTGTTGCCCTACCTTCATGCCAATGACCTGCGCGAGAATTTTATTATCGACGACAGGTGAGGTTTGCCGATAAGGGCGAGGGCTGTTGTGATTTTCGGGTAAATCAATGCTTATCTTATTTGGATATCGTTTTGGAAAATGACAGGGCGTGCAGATGAGCAGCGGTGAATTTGGTTTGGGAGTAAAAGGCACGAAAACCGCGAAATATGGCGGGGCGAAGCGATTGCGGAGCGGTGAGAATAGTGTTTCGACCGTCCCGCCCAGCCGCGTCATCGCTCGTTTTGTGCGCGTCACATATGTTCATGTTATTTGCATCACCGCCAATTCGCCATCGCAACGCCCTGCAACATCTCAACCATCGCTGTACAAAATAATAATAAAGCGATTAAAATCAGTATTAAAGAAAACAATATTTATTTCCCACTTGGATCATTTATATTCTGACCCTACTACGAGTTCTAAACGTGGCATTGGGATCTCAATCGCGACCTCATTTTTGGGAACACAGACTTTTATAGTTATTTAATTAATCCAGCAACATATTAGGTGTATAAATTAAAACTTTTAATAATTTTTATTTTAAAACTTTTAAGCTAACAATAAATAGTTTATGATTGAACATTGAGAAGAATAGTAAATAAAAACCAAAATGTTTTAAGAAAATCATGTTTATCCTAAGAATTTAGTTTAAAAATAAATACCGAGAACAGTCTGGCGCAGCTAAGTGCAAGTGTCAGTCCTAGCTTACATAGTGCAACTTGATATTACAGCTGTTTTCAGCACTCGTTTAAAGAAATAAACGTAGATGTTTAATTTGATACTGCTGCAAGCTGCATTGCACTGATTCAATTAAGAATGCTAGCAACAACTAGCCACGTTGCATTATTCTACATATGAACTACAGAAAAAAAAGGTTAGGTATTTCCTGTTTAATTGGTTTTTCTTTCTCATTTGCTACAACCCACATAACTTATCTATCAGAAAACGTTACTTTACGGACACATGCATATGGCATTTACTCCAAGGCCGCTCCAGCCCAGCTTTCCCGCCGAATCCCAAAACCTCTTATTTTCTTAGAAACTTTTGTTATAAAATAGAGTACAGCTATGTCTATACAAATAAAATTAACTTATTATAAAATGTGATTGAAACGGAGAAAAGTCTATTAGGTTTAACATTATGGCTGTATCTGCACCCGTATGATGAATTTGGTGAGAGTGAGATGTCTCAAACGTCAAATTCACAGAGCTATTAATAACTAAATAAACTATGTGTATGTACTTTGGATGTAAAAATAGACTTAAGAATTAGAATAGACACTCGTTCTCGAGCCAGGACTGAATGAATTAGGGCTGATAGAAGTGGTTTGCAATCCCTTTTTACACACCAAGTAGAAACACTTGCCTTGTCTATTTACTACTTAGCTCTGTGGATTTAACGTTTAAAAGTAAGACATCTCGCTCTCACCAAATTCATCATACGGGTGCTGTTTTGAAAACTTCATGAATTATTTCGTCTGTTTTGCTAATTTTCTTAAGCTGAGGTTTCTTTAAACTTTTTCGACTTTGCGGTGCCGACATGTAAAGGTACCTTTACGGCCGCCATATTCCGGTGCCGGCTAGGAAATAATTCATAGTTTGAAGCTATTAGATAGAGCTAATAAAGTATGTCACAACATATCCTTTTGACTTTTGTTGGTGATCTCACTGGCATGAGTTTTCAAATAACTTTGATCAAGGTCGTGAACTAAAACTTATTTGAGTACGCACTAGACTGAATTTCTTACTCAAGGTTTCAAAGTCTAGATTCTGCTGCGTAGTAACCTAATCCTGCGCTAAGATTAATGGAGTAGTTTGTACACGAACAAGATTCTATCAGTTTCAAACATCAAAACAGTTCTATTGAAAAGGTTTGAACTGGATTATACATACATACATATTTATTTTTTATTTTTTTATTTA
The DNA here is from genome assembly GCA_014607495.2 of Carposina sasakii. Lineage (NCBI taxonomy): Eukaryota > Metazoa > Arthropoda > Insecta > Lepidoptera > Carposinidae > Carposina > Carposina sasakii. Next base: position 2,016,112 of record CP053163.1, on the reverse strand, counting down.
TCTTTTTAAATGGTTATACAAAAAAACTTAGTTACAATAGCACTTTATAAAACCAACGAGGTTTGTGTGATAGTGCTACACAGTTCACATCGTATCCCTTTACCCATCTAGATTATATATACTTAATATTACTTATTACACATAATTACTTGCGGAAATAACTTTTTTTTTGTAAACTACTAAGTTTATATGCATTATCCAGTGTCATTGGTATCATGGGTAGAAGCTAGAAGATATAATCACGCCTTTATCCCTTATGGGGTAGGAAGAGCACCAAGGGCCGATAGAATCATATTGTGCCACCGGATTACATGGCCAAATTTTTCCGTAGTGAGTGATAAAAAGCGAACAGCTTTTACAAAGAGATTTTTTCCAGCATACCTACATACATTAAAACAATAGGTAGCATAAAAAATATACTTACATTTACAAGTATCTATATCTTATATATCTTTTTTACTGATCATAAAAATACCGAAACAAGAGAGCTTATTTATCTTAACGTTAAGAGGTATGTCGAAGATTTTCCTATCCTTATAATAAGGGATGTAGTAGTGTTTATTGCGAGAATGTTACACTATGCTCTCAGAGATTATAGTATTAGTTACTAACCCCTTTAAGACTGGAAGCTTAGAAACGGCTCTGTAGGGTATTCAAATAGATTCTGTAAATTTTGCAGTATAATGTATAGTATGTCTCTATGTTTCTTTAGTAAAACTAGGTTTTAATAACAATAAAATAATTAAAATAGATACAAGTTGTGTATACTTACTTGAGGCTACATTTACTTGAGGCTACATTTGTTGAGTGTGCATCATCATCATCATTATCATCATCATCAGCCTATTGCGGTCCACTGCTGGACGTAGGGTATTTGCCCATAGTCACCACGCTGGGCAGGCGGGTTGGTGACCGCTGTTTGTATTTTGGACTATGTTGTCAACACGGGAGGCACTGCTGCCCACCTCCCGGAAACCCTTAATCGCCTTGTACGATACCCACGGGCAGACATGGGGTGGTGCGAATTCTATTCTGCCGGCACCACGCGGCCAATTGAGTGTGCATAGTCAAACAAAATTCTGTTAAACCTGCATACTTACATCATTTATATTCCAAGTTCGTACTGGCCATGCTAGTGCTGAGCTATCGGTGTCGTAGCGTCGGTTCTTTCCCAAATATAAAAGCACGCTCTTACCCACTATTCGTAATGCACACACATGTGGTTTCAGCACTACAATTCTGATTTTCATAGGGTTTGTTTTATTAAAGTTCCGAATTTGATGACTTGCTACAGGGGCGCGATTCTGCAACCAGTAACGAACCGTTAACGAAACGCGAAGCAATATGTCAACTCAAGATTTTTTGAGAATTGCCCCCCTGGTCTTTAGTTCGAACCCTAGAAGGTTTCACCTAAGTATGTTGAATATCTGTTTTCGCATCAAGATGTATTAATGTGATCTAACATTTTATAATCTCCTTCGTATCTATTAATGCATCTCACCAAGAGGTGAAGTGACGGCCGACTGGTCTAGTAGGTAGTGACCCTGCGTGCGATGCATAGGTCCTGTCGCCCGGTTTTGATATGATGAATATCAATTTTCCGAGTCATGGATGTTTCTATACTTATCTATGTATTTATATACCGTTGCTTAGTACCCACAACACAAGACCTTAGGGACCTTATTTGGGACTAGGTTAATGTGTTGTGTAGTGTGTGAATATTTACTACTACTACTTTATGTATAAAGTTACTTTAATTTACTATAGTCATCCTATTGCAGTCCACTGCTGAACGTAGGCCTCCCCCAGATTATTTAATTTACTATACAGGTTGATTTTTAGTAGTCAACGGTCCCGAGAACTACGGAATCTCCTCATCACCACGATCATTTTTGTCCATGGAAGCATACCCGGGAAGTGTCTGGTTTCCTATATATTAGGGTCCAAAGTTGAGTAAAGTAGACTGCGTTTTTCTGCATAAATGCACATTGACGCGTGTAGCAAGATTTTTTCACGAGAAATAATTAATATCTGTCTATGAAAAAACTGGTATAAACACTGGACACTATAAATTTGGCCCGATCAAGTAATTTAAAAAAAATTATCAAAAAAATTACATCGTTTCCCAGCATTTTTTTTGGCATAAACTTACTTTATTTGATGTATAGAGTACGTAGCCTTCGTTAAGGGTGGCAACGAAAAAACATCCTGTATACCTTATTTATTCCCAACTTTTCTTCTACGATGTGCCGACATAACTCCGATATTATTATGGGATATCGAGTGATTCTGGTGAGTTATTATCCATATGAGATCCAGCATTCGGGCGAGATATAACCAGCGGAATACAAATGGTTTACTTAAGAAAGTACAGGCCGGAAATCTTTGGGATACACTTTATGATTTATTTCGGCGGCGTACATTAGAAATGGCTCCTGAATTTATTCTATACATAGGGCTACACTTACGTTTTAGTTACCTATATAAATGATTATTATTAGTATTAATTACGTAGAGTAAATCAAATAGGATATGTTAAACGAAACACTATAAAACCCTGAATTCAAAATGTTGAGACTTGAAATCATTTTTTTTTCCTAGTATGGTATATATAAGTACTTATGCTTTATTAGATGTATCATACAAACATACATATACGTACGACTGTGTTTTCTAAAATGGGGTAGTCGGGACTGCAGGATCGCGAAAGAGATTCTATAGCCACATTTAGAATAGCGTGGCCAGACCGATGTTAAAAGGTCAGTGAATGTCCTTATGTTTGGAATCTGTCCATATATTTGGGAGTGAAGAAACATATACTTGGGTCATGGGTCAAGAATATAAATGATCCACTTACTAAAGGACTTGACACTTGGAAGGGTCTTCATAGCAATAATTTCGTGAAATCTATACTTTTTTGAGCGTTTTCCGCTAGACCAAGCCCATGTCGTTGGGTATATCTTGGGAGAAATCTCGAGACCCTCCAGATTTGTCTATTCAGATGATTGTATAGATTGATAGTGAATATATTTATTATGCTACTCATGCCGTCGACGGCCGATTGGTGCAGTAGCTAGTGACTGCTTGCGACGCCATAGGTCCTGGATTCGAATCCCGGTAGATGCAAACATTGATATGATGAATATCGATGTTTGTTTTCGAGTCTTGGATGTCTCTAGGTATACTTACTTACTTACTTAGGTATACCCTTGCTTAGTACCTACAACACGAATGTGGGACTAGGTTAATGTGTCCTGAAGTGTGGGGAATATTTATGATGGTTTCATTGTAAATACCTGGGGGGAGGAAATCTTCAAAAATTTTGAGCCGAAACGCAACCACTAAGAGTACTTATTAAGGTATATTTTAGTATGCCGTAGCCGTGAGTATGATAGAATAAAATAAAATATCTGTCTCGGGCTGAAATTATTATGTCTAATTACGTCACCGTAAAGTAATTATTGCTTTGTTCTGAGCGTCTACATCGGTTCCGTTTCGGCTTCGTTCCAACTTAAGACTTTTCGAGAATTGGCCCCCTGATCTAGTACACTTAAATGTTGCTAAATACAGTCCAGTATATCTAGTAATTCTCCATATAATTGGTTCGAATGAACCCATGCCAACTGTAACAAGCTGAATTTGGCTCGGGAGCAAGTTTGGCACCTTTTAGTGAGCCTGATAAATTATGGATTTTTACAGTGATCAACTTGGCACGGGATTAACTCCAGCTGGGGTGTAGCACCTGGGCTCCGCATCTGGGGGGATTTGGAAGTCGTATGTCTATGTTGTGCCTTCAATGCTACGAGATATTGTACTTGATGAATAGAGTAAATACACTAACATTGTCATAGTCAACATTGTCATACAAACATAGAGACGGCTGTATTTCCGAAATGGGTTAGCCTGAACTGCTGGTATATAAAAAAAAAATCCCAGTAAATAAATAAATAAATATAAATTATCAATAGCAAGTTGGTAACTTATGCCATGACAGAATGCATGAGTTTTCTCTTATTGGCCGAAGGAGATGCAACTAATGTAGGTATTCTACAGGGTATGTTAAGCGAAAAGCTATGTAAATATCCCACTGTAGAGAACCTATCCACAAAATTTGAGACTCGAAATCACATGTTTATTTTTCCCGATAGTATGGAGAATTTTTAAATATCTCAGGAATTTTCATACAATCTTGAAAAATAAAAATATGATTTCGAGTCTCAAATTTTGGAAATAGGTTCTCTATAGTGGGCTATTTATATAGCTTTTCGCTTAACATACCCTTTCTGTTACACCCTGTATAAAAGTTCTGTACCAGGACTATATTGATAAACATAACTAAATTTCGAATAATACTAAGCTACTTATGTAAAACGAGGAAACGAGTTTATCTATATAATTAGTAGTACCAGTAAATACTATTTACCCCACATATTTATTAAATAATTATCGGCGTAATACGATTTTTTTACACATAAAGTAGTTAACAATAGGCAATTGTTTATACCGAACGCATATCTGATCTCACACTATTTCATTATTAGACTAGGTCACGTTAAACCTAAACTATATCCCAACACCAATCCATCGTAAACAAGCGCGACCCGAATTCTGTGGTATCATAAAAATTTATGAGAGGATTGTGAAACATTCAAATGAGACCAAATAAGGCGCCGTTGAAGACGCCATAACATGAAATAGGTTTTATCTTGCGCGCCGGCAACCTAGTTAGAGGGAGGGGGGGTTAAAGGGGGATAAAAGTGCACCTTGTCCAATCAGGGGATAGGATGCTCTAGATAAAGTGCACTAGGGCAGTGTCGGTCTGTATTAATTTGGTTTGTGGGTTAATATTTTATATTGGCACAGACAGTACAATACAGACACGTCTAATCCGAAAAAAAAATATATTTATTCAACTTCTAAGCTGCTCTGGGAGTGAAAAAAAAAACGTATAATACTACAGCTGCTTCTCTTCCCGAGCATACTGTACAAGTCAGTAGAGGGACAAGAGGGCCTTGGTATTTTGTAGGCGATGGGCTGACCACCTGTCACTACTAACGAACTTGTACATCTCAACTATACCCTCAAAATTGGTCAGAAGTGTGGTTCTATCAGCCCTCGGTGCTCTGCCTACCCCGTAAGGGATAAAGGCGTGATTATATGTATGTATGTATTCAAAGAAAAAAAACCAACTACGTTAAATTTTTGAACCAGTGTCTGTCTTGCGACTAAGGCAAATCTAATATCTCTCAATCTCAAATGCGACAAGCCGTTTAGGCGTATAGTGTGCGAAAGAAATACACATTTTACCCAAAAAATGATTTTAAAAAGAAGTTGCCCTCAAAAAAGTTCAAATAACTGATCAACTCTAATGGAGAGTCACAAGTGATCCAAAAAACAGAAACGTCTCACACAATAACCAATAAGCACAATAAGCATTTAATTTGTCACATGATCGCCCGATGCAATTGGCGCGGAGAGCAAAGATTACTGATAATAAAAAAAAAATACATTTCCATCGAGTAATAACACTGTCGTATAACTCAACAGAATGGTACTTGTTCAGCATTTCAGTATTTGCCTGGCTGTCACCTACACCCTGTATTACCCTCCTTACTCGGAAAACATAACCCTCTTTCTAGCGCAGTCTGTTAAAAAGAGCACTTTCCGCAAAAGCAATTTATTAATGTAACATGTTCAAATAAGTATTTAAAGAAATATTAAAGTAAATTAAGGTTCAAAATAGCATAGCAATTAATGAACTGCATATTACCTGTTAATCCGTTCTTAGAGATGAGACTCTCATCGTGAGACCCCATATAATAAACACTTCTTTTTTTTAAATCAAACCATTTACTGCACATGTAATAAGATAGTTTTGTACTGAGTTTTCAATGTAACTTTTAGTATATATGTTTTAATGATGATAATCTCCGACCGTATTTTGGCCAAGGCAACCAATCTCTACGGAGATTGGTCAGGTTGTACATGAAATAAATTAATTGCTACAGGCCCGTGACTGGGATCGAACTTACGCCTCCCGCTTGGAAGGTGCACGTCTTTACCACTGGGCTATCACCGCTTTTGTGTTTGTTTTAATATAGAAGCTATAGGCAATGTATTGGTACCAATCAAATATTTGGTAATCTACCTACCCTCTAGACATGTTTAGGAAGATAAATTATTAATTGATCTGGAAAAACGACTCCGACTAAAATTATATATTAAAACATTTTTAAGCTAAAAATCTTCTAATTTTGACAGATATTCCGTACATTTTGCTGTACAGGATTAACACTATGGCTTTAGTAGTTATAGTGGAAAAACAAATTGAGTAATTTGACTAGGTAGTCGATCTACGGAAAAAGTCTAAAACCTAACACAAAGTAAGGTATCAGAATACCAACTAAGTCCAATTCGTAACAAAGTATTTATTACAAAACATACCCTATTTCCAATTCTCGTGGCCTTGCATCTCGAAGGCATGTCATGGAACAAAGGCGAAATCCAACAATGGCGGATATTTTTCCAATTTGCCGCGAAATCCGCGCACCCGTCCGCTTTGCATGTCACTTGTCAGGCCACACTCTGGCTTGCAGATACTCTATTACTGGATATGAAACCTTAATAGTTGATGTTGGGAAATGGGACTGTTAATTTTATAAAAGTTTTATAAAAGCTATTCACATTTAATTAATGACAACTATCCATTGCCCACGACTTCGCCTAAGTAAACTTTGAAATACCCGTTCTATGCGTTCCCGTGGGAATTTCTTGAAAACCCTTTTTTTATTGGATGCTACGTCACACAAAGAAAAAACATACCTTCTAACATCTCTAAGATAAGTGGTTTGACTGTCCGTTGATCCGTCAGTTAGTCTTTCAGGCTAACGCATTGTCTATATTGGATTCGCGAAGGGTCAGCTAAAACGATCTTTGAATTATTTGTACTACTGCATCTAGAATGCACTGTTTATGTTAACCACCATCATCAAGATCGTAGGGGCGCGAGGGACGGAGTGCAACCGGGCCCTCGCCGAAAACTACCGATCACTCACCGTTCGTCAGACATAGTTGGCGGATAGCCATTTTTTACTAATGTAAATCCTAGTTTAAAATAATATACAACCTTAAATATATCAGCGGCCTACTTCATTCCACTATCCACAATCAGCTCAACAGTTTATGAATAGCCTGATAGTTAAACTGTCTTTAAAATAACTACTAATGTAAACGTGAGAATTTTTTTAAATGGATATTCTACGGTCTTTCACGCAAAAACTATCAAACGGTTTTTTTATCTAACCCGTTATGTAGCTTTAGCCCTAATGGTAACACATAAGCTGTCAATTTCACGTGAACAAAATGGCTGCTGGACGCTAGTTTATTATAAGTGGGTAACATTTATATTCTCATAAAAAATCCCATTCTTATTCATTAATACAAACTCGGTGGCAGTTTACACAATAGGTCATCCTCAATGTCGGCTGTTGCAATAAATGTGGCATATTGCTCGCTGCGGTATTACTGCGTTATTTTACTCATTTATTCTGCTGATCCTGATAGATAACTTAATAAGGCAATAGTTCTTGGCTTCACTAGAATACATCAGCTGCATCCCCTTCCGTACATGTTGTAAGAATCGACTTGAGGGGTGTTCTCTCAGGTGAGCCAAAGTGTGACTGTAGGATTTCATTTGTAACCTTGCAGTTCTGGCTACCCAGTGTACGAGTATGTATGTAAATACGGCAATAAGATTCCAGAGCATATAATAGTATATATAGAAAATACTAAGCACAAAATACCACCTATTCGAAAATCAAAATTCAATCACAGTAGGTATCGTTAAAAATATTTGCAAAATACTAAAACCAATATTTAATATTACCAAAGATCCTATACTGTAAATATTTCGAGTACTCAAATAAAAAATCAAGCCACAGCACATAACTAAAACATTGCTATATAGTATACAATAAATAACCCACATGCTCGTGCTCAAAAAACTAACACCACCGCATAAATAAATAAGTGTATCCAAGTTACAAATGGCTGCCAATCTCGGTATATGCACCTTCTGCTACAACAATACACGTCGTTGTTCACGTAATGCGTATTTTATTGTATAAGTTTATCTTCAATACAGGCTTGATGGATCTAGTTTGGTGGGATGTGAATGCAAAGTAGGGTAATGGCCTTAATATGCTGTGTATAAACATAGTGTGCCGCTTTATTGTGGCAAATAAAAGATGGCTGGCACATGCAAGTGCTTTGGGTATTATTATTGTTGTATCTACTTGTAACATTATGCCGTTTTCCCATGTTAGGCTATTTTTTGTGACTCTGAGTATTCTTTCTTTTACTACATACAAGTAACAAACTATATAGGAAAAAGAAATTCCCAACTTTTCTCACTTCTTCTGACAGAGCTGGCAACTTGTCACTAATCTTTTACATCAGGACCCGCTATGCTTAGCGGAGCTGTGGGATATTGCTCGTGATCCTGTCGTCCTAGCTGCCCTAATTTAAGTACCGCCGTTTCATTACACATTCGTTACACATCTCAGTATCTGCAAAACAAGTGTCCAAACAAGGCCCAAATATGACAACTAAAATTCCCTAAAATGACACCATTTCGCCTCTAAAACTGCCGCTGTGAAAACACGAAGCCCCGAGGCGAACGATAAGACGGATTTGCCGTACAGACGACGTCTGCGGCCATTTGTTATTTTTGCAATACGATTGTGCAATCGCCTTTATAAATAGGAGCGAGTAAGTCGCAATGTATGAGGGGGATTGCGGTATTATGTATAAGATTTTTCTTTCTAAATTTGTCTATTTTATTGCTATAGGTCTTTGCGGAATAGTCTAAAAGGCCAGTACGAACTCTCGGTTCGTAACAAAATTGTCAAATGTCATAGATTTGTCTGGTAGCGTTACCGATTGTCATGTCGAGAGGTGCTTTTCCCTACTGGTTCTGCCCGATCATAGTTCTGATGTATCTCTTTGGCTATGCCTTAAAAGAAATATGGAGATTTTATACCCTCTAAATCAATATTTTATTTAATAATTTAGTTTATCTATGGCTGATTTTGATTAAAAATACATTTTAGGCTATGCCAATACTTATACACAAATTATCATAAAGTACACCAAAATATGTTGAAGTCAACCGCCTTCCTTTCAAGCTCTCAGTCGGTAGCAACAACAGCGAAAATACACGCCCAAGTCTATAAAAAGCCCTGTTAACAATCCAACAAGCCCGTTACTAACTTTGAACGTATTCGAAAGCCATTTAAAAAGTATCGGCTCGAGTAAAGCAATATCCGATACATTACGTGTGTTCGGCAGCCGTCAACTCAAGCGTGAGTTATTAATTTCTAACAAGGCAACAGAATACTTAATAACACAGTAGGTGTACTGAGTAAATAGCGCATATCACATTGACGGCTTTAACTGGTATTTGGTTTATTTCCCTTATGAACAAACATATCTAAAACATATTTAAACGTCAGTCAAGTAGGTATAAAGTAGTTTCATCATCATCATCATCATCATCAACAGCCTATTGCGGTCCACTGCTGGACGTAGGCCTCCCCCAGGGCACGCCACAAGACTGCCATGAGGGGTATTTGCCCATAGTCACCACGCTGGGCAGACGGGTTGGTGATAAAGTAGTTTATTGTTTTTAATACAGCCCGCTAGTAGCCATATTGGATTTTAATTTTTTTTAAATATAAATTAAAATCTTTCGCAAAAATTTTACTTACAATATTTTTTCCAACTAGTCTCGTGTAAAAAAATGTAACGCATTTGATGGTACCTAAAGCTCGAGTGGCTATGGTGCATACGTGGCTGCAGGATCTTGTTCGTGATATTGCAGTTCAGATTACCTCATTTTGGGAACACAGCAAATAAAAATTATTACATAACTGAAGAAACAATGAAAGAAAATAAACCTGAATAGGATGCTTGGGAATATTATTAAACACCATAGTCGAATTACGAAATAAGCTTGTATGTTATTCTGATATACAGTAACAACTATAATACCAGTGTGTCTGCCTTTATTAAAATCCGTTCAATAGTTTTCGCATTTAAGAGTAACAAACATCCATATAATCTCACAAACTTTCACGTTTATATGAGTAACACTCGAGGACGCCCGCGACTTAGTTTGGGTGAGCTACGTAGCCAATGTGTTGTATATTACTGACTACTTCGTTCGCGTAAACAATTATTGTTACTGTTATTTCCTATTCCCATGAAATTTTCAGAAAATCCATTCTCATCGGATGCTACGTCATAGAAAGAACTTTAAGTTTCAGTTGGGTAAGCACGAACCTTTTTACGCGGCGTAGCGACTCGCTAGCAAGATCTATGTGATTTGATAGTTTAACGCTAGCGTTACGGACTATCGAGAGGTTTGTGCTTACCCCACTGGTCTCTAAGTTCAGCGATTTAGGCTGTGTGTTGATCCTTCAGGACATCTGGACTAAGCATTTTAGTTATATATGTACTTGAATATAGGTAGATAGATAAGTTCCATCAAAATCCGTTTAGCAACATCTTCATTAAGAGTAAGCCTCACAAACATCCATCTAGTCTTCCAAACTTTTACGCTTATAGCATTAGCATAATGTTTAATTCCTTAAAATTTGCCTAGCTATATATTTTAACAATGTGTACAGAAGTTCTTTGAACTCGGAGCATACTCAAGCACTTACCCTTTCATCCCTCTTTGTGTATTTTGCGACACTCCATTTTTCGCAGAAACCCTCTGATTAATGTAACAAAATTGTGTATTATAGTACTTAATTTTATTTTGTCTGGTATTATGGGGGGGATTGATTTTTTCAGATTCAAACAATACATATGTAGCTTCTTCTTCAGCCTATTGCAGTCCACTGTTGGACGTAGGTCTCCCCCATGACACGCCACAAGGCTACTGCCACGGGGGGGTTTTGTCCATAGTCACCACGCTGGGCAGGCGGGTTGGTGACCGCAGTGTGAATTTCGGATTATGTTGTCAGTACGGGAGGCGCTGCTACCCGCCTCCCGAAAACCCTTAATTGCCTCGTATGATACCCACGGGCTGGCAGGGGTGGTACAAACTCTACTCTGCCGGCACCATGCGGCTATAGATAGCTTATCAGAAGAATAATATTGATGCTGTCTTTCCCTAAAACTTGATCATAATAGAGACAGCAATAACTTCATTCTTCGGCTATCTGTCGATTGGAAAAATCAACCCTAAATGGGATAAATATGTCGTACTGTCTTATACTTTTTTTTTATGAAAATAAAAGTCGAAACACCAGATTAAATTTAGACCAAAGTCTGGCATTTTGGAAAAGATCCGATTGTAATACAGAACTATGATAGTGGCCTTATACTGCGTCAGTATTATGATTGTTCTAAGGTGATAGTATTTTTGGTCAAATTTATTTTATAATTTTACGATAATGTTTTTTTTAAATAATACTAGTATACATCTATTTTAGTGCAATAAGGTAAAAAATAAAGAAAATTAATTCACATTAATCTTACCAAAACATTAAAAGTAAAATCCATGATCGAATTTCTATACGAGAGATCAAAAAGAATCTTGGATTATTTTACTCCTTATTTGAAATTTTGTATGAAAAGAATTGAAGATTAAATCTGAGATATGCAAAAAATCTCTCAAGATCAGTTATAGAAATTGGCGGTTAGTCACGCAGTGGCTTTTCAATAACTTTCAATAAATATAACGTAGATTTAGATCAGTGCCGTCTTAGGGCTGGTAAAGATGTCTTATAAAATGTATTCTTAATACGAAATAGGTCACCGCCGGGACGTACGTGACGTCTGTCTGTACATGACACTCACTTTACGTCCTCATTTCTGACTGTAGTCCATTACAATAGAGCTTAAATCTTCTATGTAGGTTAAAGAGATAAATAGAATATGAATGTGGGGTATGAAAATTCTTTTGTAGCTCGATTTACTGCTATAGATCTAGATTCTAGGCTATGATTACTTTGTTTTTAATTGAATTGCATTTAAAGATTTTTTTACAATTTGTGATTTATCAAATCACACAAAAGTACAATAGTCATACCAATTATCTCCAAAGAAAAAATAAATAAAAATTATACAGGATGTGTGTGACAGTCAGGCAAATACTGTACAAGTACCATTGTTTTGAGTTATACGACAGTAACTCGCAGGAAATGCATTTTTAATTTCATTATCCACAATCTTTGCTTTCCGCGACAATTGTATCGTCACTAGTTAAATGGGTAACTATTGGTTGTTGTGTGCCACAATGCTGTTTTTTGGATCACTTGTGACTCTCCATTAGGGTCAATCAGTATTTAAAACTTTTTAGGAACTAACTTTTTGAAAATCATCTTTAGGTTAAAATTTTGTTTTGTAGTCATTATTTGAGGCCTATTTCAACGAACTACACAATTTTTTCCTGAAAAAATAAAAAAAATAAAAACTTTGAATTTTCCTGCGAAAATTTTCAGTGGTTTTCACTCAGAATCATGGTCTGAAGTTACCATATCAATACTTGTGCTTGGCTGTCACAAACATCCTGTATACCCAATTAGCAAACGTAGGGTAAGGGATTAACATCTCGCCGCTTTTGGGGTTAGATACAACAATCGACTGCTTATGGATAATGGGGAATTCTGGGTCATTATTTTGCCTTAAAAATCAACGTTAATCTATTCGTAACATTATTCCTACCTTATGAAAAAATCAAAGTTTTTAATGCAAGTTTAGTATAAAAGAGCATACGTGCTTATCATGTTATTGGAAACCATTAATTACCGTAAAGCAATCTCTCTGATAAATTAATTTTTACGAGTACATTTAACCAATACAAGTACTTATATAACAAGTACTTTTGCCTGTGAAAGACGTGCCCTAAATTTGTGGCGTGTTCTGGAAACACAATCGAATAAGTATCCGAAACTGTCAATCACTAAACTATATTTAGTTTCTTAGTTTATATCTCAAATCAAAACGGCAAACGTTCAATACCTCGTCGACAGAAACTCGTCTATTTATAGGCCCTTTAAGTTTTGGTACTTACAAAACATCGCCAAAACTAAAAAAAAAAAACTATAAAGATAATGTAGGTATTTTAAGTTATTTCATTTGTTTTTTTTATATTTTTTTGTAAGGGAGTCGTAACATCACAAAAAATACCTATCTGGTATACGTTTCCGGGAATTACGTGACAGTTGGCAGCCTTGTCCTTTTTACTCGTATGTTGCCAGTGTTTGGAATGTGTTCATGTAATTTAATTGACTATGCGACAGATCACGAAAACAAGATCGCATGGGAAACGAGGTTATCATGATTTTTTCCCCGTTTTGTGTTACGTTCGGGTTGAGTTTTTATTTTATTTGTTGGTTACGAATACCGAAGCGGGTCAGTTTAATGTAGATATACAAGTATTTTATTAAGTTCTTGTTGAAGTTATTTGTGCAATCTAAATTCCTTTACAATGATGTACCTATTGAAGTACCAAAATATTAGTAGCGTAGTATATGTTTTGCAAGACATACATTTTCAACTAATTCTTCGCCGGTCACTACAATGGTAACTCCGCTCAACTCATTACGTTTAAGCCTTTTATAACTGGAGTATTACGAAGAGATTCAACATCTACGTTTACCACAGCGAAGCCAAATATAAATATAAAGATCAGTGACTAAATTGCTAGCACAATGCCTGAGAAAATTCCCCTGAGTCACAATACCTTATGCGTTAAAAAAATACTAGCAAAATTTTTCACATCAAACTCAAGTAAGTATCTAGCCTCGAAAATGATTGCCCGTGACAGTCCGGAACCACAGTGACCGGTAAAATACTAGCGTCACCTAGTATCCGCTCTCTAGTATTGCCTGACATGTTACGGTTTCCGCTCTAGTGTTCCACAGAGTAATAGCTTTGGAACGTTCTCGTATGTCAAAGTATTTCTCGTTAAACGTCAAGTTATATTAGAAATGGGCGACTTTTAGATTAGATTCGCGATTGACTTTTCGAAGTTGATTTAAGCTCGATTCAAGTCAGATAGCTACTCGTAGTTTATGTGGACCGGAGGTTAACCTAATTAGATTCTGTAAGATAAATAACAATGTAATTACAAATGAGACCTAAATTATGCACGCAAATGTTAAATTTTTTGTAATCTTTATATTGGCAAGATAATCGATAAAGACATAGAGTAATAAGTCACTGCCATGATTAAGATGCAAAGATTTTACAAGATGAGTCAAATGCGACCAGCCGTTTAGCCTCTATAGCGTGCCAAAGAAATATACACACATGTCCAACTCTCCTTAAATAACTTTTGTGAAATTATTACAAATTGTCTAGTTTTCTGCTCTTAGAAAGTTATTGAACATACGAATCCTACTTTTATTAATATTGACAGTTTATCAAGAAATAAGTACTAATATTCGAATACAAGCTTAAGTATCTTATATGATAAAATGATTAATAAAGAAAATGGAAAAAATTCTTCACCCGAGTGGGAATCGAACCCACGACCGCTGCAAACCGTGCCAGCCGCTATAACCACTAAGCCACCGGATCAATTACTCGGATGAGAAATTTTACCATCTCTTTTCTAAATTATATATTGGCAACGTTATTCTTTATCCCGATAGCTATACACTAGCCAAATCTCGGCAAACAAAGCTGAATCCCTCAGCACAATGTTTAAAGATGAAATGATCAACCATATCCTAACGGATTATATTACCTCTTATATGATCTCGGCCGCGAATACTACAGAATGTAGTCAAAGTTTTTTTAATACAACACATCGACCTAGTCCCACACTAAGATCCCTAAGGTCTTGTGTCGTGGGTACTATGCAACGGTATATAAATACACATAGAAACACCCATGATTCGGAAACAAACATCGATATTCATCATATCAATGTCTGCATCTACCGGGATTTGAACCCAGGACCTATGGCGTCGCAAACAGGGTCACTACCAACTACACCAATCTATGTCCTTCTCCATATTCCCAACATACCAATATCAAGAAGATTGGTTTAGTAAATAAATCGTGAATAGGTGACAAATAAACAAACTACTACTACTAAGCTAGTTATATCAGTTCAGATTGGGATTATTTAATAATTTTTTTATTAATACCTAAAAAATATATTTTACTATTCAAGTGCGATGAAAGGTAACCTGAAATTAAACAAAAGTTAAGCAGCTATGATTCATGCACAACTGTGACATGGACTGTTTCATTTTGGATTATTATCAGCTTATAGGTACTTTCTCAAAGTCTTAACTTTTTAACACAAATTAAAAGATAGACATCACACTTTTTACTAGTAGGTCTTATATTTATATGAGTATTCTATTACTTGTTCTTATTCGATGTGACTATAATATAGTTATACCGTAATCAATGTAGCTCTATCTGTCTTAACCGCATCTAACCTACTTAACCGAAGTGAACTAGAGCCACTGCAGTTCCAATTTAATCTGTGGCCAGACCCGTCCATAGGTTATTGTCAGAGCTACAGTGGTTTCCTTAGTTATTGTGGCTATTGGCAAATGATGGGTCAGCAATTTCACTGGAATACTGCGCGGCATTGTTTCATAACAGTTGATTAAATTCACGCTAGGACGTAGTACGGGATTATTCTTACTGATGATGCATCTTTTCTGTTACTTATTTATTTGAAAGCGCTTCAAGATTAGATTTTATTTAGAATATTTTATTTTGTTTCTGTGCTGATGCAAAGCTTTACTAGAATTCATTGGCTGTATCTCTTTCCGTGCATGTCGTAAGAGTCAACCAAAAATTCGGGTGTTGTCTCAAGAGAAAATCTAGAAACTTACTAAACGATGATGATGATGATGGCAACGTAATATTAGGAATCGGAATAAGACTTGGAATATCAACGTCTACGTTATGGGTAATCCTGGACGTAACTAAATCTAACGGTCTTTTAGCTTCACCCGAGATTGAGACATTAAAAATTAATTCGTTCTTAAAACCTGTGACCTATTTCCAATGACGTATAAAATCACACGCTGATTCGGTAAGTTAATGCCATATACATTTCCATAGAGTTATATACGCATAGACATGACGTTATTCCGATAGACAGATTTATAGTCTAGATTGATCTGCACGGTCCGGAGCGTTTCATGTCCTATTCGCATCAAACCGCATAACAATAGACGTAGGTTTATTGGAGATATCGGGCATATGGAGTTTATTATGTATGTTGACTTTCAAAATAAAGGCCATTCTGGTTTTTAATTCTGAGTGATATCAAATTTGTTATATAATTTTTGTAAATACTAGCTGATGCCAGCAACTCCGTTCAAGTGGACTGTGAAATTATTTGCAAATTCTTTTGCCTTTGACATTTTAACTTGATTCTTATCTATGTAGGTACGAATTTTCGAGCGATGTACGATTTGTTTAGAATAGTAAAATTAATGGTTTAATTTACGAGTAGATAGAGCTCATAAGATTCCTGTAAAATATCTTTATATGAACACTGAAGAATTATAGAGATGAAGACATCATAACTACCATCAAATCAAAATTTAGAAACAAATCCATTTAATAAAATACGTTTATTTTTACTAGCTACAACAGGCAACGCCATTGAAATTTTACTTATTCAATCCCACAGCGCTGACCTTTTCCTAAATTCTTAAGTATCCAATAACATTTGAGCGAAATTATAAAGAGGTCTAACAAAAAACAGGGCTATCTCGGTCAACGGACAAAGTTGAGCATTCCAAGCATTCTTAGTTGTCCTTGAAATTTTAATTACATGTCTCATGAACATCATGATCATACACTTGTTTGCCATAAGATAAATATATTATATTACTAGTGGACGCCCGCGACTCCGTCCGCGTGAACTACAGAAAAATAAAATGTCGAAGTCACCCGGTATAAAAACATCTTCTCGGGATAAAAAGTAGCCTATATGTTAAGTGGGACCTGTCACAATATATTCCTGAAAACTGCATCGAAATCGGTTCAGCCGTTTCTGAGATTAGCGTGCACAAACGCACAGACAAATAGATAAACCGACAAACGGACAAAAATTCCAAATAATTATTATTTTGGGTACTATTGCGTTGATAAAGGTGTCCTATAAATTTTTTCTCATATATCTTCCATGTACAGACAGCGACCCGTTACATTTTTATTATGTGTGTAGATATATTATTTTCTGTTTATGTTCTGACATAGTAAGTATAAATTTTAGTAATTATAACTTTATCAATTAAATTAAATGTTATTTTATTATTAGTATAATTTTATCAATAAATTAATACTATTTTATTTATAATGTAATGATATGTAATTTTAGATGAATGTATTGTTTTTCTTATCCACATCTCTGATAGTGCTACCAACAGATGTTATTCATAAGTAACCAGGTTAGCTGGTAGAGAATGCCTTGCAAGGCATTAAGCTCGCCCTTGTACATGTGTTTTTTACTGTAGTACAATAAAGAATTTTATCTATCTATCTATATAGGCTACCTTAACATATTGCAAGACATAATCGAAATTTCAAAATATATAGATTTTTCAAAATTATCTAATTTAAAAGGTGAACTAGGCGTTTAAAAGGCGTTTCTTATATTGAAATATCAGATTAATCTTTTTACGTTCTCGTATCGAGACGACGATCTGCGAAAACAATTTTCTACAAAAAAATATGCGATTTTATTTTTCCTTCATCGAAATTATATGTTCTAAGGTACATGTAATTTCGGGCCACAAAAAGGACTTAATTAATTAAGCAATGAACTAGAAGGAAGCAAATATAAATGCAAATCGCGTGCTCTCTGTATTTTGTTAGTTAAATGATATGCGCCTTACATATTCGTATTACATAAATAAGAATACTTACTGAAATTGTTTCAAGGTTCTCCAAAATAAAAACTTATTTACATTAATATTGTTTTAAATATATTTGATTTTGTTTGCTAAAGTGGTTTTAATTAATTTGATAAATTAAAATCAATTATATACACACACAATCTATGCTGAAGCGTATTAGATTGTTATCTGTATTCCAACCAAAGGGAAATAAAATTAGACTAGGCTATAAAACCGAATTAATTAAGCAGTCGGACGGAAACAAGGAGCTTGGAGTTCTAACTGGAGTATACGCTTTAGATATCTACTTGAAGCAAAATACGTATATTATGCATGAAAAATCATGATGCATTTAGACAACAACTGCTGACTGTAAAGGAAAGCTTAATGCCCTCAGTTGCTTAACAAAAGCTAGCAGAATATTTGCTGGATTTCAGTCTTTGGAACAGCTTTTATTCCTTAAGTTTAGGTTCAAAGACGTACTCTCTATATTATTCATATTCTCAAGCGTTTATGAGGATTTCTGTATTCCAGCTATTACTATAAGCTGCATGAACGGAAATCGCGTGACAGACACCACGGACAGGTCGCCGCCTCTATTAGTTTGTAGCTCTGTTCCAAGTGAAATATTAGGGTTATTGAATAATTGTAGGTACCTTTGGCTGGTAAAGTTTTTAAATGAGTTAAGGTTTTTATTACAATTTGAAAGGGTTTTAACAACCTCACTTTGCGGTACACGTTTCGACATTTGAAACTCGAATTTTATTATTCTCGTATATTGTCTAACCTTATTACATTTTGCCTGGGAATTTTGAGTAAAATAAGATTATATTTGCTTCTAGCACTTCATCATCGTTATCTAATACCAGAAAAAACCTTGATTGAGATATTTACTTCATTACGTTACTAAAAGAATTTAGACGATCAAAAACCCACAAAAAACCTATACAAAGGTTATATAACAAACAAGTCGAAGTATCCAAAATTCGCAATACTCACTGGAAGCGAAAATAAAACTGAGTATTCGCTTTCAAAGGGTAGTATTTTTCACTGTGTGTAGTCTCTGCGAAGTGCAAATTGCTTTATGCCCAAATACAGAATCAGTGCTGTTGCAAGCGTCAATTAGAGTATAGGGAATGAGCTAATTTCGTTTGTAGATAGACGTATAGATAGTATTGGGTTGATTTCATACTTTCCCTTTGTATTGCTAAGTTACATATACAGGATGTGTATGACAGCCAGGCAAATACTGAACAAGTACCATTGTTTTGAGTTATACGACAGTGTTATTACTTGCAGGAAATACATTTTTAATTTTATTATCCGCAACGTTTGCTTTCCGTGCCAATTGTGTCAGGTGATCCTGTGACTAGTTAAATGGGCTTATTGGTTATTGTGTGATACATTGCTGTTTTTTGTATCACTTGTGACTCTCCATTGGTGTTGATCAGTATTTTGAACTTTTTTGGGACCAACTTTATTTTTTTTTAAATTATCCATTGGTTAAAATTTTGTTTTTAAGTCATTATCTAAGGCCTACTTAAACGAACTACACATTATTTTTGGGAAAAAAAAATGGAAAAAATGTCGGAAAATTTTGGAATTTTCCTACGAAAATCATGGTCTGAAATCAATATTTGCCTGGCTGTCACTTCCACTCTGTCTAAATAAACACGCGGCCGTTTTATCTAAACAGGGTTGCCAGAACTGTAGTGTCACGAAAGAGATCCCACAGTCACGATTGTTATGGCGGATCAGATGTAAATCACAAGTTGCTATTAGTTTATCGTCTGAGAGGACGTCCTGAGTTTATAAGTCGACTCTTACGACATGCACGGAGGGAGATGCAGCTCATGTATTCTAATGAAGTCCCGCATCAGTACAAGATGTATTGTGCAGTATTGTTCGAGTATTTAGAAGCTATTAGGTAGTTAGTTATTTTCTCATGATCTAGCCTTTAATAACAAAACCAATAAAATATATATCAAATGGCAAGTAGGTAATCAAAACATATTACACACATTCACCCCACATTCCGTGTCTCGCAGAAAAATATCCTGTTTCTTTTCCTCCAACGATTTCCCGTTTCACTGAGGCATATTACACCCCGTCTTTTCCTGTCTTGTACAGCTTTTATCTGACCGGAATACGACTGTCAACACCACAAGCCGTAAAATAGCGTTTACAACGTCGTTAAAACGCCTGTTAAGCGACTCAAGGTGCTTCGCGCTTGAATAGTTACTGCTAAGTTACCTGTTGCATTAGCATAGTTAAGGCCATAAATGACAATTGAATGGTTATTAGGCTGTAAATAACTCAATAACATTTTGGAGGTAAAAGTAAAGTATGATAAAGAGATTTCAAAATATGGGTAATAAATTGAAGCTCGCAATAAGTCATACGCGTCTAGATTGTCCTGTGTTAACGCGGGACTTTACTAGAATAACTGCATCTCCTTCCGTGCATGTCGTAAGATTTGACTACTCGTAAAGAACTCCGCGGCGTTCCCTCATTCGGCGAACTAGATCTTTTACATATGGTCCCGCTATGATAGATAAACGTAGCTATAGTATTTCTTTCGTGACCCTGCAGTTCTCGCTACCCCGTTTTGGCAACACAGCCGTGTCTATATACATATATGCATCTAGATGATCTGCCTGATTTACCAACATATTAGTTGGAAGGCAACGTACTAAACCTCCATCAAACCGAATATGGTTGTAAAGTTTGGACATTTGGCTGAGTTCCACAAGCAACAAGTTCTTATTGCCAATGTTTGAACATCATTATTTGAATAGATGGGAAATATAATTGTTTTCTAGATTTTTATTGATTAATGGATAAATGCCAAGTGAAATTATTACACTTGACTAGACACGGACTATTTGCAGATTTTATTGTGTCTGGCATTTCACTATCATCAATAGAAAGAGTCCGGGCACGAGCACACGGAGATAAGTGTTTGCATAAAAAGTGTTTCATAAACATACATACAAACATTATAACAACCTTTCATTCTTATATTTACTAGTTTCATAAATGCAAAAAAACTAATGTACATATCTTTTTCAATTTAATTTAGAAAACAGATAGACTAGAGCCTGAGAAAGGACGTTGGCTACTTTTTATACATAAAAAAATAATCCACGATAAATTTTCGACATTTCGTTTTTAAAGTCACGGGCGTCCACTACTATTATTTAAAGTAAGATATTATGTCATGAATATATCACATGTATTTTATATATATTATTAAACAATGCAATCTAGGTATTTCTATAACTGCTGGGAACTTTATTAAAAATAAGCGATGCGAGCTAAACGAGAAAAACCTTTTGCGAATATCCACCGGCGATGGAAAATTGAAAGGAAATAAACGGAGGGTATCTTCAAAATTGAAATCTAAATCAAACCTAGCTAGGTACAATAATTTTGTAACTAAAATAGAAATGTAACCGTTTGACCTATTTTAAACTTGTGTGTTTAATAATCGGTCGAAATGCTTATACTCATGTGAAACAGGTATAGGAAACCTATAATATGTTTCTTCCTTTGCTGTTAAGTATTTCTTTCCAATTTTACAATGTGTATAGATTATAATCCATAATATATAAATATATAATAATAATTAATAATTTATTTACAAATACAGGAAGGGTAGAAATTTATATAAGTAACTTAAAAACTATTTAGGGCTAGCGTGCGAGTATTTTTTTTATCTCGAGTATTTTTTTCCCACCACAGCCATGTTTATATATATTGTTTAGTTTAAGTTGCTTTACCTTTTTACTAATATTTCACTTAATATTACTAACCTTTTTTGTAATTTTAATAAAAATAACCTTTCTACCTACGAGTATACACTAAAAATGCCTTTTGCCAGCAAGCAAATATCCCCATTTAGGTGACGAATATTCTCATATCCTGTCTTTGCAATAGCAAATGATAAGCATGCATTTGAGCATCACCTTTTACAAAGCTACTGAACCCTTAAATTAATATTACAAGGTACCCACAATGTATAAGCACTATAAATTTTATATCATTTTCCGGGAAAAATGCGAGAATCTTTGTATAAAAATTGTGTAAATTCTGAATATTTTTATTTAAGTTTTTAACTTAGACGTGATGGCTAATGCATCATAAAAGTCGACTCGATTTTTCCAATGGGCATATAGATAGATAGATATTCACACACTTCACAACACATTGACCTAGTCCCACACTAAGATCCCTAAGGTCTTGTGTCGTGGGTACTAAGCAACGGTATATAAATACATAGATAAGTATAGAAACATCCATGACTCAAAAACAAACATCAATGTTCATCATATCAAAAAGTTGGAAATAAAGAGCGTTATCGCTATATACAGGGTGATTTTTGGTCGTCAACGTTTCCGAAAACTACGGAATCTCCTCATCATCACGATCATTTTTCTCCATGGAAGCATACCTGGGAAGTGTCTGGTTTCCAAAATATTAGGGTCCAAAGTTGAGTAAATAGACTGCGTTTTTCTGCATAAATGCACATAGACGCGCGTAGCAGGATTTTTTCACGAAAAATAATTAATATCTGTCTATAAAAAAACTAACATAAACACTAGACACTATAAATTTCGCACGATCAAGGAATTAAAATTTAAAAAAAAAAAAAAAAAATTTCCCAGCATTTTTTTTGGCATAAACTTACTTTATTTCATGTATAGAATACGTACCCTTCGTTAAAGGTGGTCACAAAAAAACACCCTGTATGTTATTCAAACGAATAAGATAGCTATGCGGTAAATTGTACAATACGCCTTCGACATAGCACGTAAGTTATCATATTTTATATAGTAAAATAATTAATCATTTTGTCAATATTCCCTTCTGTCGTTTATCTTGTATGGAAACAATTAATATCGGTTCCACGCATGTTCAAAATAGCGGCGAGTTTCCGTCCCATTGTTAGTCCTTTGCGTTTTAATTTCAAAATGGAGAAACAATATTTCTTTTCAAGTACGAAATAGTCATTGTTCTCGTGGCTTTTGTTTCTTTAGGATTACGTCATACGTTTAGTAGGCTTCCAAGTTACTGATACTATCTATAAAGAAGAATTTGGTTTTTATTTGTAGTTTAGAATATTTTCAAAGATGAAGTATATAATAATTTTATTAACAAAATGATATCATTAACAGCCAATTTCTATAACTAATCTTGATAGATTTTTTGCACATCTCAGATTTAATCTTCAATTGTTTTCATATAAAATTTCAAATTAGGAATTAAATAATCCGAGATTCTTTTTGATCTCTCGTATTGAAATTGGCTGTAAGAAGTTAATTACTATGTCACGAGTATGACGACAGCATAATATATTATTTGAGTGCCAGTGACAGCGATAATGACGGGTCAAATCGCGGGTACGCAAATCTTTGTAAACCATGACCGCATTTTGATCAAAATTTCGTTGAGTCTAAAAATAAGTTTTTTTTTTAAAATTTAATACATACATATAGTAGGTAACCTAGGTTAAACAACGTACAAAAGACAAGGGTAGACACTTTAGGGTAAGTCTAAAACCTCTAGAATTCAAATAAAGGTAAATTAGTTTAGGCTTACATGACCTGAAGGTAAAAGGGAGCCTGACTAATTTATGTAGAGCAGTATCATGTAAGGGTCTTAGGTCAACGTGTACAACATGTTAAGTACAGCATTAATTCCCTTATGTGTAAATTAAAGAAAATACATACTGGTTACGTACAAAAAACCCCTCTATGGCAGTAGCCTTGTAGCGTGCCCTGAGGGAGGCCTACGTCCAGCAGTGGACTGCAATAAGCTGAAGACGGCGACATACTGGTTGAATCCTGCAACTTCGTTTATGAGACCATAATGCTTATGATATTCTGATGTATTTAGCCATGTAACTAATCGTTAAGTTTTATCAAATTCGATTCAGTATTCTTTGCATGAAATTATACCAAATGTCTAAATATCCAATGATATGTACACGTTACAACAGAACTAGACTTTAAGTAGGCAGCGAAGCAAGTAAAATAGAGAAATATGGTAATAGCATTTTTAGCATTATTCATTTTATTTAGCAATTCCACAAACCTTCGAGGTAACATAGTCAAAATAATTATATTATAATATTATTATCCACCCAAGCATGTAAATTGATATAAATAAAATATCTCAATCAATCACCGTAGGCGTAACGTTGTTTTAAAACTTCTTTGAACAATTTATTTTATTTTGGTAAAAAAGCTTTTAAGCGTCATGATTATTAGTTTATTATAAGACTTAAAAATAAGCTGTAAAATCCCCAGATCATGATACCCTTATCCTTTCAGGTCTATAAAAAAGTTCTCAGAGCTATGAACTGATTTTTCATTCATCAGTTTAAATAGATTTTTAAATTGGTACATTCTAGTAATGTTTTAAACAAGGTAAGTGCGCAATTAACTTTTACATGCAATCCAATAAATTGGCTGTAGAATACTCAACTACATATTGAGCTGACCTCAAATAAATTAAATTATAGTAAATTAACAATGTTGACGCGATAATAATTGGCTCCCAAGCGAGCACGTCTAGTCTGAACTAATTATAGGAATCTGTTACATTGTTACATTTATTCTAGGTCATATATATAGGGATGTTACAATGTTCAATGTTATACAGGATGTTTGTGAGAGACAGGCAAATATTGATACCATAACTTCAGACCATGATACTGAGGTGGAAAACACTGAAAATTTTCGCAGGGAAATTCCCAAATTTTTCGTAATTTTTTTCTTACTTTCAGAATAAAAAAAAGTTTACTTCGTTGTAATTAGCCCTTGGATAATGACCTAAAATATTTTTTTTTAATAAGATGATTTTCAAAAAAATAAGATGCCCTCAAAAAAGTTCAAATCACTGATCAACCCTAATGAAGATTCACAAGTGATCCAAAAAACAGCAATGTGTCACACAATAACCAATAAGCCCATTTAATTAGTCACAGGATCACCCGATACAATTGGCACGGAGAGCAAAGTTTACTGATAATCAAATCAAAAATACATTTTCCGCGAGTAATAATACTGTCGTATAACTCAACAGAATGGTACTTGTTCAGCATTTCAGTATTTGCCTGGCTGTCACCTACACCCTGTATTTATACGGATGAACAGATGATGAATATATGCTGTCTTCATGCTTGACAGGATCCTGCTTCAATGTTCTGTTTATCGAAGATATTGTATATAATCTATTTATATGTAAATATAGTCACGTTCATTATCCCCAACGTGGTTGGGCAGAAGTGTGCAAATTTCCTACTTTTCACCAGTTAGCCTATTGAGTCCCACGTGGTAAGGAGTGTGACTACCGCCGCTTTTTGAACACTAATACATCAATCTGTAATAGATCCAATGGGAAATGTTTAGAACTTAACTTATACCACGTTCACCAAAATTAAAGCAAATTATCACAACTTCTGTCTCGACTCGAGTAAAATAAAATTAATATCTCCAGTTCTCTATGAAAACGCTTCTCAAAATTTTATGGATTTCCATAATTTGACTATCGGGATGGTGTCCCTCGCATAATAAGATAAATTGATTAATGGTTAGTTAAAAGGCGTCAGAACCAGTGACTTTTTATTGTTACGTCGTCGTCAGAAAACTCAAATATTGTATCTGTTGCTCAAATGAAGTTCAAGGTTTGTTTAAGTTGATGCAAGTTTGTTTGTAATTTAGTTAGTATGTTTTTTATTTTACAACTCTGGTAATATTAAAAAAAAAACAGCAATTTAAACATTAGTCCATTTAAAGTTACCTAAACTTCTTAATGCGCCATAAGTGTATTAAAAGTACCTATTTAATAATTTAATTCTATAACAGTATGTATATGGCGTCATATATTTGAGTCATTCTTACCACAATGCCTCAAGACCAAGGTGTTCAATCAGTGCGTTCTACCAGCCATGACTTACGGAGCCGAGACGTGGAACCTGACGGTAGAGCTGGCTCACCGATTGCATGTCACTCAGAGAGCTTTGGAAAGGTCAATGCTCGAAATCTCGCTAATGGATAAAGTCTGAAACGAGATTATCCGGCAGAAGACCAAAGTGACAGACATAGTCTTGAAATGTAGCAGATTGAAGTAGCAGTGGGCAGGCCACATCTGTAGAACCGATGGACGGTGGAGTAAACGGGTTCTCGAGTGGTGACCGCGCCTCGGCAAGTGTAGCGTTGAGCGCCCTGTATTGTATTGTAAATAAAAGATTTTTAGTTTTTATGAACTTTCTTAATTATTTATTATACTTTTACCAATTTACTTGTGAATCTCTATACAGAATATATCTGGCCTCTCTCAAGTGACATTGACATTTTTCGTTGTCACCAACCTGTCAGATGTCACAATAATATCTAACCACAGACTATCCAAAGCTCACTCTGCTACATCTTTCCCTTTTCCACAAACGAAATCAGCACCCCAAAAACACTACATTAATAGTTTATGACATTAACAAAATATACTTTTTCTCTCTCTTTTTACAAACAAAAACTTAACTACTTAGCCATAATACTTCAATTAAAATACAGCTAATTACAATTATACATAAAATATGTAGACTTATAGTATCATATAGGGACTTCTGCTGTATGGAGAATATTACATTTGTCTGCCCACTTCAACTCCACACTCAGCCTACTGTCAGTTCAACAAATCATTGAGATCTAATATGGTACGATGTTCTGGTATAAATACAACCTGATTGATCTTGAACATCATAAGATCTATGGTTATTATTTGTTACAATCTTTCCTAAAACCCATTTATTACTATTTGGTTCTTTTTTAAACCACACATTTTGTCCTATTACAAAATTTTTCTTATTTCTAACAGTCTTATTATAATTTCTTATATTTCTATTTCTAATTTTTTCAAATGATATTCCAGCCTTGTAATTTATTTTAGGTTCTAAATAATTGTGTGTTACTGGTAATTTTGTTTTCAGATTTCTATTCATCATTAATTGTGCCGGTGAGAAGTGTGTTCCTGATACGGGACATGACCTGTATTGTAAAAGAGCTACTCTGTAGTCAGTCCTATCCTCATTACATTTGATCATTATCTTTTTTGCAATTTGAACACCCCTTTCAGCCATGCCATTTGACTGTGGGTATCTGGGACTTGAAAATGTGAACTTAAAACCCCATTCTCTTGCAAATTTATGGCATTCTCTTGAATCAAAAGGTACATGATCAGCTATTATTTCTGCAGGTATACCAAACTGTGAAAATATTTCAATCATACAATTAATTATACTATTAGCCGATTTACTAGGTGTCAATTTTATATCTAACCATTTAGTTGTATAATCATAAATGACAAGATAACATTTTCTTCTGTATTCCATAATATCTACTCCTACTTTAGTAAATGGCAAGACTGGAACCTCATGTGATAACAATGGTTCTTTTATGTTGTTATTCTGATAGGTCTGACACACAAAACATTCTCTTACAAATTTCTCAATATGTTCATCACTTTTCGGCCAGTAGTAAATATTTCTCATAAGTTGCTTCATTTTAGTAATTCCAAGATGGCCTTCATGCAGTTTATTTAAAGTGGCCATTCTTAATGATTTTGGTATTACAATTTTATCTTTAACAAAAACTATATTCTCATCAACTGATAAATCTACTCTAAACTTAAAATAATATTTTACACAATCTGGGACATCACTTATTTTATCAGGCCAACCGTTTCTATTATAATCTATTATTTGTAATAATTCCTCATCTTTCAATGTTTCTGATATCAACTCTTGTTTTTGTTCCTCTGTACATTGTAAATACGAAGAGAGTCCGATGCAATGAATAATTTCATACATGTATGTGTCATCTATTTCAGTTTTATTTAAGAATGAACGAGATAGCAAATCAGCAACATGCATTAGTTTACCTTTTATATACTTGTATTCAATGTCATACTTTAATAACTTTAGTTTTAGTCTTTGTAAACGAGTTGAAGGTATTTCGTGAATGCTCTTTCTTAAAAGTGACTCTAATGGCTTGTGATCATTCAAAATGGTACATTTCCGACCATAGATATAATAATGGAATTTTTTGGTTGCCCATACCACACTTAACAATTCTTTTTCAATTTGTGCGAAATTTTTCTCAGCCGAGGTTAAACTTCTAGAAGCATAGCTTACTGGTTTGCCATCTTGCATTAAACAACATCCTAGACCATCCTTAGATGCATCACATTGAATAGTTACTGGTAAATTGCTATTAAAATTTTGTAACACTGGAGCCTGACTTACACAATTTTTTATATTAACAAATGCATTTTCATGTACTGTTGTCCACAGCCATTCTACCTCTTTTTTGAGTAGTATTTGCAATGGAGCTGCCAACTTTGCTAAACCTGGCACAAACCTTCTCAAATAATTTATCATGCCTAATGCTATTTGTAAATCTTTTTTATTATTTGGACTTTTTAATTCCACAATAGCCTCTATTCTTTCTGGATCAATTTTAATACCTGTCTTTGAAAAAACATGTCCAAAATACTTTACCTCTTTTAACTTGTACTGAAATTTCCTTTTATTAAATCTAACATTACATTTTTTAGCCCGCTGAAATACCTGCTCTAATATTTTATCATGATCATCTTCATTATCTGCACAAATCAATAAATCATCGCAATAAATTACTACTCCTGGTATATCCCCAAAAGTAGCTTCACTATATTTTTGAAAAATTTCCGGTGCAATAGAAAGGCCAAAAGGTAATCTTAAAAATTTATAACACCCAAAAGGTGTACTGAATGCGCATAGATCTGTTGAATTGTCTGTCAGTTTAATATTATAAAATCCCTCTGATAAATCCAATACTGAAAATATAGTTTTATTACATAGTTTAGTTATAATTTCCTCTAAAGTGGGTATTAAATGATAATTTCTTAACAAGACCTTATTTAATTCTTGTGGGTCAAGACAAATTCTTAGATTTTTATCTACTTTTTCAATAATAACCATATTACTTACAAAGCTATTAGGATGTTCAACTTTCTCAATAATTTGTTGTTCTTCCAGACTCTTCAATTTTATAGCAAGTCGCTCCATCAGTGCATGAGGTACTCTGCGTGGAGGTCTTACCACTGGCTGAGCTCCCAGCTGAGTGCGAAGTTCAAGTGGTTTTTCAAACTGTCCTACACCCTGAAAAAGTTCATAATATTTATTTATAACCTGCTCCTTTTTGTTACTATTAATGGTATTGATTGTTTTTAATACTTTTAACTCTCTTAGTGTTTCTAAACCAAGAATTGGTTTTACATGTTGTTTTGTTACAATAAACTCTGTATCACACATTATGTCCTCCTTGATAATTTTTAAGTTTGTTTTACCTAATGGAAATAAGTGTGTTCCCCCAAATACTTCCAACACTACTTTTGTTTCAGACAATTTAGGATGCTTTTCATTGACAATTTTTTTTAATTGTCTTAAAGATATTACATTGACTTGTGCCCCAGTGTCACATTTGAAATAAACTTGTTTATTATCTACTTGTAAAGGTAGAATCCATTCATTCTTTTTAATGCTCCCGTACCCTATGTTGTCCAATATCCTAACATGGGATTTGTAATTAACTAGTCACAAATCCTGTGTCAGAAACCTACAACCAACTTTGAAGTGGTTTGGTTTCTTACAGTGCGAACAGATTTTCCCAAAGGCCGGACAATTTCTCCGTCCATGATTAGTACCACATTTCAAACAATTATAAAAATATTTATTAAAGTTAGAAGTGTTATTGTTATTAGGATACTTATCTAAACGATGCGAGCGTTCCTGATGGACTTGATGCTGTCTAATTATGTCTACACTAGCGTGCTGTAGTATCCTTGCCTGCTCCTTGGACATCTCCGATGCTCTACACATATTTACAGTCATTTCTAGTGTGAGATCACTTATTGTTAATAGTTTTTGTTGCAGTTTATTATCTGATACCCCCATCACTATTCTATCTCGTAGCATACGATCTTCCTGTTCTTTATAATTGCAATTTTTAATCAGTTTTCTTAAATCGGAATAATAAAGGTCAAAGCTTTCTCCTTCATCTTGATTTCTCCGGTTGAAGTTGTAAGCATTTATGACTGTATTTTGTTTGGGTGCAAAATAATCATCAAATGCCTTAATTACATCATCATACTTATCCTTATCCGTTCCTTCACCTTTTTTTAAAATGTTAAAGTACAACTCCTGAGCTTCATGTCCAATGCTGTTAAGTAATATTGCGGCTTTTCTTGTGTCCGTCACTTTGTCAAATCCAGCTGCAGTAAGAAAAATTTGTATCTGTTGTTTGAATTTTAGCCATTCAGGCAATAAATCTGTAGTGAGATCCATTCTTAGAGGCGGTGGCATGCGATATTCAATGTTACTCGCCATGATTTCTTTTTTGTCTTCGTCAACTAAATCCACCGACATCCGCTATTATTTCGAAGGTTACTTTTACTAATTGTGTTCTTCCGTCGACTGCGCCATGTATTGTATTGTAAATAAAAGATTTTTAGTTTTTATGAACTTTCTTAATTATTTATTATACTTTTACCAATTTACTTGTGAATCTCTATACAGAATATATCTGGCCTCTCTCAAGTGACATTGACATTTTTCGTTGTCACCAACCTGTCAGATGTCACAATAATATCTAACCACAGACTATCCAAAGCTCACTCTGCTACACGCCCTCCGGCCAGATGGACCGATGATGACTTAAAGAGGACGGCTGGTAGTGACTGGATGGCAAAAACGGGAGATCGAGCCATGTGGCTTACACTAGGGGAGGTCTACGTCCAGCAGTGGACTGCAATAGGCTGACGACGACGATGTATATAACATAAATAAAAAGTAGCTTGTCTGATCACTTACATCTGTCTCGTCTGTCTATCTCTGTCTGTTAAAGCTATATAAACAACCCACTATAGAGAACGTATTTACATAATTTGAGACTCGAAATCGCATGTTTATTTTTCAAGATTATATGAACATTTCTGAGTTGTTTAGGAATTCTCCATACTATTTGGAAAAACAAACATGCGATTTCGGGTCTGAAATTTTGTAGGTAGGTTCCTTTTAGTGCGCTATTTATATAGCTTTTCACTTAACTTTTGTTACATCCTGTATATATATGTATGTAATTTTTGTAGGTACTACATAGATTCAGTTAAACAAAATCTGAATAATTTCTACAATCTTGAACAGAAACTTTTTACTTCACAACCGATCAGTCACACCGTCGAAGGTGGTAAATGTTTTACGTTTCTCGTCTTTCTCATAAAATCCATTAGCGCTATAAAATAAGGGATTTTTATCTTTGTGAGCGAAGACTAAAATGTCTTTAAATCCCAAGAATCTATCGGTTGCGACTTTCTACATATTTCCGATGTTGCTATCTAGTTTTGCTAGTATCTAGCTAACAATAGATAGCTATTTCACTTTCCAGGAAAATGTGTTTCCTATAATATGGTAGATTAAGATTAGAGTTACATAATAGTACTGATTCCATTTGATGTTTTTTTTTTATATATCTACACACAGGCATCTCCTTCGATATATATTTTAAGAGTCGACTAAATATGACTCCTAAAACATGGACCAATGGACCTTTAAAAATAAAAACAATAATATAATATATATTTTCTCTCTATCCCAACTGGTTTGCTGGAAGAAATCTCTTTAAGAGATAAGCTCGCCTTTGTACATTATCTATGTTATATAATTACCTGCTATATTTTTTTGTATACCTATACAATAAAGACTAAAGAATAATTAGCTATGGCGGTTACTCATTGTCATTTGATCAGTCTCGTAGTCGGACTACGTCGTAGCTGCTACGAAAATTTTGTGCTACGATAATATAGCAAATAATTTAGTTCTGAATCTAAAATATTTTTTTAAAGAATTTACGATGTAGTTCAACATTAGTAGAGATTTACATTATTTATCTCATGTATTTTTCTAAGTAACATTTACGTAGTTTACGTATGGTAAATATGGTACTTTAAATAACATTATCGGCAAGCACTCTACACATATAATAATTACATGTTTCGTTTGATGTTTGAAAATATTGAATATCTTGAAAGAAATGTAAACAGCTAGGGTACATAATATTTAAAGCTTTTATTTTTTTAATATTCCCTATTAAAAATAGGATTTTAGTTCTGCCATGTGCGTTCATCTATCCTTCATTCTATTATAACGTTAAAGTCACCAGCTGTTTGGATAAATTTTATGGCTCTTCCGAAAGTTATATCTACCCTCTTATGCTGGTAAATTTTCCAGACAAAACGCGGTCAAAACTAAATATTGACAGAACGATGCGGGACAATTTTTACTTTCTCACTCGGGTGAAAAATTTCATAATTTCTTAATATTATTTAAAATTTTTACTTTAGGACCAAGTAATTAATAAGTATATGTATTTTAGCACGGAATGGTCGTTCTTTCATAATTATCCTTTCTAAACTTATAGTCTGAGACCATCACTGACCACAGATAGAGCCTAAGTATTCAAAGTCTCGTTTTAGGCTTGTCTTCTCTATTTATCTACACATTCCACAGTATCCTTTTCTACACCTGGAATTTTGTCATACAATTTTATATAATATATGCCTTCTAAAATATATTAAGAAGACCACCACTGATAACCGAGTCTGAGCGAGTGTTAACAAGGCTCTTTATAATAATAGATATATTTTTTTAAAATAAGAAACTCGCATTAACTTCACCTGGACGTATCTTATTTATAAAATTATTAATAAAGAAATGGAAAAAATTCCTCACCCGGGTGGGAATCGTACCCACGACCTCTGCATTCCGTGCCAGCGCTCTTACCACTGAGCCACCGGGTATCTTATTTAATTTGTAATGCCTTCAAAACATTACCTGGTATATTCTAAGACCATCGCTGACCACACAGCCTGGGCGAGTGTTGACAAGCGACACAGGTGGTAAGGGCGGATGGGCGCGGCGGTATTGACCGAAGCGGGCGGCGCGCGCACAGTCGCCTTCCCGCCGCGAACGCGCACGGTCGCGTCGCACGACCCGTCGCCACCACGTGATGTGAACCGACCATCGATTGGTCCTGTGTTTTGGTGTGAGGTGTAGTTTTTTTTTTCGCCGATGGTATATGTATCAAAAATGTGGTTAGAAAAAAATAAATTGTGAAAATATCTGGTCTAAAGTTTTGGTATAAAAGTTTCGTAGTAAAGTCGTAGCGGTGACTCGTGTAGTTCTGCTACGGTTTATGACTGCGAGACGGTATAGTCAAAATATTTGGATGTCGAAATGTGGTATAATTTTATTTGAATTGTTTAGTAAATAATTTTTAATATCTGGTATAAAGTTGGTATCAAATATTCGTAGTAAATTCGGAGCGGTTTCGTAAGTATGTTCGTAGTAATGTTACGGTTTATGACTCCGCGAGAGTACAGTCAAGAGTATAGTCAAAATATTTGAATGTCAACATGTGGTGTAATTAAATTGGAATTAATAAATAAATTAATAATTTTGAATTACTGTTATAAAGTTGGTATCAAAAATACGTAGCAGCATCGTAGCGCGACAGTTTATTCGTAGTAAAGCTACGAATTATGACTACGCGGCAGTACGGTTTAAATATCTAGTTAAGATTGTAAGTGTAAAATACCATGATTTAAATTTTAGTTAACAGGTTGATTATTGTTCAAATAAATCTACTAATATTAACCTAATTAATATGGAGGACATTTTTATCTCAGCTGTAGAATGGTGTATTATTTACGGTATTCACGGTTTATGATACAAACATGCGACAGATAGACATCGGAGTCTTAGTAATAGGGTTCCGTTTCGCCCTTTACGTACGGAACCCCAAAAAGTGAATAACCACTTCACGGATTATAGCAGACATTCCAAAATATAGGTGCGAAATAAGTACTTATAAGAATAAGTTTTAATATGAAAGGTTTTCCGTCCGAAAGGTCCGTTTCTGGCTGTGAGATCACCTTCGCGATCCTGCATTTCTAGCAACCCCATTTTTGGGAAAATCTATATAAATGAATGAACTTTGTTAGGAGTGCGCATGTAAGTAGGATGGATGTAAAGCGATTAACGAATGTACAAAAAAAAACGTAGACCCAGATAATCCTTTATAGATCTCTTAAGAAGCGATAATAGCGCAATGATTAAGACATGCGCCCTTAGCAAGTGAGTGTACGCTTGAAAAAGGTAGACATTCGGTGATACTACTTTATGCATCCACAACTGCAAACTTCTATGCTGCTCTGGGAGGAAAAAAACGTATAATACAACAACTGCTTCTCTTCCCGGGCATACTGTACAAGTCAGTAGAGAGTCTTGGTGTTTTGTAGGCGATGGGCTGACCACCTACCACTACAAACCGAACTTCAACATCTCAACTATACCCTCAAAATTGGTCAGAAGTGGCACCATGTGGTTCTATCGGCCCTTGGTGCTCTGCCTACCCCGTAAGTGATAAAGGAGTGATTATACGAGTATGTATTTATTTATGTAACTGCAAACTGTACCTAATGTCACATTCAATAAACATTTAATTTCATTTCCTTCTAGTCGGACGGCGAAATGTTTATGGACTTTTAAGGCTCGAGCAGACCGGATGCGTGTGCGTGCACGTAAGCGTAGACGTGCACGTACCGCTGAGTTGTAAAGTATGGAACTGTATAGGCACGGGCAGACCGCATGCGTATGCGTAGACGTAAGCATAGACTTCAAGCGGTGACAGTTCCATACATTAAAGTCAGAGGTACGTGTACGTCTACGCTTACGTGCACGCATACGCATCCGGTCTGCTCGAGCCTTAAAAGTCCATAAACATTTCGCCGTCCGACTAGACGGAAATGAAATTAAATGTTTATTGAATGTGATATTAGGTACAGTTTGCAGTTACATAAATAAATACATACTCTTGCCTTTAACCACTAGTGGATGCTCGTGACTGGATGACAAAAACGGGAAATTAAGCCGTGTGGCGTCATCTTAGGGAGGCCTATGTCCACTGAATATGGCTGACGACGTCCTTACCTAAACAGTAGTTTCGACTGTGTGTTGTTATCTCTCTGTCACTCAATCAGTCAGTCACTTACGGAAGAGTTTCATATAGTATATAAATAATCATGAGATTACGAGTAAGTCAATACCATCGAAATCTATGAATATTTCTTTAGCCATATACAGGTTGTAATAAAAGTGAAAGGTAAACGAAATGCTTTGAAAAGCCAATTGTAGAAAATCTATCCCCAAAGTTTTTATATTTATTTTCAAGATTATATGAACTCAGGTAGAGTTGTTTCGGAATTTTCTAAATTATCTGAATTTTTTTTTTGTGATTTCGAAATTTTGTGGATACAAGTAGGTTTATAGTGGGTTATTTATTCAAAAATCTTCTCATTTTAGTAGTTTAGTAGTAAGTATCTCTTACATCTTATACGTTTAATCATTGACATAATGAATGCAAAATAAATATAAAAATCTATACTTAATAGGAAAAATATAAATATTCTGTTGTAGCTCAATCTCACAACAAGGTTTTAACGACATAATGTATTATAATTTTACTGTAGACGGAGTTGGTTAATTGCTGCGTGGTACCAGCAGAGTAGAGTTTGTACCACCCCATGCCTGCCCGTGGGTATCGTACGAGGCGATTAAGGGTTTCTGGGAGGTGGGCAGCAGCGCCTCCCGTGCTGACAATATAGTCCATAAATCAGACTGCGGTCACCAACCCACCTGTCCAGCGTGGTGACTATGGGCAAACGCCCCCTACGCTGGCAGTAATCTTGTGGCGTGCCCTGCAGGAGGCCTACGTCCAGCAGTGGACTGCAATAGGCTGAAGAAGGAGATTTATTGATAGGTGTAACAAAAGGAATATGTAAATCTAAAAGCTTCTAAATCTTTGACCATTTTAAATTTATATCTATAGGGTATGTCAAAGAAAGATGTGGTTCTGTCGGCCCTTGGTGCTCTGCCTACCCCGTAAGGGATAAAGGCGTGATTATATGTATGTATGTATGTATCTATAGGATTCTGCGGAAAAAACCATAATGCGTCGAACTCCGAAAATAATCGTATCACCATATTGTATCTAACTCACCATCTTTGACCAAAACATACTTAAAAACCACATTATACGAACAAATTATACAGACATCACTATACTTGTCGATGGACAGCTCACGTGTCAATTGTATTGTGTATGTTTTGAATTATTGATTGATGGAGTGACCTATATAGACAGGGCGGTGTTTTTACCTCAGAATAAAGTACATTCTTGAACTGGCAGGCAATTTAACTAATATGAGATTTTGATAAAGGTACTGTTGCGACAAGTAGGTACATTTTTTAAAAATAAAGTGCTATTGGTAAAATTTGAATTAACGATCGGAATGACGATGTTTCTGAATGGTAAATTTGGATATTAGTTTTCTGTTGTTTTTTTGACATTTTATTGTAATATAAGGCACGATATCTCAATTAACTAGTTTAGAATTTAGCATCTCTGTTAAATTATCTAAAACTAAACGTCGTATTTGTAATATAAAGCAATTTTTTTATCTAAACTGATATCAAAAGTAGTTAGGATTACAAATACAAATACAAGTCATTTATATGTACAAATATAGTTTTATTGTTGATTCTTATCAACCTTTATCAACCAACTCCATCCACAATAAAATTGTAATACATTATGTCGTTAAAACCTTGTTGTGAGATTGAGCTACAACAGAATATTTATATTTTGCCTATTAAGTATAGGTTTTTTATATTTATTTTGCATTCATTATGTCAATGATTAAACGTATAAGATGTATACCACAACAAGTGTGAAGATTCACATAATAACTTGTCAGTGGTAAAGATACTTACCATTACACCATTATACACTTATACCATATTTTATTTAAACTGAAAAGATTTTTTGTATATTTTGAAGTATACAGGGTGTAACAAAAAGGGTATATTAAGCAAAAAACGACGTAAATAGCCCACTGTAGAGAACCTACCCACAAAATTTGAGACTCGAAATCACATGTTTATTTTTCAAGATTGTATGAAAATTCCTGAGATATTTCAAAATTCTCCATACTATCGGGAAAAATAAACATGTGATTTCGAGTCTCAAATTTTGGGGATAGGTTCTCTATAGTGGGCTATTTACGTAGCTTTTCGCTTAACATACCCTTTTTGTTACACCCTGTATAGCCACTCTTTCATGCAAAAATTACCGAATGAATTTTGATAAAATTTAACAGTTTTGTAGGTTAAACGTCAGAATAACACAATATCTGACGCGGAGAAAGTCAAGTTGGAACGAAGCCGAATCGGAACCGTTGTAGATGCTTAGAACAAAGTAATAATTACTTTACGGTGACGTAATTAGTCACATTTCAGCACGAGACAGATATTTGTTCTCAAGACTCGAGCACACCGGATGTGTGTGCGTGCACGTAAGCGTAGACGTATACGTACCTCTGAGTTGTAATGTATGGAACTGTATAGGCACGGGCAGACCGGATGCGTATGCGTAGACGTAAGCATAGACGTCAAGCGGTGACAGTTCTATACATTGAACTCAGAGATACGTGCACGTCTACGCTTACGTGCACGCACACGCATCTGGTGTGCTCGAGCCTTTATTCTGTCATACTCGCGACGGTTGCGTGCTAAAATATACCTTATTACTGAAGCGGTAAGTATTATATTGGTTAACGGTTCGTTAGTGGTTGCGTTTCGGTTTATAAATTTTCAAGAATTGCCCCCCAGGTGTAAATGATTATTGAGTGACAAGTTGCTAGCTTAACGCCTGAGAGAATGCCCGAGTTCCCTAGACGACTCTTAGGCATGCACTGAAGGAGATGCAGCTGATGTATTCTATTGAAGCCTCGCATCAGTACAGGATATATTTTATACCTTTGAATATTTATGCAGTGCATTCAAACACTGCATGCAAAAACAATATTGCTAATTCCGTCAGCAATTTTACGTTTAAAATACTATTCTGTATAATATATACGTCTTCTTCAGCCTATTGCAGTCCACTGCTGGACGTAGGCCTACCCCCAGGGCACGCCACACGGCTACTGCCACAGGGGGGTTTTGCCCGTAGTCACTACGTTGGGCAGGCGGGTTGGTAACCGCAGTGTGATTTTCGGACTATGTTGTCAGTACGGAAGGCGCTGCTGCCCACCTCCCGGAAACCCTTAATCTCTGCCGGCACCACGCAGCTGAGTATAGCGTATATTATAGAAGATTTTATGAAACTAGCGTATTTTATATACACATGGCAGGCACTAAAATATCCACGTTTCCTGCATATGGTCAGTAAAATCTCAGTGAAACGTACGTTAAATCGAACTAATGCATTTTAGTGGTAACAATTTATTTACTGACATTTCAAATTTAGCTGAAGCAGTCCGAAGTGGTCGATTTATTTGACGTTGATATTCGCGTGTTGTTAAATGACTCTGGTAGTTAAATATATTTTGATAGAGTAATATATACATAGATTGTTTAATCCTGTTATAATTCCAGTAGGTAGGTATATTTAATTTTTCTTGATAAAAGATTTTCACAAGATAAAAAAAAGTATATAGGTATATAAAAATTATTAAGTTTGCTTCTATTTGAGTGTTACTTTTTATTTTAAAAATTAAATCGTCGAATTTAAAAAAGTTTTGCATAACTTTTTAGAATAAAAAACTAAAAATAAAGTAAATAAAGATGATCTGAGTTTTATTTCTTGGAAACTGATGATTCTACGACGACTAGAAATAGTTCCTAGATTAAAAATGTAACGTAGAAACGAAAGTGTTTTACGGTATCATTATTTCAAATAATAACTGTTGTTGTTGTTGTTTAGTTTATCCCGAAGGAAAGGCAAGGGGAACTAAGCCCATACAGCCATTGTCTTTAGTAAATAATTTCTGAATTTATGATGGATGATAATGATGATAATGAATGGAAATATCGGGAAAATCCTCAAGGACAAGTGTAAAGTTAGTAATAATGAAAAATTATCGCAGAAACAACTTACATACGCCCATGAAGAGATCGTATTCCGGCTAAAGTTTTACTCAGCTTACCTGCGTATAAAACCATGCACACGCACTAGATTCACATCACAAGTAATCAAAATATAACTTATCTACCAGAAACCATCACTTTACGAACACATGCAAGCCATTTACAAATAATTTTTGATTTTCACAAGAAAATTACACCTGCACCCTTCCAGCTTTTCCCGTCGAATCTCAAATAATAACAAATAACCTAGTTTAGCGTCCTATTAACATATATCCGCATAAAACCTTTAAAAAACCTACACATAAGACCTGGATATTCTTTATTTAAAAACCTCAATATAACCTCCTTCAAACAGAACCTTATCACTAATTGCATAAGCGCGAAAACCCGTTTATAAGATAAAATAATTGATAATACGAACGTTGTAGAGGATGCGGGGTTGCAAGGGGGTGGGGGTTGATTAATGATCGATTTCCTTGAAGACCTATAATTAATGCCTTTGACCGAGTGTATGTCGTTTACTTTTGTATTAATGAAATGAATAGTATTAATGGCTCTTTTAACATATGGGAGTATGGAAGGTTTTGTGCGAAAGAGTATTTTATTTTTCTTGTGGGACTTGACGTTATTAATATTGCACATTGAAATGTTGATACAACTCGACTACGGAATCTGAACAATGACAGCAATGGGGAGAACCCCAAAGAAAATGGTGACAGTTAAAATCTCCGAGAATGACAACATCTCCTGAAATAAAAGAGAGGAGGAGGTTTTTAAGGTCAGAAAGAATATTATCTATCACACGAAGCAAACTTGCGTATAAATTATACCTATGTCACGTTTTTATATACAAGATGTGAGTGACAGTCAGGAAAATATTGACATGCTGACTCCAGACCATGATTCTGAGGCGAAAAACACTGAAAAGCGTTTGTTATATAAATAGTCGTAAATCGTAATCCAATATATACCTAAGTCATACATATATAATCATACATATAATCACGCCTTTATCCCTTACGGGGTAAGCAGAGCACCAAGGGCCGATAGAGAACCACATGGTGCCACTTCTGACCAATTTTGAGGGTATAGTTGAGATGTAAAAATTCAGTTAGTAGTGACAGGTGGTCAGACCATCGCCTACAAAACACCAAGACCCTCTTGTCCCTCTACTGACTTGTAAAGTATGCCCGGGAAGAGAAGCAGCTGTCGTATTATACGTTTTTTTTTTCACTCCCAGAGCAGCATAGAAGAATATACCTGAGTCATTATCATTAAATTCATCAAGATAGTGAGCAAGCCGTGGAAGTAAAGCTAAGCCACTCCTGCAGACAAACTGTTGAAACAGTTTTGCAGGGCATATACTAATGCAAATTTGTACTATACCTCTTTAAAAAAAATAAAATAAATAAAATAAATAAAAAATGAGGCTCTAAAATGGCGTTGTTGCCATAAAACATCAGTTAAAAAGGCAGCCGTCTTTGCGGTGCCGACATGTGAAAAGTCCTTCACAGGCGCTTTGCAACGGCATCGCTATTTAAGGAAACCAAAGGTTGTGTTACTCGTAGCTGTTAAGGATTGAAACTATTTGGATATATTCATCTTTTTAGGGCAGATTTTTACAAAGACAGATTATATTAATATTAATTTTTAATAATTATTTATTTATTCAAGAAGTTTCATATAGTACCTAGTTGAGTAGGGAATATACATTAATTAATTATTTTTTTAGTCTTACTTAAAGATATTATCCCTTAATGGCTAGAGATTAATGCAACATTTTTTATTAAGAGTATCTGTTGCTAAACTAGGCTTCTTGCCTGTATTTCAGCATACAGCGCTCTTCCCTGCTATTACTAGTAACCCAATACTATAGGTAGAAAGATTTAAAGTGAAGTAAAGAAAGTAAAGATATTATTTGAAGAAGACGCCTATTTGAAGAATAAAGTTGATGCTGTCTTTTTTTAAAACTTGATATTGATAGAGACAGCATCAACCATAGAAACAAACGGGCATCAACCACATCAACTATATTCTTCGGATGGGCTATCTGACGTTTGCAAAAACCAGCCCTTATCTTTTCTCTAATCATACCGATAATGAGTTCCATCTAAAGTTCAAATTAAAAAAGGAATAATAGATATTATAAAACGTCAAGAACCCGGACAATATCCTATTCTACGTCACATTTCAAACTGGATTTCAAATCTGGAACGCTTACAATAGCCTGGCGGTGCCCGTGCCAGCGCCTCATTAACGGTCGAAACCGGATAAAAACTGGATGGATCTAAATAAAACCGGCCAAGAGCGGTTCGGACTCGCAGAGTTAGGGTTCAGCACAAAAAAGTAATTCATAGATATTCAAAATATATTTTGAGAAATATTAAAAACTGAAAACCTATGCAAATTGTAGGCAATATTTTTAATAACCCGCACAAATCGGTTCTTAAATTATGCCTGGGGGTGGCCTACGTCCAGCAGTGAACTGCAATAGCTATAATACGTACTATGCCGTTAAATTATAAATCTGCTTCAGCCTATTGCAGTCCACTGCTGGACGTAGGCCTCCCCCAGGGCACGCCACAAGGCCTACTGGTTTTGCCCATAGTCACCACGCTGCGGGGGTTGGTGACCCCAGTGTGATTTTCAGACTATGTTGTCAGTACGGGAGGCGCTGCTGCCCGCCTCCCGGAAACCCTTAATCGCCTCGTACGATACCCACGGGAAGGCAGGGGTGGTACAAACTCTACTCTGCCGGCACGACGCGGCTACATTATAAATATATAATACTACTAAATTATAAATATATAATAATTATTAAAGTACATGCGATTGTTTGGGTTCAACTTGTTATAAATATATTCCCTCCCTATAAAGCATTTGGTAACACATATAAGACGTCTGACCTAGTAAGAGCTTAAATATGACCCAATTAATGTCTTAATGAGGAAATAAAATAAATCATACTTAATAAGCTTATACAACAATATAATAATAAATAATTCTGGTTAAGAGAATTATGGTTTT
Source organism: Carposina sasakii (assembly GCA_014607495.2). Classification (NCBI taxonomy): domain Eukaryota; kingdom Metazoa; phylum Arthropoda; class Insecta; order Lepidoptera; family Carposinidae; genus Carposina; species Carposina sasakii. The sequence goes on along the minus strand of CP053163.1, from coordinate 1,974,103 downwards.
TATTTGTTTTTGTATGGATATAAATGATTTGATATTAACCCAGGGGATATTTTACAAGTATAACAACACATTAACTTTATTGTCTTATTATAATTTTCATGTAAAACTACATAACTATCAAGTATCATCAACATTTTAGTTCTTTTTGCTTGAAAGAGTGATAGACATCCAAATATTAATTCATAGCTATGTTATAACTGTACTAGTGACTTACCCGGCTTTGCAAGGGTGAAAAAAAAGCGATAAAGACTTCGAAAAAATGTAATGCCCTTGCGCTGTCCTTGACGCGTATCGGCGCGGGCACTACCAAAAATATAATTGTACCCATTTAGATACATTTTATTTAAAAGAGAAATATAAACCCCAATCAGATAATAACGAGGTAGATCAGTAATAGTCACCAACAATTACAAAACCTACCACAGGTTTAATTACATGTAACTACATAACTTCATCTACATATAGATTTTGTATTTATAGCTTGCCTTTTATTAGAACACTTCAGCCATCAATAAATATAAAATAAAGAAGAACTTTCCTTCATTCATACACCTACATATACCTACTCGGCCCCCGTATTACTTGTTTATGAGAAAGCAATGCGATAGCAAAAATTTGTACTATATTCACATTCACTGATTCCTTATGAAACTTAAGTACACACATACAGGATATAACAGAAAGGGTATGTTAAGCGAAAAGCTATGTAAATAGCCCTCTATAGAGAACCTATTTCCGAAATTTGAGACTCGAAATAACAGCTAAATCAATGGAATTTTTTATTTCCAAAAGTATCTGTAACTAGTGGACGCCCGCGACTTCGTCCGCGTGGACTGCAGAAAAATGCCGAAATTATCCGGGATAAACACATTTTCCCGGAATAAAAAGTAGCCTTTGTAATAATCCAGGGTGTCAGCTAACTTTATACCAAATTTAACTATAATCGCTTAAGCCGTTTTTATGTGAAAGAGTAACAAACATAAACTTTAGCCTTTATTATACACTAGCAGCCGCCCACGACTTCGTCCGCGTGAGGGGGCGTTGTACCCGTGCGAAGCCGGGCAGGTTGTTGTAACTGTAGTTCCTTGGTAAATGCTATCTAACACTGAAAGAATTTTTCAAATCGCCATAGTTCGAGATTAGCTTCAAACAAACAAACAAACAAACAAACTCTTCAGCTTTATAATATTAGTATAGATATATATAAGTAATAGTTATGCTGCCGCATGCTAAAGCCTTGCTTTAACAAGATACGTCATCTCATCAGCCTACCAATATTTTTTCTCCGTCAAAAATAACCGCGCTCGGTTTTTTCTTATTTCCCACAGGAACCCTAATTTATGAGGGGATAAAAAGGTTGCCCATGTTACATTGTAATGTCCTGAAAGTGAAAAATATCTATTGGGTACTTACCTAACAGTAACTTTTCTGTTTTTTTTTCTCAGGAAATCCAAATTTTACATATATATAACCACTTAACATATTAGATACCGGTCGCTAGATTGTTGAAAGCGGCGATAAATTCATACAACCACGTAAGATTTCATGAATTAACTAGTAAAATATAGGTGTGTATTGTGAATATGTACTATCAACCACGCCGCTGACATGGCCTTAAGGTTAGTATGTAGTGACCCTGCCTGCAGACGCCATAGTAAACCACCCTGGGTTCGAATCCCGGTAGAAAGTGCCAGAAAAACATTGACAATTTGAATACTATTTTTTTCCGACTATTTTCTATAAATGAAATTGTATTAGGCGTTACAATTCGGAAGTTCAAACATTACTATGTGCGCCCACGACCGGGCCCTACAAGACCCTTAGGATCTGATAACTCATAATTGTGTTGGATTTTAGAGGTTCATAATAATTAGTGGTTTACTAATTTACTAATTTCTATAATCCTAAGGATGCCACGGTTGTTGGCGAATCATACTCGTATGTAGATTATTTATCTAGTTTTTGATTTCGGAATGGTGCAATGTATCGTCTTGCATGCCAGGTGCTCGTGTCTGGTTTCTCATGGCGATTTAGTTAGTGCAGTGCCTGTTGTCGCAATTATGAGTTATCAGATCCGAGGGTCAGAGGAGGGTGTAGAAAAACATTACCCATAGTGACTTTTTTACTATTGACAAAATGTAAAACAATAAAAATATTGGCTGACTAGCACAGATGTCAAACATAAGAATATTCTTAACAATGATTTTTATGCCCTCTCCTGTTGTTTTGGGTTTCTCAAGACAAAGGATCATTTTATGTAACTTTTTTATAAATTATTGATACAATGAACAGATTGGTATGCAGCAGTAAAGAGTATGACAAGGAACTATCGTAGCTTGCAAACGAAAATTTTTAGAATTGTGTCAGCGGCGCCTTGGTTGATAGTACATAATAATCTGATTAGCCGCGTGGTGCCGGCAGAGTAAAGTTTGTACCACCCCTCTCTGTGTTCTATTAATCAATACTCATTATTTATGTGTTAACTAATGAGAACACTATATTTAACACATCCAATAGCGTGGGTTCGATACCACATCACCATAAAACAAATATGCCACATGTTTATCAAAGTGAACAGCTGTTACGTCAAGCACTTTGCAATTTCGCATTTTGTCCATGATTTTTCACACTGTCACGTTTGAAACTGGGCCGCCTTAATAAGCGAGTGGGAAGCGCAATTTCGCTTCGCTTCCGGCCGAGCTCACCCGGCAGCTGCAAAATTGTGAACAGAAATATTTTATAGAAAATACAGGTTTTTAAGCAAAGGTGAGCTAAAAAATTACCTGATACTGAACTATTTCTAATATTTAATGCTTGCATAAAACTTATGCGAAAATGGTTAAATTATTAAATGTATTTCCAAAAGTTACATACATACCTATTATCAAGCGGCTGCATTCCTAAAATGGGGTAGTCAGAATTGTTTTATCATGAAAGAGATCCTGTAGACACGTTTAGCATAGAGCTAGATACGTATAGATCGTTCGTCGCCAGAGTGGTCTGGTCGCCCCTGAATTCCTTAGTCGACTCCAACCACTTGCAGAAGAGAGATGTGTACTCGTATAGGACATTTTAAAATTATTATAACGAAGTTTTTCTTAGTTTATCAAATAGATTATACTTCGTGCTGAAACGTGATTGGTGAATTTTTAAAATATCCAATACAGAGTACCAATATTTTCTAAAAAGATTTTACAAATTTGTTGAAATAATGAAAGGGCAGGCTCTTTAACGGAACAGGATTACGTTATTTATGGCCATAAAAAGGTTTAGTCAAGAAATTGGGTCACAGCGGTATATTTTTTAAATCGCGTGCGTACGAGACGTGGTATAGCTACTTTTGCTCACGTTATAATAATTTGATTCAATACATCATAACTCATGATTTATCATATTTAATCATGATTTAGCGGCTATAAATTTAAGTTTTAGTACTAAATTAGTAAAATAAAATATAAAAGTCGGATTTCGGATTCTATGGAGATTTTGTTTTTGATAAATCATCATCATCATAAGCCTATTGCAGTCCACTGCTGGACGTAGGCCTCCCCCAGGGCACGCCACAAGACTTTAAATGATAATTTTTAAACCATTATAGGTTAACATGTAAACTATGTATCAAAATGTAAGCAAGATTATTAATAAATAAACAAAACTGTTGCGTTGACTAATAAAGATTCGCATATTTAACTTGCAAAAATAAGAAAAAAAACGCAGCTAAATGTAAAGTGTATGTAAATGTATACATGGGAAAGATACCTACAGCAATCTTAATTCCTTATCTTACACTGATTACCACCACACTACATTAAATTATTTTCTCATAAAAAAGTTTTTCATACATACAATTTTGTTATTACAAAATCAAAACAAATAAACAGACGAACCATCCATTTACTGTTCTTGTAATGTAAGAGTCTCGCGTGCCTCGCAAGTAATATAAACCCCACTTCCACTTCAAATTACTAAACGCAACCTTATGTTTATCACGCACAGCTTCTAAGATTGCTTACTCAACACAAAGAAAGGCGAGCATAGTTCACTCTAAAATCTTTAGCACGTCTGCCAACGCTTGTGCCGTGGGAATATGAAACAATATGCTTTGATTTGCGTGAATTTGAAAGTAATATACGTGGTCTTGAAGAAATATTGTGTAGTAATATTTCCGGATCTAACGAAAAAGGCTTCCGAATGCTCATTGTTACCAACTTTGCTAATATAGTTGCGATTTGCGTGTTTGGATTACGAGTAGAATATTTTTATTACTAATCTAAGTGTATCGTTAGTATTTTTTTTTAGTTTGTAACCTCAAACTTTTAGGTTCATTTTCTCAGATTATTTATCCTAGGTTTATCCCTTTTCTAGCTAATAAGTTGAAAACGTTTAAAAATATGTCACTATATTCAGTCGATTGAAATTTAGGTACTACATTAGAAAATTATAGGTTAAGTCATCTTGCCATTGACAAATCTAATACCCGATTTATATTTAAAGATTTTTTTATCACGGAAGAGTCTGTATCCCATTTCATAGGTTATGTAAAGACTGTATAAAAACCATTTAAACGACAGACCACTTACAGACTCGCCCCACGCGAATGTACAACCATTTACAGCAATTAAAGCACTTTTATACAAGTAAATCGTTATTTATTAAGGCCATAGAACCCAAATGGCAAAATGACCAATTCCCAAAACGGTCAATTCTCAGAATGTCCGCCACATGCCACATGAAAATCGCACGTGAGCTTATGTAACACAGTTTGTGTGGAAATAAAAAAGATTCCCGTAACTACCGGCTATCCGAGAAAAGTAGGTCAATATTTTTACTCGATCTAACGCTATTAATTACAGGAAAATATAAGATAAAAATTTTTCTTAAGCAACATTGATTTATTATCAACTAGCTGTTTGGATAGATAATGAATATCCAGTCTTAACTATATATCGACAGTTATGTAAAATTGAGATTTTCGTTAAGGTTTGTTAATATTATTCTGGTTTGTTAATATTACTCTTGTTATAACTTGTAATTAGCCGCGTGGTGCCGGCAGTGTAGAGTTTGTACCACCCCATGCCTGCCCGTGGGTATCGTACGAGGCGATTAAGGGTTTCCGGGAGGTGGGCACCAGCGCCTCCCGTACTGACAACATAGTCCGAAAATCACACTGCGGTCACTAACCCGCCTGCCCAGTGTGGTGACTATGGGCAAAACCCCCCTGTGGCAGTAGCCTTGTGGCGTGCCCTGGGGGAGGCCTACGTCCAGCAGTGGACTGCAATAGGCTGAAGAAGAAGAAGAAGAACTTGTAATATTTTTTTGTTTAAAAAAATCTTCTGATAATAATTAATAGCAATAGAATGAGAGAAATTTTTCAATCCGTTTTCGATTTTGATACGATTCTATATGACATTTAAAACTCGAAATCACACGTTTATTTCTAAAGATTATAGAAACATTCCTGAGTTAAAACTGATAATAAAATTACCTAAATATTAAGTACTAAATTAGAGAAGGAAGCAGATTTTGCTTTCCAAACGAAACTTCAATCCAAACACTGCAAATGAGATAGCCGTAAAGTAAGGTTAAGTTTAGAACTTACTTTTTCTGAATCTTAAAGAACATCAACGCCTGTTGAAAAGCATAATTACTTTACTCCGACAACATCTATCTTCTTTCCTCGTTACTACGACCTCGATTTCCGAGATTACATTATTATCTTTAATTCTAAGAGTCTTGAGAGTAAAAACGGTGGATGCTTTTGAGATTTCTCATGCCGGGAGTTTTATGTCATCCATTAAAAGACTTTCTGTCGATTTTAGGAGAAAGATTATTGTTTCATACTTTAGTATTGGTGCGTATACTTGATTGTGACTTGCATAGTTTATTTGAAATCCCTGTTATTTGTTTTGCGATTTAAGCTATATGTACAATATTATATATTTGCCCTCGACTTCTGACGCGTTAAATTTAGAACTCCAATTCCCGTCGGAAAATCCTTTCTAATTGGATGTCTACATCATGCAAAAAACAACGTCTCCAGGTTTCTGATATTTAGGTTTAGTGGTTTCGATTGTATGAATCCACCAGTCATTCAGGACATGGATTTTATATTATAGAAGCGGTGATAGATAGCCCAGTAGTTAAGACGTGCACCTTCCAAGCGGGAGGCGTAAGTTCGATCCCAGTCACGGGCCTGTACCAATGAATTTATTTCATGTACAGATTTTAATGTTGCAAAATTGTCACTAAGCTCGTGCCTCGGAAAGCACGTAAAACCGTTGGTCCTACGCCTGATCTCTCTCCGGTCGTGTCGGCTTTCCGTCCCATCGGACTATGAGAGTGACGGAATAGAGAGTGCATCTGTGTTTGCGCACACACTTGTGCACTATAATATCTCCTGCGTACCTGACCAATCTCCGTAGACATTGGTCGCCTTGGCCGAAATACGGTCGGAGATCATCATCATTATAGAAGTTAGATAATAAAATTATTTTATAAAACACCTATTACTCATACCTCTAATGGGTAGGCATTAAGAAAAAAGTCTTCGAGCAGTCTTAGGGTTTTGAATAAAAAAAACGTCAGCAAAATAAAGGTCTACTTAGTCTGAAAAATAAGATCTGATACCATATTACATTGTCCGATAAATATATGGATACTAGAGTACAAAGTATAAATAAAGAAAATATAGAAAAAATTATAGGTAATATAGGATTTTAATTCATTTTACCTACCTACTTATACAAACCATGAACATGTAAACTTTTTGTGTAAGCATTACATAGTAACTAATTATTAAAGAATCAGTGCGTTTGTGCTTAAAATCGTCATAACACTCAGGCTATCATGTAACAGTTATCGTGTCGTGATCAAATCGTTTAGTATAAACATCCTTCGGGTCGACGCTTTTGAAATGTGCTTCTATTAGGTGATATTTCTATCGGAATCCAATATCCCCTCGCCTTCGGAGTGAATTTGTCAGTATTATGGAAGTGAAAGTAATGTTATTGTGATCTAAGAATTTTAATATCTGAAGGAATCTGAATCGTTTGATATAAGCAGTGTATTAATTTAGTGTAGTTCTAATTCTGATTTCTTGTACTACGAGTATTTGAACAAAGTCACGGGCGTCCGCTAGTTGCGATTTTTTTTTTCGACTTTAAAACAAAGATCTTTGTAATGAAATAAAATTGAGATATGATACTAAAGTTGGCATATATTTCTATTCTAGTGCTACTATAAGTATCACCATCATCATCAGCCTATTGCAGTCCACTGCTGGACGTAGGCCTCCCCCAGGGCACGCTACAAGACTGCCATGGGGGGTATTTGCCCATAGTCACCACGCTGGGCAGGCGGGTTGTTGACCGCAGTTTCTATTTTGGACTATGTTGTCAACACGGGAGGCGCTGCTGCCCACCTCCCGGAAACCCTTAATCGCCTCGTACGATACCCACGGGCAGACATGGGGTGGTACGAATTCTACTCTGCCGGCACCACGCGGCTAACATACTATAAGTGTATCTCTATTCATTCTAGTGTAAATAGTTCTTCATGATCATCATTCTCAGCCTTGAGTAGTCCACTGCTGAACATAGGCCTCCCCCAATTAGCCCTTAACAATTCATTAGTGGAATACTTTTATAGAGGTACTAGCGGCCGCCTACGACTTCGTCCGAGCGAAAGGGCATTACACCTGTGCGAAGCCGGGGCGGATCATATTATAGCCTTATAGCCTTCAACGATAAGAAAGAACTTTCCTGAAAGAACTTTTTTTAAACGGACCAGTAGTTCCTGAGATTAGTGCGTACAAACAAACAAACTCTTCAGCTTTATAATATTGGTATATGTACCTACATACGAAACATCACAGTCAACAATACCGAGCTTACAAGGAGGATGATTTACGAATACAAAAAAATAATCCCCACTCGGAACGAACTCTCAAGTTACATTTACGCAACTGACACATAAATTGGGTACAGTCGTGGACATAAAAAGAAATAAAAAAGTCATGTCGTTTTCAAGACTATAATCAACTAGCGGACGCTGTAACATTAAAAACCTATGTGTTAGTCTGATATAGTAAACTTATTTAATTATAGTTAAATGTTTTAAAATTTTCATAAGTTTTTTTATTTGTAAAGAACGTTTTCCTGAAAACAACAAAAAAGGTATTAGCGAAATTCCATCCGTTTATACATGATGCTATGACCAAGGGAAATGGGAATACATTTTAATAAGTTTTTTTAAGTTGAGACATACTAGTTCTAACTATTTGCGTCCACTTGCAAACCGTTCTACATAAATTTTACTTTTAAATCTGCTTCTATTTTGAAGGCAGTATGGATGCTAGAGGCGAGCAAATTTTAAACTTTTGACACTTTTGTTGAGTCGGTGAATTCTGATATTAATCGGTTCAGTAGCTTTTATAACTTCATTATAATGCAATTTCGCATCAACAAGGAGCGTCGAAAAGATCTGTTCTGTTCTGATTTACTAGTATTTATTTTTTGAGTTTGGTTTCGGCAGACCGAATAGTACCGACTTTTTTTAAACTAACCCAAATACCTTCATGAAAAGCAAGCATTTTTCAAATATGGAATTCTTATAAGACTTTTAACAATCTATGAGCCTACATGTAACAAATTACCAACATACAAACCCTAACTATAGACCAGGTCCAAATACGACGGCCCGATAATGCATGGCTCTACGAAGCTCAGAGGTGCCAACCGTACACTGGAGTTGAATGAAATGGCATGACTAAGCTATCCAAACTGCGGCTGGTACACTCGCGCACGACATCACAATGACGGCGGACATTTTGTCGCTTTTGTGTTTGTTCGATTTTCGAATGCTAAACGTTTTGATGGAATACTTTTTGGTTGCGTTCTGCGAACGTGTGGGTTTGACGTGTTGAATTGGCAAAGTTTTTTGTATTTTAACTACTTGTTCGTCACGAATCTGCCTGACTAAGGATTAAAATAAATATTGTTAGAGAATAAGGTTTCTTTTATGTAATTTAGATACAAACATCAAGTACATAACCCCGAATAAAGGGTCAGATATTATTACTGAGCAAATAAGTAGTATGTTTAACTTGCTTAGTTATGAACACCAAACTACATGAAAATTGATGGTGATCGATAGTTACTGTCTTATTGAGGAACGTAGAATAGAAACAGAAAAATGCTTATTGAAAAACAAATATTTTTTTATAGTCGTAAAAGAAAAGACTTAGGCTGAACACACTAAACGCTAAAATACCGTCTGCTTGACTAGTGTTGTGAAACTTTTTTAAAATAATACCAAATATTTTCAAAGGAAAAACAAATGTTAAATTAAGATATTTTATCTTATGATAAAAGCAAATTTTTATTTTCCAAAACTACATAACTAAAATATTCATTTACTTTCTTCGATCTTTTACAAATGTGGTATTTATCTCGTCGACGTTTTTCCCAATTTTCCAAGAATACATTAGTTTCGAGGATATACACTTCTGTTCATAAGCGTACATAATAGAGCAGCGCAGGTGTGTTACGTGAAGATTATGTAACAAACGTTATCTCGGCATGAATCGGATCTGTCAGCGGCCATCTGTTCCCTCCCTTTCCTTGCCTATCCTCGCCTATCCTTGTTTTGACGTTTTAAGATTTATTATCTGTGCTATTTTGCTGAAGATGCTTATTCGTTGAACGTAAGCGAAATGTTCTTTTGCGTCTAGAGTTGGCGCCATTATTTTTTAAGAATTAGCGTTCATACTCGTTTTTTTTAATAAATTCATAAATGAAAGAAATGGTATTACTGCAGCATTTAGTAAAGTTTACTAAACCAAAGGCGTGATGATTATACACTCGAACATAATAATATAGGCTAATCAATAAGAAAAATAACAGATGGAAACTAAAGTATTTTCTAGGCTTTTTATGACCACAATATGTTACTTTGTCCTCAAAAATAACGAAAGAAATTTTTTACATAAAGGAACAGATGTTTCAATTCACCAATTTCCATATACAAGGAGTGCTTGCCAAAACCCATAACTAACAAACACAGTTGAAATGCGTCAAAACAAACCCAAGAATCGGGTAGTTAACCGTGACCGAGGACTGTTACTCCTAAAACGCCATCTGTTGGCTTGAACTCGTGCCAACAGTCAGGCCATAGGAAATTGTAGCTATAAAATAGAAGATACCGTTATAAACAAGACAGACTTATGAAAAGAGCATATACTGGCGTTGGAAAAACTATTGATATTTCTGCAGTAGATTATCCTAAAATAAGTATCGAGTATACAATTTCGGGATATAAACGTCATTTTATGTATATATACATAGTTACAACACCGCAAGGACAATGCCCAAACGCACATAGTCAAAACCACACAATGGCGAATGAACTCGGTATGTATCAGATGTCAAAGTTGCAGTCACAAAATGGGAGCATCGTTTGTTGCACGTTTAGGTTATTTTTGAGAAAATATACTCCCACAAAAAGATGAAATATAAAAAATAATAATTCGACGCTAACATAAAAGTGAGCTCAAGGTAAAAACGATCTTAAAACTCTTTACGCCAAATAAAAACAATATGAAATCCAAATTAAATTGCAGATTCAGAATTATTGTACCGACAATTCACAACATCTGGAAGACCTGTGAATAAATTCAGCTGTTACAGAACATCTGCAAACGTGGACAGTTGCCAGAAATACTTGGTTCTCTTTTACGGCGGTTGATTACACTATAAATGGGAAGCAAGAAGGAAAGTTTTCACTTTTGTTAGAACGATTTCAGTTTTAAAAAGCTCTAGTTAGAAAAGATGTCTTTGCTATTTTTTGAAGTTTTGTCTAGGTTAGTCCTTATAAAGTTTTTATATTAGTAGGCTGGCGTGTACTTTAAAATACATCATTCATCACCAAAAAGGTTTACTTTACGTAAATTATAATTGAAATCTTATCGTCGTATTTTAGAATGGTTCCCAATTCCAACTCTGTGATTAACTTTAACGTTAAGTAATACCAAATGATTTTATATTTTAAGCTTAAGTTTATAGAGTACAAATCCAATTAGTGTCAGGACTAAGTTTCTGTTGGCTTTGGCTACGCTCCAGCCGTTTCAATCGGTTGTTTCTATACCCTTTATAACTTTGTTGGTAATTTTACCCTGGTTTTTAGGGAATCACCTTGGGGGTGGAGCAAAAATCCTTCATCTTTTTCTTCTTTTAATTTATGTACAAAATCATGGCTACTTGTATTGTTGTAATGAAATCTAGGTATATATGTATACAATGAAGGTATTTGAAGCATTTGTCCCAAATGTCTGTGGTAAGTATTGTGGTTAAGTTTACTGACTTAGTTACCTCGCTTAGTTGCTCTCGCAACTTACTTACTTGGTCTATGTTATCTGTGCACAAACTTACTGTTTACAGTATTATTATAAAAAGTAGTTGTTATTTAGGTTAAAGTAGATAAATCTGATACAATACATTTTGCCGTCAAATATCACGTTGTACTAAAATATTGCGTAATACACTAAAAGTTCTATATATGTACCTAATGGAACTTTCTGAAGCGTATTACGGGAGTAATAATATTTTAGGATAGAATATAGAGGTATTAAAGACATAGAAGATATAGAATTTTAACGAAACGGCCACCATTATTAACTTCTTAAGATATCGAGAGCTGACATATTTATACATAATTGAATTGCTTATAGTTAAAGTCTACAGTCTTATCGGCCAAAGGCATGGAAAATTAAACCATAAAACCAATATTTCAATTTGAAGAAAAAGCTTGGCAACTTCACGTCGGACATGGGTCTCCTAACCATACACATTTTATATACCTATTTACAATATAATGAGACTTCCATATGGAAAGTTTTCGATGACCCAAATCCTGGGTAAAGCCTAATGACCCGAAAAAATCCAATTAATAGCGTTTAATTATTATTTACTTAAAACAAAAGCCGCAGACGCTTTTGACGTTAATCTGCGGATGGAAAACAAGTTGAGTGATTGTGTCTGGTTCGGCCGATTGGAAGAAAATAGTGGGCGTTGTTTATCTTAAAACACCCATTAAACAATTTATTGAAGGCTTAAAAATTGTAACATAACTAAAAGACCATTCTTGTGTATGCAATAAAATAGAATAATTATTTTTAGGTTTTCATTTCATGCAGAGGAAAAAAGGGATGGTTTAAAAAACCTTTTAGCCTCTCTCCTGTTAAATGGCGCTTTAGAGTTTTGCATTTGCGCTGTAGGCATAAAACTCCGGGGCTCGTTTCGTGACGTGGGCCATTGCCCAGCTGTCAGCGAGAAATAAGAACGCTTGCGCAGTTACCAAACCGAAAATATGTTATCTGCATTATTTGATAAAATGTTGAGTTGTCCACATTTCTTTTGATACTCGTTGAATTGAAAATATAGGAGGTACATGCGGCACTACGAAATGTACCGTATCTTCACTACCAAACTCACACCGCACTACACAACTACATGCGCTGAAATATCGTTTGTGTGCAATTTTCGCGGACAATAACTGATTTTCTTTTTAAGATACTAATTTTTAATTCATTTTCTTGTTTAGTGTAGTGAATTAATTGTGCATATCTCATATATCTCTTGTTTGTGTGTTGTGACACATTTTAATTTTTATATTTTTTTATATAATCCAAATCCGTTATGGTAGTAAGTTAAGTCTTTATGTACTCATATTAAATATTTCAGAGTGCTGTGGATTTTGGCATATAAATAAAATAAAATCTTCAATTCTCCGTGTATTTAAGTCAGCATATCTAGCAAAAGTATGTGATAAAGTCACTAGTATGCGAATGTTCATTATTCCAATCCATTAAGTTATGTATTATCTAAGTTTTTAGCGTAGTATTTAAGAGTTGCGCCCCACCACCAAATACGTACCGTATTTGGAGCGCAAGTACTATTCCGAAACGTGCTAGAAAACTCTACCGGTACCTACTGCGAAGTTTCTCCGAAACTCTAAGCCGAACAGATTATTGGTTTTCGATACTGAAATGAAGTTCCTTCCTACAGGAATCAAAACGGGTTAAGGGTTTATTGTTTATAGGGTATTTAGCATATCGATCTTTACGCCACTCCTATAGTACCTACTGAGGTTCTATGTTTAGGCAGATTATTGTAATTATCTCTTCGGATTTAACAGATTTCTGTGTAAAATGGATTCATAGATTTATTTACTCATATTGTCATTGTTTTTGCTCCACAATTTTTAGAGCACATAAAGTAGCATTTTCTAAATTATAACAAGGTATAAAAGTTTATAATAAGTATAAATTTATTGTCAGACTCAAAATATGATTTCCACCAATTAAATGGTCTTCAACAGAAATTAAGAGAAAATGTCTACTCCCAAAGGAACCTAATTAAATTATATTACTGACTGTACTTTATTTTATTACTCTACCTACAGGTAGAAGTGTCGTAACGAGCTTTCACCCTCTGAGGGGTGGTTTTACCCTGAAATATATTTTATTCGGTAGCTCAAAAACATTATACAGATTAAATACTTGGTAGACGAAGTGACCTACCAACGTTAATTTCACCTAGATACCAACTTTATAAAATCGTAATTAAAGTTCTCGAAGATTAACTTTAAGATCACTAATGTAATTTATGTCAGAATACCAGTTTAATTATTGACTTTACTTATCTCCAAAATAAAAAATAATTACATATACCATCAGAAATAATATATATGCCTCAAACCGAAAACATAACAGCTAACAAATACAAAAGTTCCGTAGACATCCCAAACCCTAATTCCTGTAATCAAGCGAAGCGGTGGTTGATCTTGGTATAATTTCCTTAAACATTATCCCATTTCCCTCCCACCGAGAGAAACCTTCCACCTCTGATATATTTACTCATGTGGAATCTTTCACGAACCGCTTAGCTGCCTCCCGCTGGCTTGTATGGATTGATTTAGTATGGAACTTGTAAATTATATAACGTATAATTTATACCACCAGCTTAACACACCTGGACAATCCATACACGCCAATGAGGTAATCCCTTTCCCATCTGTTCCTGTCACTGGAGTAAATATAACAAGGATTATATTTAAACCAGTGGATTAAGTATCAAATAAAATTGTATTAACCCAATTTTCTGTTACAGTAAAGTGTTAAAATAAATAATCTATTTTTGATGCGAACTTATTGAATTAATCCGTCGTTAGTATACAAACACAAAGTGTTACTAGAACCTGAATTAACAAACTAACAATGTGGTGATAATAGAAGTGATAAAATGACAACTAAAACTATTGAAAGTGGACAGGTTTGTGAGATAAGTGTTAGTGACAAAACGATATGGGATGACTCATAGTGAAAAATGTTATGTGCAACCCACTTTCCTTCGAGATGATGCGAGATATTCACGACAATGCCGGAGCAGGAGCAAGCGGCGGGACGGAGGAAAGCGAGGGAGGCGGGAGTGGGGGTGCCGAGGGCGATATGGACGACTGCGGCTCCCTCGCCCTGCCTCCCGACCTTCCGCCCTACTCCGGAGACTACATCATCAGCGATTACATGGAGCGCCTCGGTACTCGCCTCAACCTACTGGAAACAGAACTCAAATACGCATGGCGAGCCCTAGATCTCCTTAGCCAAGAGTATGTTAGAATGTGGGAAAGACTAGAAAGGCTGGAAGCGTTGCTGGCGGATCAACAGGGTGTTATATCAACGTTACTCGACTTTTACACGTGTCGAAACGCTTCCAGAGATCCACTTACGCGACTTGAAGTAATAAGAGAGATACTCGGAAACGGAACTGTAGAAGATGGCATCGAAGAAGGGTTGGATGTTGGAAGAAGTTCTGTTATGTTATTACCTCAAGAAGAAGTAATGGAATCGAATGAAGAATTTTATAAGAGCTTAAATCAAGCCTATAGAGATGACTTAGTATGTGAGGAAACATCGCGACCCCCTTCCCAATTAGATATGATTTGGGAAGCGCCAGAGGAACCAGATATAGAAGCTTTATCACGATCCAGACAAGTTTATACTTCCACAGATTATAAAGATTATTGTGGTTTACAAGGTGGGCCTCAAATTAGTGAAAGGGACTTGGTACATTTATCTACATTAAGTACTATAGATCAAATTACTGTAGAAAAATTACACGAATTAGATAGGCTGACAACCCAATTACATAAAGATTCCAGAGAATTAAAAGACTTGAAAACAAGACTTATTAGTCCCGAACCCAAAAAGACATCAAAACATGATAGAGACATTGAAGCAAAAGCACTTGTTGAAGATGGTAACATTATAAACGAGCAACTTAAAACAATGTATTCTGGCAGTGAAAACTGGGGTATGCATGATATGCTTAAGAGCTTTGATGACTTTATGTTGAATATACCTAAAGAATCAAATAATATAAGGGAGAAATCACCATCCAGATTATCATTAACTGAGAACACGGCAACTGATAAAGCTATTGAATACTTGCCTCCTACTTTGTCCCCTCGTCGAAAATTCGTCCCTGAAAGAACATCAATCGAACCATATACTACAGTAACTGGTCGATTAGCATATAGCTCAGCGGTAGCCAATGCTGAAATAAATGCAGCTAGAGCATCTAAATCGCCAAGTGCAATGTCGAGAGACCGCTTCGAATATAACTCGTCATATCAAATTGATGAATCTCCTAGGCAACACTATTACTCCAGTAAAGGCATGTCACAACCTCTTACTGATATTTATACAGCATCGAATCAACAATCCCCATTGTCAATGCATGAAACAATTTATAATGGGCCTACTGACAATAGGATAGATATGACATATGAGGAAAATAGTTTCAGAAAATCTCCCAGTCCTCCCCCTCCAGCTCCACCAAATGGAGGGAATATCTTTCCTGGAATAGAAAATAATAACGATTCATTAAGTGCTCAGTCAAAACTGTCCACAAGTAGTATTCCGTCGGATAACATGCGATTAAGTCCAAGATCCCCGAAATCGCCTAAAACTTCTCCTAAACATGTCAAAAGAGATACAACAAATATTGTTGCAGCTAAGTCTGATTCAGGGTTATCGTCTATGAGTGGATGGTCCAGTTTAGAAAAAAGTCCAGGATCACCTAAAACAGGTAGAATTGCACATGGTAGCCATGACACACATAAACATAAAACAACATCTCCGCAAACGATTCAAAGAATGGCTTATGAAATTGATAGCAAGCCCTACTTAGAAACATTGGTAGATTCATACCCGTACGAAGAAAAGAAATTGAAAAGTGATTATGATCTACATAAAAATGTACTACAAAAAGATTTGAGTGCAAGGGATATAAATAAATTGCAAAATAAACTAGACAAAGAATTTATGAAATCTTTAAATCCATTTACTTCATCGACACAAATTAATTTGGGTGACTATTACTGCAGCAATGAAATGCCCTCAATATATTCAGTAGCGGGAAATAGGCAACCAATTTTCACTACTGTTTATAGTAGTTCTAGGGGTATGCCATCTGAAGATAGAAGTTTTTCCGAATTATTAGATAGAAATGAAATTTCAGAGTCCGTTGCAAGACCTGCGATGGACTCGTATCCTCCAGAACCTAGTTATCATGCTCAAACTGTTGTTCTGCCTACAAATATGAAAAGGCCAATGACACGAGCTAATACAATGGGACCAAATGATCCCCATTTTTATCAAAATGGATACAAAACTCAACACAGAAGTAATTTTCCACCAGGAAATCTTACTGATGCATTATCTTACTATCCAACATCTACTAGAAATGAATCACCAAAGAGAAGATCTATAGATGAACAAGTATCTTGGCAAGGTGGTAGTAACAGATCACCTACAAGTTCAATTGAGACATCTAGCTTAAAATCTCATTCTTTAAGTATAACCGAAAGAAAACAGTTTCAAAATCAACTACAACAAGAATATTTTAAACAACAGCAATATGACCAGCGAAATGGTAATGTACATTACCAAGGCCAAGGTTATGAAGGTGATATAAAACAAGAACATAACCAACAAAGGAAAGAGCAATATGTTGACACAAGTGGTGTACTTGTTTCTGAATCTGGTTACCTTTCAATCTCCTCTAATATGAGAGGTAAAACTCAAGACAAACAGGCTAAAAAACCAAAAAGAACATCTTCTTTAAAATCTGCTATGTCATCCATGAGTCACTGGTTACCCGACTTACATTTACCTAAAAAACATCGATCTCATTCCCTACCTGCAGGTGTAGATAATGTAGAACAACCACAACAAGAGAAAACCTTAAAGGAACGAATATTATGCGCCCAAAGAAGGAAAAAGAAGTATCACTTAGTTGCATCTATGTCTGGCCTCTTACAGAAAGCACGAAGAAAACAACAGGCTAGTCATCAATCTCTTTCCGATCCTGAAACATCTGAAACTGAATGGTCTGGTGGCCGATCAAGTGCTCAGTCAGAGGATAGTGATAGTGTGTTTTCTGATTCTACTCATGAAGCAAATATATTTGGTAAAGTTCCTCCAAAACCAAAACAAAGAAAGCTAAATAATCAAGAAATCATTGAGCAACAACAAATGATTCAAGAACTACAACAACAAGGTTTAGAGTATGAGAATGATGACCCGGAATGTATCATAGAAGAAAACGAAAAACCTCCTTCACCAGCCATACCAAGAGATAAAAGTGATGATATTGATTTTCATTTTGCTAGAATAAGCCAAATGACAAAAGACAACATATCTGAAATAGAAAAGCTTGATATTGATACAGATATATCTAACGTTGACTTATTTGAAGAAGAAGAAGAAAAGGAAGATAATCAATCTCCTGCTTCCATATTCGCTACTATTGGAGACGTGAAAAAAGCGTCAATGACATCTGACGAATGTTTAAATGAAAGTAATAAATCGTATAGTGGCAGTTCACAAGAGTTTGCCGTATCTCGAGCACTTGGTAAATACAGACTCCGGAAATCAACATCTGTATCTGATGATCAGGAGATAGATCAAATGACTGATCTATCTCCACCGAAACTAGAAGTCGAAATACAAGAAGAACCTAATGAGGTTTTTATGACTCAAAAAGAAAATAAGCTTCGCAAACCAAGTACTCCCGAAATTGTAAGCAGCACAGTTTCAGAAGAAACGAATTCTACTTTTACTGAAAGAAGTCCATCAATTCAAAGCTCTCGAGGAATGCAATATAAATTTCAGCCCAGGCATCAACAAAGCTTGGAAATACCAAATAAACACGATGATGATGACAGTAGGAGTACACATTCTTGGAGAAGTGGTTCAAGGGTCTCCTCGAGACGACAAAGTACTGAAGACAGCATTGACTCAGAAGATGAGTGGTATTGTTATGAACTAAGAAAACTCGAAGAAATGGAACAGCAATCTCATGTAGATTTAGAGAGACAGAAAACTTTACCCGAAGAACCGGAAATGGAAGAATATTCTTCTGAGCCAGATGATAATTTGAAAGAAAAAATGTCGTTTGTTCTTAGAGAATTAAAATTAAAAACTGCCTCAGTTAAAACAAAGTATGACGAGACTCCCGTCAAGGAATCCTGGAAAGATATAACTTCATTTCCAGTTACATCTGAGGAAATAACAGACGAAGAGCAGATCAAAGATGAAGACGATGATGACAAGTCTTATGCCGATTCTAGTTCAGGTGAGACTTCTGGTCCAGACAGTCCAGTGCAAAGTGGGGACGAGCTTGATGATGATTACGATATGCCGAGAATTCATGAAGACCCACCAGTTCGTCAAGTACCGCCACCACAAGACGCACCCGTTGGAAGCAAGTGGAAATTACTAAAAGCTCTAAAGGACCGTAAAGCTGAAGATAAGGCCGCCGACTCACCCGTAGAAACTACGCCTTCCAATGAAAAGGACAAGGTTAGCGCTGGCGTAAGTTATCTTATGCAAAAATTTCACGAAATTAGAGTTAAGAGTTAATTCTGTTTAGCCGAAAAGTCGTAAAACAATCTTGTTTATTAAATAAAATCCAAGTTAGACTGATATACTTTTTGCAAATCTGCAATTATGAAACATGCTTTCCTATACATTTGTTCCGTAAGTATTATAATCGTACGTTTTAAAGTATTGTTATAGCTGTAGATGTATTAATTACTATCGTATTCAGTCGTCCATTTTAATGTTATCCAGTTACATTTGAAGATCATTCACTAATAGAATTCAAATTCAATTTTAAATAGTAACTCCGCTGTGGTTGTGATAGTAAATCATTTTGTTCAACCAAACGTGCAACTTCAATAGTAAAATTTCCATTTTATAGAATAGGGTGCTAGTGATAAACAATATTTTACATTTAGGTTAACCGCAGGTTACGAGTCAACTAGGAAATAATCATACTAATTTCATTTCACCGTGAGAGAATCTACTCTCAACTTATTAAATTAAACCTCTATAATTATGTTTAATGAATTCTAGAAATGTATCTCTTATATATATATTATGTATCTTATTACAAGAATTCTTTAAGTTTTATGCGATAGTAATATTTTTATTCGATAGTTATTTTTCTTCAAAAATCTTGTTCAGAGTTCAGTATATTCTACAAAAAAAATATCTGTTCAGTATTACATTACTCGTAACATTGAACATATTTTATTTCATCGCGAAACATATTGAAAAGGCATAAAGCTGAAATTGGTACAATATTAACATACACAGTGGACTCGTAGCTTGCATAAAGCTATTATAACTTATGTAATATTATAACCAGTAGTAAATGAAACGCTGTTCTTTTAATTATGGCAATAACTAGATTTTACCGCCACAAAGGTACTAAGAACTTTCTACGCATATTATAATGATATATTGGATTTTATATAACGCTTTAGATATATACAGTTTTACTATTATAATATGACGTTACTCATTTACAATCATTTTGTACTTATCTTAGATTAGGATGTTTGAAATGATGAATAGTTAGTCAGTATTATTAGTGCAAATTAATATGTTGCTTAAATTACATAATTGTGCTTTTTCTTTGGAATGGAAAAGATGGTATACAAATTACTAAAAATAAATGAAGGAAAACATTATAGGTATACAGGGTGTAACAAAAAGGGTATGTTAAGCGAAAAGCTACGTAAATAGCCCATTGTAGAAAACCTATCCACAAAATTTGAGACTCGAAATCACTTGTTTATTTTTGAAGATTGTATGAAAATTCCTGAGATATTTGAAAATTCCCCATACTATCGGGAAAAATAAACATGTGATTTCGAGTCTCATATTTTGTTTATACGTTCTCTACAGTACAGGGTTATTTACGTAGCTTTTCGCTTCACATACCCTTTTTGTTACACCCTGTATTTACAAATACCTAAGTAACCACCATAAATTCTGCTCAGAGTTTATGTCTATCTTTCTTCCCAGTCTTGTTTCTTTAAGCTATTCCATGCATATGCAATGCAATGCATCGTACTTCAGAGCTATTGAAAATGATAAAAAATGTGCATAAAAACATGTTCTATTGTTTATAAGACGTACAAAAATTCCATTATCATATCATCTCATATCACGACAAGAAACTGTTACAAATTTATTTAAATTTCAGATTTTCTCATTACAAAGTATATTTAATATCTACGGTATAAAAGTGCAATGTCTTGAAATTATTTTAAATAACTTCTGCGGTAACTTTACGAAATGTTAACCTCATAGAATCATTTTCCATTTTATAAGTACTTATATGATAAACATAGATATAAAAAGCCTAGAAGAATCGTTATATAGCTATTTACACTTTTATCATGATACGTAGCGCGCACTTTGTCGTAATCGTGAGTATTTAGTGGAAAAAATTAGGTGTTGATTGAAAATGTAGTTGAACTATGGGCGATTTAAGCAATAGTAAATACGATGAAGAAATAATTCGAGTTCAAGTTTAAATTTTTAAAATTGATGTCATGAAATAATTGGAAAACAGTTTTTGAGACCATTTACATACTCTACTCGAACACAATAGTTATCACATATTTGTCATGTTATTTGAAAACATTATTTGAAGAATATAATCTCCATTCGTATTTTGTTTTCTCAAAACTAACGAAATAAAAATAATCATACATCTTCGATCTAATAGTTAAGTTCTATCTTCGTCATAATATCTTACTTAATGTTTCGAGTATACAATACTTGTATATTTTATTTCTATGTCATCGAAACATTTTTAGCCACCCTAAAAACGTCTTGCTATAATATTTTAAAGCCCTTTAGCGTTATTAATTGTTACTGTATCTAAGGGAAATTATTTGTGAATATTGATTCTGCATATTAGGACACACTATTTGTCATTCTCATTGCGATAAATTTTTCATGCTTAAAATAATTGGGTAGAGACTAAATGTGTAGAAAAAAAATTAAATTTAAATATATTTTGGCACCTCGCGCTTTAACTAGATTGTCATGAAAAATTGATCGAAGTGATTTTGTTGAATTATTGTTATATTTTTTCAATAAAATGTATCATTTTTGTTCATTTTTAATTTTTTTTTTTGTTTAATTGTTTGTTTTTTGTTTTTTTAGAATGGCTCCGGTGGATTTAACGAGCAGGGAGGCCGAGGAAATGGGTATGTTTTGTTTTTTTTTTCTTTAATCTATTAAGGCTAATTCTGGTCACCTCACCTCGTTTCCCTTCAGATGTGACTGAAATATACACTAGAAAGGTAAATGTAATGTAAAATAGTAAGTTACTTTATTTGCATGTGAAAATGTTTTAGGTATCATTTTAGTCCATTAGGCCTATATTTAACCGAGCGATAATGGCAGCGCGACCGTGGTGTTCGCAAGCTGCCAAAATGGACACCACATAAAGTAATAGGTGTAGGGAGCTACTCACGGTTGTCCAATTGGTTACGTGATCAATTTGGCAGTACGACCAGCGCAGACGCTTGTTGCGCGACCATTATACACATTATACAGTATACTATAGCGGTGCACGGTGTCTGTGTGTACAGTTTATGACCAATTTAGCGCAGTTTGTTAATGATATTGCCTTCTAAGCCGCAGTTCAAAAGCACTAATTCAAAAAATCAAACATTGATATGATGAAATAGATCATAATTTAGGGGAAGGCCTATGTTAATCAGGGTACTTCCTATGACAGTACACAAATACATCAGCTCGTGGCTGGACCTAGGCCTCCTCCAGGCCATCGAGCGGTTTTCGCCTCATTCTGGGCTGGTTGGTGACCGCAGTGTGATATAGTGTAGAATACAGGGTCACCAAGTCACCACCTCTGCGCCAGTCGGTTGTCACCAATAAATGCGAATGTTCTCAAAAAAATAAGATGTTTTTCAGGCACCCCGGTGATAACCCCTTCTACAGCAACATCGACAGTATGCCCGACATCAGGCCGAGGCGGAAATCGATTCCTCTCGTGTCGGAACTTGTAAGTATCGACATATCAAAACATATCGAATGGCAGTAAGCTAGTTATTTTCTTTGGCCAGTTTTGGATGTAAGTCAAGCTCTCTTATCGGTTATCAACAATCTGGTTTGATGGATGTTCTAAGTAACAAACGCAATTTTAATTGATTAATGTCAAATATTGTTCAAAGATTTTCTACATTATATTTCAAGAAATGCATAGTGTCCTATTTTTGTATGTTATTAAGATACTTATAATAGAAGTAGGTATCAAAGCTCTAAAGTAAAGTCACAACACAGTAAAGTCGAAAAACTATTTTGCTATTTTTCTACTTTAATGCTTTCGATAATAAAATAGCGATGATGTGTTTATGGGCTGTTAAAAAGACTGAACTGCAATAGGCTATAATAATATAAAGTCTAAGTCTAACTTTGTGCACTTGGGGCTTTACTGTAAATATAAATAAAATCATAGGCCGTAGTCAATTTTCTTGTCTGAAATAATATTTCTATCGTTACATTCAAATTAAGTTTAATGGATACATATGTCTTAAAACAACAAAACATAGAACATAATTAATTATTCATGTCTTTGATTTTGAATAAATTTTATTACTAACATCATTCTGTTGATATAAATATCTTTCAGCTTCCACAAAGTTTCTAATACTTTACCAGGAAAAAGTCATTTAATTATTACATTTTCATTTAACGCTTTATAAGAAAACTTTTATGGCAAAAACAGCTTTTCTCATATCAAACCAGGTACTTAATAGCACATCAAAAGAGCGAATATTTTCCTAAAAACATTTCGCGAAGAAATATATTAAATTCGTACATATTTACATGAAACTGGCCATAAATGTATACAGCTCGCATCGTCGTATGCTTACTGGCGCTTAGTATCATTAGGCGCGTAATAAATGTTTTCTTCTTCAAGGAAAATTTTTATACTGTGTATATTCTGAACAATTTATGGGGAAATTAGATTTTTGTAGCTGAATACATGTTATTCAATTTAGAATTTAGATCTTTTCGCATTGGTATATAATATTAATGTTGGGTTGTCTTACCGGTGACTAAAGAGGAAGATTTTAGTATGCTATAGTATATAATAATTTTAATAACTTAAATAAAACTGACCAGCTAACATTGCAAACATTGCATTGACACATAAAAATAAAAAATGGGAGTGTTATCTAACTTAAGTGATATTATTATTTGGTTCAAATATGTTTCCTCATAAATTGTTCACTATAAATTGAATATTAATATAATATTTTTTATAAAAGATGTGAACTCTTCTATTTCCATTGATGTGTATGTATATGTTACCTGTAAATTATTAATGTTGCCCTTTCTAACTATCACCACCTATGGCCTACCCTGCTCTAAATTGGCCTATATCTTCCAATCAACCTTAAGCTAGAAAATTAGGGGTCACCAGAAAAACTGTAGCTGAACCACACCAAATGTATCTTGCTCCTGATAATAATTAATGAAAAATGCCTTTTATCCCTTCATCACGGACCCGCAGGTTCTCAAGGTACTTTTCTCCCAATAACACTTTCTTCTATGTATGCATTAGTGAGTGAATGAGAAAGAACGTGTATTGGTAATTCCATTCACTCAATCGAACAACAGTTTGCTTGCACAGTGTTTATTAAATTTAGATTCTGCTTCTGCATGTTATTAAGATATATTAATAAAATTACGATTAACTATTATTATCATAATTAGTAATTAATTATACATACATGCACGTTTTATTTTATTACAATACTACTTTTTAAACATATAACAGGTTCATTGTATTATTACCGTGTAATAAATATTTTATTTGAACACATCTTAATTTTTATGCACTTGTGAATTGAACAACTTGTAATATGATTTTTCTTGTAACACTATTGAATTCCATTCATAAACAACATTTGCAAGCAATTTTGATTCATCATTTAGTAGAAAATACCAAAATAGCGAATTTAAAAAAGGCTTATACAACAGCTATACCAAGCATGAGTAGAGAAAACTCACAAAATAGCATTTTTGTTTACTTTACAAGGCAATTAACACATGCTTTTCACACAAAGTTAGTATGTTTTATATGAGGTTACTAAAGTTCTTTTTGAAAATGCAGACTATCGCAGCAACTAAAAGGAATGCAGGACTTACATCGGCAGTACATAGAGCCACCTTGAATGATGAAGAACTTGTAAGTACAACAAACCACGTTCTTGTATGCCCACTCATTTAGTCAATGATGATTCTACTAAAATCATAGTGATGAGACAAGTTATCACATTTGTATTTTTGATATTTCTGATAAACAAGATAATGTAGCATATAATTTATTATTAAAGGAAAAGAAATGGAAATATTATTTAAGAATAAATATGCAATCTTTAACCATACAGCAGTTGCTAAATTTAAGATAATTATTACAGAAAATGCACGTGTACAAGAAGACATTGCAAGCTCTAATATACCCGATATCGTCGACAACGCCACACAACTTCGTATTGTGGACGGCCACGTCTCCGACCTATTGCTATGAGTGTGAGGGTCTGCTATGGGGTATCGCAAGGCAAGGGGTGAGGTGTACGGAATGCGGTGTCAAATGCCACGAGAAATGCAAAGATCTGCTCAACGCTGACTGCCTTCAGAGTAAGTGGATATCTGTGGTAATGATTTTATATTAGAAGTGTTAAAACTCGTGAAATGAATAATAAAATTGAATTATTTATTACAAAAATATATTAAGGTAGATGTTGAATAAAACGCTGATGGGCGTAAATAAAGTTCAAAAAACAAATTTTAAGAAAAAATATTAAGAATATTCTAGTTTTGCATTGTTTAAATACTATAATCCTAAACAATTAATTAGTAGATCAACGTTAATATCAAAAATATTTTTATACTCATTTTAATCAACAATAGAATATTCATTGAAATAGGAAATAATAGGAATATGAAAAAAAAATGGAAATCTCGAGCTTGGCTGGTTCAGTCCACTCCTTATTAAGATCAAGTAGGTAAGTCAAGTGGCCCTTGACTGGTCGAGGGAGATGAGATCCTACTGACAAAAGCCAAGAAGTTTTCGTCGAAATATTGTACCTTGTTGATATCATTAGGGAAAATCTACCCATACATAACAATAATTAAAATTTGGTTACGTAATTTTTATTTGGCAAAAGATAATTTGATTCCAGTGTAAAGAAGACAATCAACATTTTTCAATTAAATTAGGTACATCTGTGAAGTTTTTTATTTGCTTTTTAAGCAATCTAACTATAGTTATTTGTGACTTATTGATTGCTAACCCAATCTTGGAATGTGTTTAGTTGTAATTAATATATTTTAAGTTAAGCTAAGAAATATGTAGGTTAAGTGTATTATAATTAGTTTTGGCTCTCTAGATGAACAACAATGGAAGGTAACTAATGCTCGTTCAACATTGTGAAATGTTGTAGCAGACTTAAAAGTATAGCTAGAACAACGTGCATGAAGTAATTTGCATGTGTCGATCGCTGAAAACATTATATCCGACATTTTCATGGTATATTACAAAGCAGTCATCGGGCTAGAACACTTAGCCGACCTTTAGAACCAGCAATCATCATACGACGTCTTCACGCATCCAGCTCTGGGTGTACTGCAATTTCAACATTTAGTGTTGTCTCTTTCGTTTCCTTTGGCGTTTTATTTTTGTCTTTCTTTATTGTCTCTGACCTCATATAATCGCATGAAATTTTACCCTCTTTCAAATTTGTTTGCTTTATCGGTGGTGCATGGCTGTCCGTTTACGGTTCAATTATATTTTCTGGATTGCTCCAATATCATTCGGTTTTAGAACCATATGCACGATTGTAGGCGAGCAGTCGTTCGGTAATTCGCGAGTTGCACTGGATTTAAATTATAAATATTTCGACTGCACGCCATATCCATTACCCGTCTACACTTCGAAAGCTATTTCCGTGAATCGAATTTTTATACATATACTATTTAGTTTATTATTCTTATATTGATCTGTTCTATATTATTATTATTTTAATTAATTTATATTTTACTTATTACTATGTACTGAGTAAAATAAGTACTTATTTTACATTATTGTAAGTTTTATAATTTACTTTCATATTATTATTATCTGCCTGCTCCGTAAGGGATGGAGGCGTGATTATATGTATTTCATATTATTATACTAGTATGTATTTTATTTTTGGAATTTGTAGGTATATGCTACCACTTGTTAAGCTAATTCTATGTATGTAATTTGCTATTGAAGTGTAGACATTAGAATGTAGATAGGAGTTTTTGTCCTATCACAAACCTCTCTTCCGGGTTACCCCGCCCAGCGCCGCAAATTAAGCCCTTACCGAGAAAGAGAAATATATACTTTTCTACCTAACTTGTTAAAACACAGTTACACTTATACATACCGCTCGTCCTTTCGGTCTAGAATCTTCCACACTCTAACAACTCTAACAAAGAACTAACTTGTTGTCAAGATGTGCCTGTTTAGCAATGTTTGCACGCAATCCAGTGTTTGTCCACTTCAATATTATATGTGGTCCTTTAGTTTATTTCTTGAACGTCTTTTGTTTTATAATCATCTGTTACTTTTATTTTCACTGTTTTATTTTCCTTCCTTCTTTTCTCGATCTCATAATGGAGCTGGAGAAATACAAATACAATGTTATTTGTTACGATAGTTTATATCAGGTTACCAATAGAATATGACCAGAGTAGAACAAACAAATACTACATACAAATAAAAACCAAGGCTGTGTTTTTATATGATCCGAATGCAAACTGGGTGGCTTCTTGGTAATTGTATACGAATAATCCACCGATAATAATGGATGGCGTATTCGCATAATATTGCGTTTGGATTGTATTACATTTGCAGAGGCGTCGTGCTTAGGCCCGCCTCGGCCGGCGCCGCTCCGGGTTGTCGACCTCTTTAGAGCTTACGTCAGAGAGTAACAGGTTCGAATATAAAGTAGGCATCTGGTTTGGTCGAAGCCTGTGAGTGGTCGTGGCGGGCCTGAACGCAGGGTGGGGGCCCTTCCTTGGCGCTACCCGCGGCCCAAAGAACTCTTGGCACCGCCTGAGCAGTGTGTTTCGCAGGGGCCGCCGAAAAGTCCTCGAAGCATGGTGCAGAAGATAAAGCCAACTCCATCATCACAGCCATGAAGGAACGGATGAAACAACGCGAACGAGACAAACCGGAAATCTTTGAACTCATCAGGTATTTAAATTTTGTTTTTAGATCATTTTCTTTTCTGCCAGAAGCGCTAAAACTAAGGTACTTAAAATAAAATTTGTTACCACACACTCAAAGTAATTGTATTGAGGATTTATTGCGAATAAATCAAGTAGTAGTATACATTTTAGAACATTTTTACTTCCCGAAGAGTTTTACGATTCGGTTCTGAAATTCGATTTTCACTGGAATGGGTTAGTCGTAATTCACTTCATTGTAAACAATAATACCTGTCCAATACTGTCCATTTCAAATATGCACAGAAAAAAATATTTAAAACAGAGCTTCATATCAGATTTGTTTTTGTATAGGTATGCATTACCAAAATTATGGGCTATAAAAGTGAATGTGTTTAAGAAATCTTGCCTCATTGTGATATTTTTAACACCATGTCTTATTACATATTTTTTCAGCTTATTGCCCTTTGTCAAAGTGGGATGTATGCCTGATAATTTTCAATTTATTTATTTTTTGATTATGCTTAGGTTTAACATCGAGATAAATCTAAAGCCTCATTTACACAAAATCTTCTGTTTGTCTATGAAATAAGTCGTTCAAATATGTCATATTTTGTTCTGGAATAAACTTTCCGTTGGATGACTTTATCATCAATTTGCCTGTATCAACAGTCCACTGCTGTAGCTTATTAATTAATTCTTGAAAGGAATTACTTCCAATATATTTTATTCTAGAGTTACTGATGTATGTACTAGAAAATATGTATTACTTTTGTGTGAGTCTTGTTAAGAATAAGATTGAGTACTTTATCTATCTTCTATTACCATGAATATATTAGAAATTCCAAAATAATGGCTGACATAGATATATGTGTAACAGACAGGTATTCAGCATAGAACCTGAGGGTCACAACGCGCACATGAGTACCGTGAAGCAATCAGTGCTGGACGGGACATCGAAATGGAGCGCCAAAATCGCAATCACAGGTTGGGGAACTAGCCATACAGCAAACAATACCCCTACAGGAGCAGAGGCAGAAGTGAACGCAGCAGATCAGCCGGCAATGGTAACACCCACTAAATAAACGTATTTCGTTTCCAGACGGACTTTTAACGTCGACCCTGACACTCACATAGACAGTCTAGAGCAGGCCGAGCAAGTAACCATTGAGGGAACTTCAAAATGGTCGTGCAAGATCGCCATTACAGGTTTAAATTCTCTTTTGCGGCTCTGGACCGCACGCTCGCAGTTTTGGCTCTATTAGACAGACTCTTCGCCTAACTTCTAACACTTTTATTATATTTTGACATCTGCTTAAAGGTTGCCCAATTCATATTGGTATACAGGATGTTTTTTTGTTGCCACCCTTAACGAAGGGTACATACTCTATACGTCAAATAAAGTAAGTTTATGCCAAAAAAATGATGGGAAACGATATAAATTTTATTGAAAAAAAAATTATTACTTGATCGGGCAAAAATTATAGTGTCCAATGTTTATGCTAGCTTTTTCATATAGATATTAATTATTTCTCGTGAAAAAATCTTCCTACACGCGTCAATGTGCACTTATGCAGAAAAACGCAGTATATTTACTCAACTTTGGACCCTAATATTTTGGAAACCAGACACTTCCCAGGTATGCTTCCATGAAGAAAAATGATCGTGATGATGAGGAGATTCCGTAGTTTTCGGGAACGTTGACGACCAAAAATCACCTGTATATTGATAAATAGGTATATTTCATAAAGCGGCCGAGAATTTACGTTCGTGCAAGAAAATGTTACTCGGGTTAATTCCATTTAGAGAGGTCGATGCAGCTGAGACAAAAGAATATCGTCTTACTGCATTGACGTAAGCTTCTGTACTAAACTGAGTCAATACATGTAGCTTCCTAAATAAGCAGATGTCAAGAAGTATACTGCAAGTTACTTGAATTACTAACCCAATTCAATCACGGTTGATAAATGCACCGCCTCTTAATCACCTTCATTGACAGATTGTAGCTTGGTTCATCAAACACAAGGAAATTCCACGAATCTAACACGCATTTTGATTTGAAAACTGTTTTACTATTATAACATAATCACGCACACAATAACTTTATAACAACACAACACTGAACACTAATCTGCCCCCTAATTCTCTTAAACTTCAAGCAGAAACGCAGCCGGAACGGAACCGTTGTAGAAGTAAGGTGCGAAGTAATTAATACTTTACGGTGACGTAATTAGACATATTTCAGCACGCGACACTTGATTATACTTTATAACTGTAAGTAAAAATGGCTTTGCACCGAGTTTTGCTAACGGTTTGTTAATGGCTGTATTTCGGCCAGAAAATTTATCGGAATGGAGGTCTGATGACGTGTGCAGACCACAACTCGGCCATACGTCAGCTGAATTGACACAAAACGCATGTGCTCCACAGATTAACAAAGCAATCCATAATTTCGCCAGCCAACATGCAATTCAAATTGAGGTTACAAACAAAGTTAACGAAATTGAAACAGCTACGGCCTGTGTGGCTACAGAATTTAATGAAAACGAAACAGGGGAAAATTGTGGACCTTCAATTTAAATTTGAAATTCGCCGACATCAATAGAAATCAAATTGATTCGTGAAAATTCTGTGGCCATTATTCTTGATCCCCGAGCATATCTCTACATTTTCTTCTTCGAAACTTTCCTTCGTCGGAGTTTGCATTAGAAGTTGCGATGATGTAGCTATGGTGAGGTTCTTTAGATATCGATTTGAACAAATAGATAAAAGTTTGGTAGTTGAAGCTAGTGTCTTTGATCCCGCCCCGTTCTAACACGATCCCGTTTCTAGATACCCCGATGGTTTTATCAGTGAATGACGTATGGTAAGCGTAGTGTAAGTTATTTATAAGGTTTAATTTAAGTGATGTTGATCTTGATGAATAATCGGCTGATTGCAATACCAGAGATCGAAATAAATCTCAGATTTTTAATTCCTATATTGAAGTTTTGTATGAAAAATCTGTCGAGATCGGTTATTGCAATTGGCAAACATTAAGCAAACATAACGGTATTTTTCACAAATGCTGCTATTAAAATATTGTTATACAACTCATAGTCCAATCCCTAAGTAAGTCTCAACCAACCTAAAAGCATTTCGCATTAAAATTGACTAAAGTCATATGTTCAAATCAAGCTCAGAATAATAAAGGATATAAACTGCACAGCAATTTTGAAGTTGTAATTAGATATAGTACATTTTTTTTACTGATTTGTTCCCTTTTCGGGCAGTTATCTGTGCCCAAGGTCTCATAGCCAAGGATAAGAGTGGCACTTCGGATCCCTACGTCACCGTCCAAGTCAGCAAAGCGAAGAAGAGAACGAGGACCATGCCGCAGGAGCTGAACCCAGTTTGGAACGAAAAGTTCTACTTGTAAGTATTTACTATCTACTCTAGCAATAATATTATGAGTGTGCATTTCTTAATTGCATTACCTACTAAACCATTTATTGTTTCCTCACCTTGCTGAATTTTTTCATCGTAGAAGCGAGACTTCATTTTACATTATTTACAAAGCTAGTACCATACTTATCGTTTAGGTTTTTTATTAGATATACAGAATGAACAAATGGGTATGTTTAGCGACTGAATGAACTGAATGATATGAATAATAGATAATAGGGAATCTCCCCACAAAATTTTCTAAAAAATATACCCTAAAGGCGGTAAGCATAGTAGTCTACACCGATATGGAGTAGCGGGCGCCCACTAGTAGTAAATAAAATTAACTATACATACATACATAGAATAAAAGTATACATACGTATTATAATAAGTATCGGGTACCTTGTAAATGATACAACAATGGGCTACTTTTTTCCATGAATGCAGAATCTTGTCAAGTAGAGCAAATTACAAGCTTTTTAATAATTAAGGAGTAGTCTTACATTGTGCTTTTCCTGCTAGGGTCTGCGAAATAAATCTGCACAAGTAGCATGACCTGCGAAACACGATCACATATAAATCAATTTATCGACATTAAGTCTCAAAAATACGATAAATATAGCCACTATGTTGAATTTTGTATAGAGACTATACGATATCGTATAATACGATATCCACGATGTGTGGTCATGCTAGAGGGGCTGGAGCTCGTTCTAAAATGTCAAAGGCCACGAAGGGACTACAGAAATAAATTCCAACTTAAGTAATGTTCCACGCATTTCCCCTCTGGACCCTTGAATTTTGAGATTTGTTGAGGAAATTCTATTTTACATGGGCATATTGTATGCCTTGAATATTCTTTATGTCGTTTACAGGTAGAATTTTGATTCATAATACTTTTAATTTAAATGAAATGTATCTAAAAATAAATATATGTAAATATATTTATTTAGGACAATTTACTAGAATTTTCTTACGATAATTTCCGTCGATATCACTATTAGTTCACTTAGTTTTTACAAAATACGTTTACAAAGGTCCGTACACAATTAGACAGATTGAGTTTTTATACTAGAAGCAAACACAATCGAATCGAATGGATTTAAATAAAACTAAACCGATAACTAGATATACGTGAACGTATATATACATACTACTTTACCTAGATTCTATTATTTCTTATTGGTATGTGTATTCGTCAGCCTATTGCAGTCCACTGTTGGACGTAGGCCTCCCCCAGTGTACGCCACATGGCTCGATCTCCCGTTTTTGCCATCCAGTCACTACCAGCCGTCCTCTTTAAGTCATCGGTCCATCTGGCCGGAGGGCGCCCAACGCTACGCTTGCCGAGGCGCGGTCTCCATTCGAGAACCCGTTTACTCCATCTTCCATCGGTTCTACGACTGATGTGGCCGGCCCACTGCCACTTCAGTCTGCTACATTTCGAGACTATGTCTGTCACTTTGGTCTTCTGCCCGATAATCTCGTTTCGGACTTTGTCCATTATCGAGATTCTGAGCATTGACCTTTCCATCTCTGAGTGACATGCAGTCAGTGAGCCAGCTCCACCGTCAGGTTCCACGTCTCGGCTCCGTAGGTTATATTACATTATTTTGGAAACCAGACACTTTCCAGGCATGCTTCCATGGAGAAAAATGGTCGCGATGATGAGGAGATTCCGTAGTTTTCGGGAACATTGACAACCAAAAATCAATTAACCAATAACCATATCCCTTCTGTTACACTCTGTTGTTTCTAATACTGTTGTTTGTTTCAGTGAATGTCACAATTCATCAGACCGGATCAAAGTAAGGGTGTGGGATGAAGATAACGATTTGAAATCGAAATTAAGGCAGAAATTGACCAGAGAATCCGACGACTTCTTGGGGCAAACTATAATTGAGGTAAATTTAATCGATTGTATGTATAATGGTACATAGTTGTAGTTTGGTTGTATTTATCGCTCTAACTTATCTTTACCGTCATAAAATTATAATTTTCGCATGACTTTCTGTTGTGTTAATTTTTGGCGTAGTCCAAACTTTACCTAACCTTACTTTCTCTGCCTGTACAAGTTTATTTTCATTCGAATATATATATGTATATTACCCACCTAACTTTAAGAGAGTAATATTACTTAAATTTTTAACAGTGTCTCTATCTAGGTGCTCGGATCTGGTTTCTCGTGGCGATTGTAGTTAGTGCAAGTGCCTGTTTTCGCAGTTATGAGTTATCAGATCCGAGGGTCAGTGGAGGGTGTAGGGCCCGGTGGTGGGCGCACCCATAGTGAGTGTCATAGAGACCTATCATTGATGCACTTATAAAATAATTATATTCAATGAGTTCCAGTCTAAATAAAATCTACTTTAAAAGTAAATTATAAGCATGTGCAATAAAATGTCATTTCGCATATTTTGAGTATGCTTATGAATAAATAATTTTTCTATATAAATCTTTACCACCTCTCTGTAAAGTCCAAGACCTTCTTCTTTGTGTCTATCTAACATACTAATTATTCCCAGGTCCGGACCCTGTCAGGCGAGATGGACGTGTGGTACAATTTAGAGAAACGGACAGACAAATCGGCTGTCTCCGGTGCTATAAGATTACATATCAATGTGGAGATCAAAGGCGAAGAAAAGGTGGCTCCTTATCACGTCCAGGTAAGTGAATAGAAGTGTTTTAGGTTGAATGATTAATAGTTAAACAGACCTAGTTTTTTTAGATAGGATAATATAGAAAAGAAGTCGTGTTGTGGGATCAATTTTTTTTTCCGTAATGTTTTAAGTTACAGATGTTTCAATTGTGGATACTTAATGATATTGTCTGCAAACATTTTACTTGCGACTTTTAGTTCACTTGCAGTGACCTACATTTTTAAGTGCTCGGGGGTTTAATGGTTAGGTATAACTTAGCTGATGGCTATAGGTATTTGATGTTGACTGTTCTAATCTAAGTTTAAAAAAAAAACAGTATTAAAGTTTCTCTCTTGATAGATTTATCTAATTATTGAATAATCGGTAAAAGCTATAGAAGTGCAAGAAGAACAAAACAAGATAATAGAAAACATTTTATCACATCAAAAAGAAATAATCAAACAATAGAGTGCTGTCTATTAGGTACAGTGAATATTGGAAGTGCCTTTAACAATCCTCCAGATGATAATAAAAGAAAACTTCGGTTAGAACACAATAAGGTTACAACAATGCAATATTTCTTCTCCAACAATAAGTGTTCCTTAATCCTATATGGTTAGGTCATCAACAAGTTGTTGGATTGGCTCATTGCCATGGCCGGCTGCCAGGTGAGACCATTGCATTGTTTCGAGTTATTACTGATCTAACGAGCATTGATGGTTGAAATCAACTGGTGACAAACTTATATGGAGTTTTACAAGCCAAATAAATAACAGGAACGACTCATATCATCAGAGTCGACTAAGGAACTCGGAGGTGTTCCTCAGGCGACGACCTAGCAACTTGTCACTAAACGTGGCTGTAAGGATCTCCTTCGTAACCATGCAGCTCTGGCTATCCTATTTTGGAACTAAATATTATACAGGGTGTTTGTGACAGCCAGGCAAATATTGATACCATGACTCCAGACCATGATTCTGAGGCGGAAAACACTGAAAATTTTCGCAGGAAAATTCCGAAATTTTTCGTCATTTTTTTTCATATTTTTAGGAATAAAATTGTTTAGTTCGTTTAATTAGGCCTTAAATAATGACATAAAAATAAAATTTTAACCAAAAGATGTTTTCCAAAAAAAAAGTTACCCTAAAAAACTGATCAACCTTAATGGAGAGTCACAATTGATCCAAAAAACAGAAATGGGTCACACAATAACTAATAAGCCCATTTAATTAGTCACAGGATCGCCCGATACAATTAGCGCGGAGAGCTACTAAAAATTTTGTCACCTACACCCTGTATGTATACTCGTATATGAAACGGCACACGGCCAATCTGAGACTTATGCGTTTTTGTTATACAAGAGACGATTTATGAACTACGCAATCAATGAAATACCTTATATAGCTTGACCCGCGCAATCAATGCTGAAAAGCTATAAAAAAAATCCTAATATTTGTACACCTGTCCGCTTCATATTTGTCCGTATAGGTTTATCAATCAAATAATGTACACAAAAGCTCAATGTTTTAATGCAATATTTATTTGATTGAATGTCAATTTTAATCAATTATGTGTATTGTTTGAAAAGGTAAAAATATGCCGATATTTTTTTTATAAATTACATATCTACATACATGTACAGTTTCAAGTACATTCTGCAAGTATCTTTGACTACATAGTTAAATTGAATAGGTTCAAAACCCAAATTATTAACCACCCCTAATAAACGACCCTATTAAAATCGGTCGAGCCGTTTTCGAGTTTTAGGGGACGACGATAGAAGAAATCTATTTTTATATGTATGTGGGAAATGGAACTTTTTGAGAGAGTGAGACGAAGTGATGAGGAGTGAGTGAGATGGGAGAGAATGGCGGATGACGGAAGACGAGTTGTGCGTGCGAGATTATCAAAATTGTTATTTTAAATAAAACGAAGTTTGGGTTCAAAAATTAGTTTAATATTCACAATCCTACATTTATAATACGAGTACTAGCGACCGTCCGCCATCACCTTCGTATCTTAAATCTATATAATTCCTGTTACTCTCATGCATGTAGGAATTTCAGGAAATCGCCTAGGCCATATAAAAGGTATACTCTTCAAGTTTCACTTCTCTAAAATCAGACGTCTCATTAAGGACAAAGGCATTTTATATGTTTAACTATACAGGGTGTGTGTAACAGCCAGCCAAATACTGAGATACTGAACAAGTACTTACCATTTTTTTGAGTTATACGACAATATTATTACTCGCAGGAAATTAATTTTTTATTTGATTATACGTAATGTTTGCTTTCTGTGCTAATTGTATCGCGAGATCCTATGACTAGTTAAATGGGCTTATTGGTTATTGTGTGATACATTGCTGTTCTTTGGATCATTTGTGACTCTCCTTTGGGGTTGATCAGTTACCTAATTGAACTTTTTTAAGAGCAACTTTTTTTTTTATCATCCATAGGTTATAATTTTGTTTTTAAGTCTTTATTTAAGGCTTATTTAAACGAACCACACAAATTTTATCATTAAAAAAATGACGGAAAATTTTGGAATATTTCTGCGAAAATTATCACTGATTTTCATCTCAGAATCACGATTTGTATATTACAATTTTTTTCTTCTTGCCTTCTTCATAAGGTTTTGGCATCCGTAATTAATGTAAACAAAACGTAAAATACAAAAAAAATATCTATCCAAAAATATAGGTAAGGGGATTTTAAACATCCTCCGTCCAGATGTCGGCCGACACGGCGAAAGTTTCGCGATGAATGTGAAAAGTTTGGACGCGTCTAACTAAGCGAAACTGCTAGCTAATGCAAAAGTATAATTTCTTCACACTCGGTCCGTGGGGACGGAACGCGGCGAACATGTAAATTATTATGTGGAATTTCACCGAGATTAGTATTATAAAACTCTAAAGCAAAGTTACGAGCTTTTTAGCAGGCTTATTTCTATTGTGGGGGCTCTACACTTTTATAGTGAAAACAATCCTATCCATTAGTTCATCATAGCTATTATACCAGAATTAATAAAGCAGAGCTTTGCCATTGCGAAAATAAAAAGCTGTTATTGGCAATGTAAAGCTGGTCGATAATCCTTATTAATAGCATTTTCAGTATTAATTAAGCCCCTGTCTCTAGGCAATTTTTTTCTCGGAAGTTCATTTCGTACTTTAGGTACCAAATTTTCTACTATCACTTTAATGCAAATGCTAACATAAGAATTGATATACATACATCGTTAAAATAAAAGCTCTAAAGCGTAAGAAGGTTATCACAAAAAGTTGTAGTACGCATTTAAGGATATATTTAGTCGCAAAATATATTGTCTAGTCGACTCATATATTTTTTCTTATTAGTGAAACATGAACACCACATAAGCGACTCAGTGCTTTTACAACCGCGCGTGACAAGGCGAATATCATGGGAAATCTTAGACGCTGTAAACATTATAATAAAAAACGGCTTACACGCCACCTTTACCGCTCGTAAACGTGTTCGCTATATGGGATATGTTAGCTTGTTCAGGCATGCTTAATTTATTCTACGCTTGCATGAAACCTAGTTGATAAAAAGGTAATTTAACCAAATAGTTAGTTGGACACAAGTTTAATTCTATTCCGTAATAAAAACGTACTTTTCCTGTGCCGATGCTGGCCTTTACAGGGTATACGAGCAGGCTGCACGTACGTCAGCAGCATCTTCATTCGTGTATGTCGTAAGATTCGACAAAAAACTAAGGAGCGTTCTTTCTGGCGATGAGCACGTTACCGATCTACTTCGTGATCCTAAAGTTCTAGCTACCTCATTTTGGGGACACAGCCGTGTGCGTGTGTATGTATGTCGACCTTTTATTTTAAGTTAAAATGTAACATACTATACTGTAGTACTATTTAATTATCAAATTGATATATAAAAAAATATTTTCTCACATAATTTTTACATAAAAACACACCATGAGAACATCAAACACAACTTGTAAGGATCCGTGCTTGGCCCAGTAAAATTGTTTATTAAACTCCACTGCACTAATCTCCATAGTGCTCCGTTGTTCGAAATGTAAAGTACTTTCGTACGATTCAATGGTAGCGCCCTCGGCTCCATTGTTTTACTTTTTAATTAAATTTATATTCGCACAGTTGGAACGACAAGTTTGTGGTGAAACTAGATTTTACCTTTATGACTGAAGTTGTGAATGTTGCTTTTTGTCGTGACGTCTCATTTTTATGAACCAAAATATTCATTCAACATCGTAGGTAGGTAGTACACGACTATGTTTCCGAAATGTGGTAGCCATAAGGGTCGCAACACATCTGCGGGACGTACGGCGCCGAAAGTTCAGCGGCTGAAGTGTCAGTCGAAATATTCAGTTGTTATGACAAACCAAACGGTCAAAACGCGGCGTCTTGTTCAGCGCGCTACGCGACGGAAAGTTACGCGGCGTCGTCGTCAGTCTGTGTCGACACTTTAGTGTCGCGACACATCTGCGGAACGTACGGCGCCGAACGTTCGGCTAAATACGCTCGCAGTGTATTTCAAGTTCTCTATGACACATCAGCCGAAATTACGCCGCGTTCGGCGTAGTGCCTAACCTTCCTTCGGGCGATTTTTTCAGCTAAAACGCATTTAATGTATTTTGCATAGCAAGCGACACATCACGCGACGCGTTGCGCGACCGAAAGTTCGGCGGGCGGCAGACGTACCTGAACGTTCGGCGTGTGTTGTGCATCGCGCGCGTGGCGGTAGCAAAGAGTACATTTTTTCAAAATATCGTTACTAGTGAGAAATAGCAAATCATCAAAAGATTGAATTGACATCCGAAAATATTTAAAAAACTTATCAGGATAGGATCTGTACTTTGAATATTTTTGAAATTGACCTTGGATTCTCATTGTATTTAGCGGATGCACCCAAAAGTGTTTCTTATTTACTTCTTCTTCTTCTAAGCCTTCTATAATAGCTAATATTCTAATTAAATCCATTTTTCTGGGCAGTTCAGTGTCGCGACACATCTGCGGAACGTACGGCGCCGAACGTTCGGCTAAATACGCTCGCAGTGTATTTCAAGTTCTCTATGACACATCAGCCGAAATTACGCCGCGTTCGGCGTAGTACCTAACCTTCCTTCGGGCGATTTTATCAGCTAAAACGCATTTAATGTATTTTGCATAGCAAGCGACACATCACGCGACGCGTTGCGCGACCGAAAGTTCGGCGGGCGGCAGACGTACCTGAACGTTCGGCGTGTGTTGTGCATCGCGCGCGTGGCGGTAGCAAAGAGCGGCAACGTCGCTTTCTATACTATAGCACGCCACGCACACACTCAACACTCGCTCGTTGGCTTTGCTGTAGACACATTGTTTTTCGACAAGAAATATGTTTGATTCAGAAAAATTTATATTGGAAGTTCAATTACGACCATGTCTATGGAACATAAGTGAGAAATCGTATAGCGATCGTTTGGCAAAAAGACTTGCATGGGAACAAATTGCTTGAATTGACATCCGAAAATATTTAAAAAACTTATCAGGATAGGATCTGTACTTTGAATATTTTTGAAATTGACCTTCTTGGATTCTCATTGTATTTAGCGGATGCACCCAAAAGTGTTTCTTATTTACTTCTTCTTCTTCTAAGCCTTCTATAATAGCTAATATTCTAATTAAATCCATTTTTCTGGGCAGTTCAGACAACCGCACACCATAAAGTGTCGACACAGACTGACGACGACGCCGCGTAACTTTCCGTCGCGTAGCGCGCTGAACAAGACGCCGCGTTTTGACCGTTTGGTTTGTCATAACAACTGAATATTTCGACTGACACTTCAGCCGCTGAACTTTCGGCGCCGTACGTCCCGCAGATGTGTTGCGACCCTCAGGTACGTCACAACAACCGCACACCATAAAGTGTCGACACAGACTGACGACGACGCCGCGTAACTTTCCGTCGCGTAGCGCGCTGAACAAGACGCCGCGTTTTGACCGTTTGGTTTGTCATAACAACTGAATATTTCGACTGACACTTCAGCCGCTGAACTTTCGGCGCCGTACGTCCCGCAGATGTGTTGCGACCCTTATGGTGTGCGGTTGTTGTGACGTACCTGAACTGCCCAGAAAAATGGATTTAATTAGAATATTAGCTATTATAGAAGGCTTAGAAGAAGAAGAAGTAAATAAGAAACACTTTTGGGTGCATCCGCTAAATACAATGAGAAGGTCAATCAAAAGAAAGAAATCCAAGAAGGTCAATTTCAAAAATATTCAAAGAACAGATCCTATCCTGATAAGTTTTTTAAATATTTTCGGATGTCAATTCAATCTTTTGATGATTTGCTATTTCTCACTAGTAACGATATTTTGAAAAAATGTACTCTTTGCTACCGCCACGCGCGCGATGCACAACACACGCCGAACGTTCAGGTACGTCTGCCGCCCGCCGAACTTTCGGTCGCGCAACGCGTCGCGTGATGTGTCGCTTGCTATGCAAAATACATTAAATGCGTTTTAGCTGAAAAAATCGCCCGAAGGAAGGTTAGGCACTACGCCGAACGCGGCGTAATTTCGGCTGATGTGTCATAGAGAACTTGAAATACACTGCGAGCGTATTTAGCCGAACGTTCGGCGCCGTACGTTCCGCAGATGTGTCGCGACACTAAAAGGTATATAAAATAATATTATATAACCCTAAATAAATTATTATAATATAGGTAGTAGGGGTATGAATAGAATGAATATAACCATATAGAGAACATATCCACAAGCCATAAGACTTAAAATGAAATGGTTTTTTTACCCAGACAGTATGCAGAAATTCGTAATTTACTGAGGGAAGTTCTTTTTATTTATTTGATTTTTGTGGATAGGTTTCCCTGTGTGTGCTATCTTAACAGCATTTCGCTCAACATAGTTACCCTTTCTGTTACCCCTTATCAGAATAAATTTCTGAGCAACCACTAGTTTGAATAATCCCGACGCTACATTCAATTAGCTGACACAAAACCAGCAAAATTGTCGTGACTTAATTCCCTTACACTGCCAAAAAGTTATAAAGTCACAAGAGCAAAAGTTACATTTTTCTGTGGCAACTTAAATAACAGGAAAAGTAAGAGACTCGTTCTTTTTCAAGTTTAACTTTTTTACAAGTTTTAATTCAATTCAAAGTATGTACGAAGTTGTTGGGTTAAGGAAAAGGAATAAGCTGTGGCGAAGAAGACTCTACAATCCGTTTAATATAACGTAAGCATTATATTGGTGGTGAATATATTACCATCCGTCGCATCACGCAGTCGGGTAAAAATAAAATAAAGCTTTAAGCTTAAATAGTTTAAAAGAACAAATTGTTCTTACTAGGTAAGGAAGCGTTTACATACATACATAGCTGTATTTTCGAACGGAACTGCAGTATCATAAGAGAGATCCCATCCCGTTTAGACTATCGGAAACAGGTACAAATTATCAGTGACAAGTGCCCGAGTACCTTAGTCGACTCTTACCACATGTACGGAAGAAGATGCAGCAGATGTATTATAATGAAGCCTCGCATCAGCACAGGATAATAATATTTATTTGCCAACGTTTTTATCTCTAAGTATTGTGAATTTAAAATTGCTACTATTTTAAATTCTATAAAACGCGCAAACAAAAACTATTTTTTAGTTTTAACAAGTTATATTGACAAAGTTGCGCTTTAGTTATGCATGCGAGATAATGAAACATTCTTGTACATGGGTTAAAAAACAACTATTCATTGTAATGTAATTTTAATGTTGCAAAGTTGTCACTTAGCTCGTGCCCCGGAAAGCACGTAAAACCGTTGATCCTGCGCCTGATCTCTCTCCGGTCGCGTCGGCTTTCCGTCCCATCGGACTATGAGAGTAACGGAATAGAGAGTACATCTATGTTTGCGCACACACTTGTGCACTATAATATCTCCTGCGTACCTGGCCAATCTCGGTAGAGATTGGTCGCCTTGGCCGAAATACGGTCGGAGATCATCATAATCATTCATTGTAAATATTGTAAAAATACAAATTTACATTTTATTGTTATTAAACTTAATGAAACTAGTTTTATGTTAATATGTTAGGTAGGAATACGTTGACCTTAATGTCGTGTATTTCAAAGAATACTAACCTACAACAAATTCATCAAATTATTACGTGGAATGTCCTTCCGTGCACTTTCATAACTAAGTTTTGTTAACTGGTTAAGAAAAACCCTTTTTTATTATTGTTTTCACAACTGGTTTTTAAACAAGAATACGAAGTGTTCATTCATAACTGACAATCACAAATAGTTAAGAAACGAATAATTATGATTATGTTTTTATAACTAGCTACAGTCAGCAATAACATTTTTCCTTTAACCTTAAATCAAACACAAAATGTAATTTAGGTAAATTAACTTTTACTTAATATTTAAATGGGGCAATTATTTCTAAACAATGTCCAGTTACACGAAGGGGAACTATTAAAAATCTTAATTAATTTAATATCATTAATTTAATTTAATATTTGTTTTTATCTTTAATTTAATATCATGCTGCTGATATATATTTCTTGTTTGATGTTACTTTGATTTTCTTAAAGTTTTAGACCAATTTTATTATAAAGATACTATTTTATCTTGGTTTATAATATTTTAAGAGCATCATGGGTATCGACGATACACAATAAATCAGGTAGGTCTGGAGTAGCAGCAATGTATACTAGATGCTCGGATTTTATTTCACAATACATCTCAACTATACCCTCAAAATTGGTCAAAAGTGGCACCATGTGGTTCTATCGGCCCTTAGTGCTCTGCCTACCCCGTAAGGGATAAAGGCGTGATTATATGTATGTATGTTATACATCACAAACGTAGGTCGAAGGGTGAATGGAGATCCGACACGACCGGTAAAAGATCAGAAGCAGAACCAACGGTTTTCTATGTTTCCTTCAAATATGAAGTCACCAATAGCATTAAATTGAATCAATCCAAAAAGTGTATACGTGGCTTTAAACGAAATTTTATGTTCCGT
Source organism: Carposina sasakii (assembly GCA_014607495.2). Classification (NCBI taxonomy): domain Eukaryota; kingdom Metazoa; phylum Arthropoda; class Insecta; order Lepidoptera; family Carposinidae; genus Carposina; species Carposina sasakii. The sequence goes on along the minus strand of CP053163.1, from coordinate 1,931,372 downwards.
AAAGTTTGTGCACATTCAAACGACCGTGAATCCTAATAGCAACCGTCGTAAGGTCGAAAGGGTAACTTAAAGTAAATTAGGTTTGTTTACTCTTTACCCTTCGCTACGACTGGAGCATTAAATAGAAATAATAAACGCTAGTATATAGAGGGTCAAGAATTTACTTTAATTTAGTTAGGTTTAGTTATTTAGTTAGGTATCTTCCCTGTAATTCGTTTCCATATAATAAATTTGTTATGTTAAAATTAATATTTTAAAACGAATAGAGTGCTATTAAAATACGCTAAAGTTAGATACCCTTAAAAATATTATTTATTTGATAGAAAAACAAACTTAAACAGAGTTTAGCTTAAACACTCCTAAAATTATTTTGTAATAACACGGATAATGTTTGATGATCTCCGACCGTATCTCGGCCAAGGCGACCAATCTCTACGGAGATGGCCAGGTACGCGGGAGATATTATAGTGCACAAGTGTGTGCGCAAACACAGATGCACTCTCTATTCCGTTACTCTCATATTACGATAGGACGGAAAGCCGACACGACCGGAGTGAGATCAGGCGCAGGACCAACGGTTTTACGTGCTTTCCGAGGCACGAGCTAAGTGACAATTTTCCAACATTAAAATCTGTACATTAATTAATTTAATATTATTGTTTATTATTATTTATTATACAGGTGATTTTTGGTCGTCAACGTTCCCGAAAAGCACGGAATCTCCTCATCATCACGATCATTTTTCTCCATGGAAGCATACCTGAGAAGTGTCTGGTTTCCAAAATATTAGGGTCCAAAGTTGAATAAATAGACTGCGTTTTTCTGTATAAATGCACATAGACGCGCGTAGCGGGATTTTTTCACGAAAAATAATTAATATCGGTCTATAAAAAAACTAACATAAACACTAGACACTATAAATTTCGCACAATCAAGGAATTAAAAAAATTTTTTCAAAAAAAAATATATTTTTTTCCCAGCTTTTTATTTGGCATAAACCATGAAGAAGCAAACCAGTTCAAACTGGTTCCATGCTTCATGGCATAAACTTACTTTATTTGATGTATAGAGTACGTACCCTTCGTTAAGGGTGGCCACAAAAAAACACCCTGTATACATATAGGTAAGAAATCTTGTAATGCTCACATTAGAATATTTAAACATTTTTCGTTACTAATAAAACCATTAGGCGAGTATTTGAATCACGCCTATAGATAACTTTTGACTATCTACTATGAAAATAAAGAATCACTCGAATATTTCCTTCACTATCGATATTCACTCCACTATCGATATTCCCTCATTCGATTGTAACTCATCGAAAGTCAATTTCAATAAAATTCTATTTAACACGAACTCTCGCAAAAACAGCGATTGCAAAAGCAAATGGCTGAAGAAAGGGGGGGGGGAAGAAAGAAAAAATTACCACCATTATGACGTCCTGCGAACCGGATACCGTGATGTGAAAGCCCTTAATTACGGTCTCTATTGTCAACTAAATGTTCCATTACATCGACGGCATTGTGGTTCTGTCCAGTTTTAACTTTGGAGGCACTTGTTCTACACTGCGTTTTATTTATGAAGTCTTGGAACGCCGGCGCCAGTGTCTATGTAACTTTAATACTATTTATTTTGTTTTATTTAGTTCTATGAAAATCCGTTCGACTTCGTTCTTGGAACAGACATTCGGTTATGAGTCCTGCGGATTTATAAAGGTTCCGATAAGTCGGTTGACTTTTATTGAAGTTTGGGATTTTAAGGAACACTTATATAGAAGACCCTTTTTAATTGTCATTTGAATACGATAGCCACAAGAATCCCTTCACAGTAGGTCGGACGATAGGTAAATGTTATAGCTGTCGCGCTGCTAATGTATTACCGTAAACCTAATGTATGGAAGCTCTGAAAACTGAACAGTTTAAGAAAAAAAACTTTTTTTTACCAAAAAATTACTACAGACGACAAAAGAAAATATGACACATATCAGATAATAAACATTCTAACCTGAAGGAATACAGATACAAAAACATTTCCAAAGCAATGACAAACCGCTACAAACAAAGAAATGGTTCCGTACTAAATTATGATTGACAGCCTAGATACAGATCTACAAACATAACTACGAAGTGGCAAAAAACGGAACTACACCTACCGCGTAGAAATATATTTCATTTTAGCAACTCTGAGATGACAGTGTCGACATCCATCACTTACACAGCAAAGTTAGTTTGACAACAACACACATTTCTACGCATATACTCCAGGGTAAAGAATGTAGAGGCGAATTATCACCCCACATTTACAGAAGAAATTTTTGCGCCCGTCTTTGCAAAGTAAATTATCGTGTCTGAAATGAAATATAGTGAGGTAACGCCAAACAGACCCATGTTACGTTGTTTGCTCAACGTCCTTGCCTTGTCCAGAACGTCGCACAGAATTACGGTCGATGCTAAGAAGGAAGGACTAAAAAGAGGTAGCCAACAATGTTTACGTCCTTTATATGCTATCCCACCTTACCTTTTTATATAATACCATCCTCAATTTTAATCATCAACAACGACCTCTATGTGACCTAAATCCTTCCTGCTTATATTTTAAACGGGGATATATTTTGGAGTTAGATAGTCTTTCGTGCAAAATTTTGAGAGCGTTCGTATGTTACTCTATATAGGTAAATAAAACGTTAGTATTAAAATCAGACATAGGATAGTTATTTATTTAGAGACTTATACATCTGCGTCGCTGGTTTTTAGCTGGACCCGTCATATTACCTTATATTGACCATCACATCTCCCGTCCGTCTTTCCTTCACGGTCCACCCTTTATGAGAAATAGTGATACGGACTACGGAACCCGAGGCAATTACCGCATTTATCTTTCGTGGCGGAACACTGGAAATTGTTATGGCGTGATTTTTGTGAAGAAGCAAATGGTGTCGGGAAATTGGGTTATTTCATCATCATTATCATCATCATTTACAGCCCTGAGAAGTCCACTGTTGTACATAGGCCTCCCCCAACAACCTCCACTCCGACCGGTCAGAAGCAGCCTGCATCCAACCGACGCCCGCAACCTTGGCCAGGTCATCCGTCCACCTCGCGGGTGGCCTTCCCACGCAGCGCTTGCCGATACGTGGTATCCACTCTAGAACTTTCCGACTCCATCGGCCATCAGTTCTTCGAGCTATGTGCCCTGCCCATTGCCACTTCAGCTTGCTGGACCGTTGAGTTATGTCGGTGATCTTTGTATGTTTTGGGTTTTTTACAATGACTAAATCACTTTGTAGTCATCTTAATGTCACTTGTTATGCCATATGCCATGCTGTACCTATTATGATTCCTTTGAATGACAGCTGCTGTGCATATGACTACTTATCTGTATGACTGAATACAAAAACTGTTAGATAATTGCGAAATTAAGCACGGGTATTAACCTTAACATGTGGTCTTAATTTTATGTCATACACAAAAAGCCGTAGGCCTTCCCCGGGGCACGCCACAAGGCTCGATCTCCCATTTTTGCCATCCCGTCACTGCCAGCCGCCCTCTTTAGGTCATCGGTCCATGTGGCCGGAGGGCGTCCAACGCTACGCTTGCCGAGCTTGCGAGCTTATTCAAAATATAACATAGCGATGCTTCCGCATCTTAATAGGGTTAACCCTCCAGGCACAGAACCCTAAAAACCCTGCTCACTCCCTTTAAACTCATTTAACACGTACAACCCATTTAATTGGATATTATTTTTAAATTTCGAACTTCCCCCATTACAGGCGCCGCAAACTTTTGGTCCCAATTTCATCCGATTTTATGTCGGCAGTTCCAACAAGTACCTATGCTAATAACATTTTGGTGCCAATAACGGTCCAATGTGCTAATTAAATACCGAGGCTTGATCCTCTTACGTTTAACACGTATAATAAATTACACTTGTTCTGCCATAGGCTGAGCATGAAAAAGAAAATTGACAAACAATTTTGTTTAATTTTGGTTTAGCTGGATAGGTAAATGTAGTCCTATAGAAAGCTATATTCAAATGACTGTATATGTATATAGGTCTTTTCAAAATTAGTGATTATCTTTGACACGATACTAGGTAGGTAAAGAGAAACAACTTTCACTATGGAACCAACTCCAAAATAGTGAAAAAAAAATCAGCTGTTCCATACATTTCAGTGCAGTAATTATTCCAGATTGTATGGAACTGTAAATTTGGCAGAACTCTAAATAATAAAAAAAAATATATTTTGTAATACTGGCACTGCTCGGAATATCTAAACTTACGTTCACATACTAGAAAAAGTATAAATAATAGAAAGCTGATATTATATTTAAGTAATAAGGAATACAATAGGGAATCAAAAAACACCAAGATGATAAGAATACTCCCATTTACTGAGTAGTTATTACCGATTTTATGAATTTGTATGCATGCGCCGTACCTTCACACTGTGTTATCTCAAATTAACTCTTTTTGAATTGTGCCATTATTGTATTGAGTAGGCGATATATTATTATAATCTTATTTTGCCGCATGGTGCCGGCAGAGTAGAGTTTGTACCACCCCTACCTGCCCGTGGGTATCGTACGAGGCGATTAAGGGTTTCCGGGAGGTGGGCAGCATCACCTCCCGCACTGACAACATAGTCCGAAAATCACACTGCTGTCACCAACGTGGTGACTATGGGTAAAACCCTCCTGTGGCAGTAGCCTTGTGGCATGCCCCTGGGGAGGCCTACGTCCAGCAGTGGACTGCAATAGGCTATATAAAAAAAATAAAAACTTATTTTACAAACGTAGCATATTAATGGGATGGAATTTGAAAATCTTCACGATTTTTTATTGTATGCAAAATTATGTGTAGTAATATTAATAAAATAGTATATATATTTTTTTAAAGTAAATATCAAGAGTACATTTTTATCTACAATCCGGCAATTTGTAAGTTTCATTCAAATGTTTTACTTGTTTATATTAATCTTCTTATCAATTACGTCCAAACTGGGTTAAAGAAACCGCTGTCTGTTTTGTGTTGTATAAAATCTACACTTGTACAACCGGCATTTTGTATAAAACCACACTGGCGTCCGCATTACGAATTTTTAGCCCGCAGGGAGCCGTTTTAGCGAGCTGTCGGTTTTACCCACAATAAGTAAATAAGAAAATGTTGTACCTTACTTAAAATATTTAACAAATTGATAAATGAGTAATTAAATATTTACACAGTTTACAACTCATTAACCGAAGTCACCCAGTGTTGCCAGATCGTACATTGCGAAATTATCCCATATTTATACCAAAATTATCGTGTTTTTATCGCATGACAGAATATGAGGACATGATTTTAAAGTTTTTGGAAACGCATGTCGAATAAAGAGACATATAAAGAATATAATATATGAAACGGACAAGGTATGCAATCCTACCCCCCGCTCACTAGTTGTTGGAATTTTTGGGTAATTTTTTAAATTTTTGGGTGTAAAATTAGACGTTTACAAAAATATGGTAGATTTGATAAAAATATCGTAGAATTTGGACGAATTATCGTTTTGTTTTTTAAATTGTTATACCTAATTTAAATTTTTATGGCATGACACTCAAAATTATCGTAGATCTACGATAATTATCGTGTACCTGGCAACGCTGCATAATACGAAGTATTAAACAAAAAATTCTGGGTAATAATATATTCGTAGTTGGGTATAAAACTAGATCTCAAATCAACGTTTGTCCCTACCTACTACTGGATTCGAACCTAAGGAATTATACGATAACGAATCCATAGGAAATGTTTCCGTGCCATTCTAAATAGGTATTATAAGCTTCTATACATACATACATATATATAATCACGCTTTTATCCCTTACGGGGTAGGCAGAGCACCAAGGCCCGATAGAACCACACGGTGCCACTTCTGACCAATTTTGAGGGGATAGTTGAGATGTCCAAGTTCGGTTAGTAGTGACAGGGGACCAGCCCATTGCCTACAAAACACCAAGACCCTCTTGTCCTTCTTCTGACTTGTACAATATGCCCGGGAAGAAAAGCAGCTGTAATATTACACGTTTTTTTTTTACTCCCAGAGCAGCATAGAAGCTTCTGTAGATTAATCGTAATCTGTATAACATACAGTCTGCATGAAAAACCCTTTTTATCAAATCATCAATATTAGGTAGCTAATATGCGAACCGTATTTGTTAATTAAATAACGTTTTCTGTTCCCCTTCATTTGAACATATTCTGCTGCTATTTTCAGAATTTCGCGTCAGTGCGATTTGTGTTGTTGTCTGAGAGAAACACATATACGTATGTAAAAAAATGTACATGTTTGTTATAGCAACTGAAAGCATCTGAATACATTTTCGTTTCCAGGAATATGTCTGAAAAACTACGACTTTTATATTCATTTCACCAGGCTCGGGAATCTTTTTCCTATTTGGCTACTGTGATACGATATTTACACTGTGGCAAAGCCAAGCTTTGATAATATTGTGCGTACATAGAGTAGTTACGTAGAAGAAGTGGCCTAAATGAGTTCATAAAAAATAGTGTCACTGTTACCACGTAGATAGGCGTAAGGATGTATAAGGTAAAATCGTTATGTCTTTACTTATTATATAGATGTTATAAAGAAAAAGTAACTTCGCACAAAAGTCTGGAAATCATGCACGGGAGTATTATATGAATCACCTGGGTGAGACGCGAATTTTAGCCATGGTTCATACTACGATGCGTTGACTACTATTAGTATACTATATACTATGTGTAATAAATAAATAAAAAAATATAATTAACATGACGAATGGTGCAATTAAAATTGAACCCGAAATTAACTATGAAATGATTCAGTCTGCCTACCACACAAAAAACATGTTGCTGTGCCCAACAGGGTCATATGTTATCTGTCAATTATTAATTAAGATCCTTAACAACATATGATTGCAATAAATTATTGAGTATTGAGTATAGATACTCGTATCTATACTGTTTAAAGAAAATAATGTCGCAGTACCACTGCGACAGTGGGAGCCGAATGTGATTTGCTCATACTGCGCTATGTTTTTATTTCCTATCAAGGCTCCCTTGTATATGTCGTGGCCATATTGTAAAATTGATCATTTCATGAAATGGTCGAGCATTTCATGAAGTGGTCGCATTTCATGAAGTGGCCAATTCAATTTGACCAGGTCGTTAAATCGTCTACATTTCACGATTTTGTCATCCACGTTTGGCCAAATCGTATTAACAGGGTGTCTATAAAATCCGAATGTGGTAAGAGCTTATATAAATAATATATACCGTACACCATATATAAGTATACCATAAGGTATGATGGTATGATTTTTTTTGCTATTATTTATGTGATATTTTCACAATATAATATTTAAAAACATAAAAGACTTTACAAAAGCGATTCGCATCTGGCATATCGCCGGACGCCCTGGGCACGCTCGCTCCGCTCGCTCGGCTCGTGCGTCATTTGTCATAGTCTAACCTAACCTAACCTATCGTAATCGGGTATACCTATTATAGTAGAACTTTTTAAGTAATAATTTTATATTGCATAACAACTAATAGCATAAACCTCTTTTCGCAGAATATCGTTTGGCATTAACTCATTTAGCATACATTGAAACCCATATTTCTGTAAGTCAGAATTATCTGTACGCATAATTTTGGTATCCATAATAATCACAATGTATAATCATCACATCGCAGAAAGTTCAAAACCAGATTCATCTTTTGGCATATATTTCTTATCCATAACTATTTAAAAGTAGAACCATCATTTCGAACCATAATGCTAATTTTATTTTCTGATTAATTTAATTGTTTTTTTTTCTAATAATTGTAATAAATAAAAGTTGATTTAATGATAATTATTTGGTTTTTATATCCTTGCCCATGAGAGCATGTTCGTTTCTGGCACTCGCCGGCCGCTGCCGCGGCACGCTCGCTTCGCTCGCTCGGCTCGTGCATAAGAGGTCACAGTTCTAACCTAACCTAACCTACGCATTTTTAAAGAAGAAAGTAACCCAATCTATATTATTCTAATTGAAATTCTATGATCTTCATAGTATGCCTAGTTAAATTATGCCAAATAATCTGTACTCTAAATGAACGTTATGCTAAATGATATTATACAAAATTATAACTATGCCAAAGGTAAATATGCCAATAAAAATTCTACTATCTTAAATGTATGCCATTCTAAATTCGGTCATAAGCACATTATACCTAAAAATATTTATGTCAAATATTTTTTATGCCTAATAAATGATCGACTAAAGAAGTTTCTGCGAAGTCAGTTATCCCAAATAGGTTTCGGAGTATCAAGTTTCTACCAAATAGACCGCCCCCATCGTAATCTAAGGTTTTTGTTTAACAATATTATTATAAACCACCATTAAGTCTAATATACATTATACAATATAACACACTATCCGTGAACTTCTTCTGCATAGTCACCCTACTCTCTTTAATTTGTTTTATAACCTAAAAAGAAAAATCCGCCATCTTCACACATAAATAAAACGCGCGCAGCGCCTCTACCGGTGATTCATGTAACTATTTTACGATATGATCAATAATCTTGACCACTTCATGAAATGATCGGGCGTTTAGTTGCCCATATCGAGAAACGATTTTTATCATCGATCTGCCCAAACCATATCATGATGTGGCCAATAGACAGTTGAACTTTTCATGAAATGCGACCATTTCATGAAATGCTCGACCATTTCATGAAATGATCAATTCTACGATATGGCCACGACATCTATACACTTTATGTCGTCGTCTGAATATTTCGTAATCACCCAAACTTATGACAGTTCGTGATTGATGCTCATTTATATGGTTTCACATTCTCATCTTGTCGTTACGCTCTAGGGGAGAGAGCCTCTGTGGGCGATTTGCAACTTACTGGTTTAATTGATGTTTCTTTAGATTTATGTCTATTTTTTTAGGTTGGCCAAAAAAATTATGTGTACACAGTATACATACTTTTATACAGCCTACGTTACTTTAAGCCGTATGTTTAAGTTAGTTTGGACACAAAATAACTTAATTTTTACTTACAAACCTGGATATCGCTTTATTCATAGATACAGACATTCGGCTAGGTTATGAAATGGGGTAGTCAGAACTGCAGGATTATTAGGGAGATCCCAGAGCAACGTTTAGTAAAGCGGGCACAGATATAAATGATCAATGATAAGTTGCTAGTCCATCGCCTGGGAGAACGCCCTTGAATTCCTTAGTCGACTCTTACGACATGCACGGAAAGATACGCAGTTCTAGTAAAGTAGCGCATCAGCACAGGCGTACATCCATAGGCCTTAATCTTAACAATTATCATCATTTACAACCCTGAAAAGTCCACTGTTGGACATAGGCCTCCCCCAACAACCTCCACTCCGACCGATCGGAAGCAGCCTGCATCCAACCACCGCCCGCGATCTTGGCCAGGTCGTCCGTCCACCTCGCGGGTGGCCTTGCCCATAATCTTAACAATATTAATGTCTAAATACCTACTTATCATTAATAAACAGATGTCTGAAACAGGCTCAATATCACGGAACAAATCGGTTAAGATATTACTACAATGTCACAATAAGGGTTGAGGATTAACCCCAGAACACTTGACACCTCACAAAAAGCCCTTGAAGGCGTTACGCGCACAAAGAAAAGGATGCGGGCACAATAGATGTGTAAGGGCCTATAAAAACTGTTGTAGGTATTTTGTGATAGGTACACAAAAAGGTTTTCTTTAGAAAGTAAATCATTAAGCATCACACTTTTACTTGTTTACAGTCGTTCGTTTATACAGGGTGTAACAAAAAGGGTATGTTAAGCGAAAAGCTATGTGAACAGCCCACTATAGAGAACCTACCCACAAAATTTGAGACCCGAAATCACATGTTTATTTTTCCCGATAGTATGGAGAATTTTTAAATATCTCAGGAATTTTCATACAATCTTGAAAAATAAAAATGTGATTTCGAGTCTCAAATTCTCAATTTTACAACATAGAATAAGAATTGATTATCAAATGAACTAAATTTTAAGGAAGTGCACGCACACAGTCAACTAACCTTCTTTTTTAGCGATTACCGACTCTTTCATGCCAAGATGCGAGTTTTCATGCATTTCTAATCCGGAAAATTTAGCTCAATCCACAAAATAGCTTTGAAAATTCCATGTGTCGCATTACGATACATTTCGTAATATCCTTTTAATTTGATACAGTTGCGTCTTATATTTCCATTAGATGTATAGTTGCCACTTTCTCATTATACAGGGTGTAGGGTATGTTAAGCGAAATAGGTTAAAAAATAGACTACTATACTACATTAGATCTATGCAGATAAAGAAAATTTTAGTAAACGTTTGCTGTATTAAAATAATCGCATTTCACTAAATTCATATGGATATTAATGATAATATCGAAAACGCAAACGAAGAAAAAAACTCTTAACATCCAGAAGTGAAGTAAGCTAGCGCATACATCCGATATCTCAAGGCCTACAGAGCAATGTACAAAGAAAGCAAAACCGAAATAAACCGGTGTTTCTTTACCGGTTCTAAACCCTTGGTAAGATTAATTTAACAGTGTAACTTAAACTAAGTATAGCAACCCAGTAACTAACCCATAAACTAAGTCCATGATCGCCTTACCCGACCAACGCAATAAATCAAATAAATAGACTAAAAGAAATATATTTAGCTTTCAATGTTATGGCCCATAAAATGGGGCAGTAAAATGAGAATATAAACTAAGACATAAAAACTTTCACTTGATCGGGGACCAGATTTTCTCACCTAATTGAGTCCACTACGGCGACGCCTTAAGGCGAGGTATGTTTAGCACAAAGCGGCGTTCCGGCTTAAGATGTGTTAAGATTGGTCTATGACGTCAATTAATGCATGGAGATCCCACAATCACGTTCAGCATAAGCTGGTACAAATTTAAATAATCTGTGACAAGTTGCCTTAGAGAATACATAAATACATACATATAATCACTCCTTTATCCCTTACGGTGTAGGTAGAGCACCAAGGGCCGATAGAACCACATGGTGCCACTTCTGACCTATTTTGTAGGTATAGTTGAGATGTACAAGTTCGGTCAGTAGTGACAGGTGGTCAGCCCACAGCCTACAAAACATACTTAGAGAATAACTTAGAATATATTTATTTATGTTCACCTTGATCTTAATCATTTAATAATAGTCAGATAAATCATGTAGAAACTTCATATTGGAAAATTTTCTAATATTTTAAGAGCTAATCTACCGTGTTAGTATGTACACTGTGGCGCTAGATTAAAGTCTGCAACTTTTCTATTCCAACTTTTAATGTTACTAAAAGTTTAAAAAGAGGAAAGAACTGTCGTGTGGTCGTGTTCGTACTTTACTTCGGTTACTTCGTTACTCAAAGTTTGTTTTTAACTTTGGTATAGAAAAGCATAACCCTGTGATTATTCGAGGCTTCACTAGAATACGTCAGCTGTATCTCTTTCCGTGCATGTCGCAAGAGTCGGCTAAAGAACTCAAGCGTACTCACAGGCGATAATCTAGCAACTTGTCACTGATCAGTTAGATCTGTACCCGTTATGATGCTGTAGGAGTGTTGAGAACAACACTAGTTTGACTAGACGGTGGAGGGCCTGAAGTGCGGGATGGGGACACGCTACGCTGCCAGATGCAATCGGACTCGCGACCGTACGACATATACATATTTTATTCTTTTTAAAAATACAATGTAATTATCAAGATTAAACTAAGTTACTGAAATCTTCGCGTTTCATTCGAAACAAAGAGTTTCTTTATGGCAGTTCTGGCTACCCGATTTCGGCCATATGTACTCGTATGTAGGTAAAAACATGTTATTTCGAGTCCAAAACTTCAGATAGAAAGATATACTCGTAGTGGAATAAGTCATTCAAATTTTATTAAGTGACCGAATGAATAATACTAAAGGCCGATTTTTCCAATGGTCAAATAGCTGATACTGTCTCTATCTTGATCTAGTTTTAGAAAAAGACGGCATCAAATTCATCCTTCAGATAGGCTTTCTGATTCTCATAAAAATCGGCCCTAAATAAATAAAATACCAAGTAAAACAATCCGGCAGAGTAATGAAGCATAATATCTCAATAACCTGAAATATTACCCACAAAAAACTGCCCACGTCAATACATATTTGGACCTTTTACCTTCAAATTCAGTTACTGCGGCGCGCAATCTAACTTTTGGGTTTCCCACCAATTCGATTTGTCCCGAGATATAAACTCACTCGCAAGTTCGAATCGAGTATACAGGATATTACGAGTATTATAGACATAATGTTATATCTATATTTTAAAAATCAAATAATTTGTGGCTTTTTATCAGGTGTAAAAATCAAATCGAAAATCAACGATTTACCATTGCACGCCCTCTTAATAGAAATGCAATGTTTTATAGCTTTGTGTGTTTAGACAAAGTAACATAATAAAAATCTAACGGATAACTGTCTGTACATGGAAGATATATGAGAAAAATATATTATAGGAGACCTTTATTAACGCAATAGTACCCAAAAGAATGATTTTTGGAATTTTTGTCTGTTTGTCGGTTTGTCTGTTCGTCTGTGCGTTTGTGCACGCTAATCTCAGAAACGGCTGAACCGATTTTGATGCAGTTTTTAGGAATATATTGTTACAGGTCCCACTTAACATATAGGCTACTTTTTATCCCGGGAAAATGTTTTTATCCCGGATAATTTCGACATTTTGTTTTTTCTGTAGTCCACGTGGACGGAGTCGCAGGCGTCCACTATAGTTAAATATAGCTTAAATTAATAATGTAATATCGTACCACATGACGTTCGCTATCGCTGCATTTCCAATAATAGCGGTTAGACTTGATCACGTGATATAACGAACACGTGAAAGGCTATTGGAGTAAACGTTTAAATGATGAATCTCAGTCGATTCGATCGATAAATAACTTAAGTTAGATACGTTTACTACTGTATTATTTATGATCGCTCAATGGGTAAGAAGTGCGCCTTTCAGTTGAATCTGTTTGATCCCAGTCACGAGAACATTGAATTTTCGCATGGATTGTAATGTCGCTTAAAGCTATTTATAGGAAGGTTTAGCATCTAACAAACCGGCCACAGAACAGATACCTAATTAGGAATTTACCAATATGCATTTTGAAAGAAACCTTATTGCGCCCAACTTAAATATGGCAACTCAAAGGCAGGTAGGTGATGAAACCCAAGAAGTAAAATTCTATCGAAGGTCGCTCAAGTAGGAGGTGCCGTTTAAACCAATTTGTCTCCCCCTGATTTATAAGGGACCTTTAATTAAATGGACTCCAAAATATAGCTGCCATTTCGAGCAATTAGTTAGGCTATATACTGCTCTTAAGTGCTCGTTGTGCCTCGCTCATAAACTAATAAGATTTCAAAGATTTTTTACAAGGTAAAGCAAAAGCAAAATTTAATTACTCCGATTTTATTGTGGCTCAAATGATTCCAAAATGGCGCATGACCAATGAACTGCAGAAATTAGTTTATAATAATATTTAATTTGGGATCAAACGTAAAATTACCTTGTTCACACAAAACGTCCGCGAAACAAAAAGAACTCAAAACTCAATATTGGTTTAGGAACGTTACACAAAGAGACCTCATCATGTACCGTGTACCTGTGTGGATAATTTTTTAAAGGCCTTGCTTTTAGAAAAAAAAAATGTATCTAATTAGCGTATTTTGACCTATTTTATAAAAAGTTCTCTGAATGGTACTCTTTTAAAGACATTGAAACTTTCTTTTGTCGCTTTCAACTATGTAGGAGGAGGTAAAATATCTACTTACAACTTACTTACGTAGGTAGATACGAGTACATAAACTATAATATACAGGGTGTGTGTGACAGCCATTTAGGAGAGAGTTGGCTATATTGTACCAGGAGATAAATCGTACCACCCATATATTTCGTACTAAACGTACGTTTTCTGTTATTTCGGCAACACTAAATTATAGTTAGCAATGCTTAGGACAGTTTGTGATATTGCTGTCCAAGAGACTGTAGTTTACATCGAATAAAATACCTTTTCATGGGGTCTGTTAGTATATTTGGGTTAGAAAACCTAAGATATACCGAGCAAATGGTAAGCCTTTAGAAATTCGCTATTTGATTACACATATTCTTGGAAAGTTTTCTTTTCATCTGTAGAAATCAACAACGCAATTCTTTGAGGTTATAACACGAAAAATTTATATTTTTTTATTGAGTTGTATTGTAAATCGTACTGGGTTATAGTTAATTACAAATACATTAAAAATCGTACAAGTACAATTAAACGAACTGATTGAATTTAGTTTTTTGAAATTATCAAGGCGTATTTATTTATTATGTCAAACCTACAAATGTATGTAATATCTAATTATTAAAACCTTTAAATTTATATATTTGCACAAATTAAATGTACCCGTTTCCTAAACGTACCAAATGCTTAGATAATAATAACATATTCAATTTGTGGTTTTAACTAAATTAGACCTTAATCAGTATACTGCCATAAAGACAATAATAAATAAAGGACACTGCACCTTTTGTATGATCTCTAAATACTATAAATACGCCAAACAAGAAACTTTTTTCTTTAGTAATTTGCATGGAAAATCTCATAGTACGATTTAGTGGACCTAGTAGTACGATTTAACATACGGGTCTCGAAATCGTACCGATAGCTACTTTTTTTTCAAAGATACTTCAGGAATTAAAATACTTACTTAATTTAAAAAACAATTACGGTATAATAAATTTGACCAACTAAACTGAGTATTAAACAAAAAAACATAAGAATAACTCTCATGGTTTTCTCACAAAATTGGATAGAAATCATGTGGTACAATATGGCCAACTCTCCCCTAACCAATAATAAAACCTCCAGTCTTGAAATAAGTACACTTAAATGTTCATTTGTAATAAACATGTTTAAGCAAGCTTAGGTTGGGGAATTGGTTCAGGCGATGAGCTAGCAACTTGTTGCTGATATCTCATCTGCACTGATATCTCATCTGCACTGATATCTCATCTGCACTGATATCTCATCTACACTGCATCTACATCTGAACTCGCTATGCTTAACGTGACTGCGGAATGTCCTTTGTGAACCTGCAGTTCTGCCTACTCCATTTCGGGAACATAACCGTGTTTATATGTATGTATATAAAAGCAAGCTTATAGTAAGTAGGTACTTGTTTTTGATATTACAATATTTTTGAAGTAGAGAAAGCTTTATAAAAATCCAACCGAATATCTTAAAGATGTCGAATTTTTTAGGCGTTTCTTATCCTTTTTGCGAATTTTTTCCAATTTGCAGCATTTTCTACGAGAATTTTCTAGATAATTATGCCCTTCGTACAAAGGTTACCGCGGAAGATAATAATGGGCGTAATTATGGACTTTGTGCTCTTTGAGGGTATATTTTTCTCTTTTTACTTCTGACGCCTCTGGTAAAATGTTGGACAAATCAATGGACACCGAATTATATTCTTTTTAGGAAATAATTATGTTGTGTCATTTGATTTGTGCTTTAAACAAGAACCATAATTAAATCGAAAGAAAAAGAAACATTAAAATTTGTCGTGTTACATAACCTCGTCTAAAGTTAGACAATATTTAAAAATGACATTAACAACAAAATGTGTGAAGTATCTGTTAAATTCTGATTTTTCTGAGATTTCTTACGCGGAAAAAGTCGTAGGAGTCCAGTAGTCATAATATAGTGGGTAACTAATCGATCGCTCATCTACTTACCTACCTGTCAGGGTACGGGTAGATTGATTATTATTGTAGTCTTAACAAGTTTACCTACTTCTAAGGTTACCTATAGATATAAATAATAATAGACCAAGACACATGCAACACGACAATATAATAAATAAGCAATAGAAACTGTAAGCAACTCGTCACTGGTCATTTTCCTACATCAGATTTTGTATCTGCGTATAAACGTGGCTGTAAGGATCTCCTGCATGATCCTGTAATTCGGGTTACCCCATTCCGGGAATACAGCCGCATATACAGGATGTTTTTTCGTTGCAACTATTTACTCTTGTACGTACTCTATACATGAAATAAAGTAAGTTTATGCCAAAAAAATTACGGGAAATGATTTGAATTTTTTAGGCAATTTTTCAAAATTAACTTTTTATTAAATGAATTTATGGTCTCTAGTGTTTGAATTGGTTATTTAACGGGAGATTTTTAAGTTATTTTCGGGAAAAATGTTTGTTACACGCGTCTACATGCATTTCTGCAAAAATAAATGCAGCCCGATGCAGACTCAACTTTGGACCTTAATATCTTGGAGACCAGACACTTCCCAGGTATGCTTCCATAGAGAAAAATGTTTGTGACGATAAGGAGAATGCGTGGTACTCAGAAACGTTGACGACCAAAAAACATCCTGTATGATATGACATGAATGATAGCATTTGCGGCATGATTGCCAACACTACATACCTAATCAACATTACTCTAATAAGGTAGCCTCTCTGAAGGATATAGTTGATGTTATCTCTATACTGATATATATAAATAAATAAATATTCACACACTTCTAATCTAATCTAATCACATTGACCTAGTCCCACACTAAGATCCCTAAGGTCTTGTGCCGTGGGTACCCACCCACTAAGCAACGGTATATAAATATATATATATATATATATAGGACCTATGGCGTCGCAGGCATTTGTGAATATGAATGATTAATAAAACATCAAATTGATTGGAAAATTAGAAAATCGGCCCTGAATAATATTATCTATATCTACTCTAGGAAGACCTCTAACTATAGGTACAGTATCTAAGAACCCCTATTAACAAACCAAGACAACAACTTTCTCCCACAGAGGTATATCTCCCGAAACGAGTAACAGTTTTTTTATACCTATACATTTCGTACTTGTTCGCTGATTTCCCGTGGGAGTTCGGTAAAGTAGAAAGTATTTTCGTATATTTTTAAATTGATGTCAATTGAAAACAAACTCGCGATAAATTGTGTTATGTAGAACTTTCGAATATTACTGATGTTATACGGCTGTTTGTTGGGCAGGATTGGATTAACGTTAAAACACGGCATATTAGATAAAATTCAATAAAAATACACACAGATACGAATTAAACGAGTTCCTGGATGTAGTACATGCCTATCATATTTTTGTACTACCTTTTAAGATATTGCGCAAACGGTTTAATCAAAATATTTGTACAGGAATGTTTGAGTTCCATTACTTATTTATTCATGAATATTATTCATGCTTTGCCTATTTTTTGTAAGTCTGTAAGGTTAGGGTGTGCCGTAGCTAAGTCTAAAAATAACATTCACTACATATACTCGTACACACGGCTATCTTTCCAAAAATGGGGTAGCCAGAACTGCATGATCACAAAGGGAATCCTCGAAGCACATCGGGATCAGATGTGAGAGATTAGTGACAAGTAACATTCACATATAAGGTCTTAACATAAATTGTTTGTCAACAGTACACCTGCCTTCACGAGAACCTATTCCACTACCTCTGCGAGGAGAACGGAGGTGCAGTCACGTTACCGGCAGCTCGAGGTGATGATGCATGGAAGGTGTACTTCAATGAGAACCCTGAGGAGATCGTAGACGAGTTCGCGATGCGGTATGGGATTGAAGCCATTTATCAGGCTATGACGTGAGTATTTATTGCAATTCTTTAAAACATTCTGTCGCAAATAATTCAAGTTAATAATCCGTATTAGTTTTGTGGAAGTAGAGTACAGATTAGAATTAAAGCCACACGAATCAGGTATAATAACCGACCGAAGTGACTTTTGTTCCAATTTGACTCTGAAAAATCATAAGAGAATGGCCTATCTCCATACAGAGCTTTTCTCAGCATAGATAGATAAATCCATTAAAATAAAATAGATGGTGCTGTGACATCATTAATTTTTTAGAAGAAAACATTACGTATTTGTACTAAAATAAATTTAGTAAGTAACTTAAAGTTTGTAGGTAGTGTAAGTGTTTTGTGCTGTCAATATTGTCCCATATATGCATATGCAGCCATTGGAAAAAGCGATCACATCTGCTTGCTAGCGACCCTGCAAGTACAAGTACATAAACATCTGAACTCGTCAAAACCTAGATACAACTACACAAAAGCTAATTATGAACAAATAAACGAAAAACTGCGACATACTTTGCCTGGAATTATAAGAAGTGGAAATAATGTTGAAGACCAATATGATACATTGCTTAACGAGATAAATAACGCAATTTATTTATACACACCCCAGTCGAGAATTAAACCATACACCGCAAATAATAAACCGTGGATATCAAAAGACACACAAAAACTGATCAAGCAGAAACGGGCACTCTGGAAAAGATATGTACTAACCGGAATTGATGAAGTGTATGATGATTACAGAAAAATAAACAACAGACTAACAAATCAGAGCAGATCAGCCCGTATAAACTATGAAACGGGTTTGTTGAAGGCTGGGCCAAAGAAATTATATTCTTACATCAGGCAACAAATAACGTCTAGGGTCAGCGTGCCAATAACTCTCCGTAATAGACAGGGACAAACTTTAGTGGAATCAACTGAAATTGCGGAAGCATTTGCAGTACAGTTTGCAAGTGTATATCAAATTGAACCTCATGATGGACTGCCTACCCTAGACCCACATCTCAGAGTAGAAGAATCCATCACGGACATAATATTTAGTGGAGAAAAAATTCAACGCGTCATTAAAGAAATGAAAGTAGATGCAGCACCTGGACCTGATAAGCTCCCTGTGATATTATTACAGAAATGTGATCTTGCAGATGCATTAGCCTCAATCATGCAAACATCTTACGACACCGGAATCTTGCCAGCACTATGGAAAACAGCAACTGTCACGCCGATTTTTAAGAAGGGAGATAAACTTGAACCTTTAAATTACAGACCCATTAGTCTAACCAGTGTAGTATGCAAGGCTATGGAGAAAGTCATCGTCAAACACATTAGAGAATTCTTTTCACATCATAAAATAATAGGTGATCAACAACATGGATTTTGTCCTCGCCGCTCTACGGTATCGAACTTGCTGTCTTGTCTATCATCATGGACCAAAAGTTTCAGCGAAAGAGAACCTGTAGATGTGATTTACCTAGATTATGAGAAGGCCTTCGACAAGGTACCTACGACAAGACTGCTACAGAAACTACAATTTGTGGGTATACGGGGAAAATTGCTGACTTGGATCGAGGCATTCTTACGCCAAAGAACCTTCCGAGTGCGAATTGGCGAAGCGCTTTCAGAGCAGCACGAGATAAATAGCGGTGTGCCACAGGGATCGGTTCTTGGCCCTGTTCTGTATATTATTTACACTTTCGACCTTCCTAAATGCCTTGAGTGCAATGTTAGCATCTTTGCAGATGATACAAAGATATTTGCAAACCCCTTGGTGGATTATGACCGACTCACAGCAGACCTGAACAAAGTGGCAAGCTGGTCGAAACAATGGCTTATAAACCTTAATGTTGAAAAATGTACCGTGTTACATATAGGAAATCGCAACCCACATCTTGCATACAACTTGAATAATACACAACTTAAAGTAGTCAAAGTACAGACCGACCTGGGAGTAAAGATCTCCGAGAATCTTAAATGGGAAGATCATATAACAGTCATTACCAAAAAAGCAAGAAGCTTCATCTACCTTGTGCGAAAGGCCTTCGGTATCTTAACCCCAGACCTTATGCTGAAGATCTACAAGACATACATTCGCCCAACTTTGGAATACGCTTTTCAGGTCTGGAGTCCATATTTTGTCAAGGACATTGATTTGCTTGAAAAGGTACAACGCAGTTTCACTAAGATACCGAGGAAGCTCAAAAAGTTCACATATGAAAAAAGATTGCAGACATTGAACCTCACAACTCTGAAAGAACGTAGAGAACGTGGAGATCTTATTGAGACATACAAAATTCTAACACAGAGATATGACTTACAAGATTTTCATAGAATGTTTGAGCGTAATAAAAATACAAAACTGCGAGGTCATAATTTAAAACTTAGCACAGGCATCTCACATAGCAATCCCCGCAAAAACTTTATTACCAACAGGGTAGTGAACCCTTGGAACAAACTACCAGAAGAAGTGGTTTTGGCACCAAGTGTCAATAATTTCAAAAACAAACTTGACAAACACATTAAAGAACATAGAAAAACCTAAGAAGAGAACATTCAGATACAGGCAAAATCAGTTGCCTCAACTGCCTGCCTGTTTACATATAATAATAATAATAATAATAATAATATATTAATAAACAGAAATAAATAATTATTTCAGCCATTTCCACTGCCTATCAACGAAGTACCTATGTGCTGGGGTCCCAGCAGTTATGTCCACGCTTTTGGCCAACATCAACGCGTACTACGCACATACCACGGCTTCGTCTGCTGTGTCGGCTTCAGACAGATTTGCTGCTTCTAACTTTGGTGTAAGTTTTATTTTTATTATTATAAAATTTTACTGTTTAAATCATTTTTTTTCCAGTAAGTCAGTATTTAAATGAATGGTATTCACATATTTTATCATCATTACGGTCAAAAATGTAAGTTGTTTTAATTTAAGATTTGGTTAAAGTAAAGCGTTTATTAGTTAACGTACTATAAATGAAATTGTATTAGGCGTTACAATTCGGAAGTTCAAACATTCACTATGGGTGCGCCCACCACCGGGCCCTACACCCTCCACTGACCCTCGGATCTGATAACTCATAATTGCGACAACAGGCACTTGCACTAACTACAATCGCCATGAGAAACCAGACCCGAGCACCTAGCATGCAAGACGATACATTGCACCATTCCGAAATCAAAAACTAGATAAATAATCTACATATGTTTCGCCAACAACCGTGGCATCCTCAGGATTATAGAAATTAGTAAATTAGTAAACCACTAATTACTATGAACCTCTAAAACCCAACACATTACTTACACAGAATTAACTACCCTCTACTAAGTATTAAAAAATATATAAATAATTACCCACCATTATTTATATTTCAAATAAATATATACTATTTGTGCACACAAACCAAATAGTATTGGGTGAATTAGTTAAATTTAAATGAAAAAATTCAAAAATTCACCAAAATATTGATAAATTAGTAAAGAAAACAAGGATGTATGGAACAACATTTTTTTGGGCAATGGAATATGTTGTTCCATACATCTTTTGGTTGTTGGCGAAACATATGTAGATTATTTATCTAGTTTTTGATTTCGGAATGGTGCAATGTATCGTCTTGCATGCTAGGTGCTCGGGTCTGGTTTCTCATGGCGATTGTAGTTAGTGCAAGTGCCTGTTGTCGCAATTATGAGTTATCAGATCCGAGGGTCAGTGGAGGGTGTAGGGCCCGGTGGTGGGCGCACCCATAGTGAAGTTAACGTACTGTCAAATTCATTGCTGGCTACTTGTAAACTTCTACGTTTGAGATCTAATGCCCGTAATCGAATGTTCAATTCAATTGTATCTGCCTCCAGACCAATTTGTCATTATGACCTTATCTCAAGCACAATTTTCGTGCCTTCAAAGAATTTTGTCTCACTTACGAGTATTATTGGTACAATAACTTACCTATAGGTAGCCATATTTTTTTGCAATGATTATATGTATACATACATATAATCACGCCTTTATCCCTTATGAGGTAGGCAGAGCACCAAGGGCCGACAGAACCACATGGTGCCACTTTTGACCAATTTTGAGGGTATAGTTGAGATGTACAAGTTCGGTTAGTAGTGACAGGTCAGCCCATCGCCTACAAAACACCAAGACCCTCTTGTCCGTCTACTGACTTGTACAGTATGCTCGGGAAGAGAAGCAGCTGTAGTATTATACTTTTTTTTTCACTCCCAGAGCATCATTGAAGAGTATTATGATTATATGTATATATGTAATAATTTAATCAGTCAACGCTTAATTTTATATTAAGCGTATCTATCGTCATACTTCACGTTCTGTTTTTCTATTAGTTAATGCTTTATAGTCGCTAGCTAGGTCCCCCCGGAATTGTCTATGCTTTGTTATGCATTTTTATGGTTGCCTCTGTTGATCCTGGCTCACAGGAGTTGCAGAGGTGGGAATAAGTGCTGGGCCATAATTCTACGTTTGATTTGTATAGGTTTTAAAATACGCAGCAATTTATGATTGCGAATCGAAAGTAATCTTCTATTTAATTTTAATTGAATAACTTTACATAAATAGATAAATTATATTAGATTTAATAAATATGAATCTATATTTGTTTTTCGAAGAAAGTACGCCAGGGAGGTTTATGTTTTTCGAGTGTATGTATATCTTCTATCACGGTGGTAGCCCAGTGGTTAAGACGTGCACTTTCCAAGCGGGAGGTGTAAGTTCGATCCCAGTCAAAGACCTGTACCAATGAATTTATTTCATGTACAGATTTTAATGTTGTAAAATTGTCACTTAGCTCGTGCCTCGGAAAGCACGTAAAACCGTTGGTCCTGCGCTTGATCTCTTTCCGGTCGTGCCAGCTTTCCGTCCCATCGGACTATGAGAGTGACGGAATAGAGAGTGCATCTGTGTTTGCGCACACACTTGTGCACTATAATATCTCCCGCGTACCTGACTAATCTCCATAGAGATTGGTTGCCTTGGCCGAAATACGGTCGGGAGATTTTCAAAGATTTTCATCTTCTATCTATATATAATTTTTTGACACGCTCCACAGCCTTAACGGCTTGTCATCTTTAAGCTTGAGAGGTATTATTAGATTCGTTTTCTTAAGAATGACACTGGGCAAAATTACGCAGGTAGGTTGATTTATTTTTATTAACTTTGTTCCTATCTACAGAAAGAGAAGTTCGTGAAACTGCTGGACCAGCTCCACAACTCCTTGAGGATAGACCTGTCGATGTACCGCAACAACTTCCCGGCATCCAGTGCGGAGAAACTCATGGATCTCAAGTCTACTGTCGATTTGCTTACCAGCATCACTTTCTTCAGGATGAAGGTAATACTAAAATAATATTCAAAACTTAAAACGTCTGACATAATATTTTCCACCCAAAAAATGTAGGTACCTACATATGGTAGTAAAGATACCTCATATCGTACTTCTTTCGAGCACTGTTTTGACCCTATGTTAAAAATCGATATAAATAAAATGGTGTAGCAACTAATAAACTACACAGTAGCCGTTTGTTCATACCTTATTAGTCCGCTTCGCTAATCAAGTTTACTCGTCAATAAAAAAAAAACCGAATAAATATTTTAGCCTCTTCCAGTTTTTTTTAACCTCCTTAGTTGAAGGTTATTGACTCCGTGACTCACCTCCAGAAATTACCATAATTATCACACTTTTCACAGGTCCAAGAGTTGAGTAGTCCCCCTAGAGCCAGCACCGTTGTGAAGGACTGCGTGAAGGCATGCCTCAGGTCTACCTACCAGTTTCTATTCGAGAATTGTTACGAGTTATATAACAGAGAGTTTCAGGTATGTTTTTATTGAAATATTGACGTTTATTATTTAAAATATTACTGTAGTTAAGTTCATCTTCATTAGCATTTAGGATTAATTTTTAGGTAACTATTCGTCATCATCATTATCTCATCACATTATTATTTCTTTCGAAACCTATATTACTAAGGATTTGGCAATAGTTTATACATATAGTTAGTTTTAAAGGTGAATAAACTATTTTTCTCAAAGTTATGGATTACACCGTTGCTCATCAATAGCGCAAGACCATAAAGACCATAATATGAGACTAGATGTACATATATCTCTACTTAATCTAACCAGGTTGATCCAAACGAAGCCAAACGCGACCCATCCGATCACGGCCCACAGCTGGACTCAGTGGATTTCTGGCATAAGATCATCGCTCTCATCGTATCTGTGATAGATGAGGACAGGAACAGTTATGCTCCGGTTCTCAACCAGTTTCCCCAGGAATTAAATATTGGACAGGTAACTAAGGTTTTTTCCGGAAATTTAGAACTTTTAAATTAACCCTCAGAATTCTAAAATAACTTAGAAAATGATACCTAGCACTTTCTGGGCTATAGGTATGTGTGTTTGGAGGTAGGTATAGGTAGTTGGTTAAAGACAGATATCCTTATTCTCTGTTTTACCGTCCCACAAAGTTAATCAACTTGGCGGGAGCACTACCGGACCCCCAGATGTATAAGACCTATTTAACGGCGTAACTTCTAAAAGATTCCATCGTCCATTTATTTTGGATCAATCCAGAAACAATGATTTCTTGCAGCTGTCAGCAGCGACTATGTGGTCGCTTTTTGCCGTAGACATGAAGTATGCGTTAGAAGAACATGAGCAACATCGTCTCTGCAAATCCTCGTCCTATATGAATTTGCATTTTAAGGTATGTTACCCAATGATTTGTTTCGAAAGGGTTAAGGTACTTGAATTGCTTTTATTGGGTGAGGTGGATTTCTTAGGACAAGAAGTCTTAAAGTAAAATTGTTTTTATAGACATCGCGAGATACTGCCATAAGCAGTTCAAAGCATTCAGAATGTAAATTATTATGCCTTAGTCGACTCTTAATACATCCACATGCAGCTGATGTATTCTCCAAATATATTTCAGGTGAAATGGCTCCACGCTAAATACGTAATCGACGTGCCTCCATACTGCGGAGCGGTGCCGGAATACCCCGCCTGGTTCGAGCCGTTCGTGATGCAGTGGCTCAATGAGAACGATGATGTGTCGCTTGAATACCTTAATGGAGCTTTTAATAGGGATAAGAGAGATGGGGTAAGATTGAATTGTTATTTGAAAGACTGGATTGACGTAGTGATTCACTGTTGAAGTTCCAGGGGGTCTACTCTGAAATGCCGCTTTCGAATCTTTCGGACCGACCGAAGCCCGACCGAATCGAAGCCTTTGACCCTACTACGAAATTGCTTCGGATGTTCACAACTCATTCGGAACCATGGAGAATAAATCACATTGACTTATATTATAAGCCTGTAAAATAGAGTTCGATCGGACCGAATGAAAAAACGGCGCTAACACCTCGATATTCGGCCGTGCTTCGTTTATCGTCACTTCAGAATAGACGTCCTGGATTTGTCTTGTAAAGGCAAACTTTGAAGTGAACATCCTTATTTATTTATGAGTCAAATATCTTCAGCAACTCAGAATAAACAGTCCCCAAAATATGTCATCAATGACCGACTTGCAGTTGCTTTCGAAGTATGCGTGATCATGTATTCTGGAGGATATTATTTTATCTGTTGAGAATAATCCTCTACATAGTAAAAAAGCGGTAGCTATATTGTAGTTAAAACTCTAGTTCTCTTTTAAAACTTTTATACTTGTTTTCTTGCTTAAGATTTATGGATATTTTAAGCAATCTAACTTTATTTCTTCCAGTTCCAAATATCCAGTGAACACACACTCTTCAGTAACTCCGTAGTGGACGTCTTCACCCAACTAACCCAGTGCTTTGAGGTGGTCTCCAAATTAGAATGTCCCGACCCTGAGATTTGGAAGCGGTATATGAAGAGATTCGCTAAGACCATAGTCAAAGTTTTGGTTGCATACACTGATATTGTGAAGAAGGAGTTTCCTGACCATTTGAAAGAGGAGAAAGTGGTAAGTTCTTTAGAACATAAATTGAAAACGAAAAGTCTTTTCTGAATACTGTAGTTTCGCTTGCTTAATCGATTATGTCGGATACATACAACTATCTCGCCATTTTGATATCTCATCTATATTGTCATCTAGAATATCACTTTCCTTGTAACAAATATTGTGTATGCGACAAATTGGTGAACTTCTAACTTGTAACACTAATTTATACTTCCGCGCGCAGTATCAGACGTCATAGAGACATTTGTGTAGTATTCACAAATAGTAGTGATAGTGTTAGTTTTAATAATTTTCCAGGATATACTTATACAGTTAAATACAAATTCTTATCTTGGATATACAGGGTTCATTTTAAAACCTCGCAGGCACAGATTACGGGGGTGATCTGTGTCTCGCAGGACTAGGTAGCTACCATAATAAACAACAACATTTGTTCTACGAGTTTTCATAATTTGTCACATTTTAATTTCATACAAAAAAAATATGAATTTAATATTACCTCTGGATGTTCTTAAGTCTGTACATATTACTACCTACGAATGGAACATAGACTTACAAATATCACGACAGTACAATAAAAGCTTGAAAAATCATTTTTAATGAATGTATTGAGTTGTGATAAAACTCGTTGAACAAATGTTATTGTTTATGATTTTAGCTATCTAGTCCTGCTAGGTTATTGATGTTTTAAAATTAACCCTATATATATATACCAATCTCATTTCCACCAGGCTTGCATCCTGATGAACAATATCCAGCAACTGCGCGTCCAACTCGAGCGCATGTTCGAGCAGATGGGCGGCACCAAGCTCGAGCGCGACGCCGCCGACATCCTGCACAATCTGCAGCAGCGGCTAAACAGCACGCTTGATGAGCTCGCTTCTATGTTTGCTAATAGGTAAAATCATCATCGTCATCGTCAGCCTATTGCAGTCCACTGCTGGATGTAGGCCTCCCCCAGTGTACGCCACATGGCTCGACCTCCCGTTTTTGCCATCCAGTCACTACCAGCCGTCCTCTTTAAGTCATCAGTCCATCTGACCGGAGGGGACGCCCAACGCTACGCTTTCCGAGGCGCGATCTCCATTCGAGAACCCGTTTACTCCACCGTCCATCGGTTCTACGACAGATGTGGCCGGCCCACTGCCACTTCATTCTACTACATTTCGAGACTATGTCTGTCACTGGTCTTCTGCCGAATAATCTCGTTTCGGACTATGTCCATTCGCGAGATTCCGAGCATTGACCTTTCCATAGCTCTCTGAGTGACATGTAATCGGTGAGCCAGCCCCACCGTCAGGTTCCACGTCTCGGCTCCGTAAGTCATGGCTGATAGAACGCACTGATCAAACACCTTGGTCTTGAGGCATTGTGGCAAGGATGACTCAAAGATATGACGCAACTTCCCAAACGCTGCCCACCCAAGCTGCACTCTTCTGGTGATTTCTCCCTCAAAGTTGTCTTTACCCAACTGCATTATTTGCTTAAGGTATACATACTTCTGAACAACTTCTAGGGCTACACCTTCAACGAATATCGGCTCAGGGATGATGTGTCGATTGAACATTGCCTTGGTCTTGTCCAGGTTCATCCCGAGTCCCACACGCCTCGAGGCATGGTGAAAAGGGAAGCACTTCCGGCCCCACCCGGGTCACTAGTTGTTTGTTTGGCCCATGTATATTTTTTTAATTTTTTTTTATACCTATAAAAAAATACATAAATGGTTTAATAGTGCCATTAAACCTGAGGGTTTCACTTGGCACAAATTTTACTTAATACTAACTTAAAATTTACTTACATAAATCTAGTCTATCTGTACAGTACAGATATATGCAGTCTGTACCCTACCCAGATATATTCAATCATAGTAAGAAACTTCGATATCGCGTTCTGGGTTTTGTATAGTACTGTGTTTCTACATTGCGTCCGATAGGTGGCTCCGCTACAGTGACACATATATACGACTATTCCCGATGTGGGGTAGTCTGAACCGCAGGATCATAAAGGAGATCTTACATCCACTTTTAACATAGCATCAGTGACAAGTTGCTCTAGCTCTTTACTTGAGGGAATGCCTAATTCCTTAGTCTACTAATACGACATGCACGAAAGGAGATACAGCATGTGTTCTAGTTCCATCAGATTCCAAATTAAGAAATCAGCCTACCTAAATAAATTAGAATATACGAAGATGGCCTTTCATTAAACTTTCTTTAGATTCTCAACCCTTCCGGTTTATATTTAAAGGTACATATTTTCCTCTAGCTTGGAAGCTCGAATCACATCCAGTGTGAAAGAGCTAGGAGATCTACTCCAGAAGGTCGGAGGTGGTGGAGCGCCAGGTCAACCACAGTTACCTGCTCATCATGAAGCTGATGAAGTGCTGCGACCTCTTATGGATATATTGGTAAGTCATGCAAAGCATCTACATCTAGTCCTGGGAATCCCGTATCTAGGTTACTCTGTAGACCACTTCAATCAAAAAATATATAAGTATGATGAAATCCTATTTTCGACTCAAGAGCTAGAGCATTCAGAATATAAGTCTCCCTCTAACTTCTCTATCTTGCTAACTCCTGCTAAACTTGTCGAGTTTCTCTTCATCTCTTTCTTGGTATATTATAAATCAAGTAGAACAAGTCGAAGATTAGTTACTATGATGTTATTCTTACAGGACGGTTCACTTACAATGTATGCTCAAACCTGCGAGAAAACCGTTCTCAAACGACTTCTGAAAGAACTATGGAAAATTGTGATGAAAATATTGGAAAAGACAGTTGTGCTTCCGCCTATGACTGATAAGACGGTAAGTGAAATTATAGTTTTCCTCAATAAAAATCAAATTTCACACTGTATATGTACTAGCGCGAGCACATACCAGGATGTAGCTTCCTCGTTTTTATCTATTCTTAAAAAATATACAACTAATATAAAGGCTTGTATAAAACTTTCATACATTATCAAACTATTATAAATAAATATTCTAATAACCGATTTGTTATTTCTAGATGATGTTGAAGAACCTAACGAACAATGCTAAGAACTTAGCAGCAAATGCAAAGATCGAGGACATGACGCAGCTGTTCAAGAGTACTGTCGGAAAGCAGGACGTAAAGCATGCGTTATCCGGTGTGATGGATATTTCGAAAGAGGTAAGTTAAATAAATTAAAAATTCTCTGACTGATAGCCATATCAATCGCACATTAGAATTCTCTTGACAAAGTTCAAAAAATCTTTTATGGAAAGTATTGTGTAAGAAGACATAATATAGATGCTCAACTTAGGCATAGACTCAAGATAGGTTGGCGACAGGCCGTTGGTTATTGTATAAATGCTAAATCCTTACCAATATAAGTTTCTAAAGAAATTAGATTATACCGACCCTAAAAATATGTTAAGAGCAGGCGTAGTCAGCTTATTTTTGGACGAATTTACAAAGGTTACCCTAGTTAAATTTTCCACATTTTTTCCACAGCATCTATCAGCAGAAAAGAGCTTGTCACCAAAACAGTGTGCAGTTCTCGACGCAGCGCTGGACACTATCAAGCAATATTTCCACGCAGCTGGCGACGGGCTCAAGAAAACCTACTTGGAGAAGAGTCCAGAGCTGCAGTCCTTGAGATACGCTCTCAGTTTGTACACGCAGACTACAGACACGCTGATCAGGACTTTTGTTACAAGCCAGCAGAACCAAGGTATGTTTATAAGACCTTCAACTTATGGCTGATTTAAATAGAGATGCCTATTTCTTCTTCTTCTTCAGCCTATTGCAGTCCACTGCTGGACATAGGCCTCCCCCAAGGCACGCCACAAGGTTACTGCCAATAGGCATATAGTTCTGATTTTAATGCTGTCCCTTTCTAAAACTTGATGAAGCTAGAGACAGCATCAACTTCATCCTTAAATAGACATTTTTGGTAATTGAAGAATTTGGGCTTTGTAACATTAAATTTACTGAGACTTAAATAACAACATAAATAATTATAAAATTATTAATAAAGAAAATGGAAAAAATTCTTCACCTGAGTGGGAATCGAACCCACGGCCACTGCAAACCGTGCGAGCCGCTATAACCACTAAGCCACCGGGTCAATTACTCGGATGACGAATTTTACCATCTCTTTTCTAAATTACATATTGGCAACGTTATTCTTCATCCCGATAGCTATACACTAGCCAAATCTCGGCAAACAAAGCTGAATCCCTCAGCACAATGTTTAAAGGTGAAACGATCAACCATATCCTAACGGATTATATTAATGAAGAAGTGTTTTTATAAATTTATCTTAGTCAAGATATTATATATTATAAAATTATTAATAAAGAAAATGGAAAAAATTCTTCACCCGAGTGGGAATCGAACCCACGACCACTGCAAACCGTGCGAGCCGCTATAACCACTAAGCCACCGGGTCAATTACTCGGATGACGAATTTTACCATCTCTTTAACATTAATAATGCAAAATATACTTCACTTTAGTCTTAGTTAGGCCAGGCCTAGTTAGTGCTTGTTATTTACTTTTAATTTCTGGTTTAACAATATTATTTCATCGCACCATTACTATATTTTTATTTTTTGATAAACTCAAGTAATTTTTATGCATAATTCATTGTTCTGTATTGGCTAGACCTCTAGGATGCAAAACAATTTTTTTTCTCTCTTTTTCAGATGCGGCAGTAGCAGAGGAAGGCATTGTGGGTGAAGTGTCATTACAGGTAGACTTGTTCACGCATCCAGGAACCGGGGAACATAAGATCACAGTTAAAGGTAAGATCACACTAATATGTATTACGAAACTACCTTCAGAATAACTTTACCATCTACTCGTACTTTTACATATATATAATCACGCCTTTATCCTTTACGGGGTAGGCAGAGCACCAAGGGCCGATAGAACCACATGGTGCCACTTCTGACCAATTTTGAGGGTACAGTTGAGTGAGATGTACAAGTTCGGTTAGTAGTGACAGGTAGTCAGCCCATCGCCTACAAAACACCAAGACCCTCTTGTCCCTCTACTGACTTGTACAGTATACCCGGAAAGAGAAGCAGCTGTCATATTATACTTTTTTTTCACTCCCAGAGCAGCATAGTACCTCTAAAGCTCAAATGCGACTATCCATTTAGGCTCTAGAGCATGCCAAAGAACTAGTTTCTCCTTCTGGTCAAAGGCCATGGGCAATCAATTGCCAGTAGGGTAAAGTATTTTCAAAATGTTCACGGTATAATGTTCTTTTCAGTGGTAGCAGCAAACGACCTAAAATGGGTGATAGCAAGCGGTATGTTCCGACCATTCATTGAGGTTAACCTAATAGGGCCACATCTCGCCGATAAGAAGAGGAAGTTTGCCACGAAGTCAAAAAGCAATAACTGGAGTCCGAAATTCAATGAAACTTTCCACTTGTGAGTACAATACCTATAATACTTGGAACTTGATATAAGTTGACATTTTCGTGATTTATCGAGGTATCGGACGACTCGGACCACAACAAACTCGGACCGCGGGTCCGAGTCGCCCGAATACATTTTTCGTTCGGTCGGACGTTTCGTTTCGTGTGGTCGGACCACATACCTAATTAACTTCAAGTACGTTAACAGAAAAATCTGTTTGGATTTTATATTTTTATGTTGTATTAGTAGCCGCCCATGACTTTGTCTTCGTAAAGTGGGATTACGTATCAGCATTCCACCCGTGCGAAGCCGGAGCGGGTCGCTAGTTTTACATAAAAACCTTTCTGTCGAATCACGATATCAATAAATTATACCACATCATAATCCGTTGGATTATGTTATATTATGTAGTTTTCTTTGAAGCTATAAACATTTAATAGCTAAGTAAACATTGAGTCAACGACGTGATTAAAAAAACACAATTTAAGACTTTTACAGTAATATAAAAACATTAATTGAATAAATTTGTTTTACTTCTAACACTTTTTATGTTAACCGTACTAAAAGGGGTACATAAACAATAGATTTGTGGCTAAAATTACGAGTGGTCCGAATCGCTCGACAAAATAAATAAATAAAAACGAATCAGTTAACTCGGACCGCGGTCCGAGATAAGCAGCGGTCCGAGTCGTCCGATACCTCGATTTATCTAACAATATACCTATGCATATACACGGCTGTGTTTCCAAAATGGGGTACCTAGCCAAAACTGTAGGATCATAATAGAGATCTCACAGCCACGTTTAGTATAGCGGGGATGTAGATGTAGATGATCAGAGTGGGTAAGACAAGTTGCTAGTTTATCGCCTGAGAGAATACCCCAGTTTCTTGGCAGCTGATGTATTCTACTCGTATCCAGTGAAGTCGCATCAGCACAGGAAACTATATTATTTATCTAAAAAAACGTGGTATGTTTGCCTGGGATTTGAAGGTAGACAACACAAATTACCTATAAGCGTTCTACGTCATACGGTGATTTTGAATACACTAATAATTAAATTTCATTTTAATTCCATGTATTTATTGTACCTAATTGCCTCATCATCATATTCCAGCATGGTGAGTGCGACAGAACAGTTGGAACTCTTTGAGCTGCACGTATGTGTGAGGGACTACTGCTTCGCGCGGGAGGACAGGCTAGTGGGGGTAGCTGTCATGAGGCTTGCTGATATTGCGGAACAGGTATAATACTTTTGTTGACTAGGGTATACACGCGCATTGGCGCAGCCGGTAGGATAACTTAAAATTGATTTTGAATGATTTTGAAACATTTCCCATATGTTTAGTTACCAGTAAATCGTTGTATTTCTACCCGAAAAGCGGCAGTAGGCTAATTAGTGAAAAGTGAGTGGGTAATATGCCTACTTGGTCCGATATTTTTGAGCATAAAGAGGACCTAATGAGTATGTTATAAGAGTCACTTTGCTTTTACCTCTACACTCATTTGTTAAACTTTTGTTGTTTTAGGGATCATGCGCTTGCTGGTTACCTCTAGGCACAAGAGTGAAAATGGACGAAACTGGCTGGACCATCCTAAGAATACTGTCTCAGAGGCACAGCGATGAAGTAGCTAAGGAATTTGTCAAGCTCAAATCGGAAATGAGGACCGAAGCCCCAGCTGGAGCTCCTGGACCCGCGTGAACATAACCAGCTTCCCTCAGTGACATTCTTCTCCAGGAGATCCGGCAAATGGATCACTTCATATCTGACGATTGTACAGCAACGTACAGCAGTAATCGCATCGCTGTGTGAGCAGGACAAGCTCATGCGACAGCGAGAGGAGCGACAAGATACGACTATCGGCGCTCCGGCGGCCCCCGGTCAGTATCGATTAATTTCTTAGTCTCATTGTCGAGACTCGTTTTGTAAATAATTAACGGTGTTTAGTTACGCGGATAGTAGAATATTTTGCACAAATTCGTAACATTTAGCAGAAAAGACTGACCGTTGGCGGCCGCGTGCGCCGCCGGTGTGCAACTGATTTGAAATCCAGCGAATTATTTTTAACTGCAACGATGGTTTTGCTGACACAAATCTTAGATTTTTTTCATGTATCGATTTTTTAACTTGAATTTAAGGTTTTTCGTAGGTTCGTTGGATGTCAAACGCGTTGGACTCGTGTACACGAGGTATGTACTTAATAACATTTATATGGACCAAACCGTGGTAAATATTAACGTTAACCTTTAACCCCTAATGTTAAATCACAACTATTTATCAAATTGAATCATCTAATCGTTACATGTACAGTTAATAAAGTAAATGGCCTTATGTAAATTATTTCCTTTGTTATTGATACTTTGCTTCTGTCAGAAAGATCCTCGATTATAAACACAATAATTTTCATACATCAAATTAAAGACTGTTGTATTATTTAATGTTTGATACATGTTGCATGTTTCGATATGTATCAAAATATGAATCATATTTGATACATGTTAAAAAGTTTCGAAATGTGTAATTGGTGTGATACATATTACACAAGTTTCTAAATAAATGTGTAAGATGTTGGACGTTGCAAGATTTCATCAGTGTAAATTATTTGATACATGCTACAAATATTGTGTTCATAATATTAGGGTCTTACAATACGGTGTACTGAGTCTAGAAATGTGTTAAAGCGATATTTTTCCTCTTTCGGTAAGTGCGTGGTGTATAGAATCTATACTCGAAGTACGTAATGAAATTAGAAGATGAATGTCATAATATATAATAAAAGTATACAGTGTGTAAAAAGACAACGCTGTTATTTTAATACCACGTATTCTTTGTAACGTAACGATCTTTTTTTTTCTACGGAACCAACCGTGGGAAACGAATCAATAAAAAAAAATTGCAAGCATCTACCTACCTACCTACTAAATTAACTTTTTTAAATATTAATATGGTGTCTTTGAAAAAAATGTTTGTTAACTGTTTCCAGATGGATTTATTTTAAAAAAATGCTGATATTCATGTAACTTTGGACCTCAATATCTTGGAAACCCGTGGTTTCTCAGGGGTGCTTCCATAGAAACAAATGATCGTGATGTTACAAAGAATACGAGGTATTAAAAGAACAAAGTTGTCTTTTTACACCCAGTATTAATTAATTTAATTACTATGTGTAACGTCTTCTTAATGTAAAATTATTTTTACGTCTCCTTTAATTGACGTTATAAGTGGTCCATTTTATTATTTGATAATATTCCTACAGGCGTGTAAATAAATAAATAAAAAACCTTTTTCAATACATTACGTATGTATGATATCTTTGCTCTTACTTTAAATAAGCTTGGCCTGTTTACATGTAATCTAAAGTCTCCTATGTCTTTTTGTATATTATTGAAAATTGTGATATTGTTATAAAAATGAGATACCTACATCATATTGTCGTGGATATTTACGTAATACTTGTTTAAGCTAATAATGTTCATAATCAGGTGTTGACTGTTGGCATTTAACATTGATTTTAATCAAAAGTGCAGCGCACTTTATAGTAAATATAAATTCATTCCTTAGACTAAATATTATTTAAAAATATTCTATTTATTTTTAAGAGACTGTTATATAAATCAGTGCTCAAAGGTAATTTGTTAAGGCTATGAAAATAACAGTGACGGTCGTTGATTTATTGTTAAATTTTAAATACTTTTAAAGGTCACAGTTCACAGTCAAGAAACTTATCACATTGTTTGATTCATCACATAAAATAAAATTAAGAGTGTGTATGTTTTCAAATCCACTTAGACTTCTCTTGGTCGCTTCAGGCAAAATGTAAGCATGGCGTCAATGTTCCATAGGTCTCTTCGGTGTTAGAAAATTAGTAAAAATCTCAACTTTCTTCTTAGACTAAGTTTAACATCTCTGACATGCGGTTTTGGACAACATCTCCTTAAAATCTTAAATTTGAAAAAGTTTTAAAATATCACCTCTATTTTTTTGGAAGTCGGTTAAAAATACTAGGCTATCAGAGACTATAAACTTAGTTTTTGTATCTCGTAAATGCTACAACTGCAGTTTCTTACTGCAATTTTTACAAGCAATCTTTTATTACTAGAATAAAGTCGATAAAACTGTCTAGATTTGGTGAAGTAGAGAACTAATACCTTTATGTATACGATTTGACGTGTTGTAATAATTTTAAAAGTATTGGTCGTTCACTAGTTTATTAAGGGCCGATGTTTCGATAGGCCCATAGTTCTAATTGATGACTGAATTTGATGCTGTCATTCTATAAAACTTGATGAAAATCAACAGCTTCCACTTTGTCCATCAAAAAGACCTATCTGAGCATTGAAAAATCTGCCCCAAACAATGTTTTACTGGCTACTAACGTTTCTGGTTGCTCGAACGTTTACTATTGGCCTGCATATCAGAAGCGATGGTCGACAGCATACAAATAATTTTATGTGAGTGTTTGATGTAACCTGACTGAATAGCCCAAATCAACTTAATGTTAGCATAAATAGCAGAGCCTCCATGCCGATACCTGATAGAAAAGATATTTTATTGATAGTAATACTTACATCTTTTGTTTTTATGTCTTTTTAAGATGGTGTAACAAAAATTGTGTTTGATAGATTTTACATTTTAGTATTTGTAATACCTTTACAGTAGTTTGGTTTTAATTGGAGCAATATAATATAGATTTACGGAGTCTTGGTGGCATTGAAAATGTATGCGATGTGTAGCGAGGCACATCACTGATCACGGAAGCTAGTTTTCTAAATATTAGCATTTATCATGGATTACATATCTGTAGATAGAGAATGTGGTTTGTCTAGTCCAAATCTCAATAATATATTAAATATATATTTGCTCGTCTTAAAATAATGAAAGTTTCGTTTGTTTATATTCTTCTGAGTCGACTGAAATTGTAACTATAGCGTAATAGAAATAAATGATTTCAAAGATTAATAATAATTGCTCGAACGAGTTGACTCGATTCAAAATATTTTAGACATTATATCCGAAATTAAATATTGGAAAATATAATTAAATTCTTAAATAATAATACATTCTTTGTCCACGTTAAAAGTGATAATTTAAATTATGTAATTTATACAGAAGTAAAAAACCTTACGACAATACATTGAATCGAGTCATTCTTCGGCATTTAAATCAGATGTTTACTTCATTAGAAGTTATATTCTCTCAATGTTCAAAATATATTTTTGTTTCATCTAAACTAAATTGAAGATAATAAATCATTGTATCACTATCATTCCTTTGTATATAGGATTTCGTACGTCCATCATATAGGGAATGAGAATTGGACGGGGTCGTGGAAAATTCTTGAACAAAATCTATCAGTATTATTTTTCTGTGTGTTCGCGTGTCCTGATTACGAAAGTGACGATTCATGATATGGTAAAAGAAAGCGCACAGTGTTCATTGTTTCATCATCGTTAAGATTGTGTTTTGTTTATTAACGCAAACTTGAAACAGGCACTTGCACTACTACAATCGCCACGAGAAACCAGAACCGAGCACCTAGCATGCAAGACAATACATTGCACTATTCCGAAATCAAAATAGTGCAATGTATTGTCTTGCATACTAGGTGCTCGTGGCGATTGTAGTTGGTGCAAGTGCCTATTTTCGCAGTTATGAGTTATCAGATCCGAGGGTCAGTGGAGTTAAAATTTCAAACCTTCTGTTGCGGTTGAATTGCTGCATACCTACGTGATTCTACTCAGAATTTATAAACGATTTAAATACTCTTTGTTGGTTTTAATTTCTTTTATTTATATTGCATAATGTTGAATTAGTTGCTAAACTAGCTAAATTAACTAAACTCTTCGACTCCTTAACTTTATTACTTTTATTTTTCTTATCAAAAAACCTCTCATTTAAACTCAAATATCTGTGAAACTTCGCTACTGAAGTCACATTGTATAAAAATGTCAATAAACAAAACACAATCACGCAACAAATTGACACATTAACCTTTACCATTTGACAATACTTGGTAAATATTATTTTTAAGTAAAAAAAAATGTGATCGTCACAAACATCGGCATCGTTGTAAGTCTGTTACGCTCCAATTTTAGTATTAAAATCACTAAACATTGCATATATCTTTGTATAAATGCATATATGTAAATGTTACATGTTTAAACACATTATTGAATTTAGAATTTTTATGAAAAAATAAATAAATATCCGTATTTCAAATATATTTTGTTTTGTTTCATTGTCTCTAAGTTTTTATAGCTTTTGGCATATGCCTTGTACACGAGTCATTACGGAAAAATTTCAGCATTGAAACGGTATTAATAAAATCGGCCACGATTCTCTGACTCTAGCATTTAGTTATGGACAATGCCACTTCAGTAACTAAAGCATAGGTAGGTATATTATATCTTATAAAATCTTTGCGAGGTTTAGATTCACAATTCGGTTAACTAGAACAAGTTTTTCTGCAGTCCACGCGGACAGAGTTTACGTAAAAATATAAAAATCCGCTCTTGCAAATTATAGCCAGCAGTATTATTGCAAGCTGATTGTAAACACCTGGTACACTCATAGTCTCTCGGAACTCACGCAGCTGATAAAATCTATCTATTTGTAACAAACCGAATGGAATTTCAGACACTCCTACCTACGCCCGTGACGTAGGACGTCTAGAAGTGAAACGCATACGCAAACGTCACGTTTTCATTCATAAACAGCTCCCATACTCATTCTGTAGCCAACCACCGTCGCGTACGCACGTTTGCGGTCGAACGTGTTTGTAAAATTCAAAGTTTGAGTGTCGTGTTTTGCAAAATGAGCGGAAATTTCCTCACAATTCCTGGGGACGACCCCATCCAGAGAAGATCACGGGTAAGGCTTCATTGCGAGCAGCCTTGGCTCGTATTTATTTACGTAAACAATAAGTAGCTGCAAGTATGCGGATATACATAAATAGACTCGGATGCGAAGCTGAAAGACGGACAATGTAGAGTCTGTTTGGAGGATTTTCAGCTATTTCAAACAAAAGTTTTATATAAACACGGCATATTTTAATTTAATTAGTGATTGATTATAATATAATAAAATCTTTTTGGGAGCTTATGTTTAATTATCAATGTATTTTTGATATACTTATGTTGATGTTACTTTTTGTATAGGTACTCGAGCTGTGCTCTACAGGGTGTAACAAAAGGGGTATGTTAAGCGAAAAGCTATGTAAATAGCCCACTAAAAGGAACCTATCCACAAAATTTGCGACTCGAAATCACATGTTTATTTTTCCAGATAGTATGGAGAATTCCTGAACAACTCAGAAATGTTCATACAATCTTGAAAAACGAACATGTGATTTCGAGTCTAATATTTTGGAAATAGGTTCTTTATAGTGGGCTATTTGCATAGCTTTTCGCTCAACATACCCTTTCTGTTACACCCTGTATAGTAAACTAACTTTTTATACTTCATTAATAAGTAGGTAGGTGTGCTAGGAAAACTGACTAATGTACGATTTTGCATAGAAGTTAATTTTTAAATACAAAATAAATAATATTATTGTTTAATAACATCATAATTTTTTTAAATTAGTTTATTTCATTATTGTCAATTAGCAGGTGGTGGTGGTGGTATTTACAGTCAGGAAAATTATTGAAACGCAGTTTATTTAGTTTTTCGATATAGATATATCAAGATAATGGCAAGCAAATTGTTTTATCTTCACAATAGTAAAATTTGGACTGAACTTATTTTCTGAAAAGCTTGACCCGTCTTTACCGAGAACTGAACTTAGTGCCAGTGGGTCAAAGACAAGGGTCATGACCGTGAGATTAATATCCATCATAGAACAGAGATGCAGCTATAAGCAGTGTAGAGCGACATCCCGCTTTCACAACGGAATCACTCTTGCTGATTTCATGGAAAACGTTTCAAAAAAATATCAAAAACATACTTAACAGTTTTTGTATGATTATTTTTCCATTTCTTGTTAAATATTATTTTGCCAATTTCCTACATTTATATTCAGTTAGTCAGACACATAGTCCGGAAATCACACGGTGGTCACCAACCCGCCTGCCCAGCGTAGTCTTCAGCCCATTTCAGTCCACTGCTGGATATAGGCCTCTCCCAGGGCACGCCACAAGGCTACTGCCAGCGTAGTGACTATGGAAAAAAACCCCGTATGACACTAGCATTATAGCGTGCCCTGGGGAAGGCTGAGGTGCGATGTGTGTGTGACTAGTATGAGCAGTGATTTTATTATGTGCAGTTTTAACACAAAGAAATTGATGTTTCTGTCGATGTATTTTGGGAACTCGATCTCTCGGGTTAGTAGTCGATTCGCACGAAATTTGTTCGCACGAACGTGCCAATCGGCCCCTTTCTACTATACTTATATATAAACTACATTATACATACGTAAGTAATTAAATAAAACGGCACAATCTTTAAACTTAAGATTATAGTATTAAGTTTAAGGGAAAAAACTACATGTATTTTAATGAAAATAAACAGTTTTAAAATTTTAAAAAATACTACATAGATTACAATACAGGCGAAAAGCCTGCTAAAATAATATTACTTTTGAAAGGGGTCGTTTGGCACGTTCGTGCGAACGAATTTCGTGCGAATCGACTACGTCCATCCAAACTAATAATATTGCGTTTACATACATAGGTGTACATACAGGGTGTTTTTTTGTGGCCACCTTTAACGAAGGGTACGTATTCTATACATGAAATAAAGTAAGTTTATGCCAAAAAAAATGCTGGGGATTTTTTTATATATATTTTTTTTTAATTTTAAATTCCTTGATCGTTTGAAATTTATAGTGTCTAGTGTTTATGTTAGTTTTTTTATAGACAGATATTAATTATTTTTCGTGAAAAAATCCTGCTATGCGCGTCTATGTGCATTTATACAGAAAAACGCAGTCTATTTACTCAACTTTGGACCCTAATATTTTGGAAACCAGACACTTCCCAGGTATGCTTCCATGGAGAAAAATGATCGAGATGATGAGGAGATTACGTAGTTTTCGGGAACGTTGACGACCAAAAATCACCCTGTATAGACACGGCTGTGATCCCGAAATGGTAGCCAGGCTTCAGGATCAGGAAATGGTAGCCAGGCTTCAGGATCAGGAAATGAGACCTCACAGCTACGCTTGGCAAACCGAGGACAGCAAACGTAAATGATCAGTAACTAGTAATTAGAATTGCGGTAGCTTATTAATATTGCGTTTTAAATATAAATAAATAAACTATTATTTACCATTAACAAAGTTTTTGGTTCCAAATGGGTAACATGAGAGAAAGAGAAGCGAGTTATTTTAGGACCACTAAATATGGAACTGAAAGTCATTGTCATGATCTATTTGGAGATACGTATGGGAAGTAGACCCGGGGCCAGTCTACTAAGCTATACACTAATTGGATATACATTGATTACTTATCATGTAAATGGGCATTTTCACTAGATGACACGGCCACGACACGACCACAGCTTTTCGTCATTTACTGTTTGTTGTCTTGGTTGTGTTATCTTCCCAAAGAGAGTTTCAGCTGTGGGATTTGAAAAAAGGAAGCGCTTGCGGCCCCACCGGGCCACTGGTTATTGTTTGGTGACAG
The DNA here is from genome assembly GCA_014607495.2 of Carposina sasakii. Taxonomy (NCBI): domain Eukaryota; kingdom Metazoa; phylum Arthropoda; class Insecta; order Lepidoptera; family Carposinidae; genus Carposina; species Carposina sasakii. Next base: position 1,890,664 of record CP053163.1, on the reverse strand, counting down.
CCAGGCAAATACTATAAAGCTGAACAAGTACTTGCGACGCCATAGGTCCTGGGTTCGAATCCCGGTAGGCGCAAACATTGATATGATGAATATCGATGTTTGTTTCCGAGTCATTGATGTTACCGTTGCTTAGTAGCCACAACACAAGACCTTAGGGATCTTAATGTGGGACTCGGTTAATGTGTTGTGTAGTGTGTGAATATTTATTTATTTATTATTTATTTAGTATTGAGTTATACGACGGTATTATAACTTGTAGGAAATGTGTTTTTAGGGTTCCGTACCTCAAAAGGAAAAAACGGAACCCTTATAGGATCACTTTGTTGTCCGTCTGTCCGTCCGTCCGTCTGTCAAGACCCTTTTTCTCAGGAACGCGTGGAGGTATGAAGCTGAAATTTATATCAATTACTCAGGTCTACTGTCCCTTGAAGCTGTGAAAAAATCAAACTTCTAAGCCAACGCAATCAAAAGATACAGCCGTTTATGCCGCAAATTTTCGACACTTGCAAGGGAATCAAAACCTAAAGGGTGCTTCCCGTGAACTCAGAATCTTGAAATTTGGTACGAAGCAACGTCTTATAGCATAGATAAAGGAAAAATTACGAAAACCATAAATTTTTAGTTACATCACATAATTTTTTTTTTTTTAATAATTTTAAACTTACTACCCATTTCCTCATAAACGCGTAGAGGTATTAAATTGAAATTCATACCAAATACTCAGGTCTATAATACCTTTAAGCTGTAGCAAAATCAAACTTCTATGTCAACGCAATCAAAAGAAACAGCAATCGATTGTCGTAATGAACGAACTTTGTAAACCTTGCAGGTTTGTACGGAACCCTCGGTGCGCGAGTCCGACTCGCACTTGGCCGGTTTTTTATTTGATTATCCGTAATGTTTGTTTTCCGCGCCAATTGTATCGGGCGATCCTGTGACTAGTTAAATGGGCTTATTGGATACATTGCTGTTTTTTGGATCACTTGTGACTCTCCATTAGAGTTGATCAGTTTTGAATTTGAATTTGAAAAAGAGACGAAAAACAAAGACAAATTTATTAATAATCTATATTAATTGTTTTCGTAAACTTTATAATTCTCGTTATTACCCTTTCCGTGGAAATTTTGGGAATCGGGAACCTTCCTTAGCGGATGACTACGTACATAATTATAGCTATCCATATTCCAAACTTCACCGTAATTGGTCTAGTAGTTTGGGTGCGTTGATCAGTCACTCATTGTTGAATTTTATATTATGTGTAAATAGGCTAATTGATTGTATGTAAAGTCGATAGAACTTATGTTTTAAAGTAGATTAAACTCTATTTAACCTAAATTTCACAGTCACTTGTATCAACAAGGCAGTACCTAAGCGGGGATTAACCGTTAAACTCCAATGACTTTTAAACCTATTACCCTTAGTGAGTAGGTACACAAAATAGCGTAGCCAACACTGCAGAATCATGAAAGAGATCCTGAATTCATTATAATTATAGTTATCAAGAACATAAGTATATTATCTTTGTCATTATCGTATTTTTGTATTTTCTGTGTACAATAAAGAATATACGAATACATACATTCATATAATCACAGATTTATCCCTTACGGGGTAGGCAGAGCACCAAGGGCCGATAGGACCACATGGTGCCACTTATGACTAATTTTGAGGGTATAGTTGAGATGTACAACTTCGGTTAGTGGTGACAGGTGGTCAGCCCATCGCCTACAAAACACCAAGACCCTCTTGTCCATCTACTGACTTGTACACTACTCGTTTAAATGAATATTACGATGAAATAACATTACGATGAAATGTCCAAATTATTTCAGGTTTCTCATCTGGAAAATCGAAAGGATAAGGTAAAGGAATGGTTTTACTTTTTCTACACAAGTTTTTTTGTTGCTGTTTTGATTGAAACTATCGAATCTCCATCAAAGAAATGCCTACTTCAAATCTTTTTGAAGTTATTAATTATAACTTTGGTTTGGTCTCGATTTGAATGTATTGTTTAATCATTTTTCTGACGCCATAATTTGTGCATTTCAAGTAAGCCTGACGAAATAGTGCACGAAACACTACATTCATTAAAACCAGTAATGTAACGCACATTAAATACAATAAGCACATGCTACTAGCAAACGCTGCAAACTTTTTTGACGCTAAAAACGTTTTACATTGCGGTGTGATCACCGCAATTATAAACTGAATTACACCTGAATTATAAACTGTATATTTCTAGAATACACATTTACATTCTTTAAAATCTTATTACATACAAAATCGTTTTCACACAAAATTGATTATTGCGCTAATGAAATCTTTTTAGAACTAGCAATCCATATCTTTCATGTTGCCCTTGCAAAAACAAATTATACTTCGTTTCAGCAAATTGCATCCCCAATCATCGGCGCTAGTGTCTATGTAACTCCAATACTATTTCTTTATCTTATTTAGTTTTATAAAAATCCGTGACTCGTCATTATTGGAACAGACATAGACATAACCAAACTATGGCGCCGGTCCAAATCTTTATTCCATTATTTTCATTGTCAAAAATAAATCTATAATAAACAAAATAAAATTTATTTGACCTATATATATTTTTCGATTAGAGATTTTTTGTAGAAGTGTTTATAATAAAAAGTTTATGATAGCGATTTCGTGTTATGATTATTATTTATGAGCGAATAGCAATTTTTTTGCAATACTATTTTATTCACTAACATTTAGAACAAGAATAATCTTTTATCATTTTACAAATTGAAAGAAAAAAAAACTCTAGACATTATGGTTGATTCCAGCAGTCACACTTAAACCTAAACGTAAAATTAGTCCTACCTGTCCTTTTCTCTCTCAGTCTCACGGATAGAGATAGACCTAACTAAAATTAGGTTTAGGTTTAATTGTGAATGCCGGAATCGACCCTAATAACAGGTTAAAACAACGTAACATATAATTTCCCGCCAGTTTCTCGAAGGTTCATCATCATCTTCCTGCCATGCTCCCATTTATTTGGGGTCGACGCAATATGTCTTTCTTTTCATTCCTATTATCCGTCATCTCACCGCTCACTCCCAGTACACGCATATCCTCTCTCAAACAGTCCATCCAACATTTATTTGGTCTACCTCTTCCTTTATATCCATCCACAATCTCAAATCAACACTAATTTACAATAACAATGTGTATAATCCTCTGTCCTGTGCTGATGCGGGGCTTCACTTCATGCATATCGTCAGACTCGACTGAGGAACTCGGGTAATCCTTTCAGGCGATAACATTTATTAATAATTTGATAAGATAACTGTCACTAATCATTAAAGGTTAAATCCTAGCAATGCTAAACATAGCTTTAGGAGCTCCTTTAGGTTCTTAAAGTTCTGTCTACCCCATTTCATGAACACAGCCATGTACTGTATATGTATATATGTATATGTCTGATTTCTAGTAAATTGACAGTAAAATTAAAAGATAATTAGCGTTCGAGAAACTAGCCGGTACAAAACAGGAAACATAGTAGAATCACCACACTCCGCCTTTGTGTAACATTCAAAACACGATTTAACAATATATCGCGGTTTAAAAATAAACTTCTATAGTTAGCAGAAGGATTCCTCAAATTCCTGTATAATCACGACGCAGAGTGAGTCAGTCTACGTCAACAGACGTACGTACCTATCATTCACGTTGTTTCCGATATACGTATGTGTACAACATATTTTCCCAATATAAATGCATAGGATGGTATTAGGTACATACTCGTAAATATACAGGGTGATTTTTGGTCGTCAACGTTTCCGAAAACTACGGAATCTCCTCATCATCACGATCAATTTTCTCCATGGAAGCATACCTGGGAAGTGTCTGGTTTCCAAGATATTAGGGTCCAAAGTTGAGTAAATAGACTGCGTTTTTCTGCATAAATGCACATAGACGCGCGTAGCAGGATTTTTTCACGAAAAATAATTAATATCTGTTTATAAAAAAACTAACATAAACACTAGACACTATAAATTTCCCACGATCAAGGAATTAAAAATTTTTTTTTCTAAAAAAAATTTTTTTTCCCAGCATTTTTTTTGGCATAAACTTACTTTATTTGATTAATAGTGTACGTACCCTTCGTTAATGGTGGCCACAAAAAAACATACTGTATAGGAAGATAAATAGGTTCATGGCAAGATTACAATTTAACGGAGAGATCTTGATGGAATTACATAGAATGGTTTTTAATTATTTACATTTCTTTTTGCATGAGACTACTGTTTTGATTTATCTGTCCCTATATTTGGCGTCGATTTGACTATACCTATACTTCCCGAATAATAAATTCAAGTAAATAAATCCCCAGCGTTGTTCTGAACACGTTTTTATGAAGAAGGCACATCCATCTTTTAGTGGCATTGATTGATTTCCATTTTGACTCCTAACGGTGAAACTATATGGCTTTGTTGTATTAGATATTAAGCTTTAGTATAAAACAACTTTGCTTTCAATCGTCTCAGGATCAACTACGCAGAAAATTATATAAATGCAGTAAAAAGTAGGATTCAAAAATAATTTTAAAATTTTCATTCAAAAATTATGTATGAAAACAATCAATACGATCATCAAAGATCGGTTATTCAAATTGGCTTAAAAACATGTTCTTCGTTTAGAACTGTTTAAATGACATATCGCTATAGCAGCACGTACTACGCCCACTACCAAGTCTGTTTGAAAAGCAAGGTAATAGTTTCCATGTTGCCAATATTAACATTGTACGACTATGTTGACTCATAATGTTATAAATTTATTAATAAAGAAATGGAAAAAAATCCTCACCCGGGTGGGAATCGAACCCACGACCTCTGCAATCCGTGCCAGCGCTCTTACCTTGAGCCACCGGCTCAATTACTCGGAAGACGAATTTTACCATCTCTTTTTGAAATTACATTATTGGCAACGTTATTTTTTCATCCCGATAGCTATACATAATGTTATGTTACTTCAAACACCCTGCTGCGTTCGCTGACAAGTTGTTTGGGTTCGTGCAAATTGTTTCAGCTTTTCATGAATGTGTAGCGATAAATAGATCGTAACTCTGCCATGCACACGGGATTTAATAAAGCTGTCACAACGAGGATTCCTCGGAAAAAGGGTCGTAAAAATATCATATTGCGACAAATTATTTTTCAATTTGAATGACATTTTCGTTTTGTCAGAGTGGCACGTGAGTTTATATAATATAGTGGAACCGGATGAAGACTTTTATATAAAACAACTGTTTGTAATTGTAACTACATCTTAAAATGTTATACTTATATTCTGAATTCACAAACTTTGCAGATAATCAACTGGCTTAAAGAACTCTCTAATTCATTCACTGAGCAGAGAGTAAGTAGGTATATTATTTGTTACTGGATGGACTGACAGACAGCACACAGTCGATTCGAATGGGCGATAGGAATCTAAAACATATATGTTCCTATGGCAGGGCAGTACTAAAAAAGGATTTCCCTTAATTCCTGCGGCAATGGGAATACTAAACTTAAGCGAACGAAGTTATACGTACACACGTTCCTAAAATGGTGTAGCTAGAACTATGGAATCAAAGAGGAGGTCTTACACCACGGTCTGGAATCTTCTTCTTCTTCAGCCTATTGCAGTCCACTGCTGGACGTAGGCCTCCCCCAGGGCACGCCACAAGTGTGTTTTACCCATAGTCACCACGCTGGGCAAGCGGGTTGGGGACCGCAGTGTGATTTTCGGACTATGTTGTCAGTACGGGAGGCGCTGCTGCCCATCTCCCGGAAACCCTTAATCGCTTCGTATGATACCCACGGGCAGGCAGGGGCGGTACAAACTCTGCCGGCACCACGCGGCACCACCTTCTAGGATATTGGAGTATAAATAAAAGGTCAGTGACGAGTTGCTAGCTCATAGCATGAGAAGACGTCCCTGAGTACCTTAGTCGACTCTTATGACATGCACGGAAGGAGATGCAGCAGATGTATGCTAGTGATGTCCCGCATCAGCACAGGCAGCCGCTAGGTACGAGTACCATCGCAGCGATCATCCACCCCGAATTTTTCATAAACAATATTTTCCAGAAATTAAATCCATTACTTCAAGCATCCAAAAATAATTTAACAGTTCAGTAAGTGAATTTCCGATTACTCGATAATCTCGTTTTCTTTTTATCTTGTGAATTTTTTATATATATTTTTAACGTGAAGAGGAAATTAGTTCTTAAAATTTGTTTGAAATGTTTCCTAATAAAGTACATACAAGATGTAGTGAAAAGGCGGTATGTTCAGCGAAATGCTACAAACTGGCCCGCTAAAGGAACTATCCACAATGAGACCCGAGGTAACATTATTGTTTTTCTAAGTAGGTAGTATGGAGAAATTCCTAAAAAACTCAACAAGTATTATACAATCTTGAAAAATAAACATGTAATTTGGAGTCTCAAAATTTGTGAAAAATTCTATTTTATAGTATTCCGGTCATGCACGTATAATATCGGTTAGGACATTTGCGTAGCATTTCGCTTAGTATAATCCCTCCTACTCGTATTACAGCCTGTATAGTCGCCACTTAAGACTATTCATTTGAATTATTATTAATTGCATATTACAATGTAGGTATGCCATAACAAGCGCATTAAAAATGATCACTAGTCACACAAACGCAGATGTTGGCAGGCCATCTGTCGTAAATCGTAGATTATAGTCGTTGATTTAATTAGGGAGACGAGACTAGTCGGCTAGTCATAGGCCATTATATATATGTGGTGGCCATATCGTTGAATTATTTATATTTGCTTTTGACCATATCATGATATTGAATTGATCATTTCATGATGAAAAAATAACGTTGCCAAAAACGTAATTTAAAAGAAATGGCAAAATTGACCCGAGTAGGTAGAGTTGGTAGAGAGATGCACAGAATACAAGTGGTCGTGAGTTCAAATCTTACTCGGGTGTTTTTTTTTCTTTTGTTAATATTTTATGATCATATCATGATACTAACCTGACTATTGAAATGATTTGGCCACGATATATACACCAACATATGGTCACCAATCAGCCTGCCAAGTGTGGCGACTATGGGCAAATACCAGCCTATAGCCAGTAGGCTTGTGGCATGGCTTAGGAGGAGGCTTACGTCCAGCAGTGGACTGCAATAGTCTGATGTGTATGTAATGTATACACGGCTGTGTTGCAGAACAACAAGATCATAAATTAGACCCTAAAGCCACGCTTAACATAGAGCGTCATCATCATCAGCCTATTGCAGTCCACTGCTGGACGTAGGCCTCCCCCAGGGCACGTCACAAGGCTACTGCCATGGGGGGGTATTTGCCCATAGTCACCACGCTGGGCAGGCGGGTTGGTGACCACAGTTCGTATTTTGGACTATGTTGTCAACACGAGGCGCTGCTGCCCACCTCCCGGAAACCCTTAATCGCCTCATACGATACCCACGGGCAGACATGGGGTAGTACGAATTCTACCCTGCCGGCACCACGCGGCCAATAGAGCGTAGTAATGCACAGAAAAAGATGCGCTAATATATTCTAATAAAGCCGAACAGTACATCAGAAATTCTAACTTGAATTTACTCTCAAAGACGGCGTCCTTAAAATATTCTACTTGGTAACGAGTAGATACTATAATGACTTCTTATTAATCTATTTACAGTTCAATTTCAAAGTAAGTCATAAGTTAGAGGTTAGTATTCTCAAGGAATAATATAATAAATAAAATAATGAGCCACTTCAAGCCACTTCAAATGTATATACATTTATACGAGTAGAGTTTACCTATCTTCAGCTTGAAGAGGCTCATTATTTTATCTATAGGTATGTTAAAATCAAGTATACACATATTCTAGTATTTAGAGATTTGTGCAAATGTAGAGCTAATACTCGTATCATGATGATGATGATCTCCGACCGTATTTCGGCCAAGGCGACCAATCTCTACGGAGATTGGCTAAGTACGCAGGAGATTTATAGTGCACAAGTGTGTGCGCAAACACAGATGCACTCTCTATTCCGTCACTTCCATATTCCGATGGAACGGAAAGCCGACACGGCCGGAGAGAGATCAGGCGCAGGACCGACGGTTTTACGGGCTTCCGAGGCACGAGTTAAGTGACAATTTTGCAACATTAAAATCTGTACATGAAATAAACTCATTGGTACAGGCCTGCGACTGGGATCGAACTTACGCCTCCCGCTTGGAAGGTGCACGTCTTAACCACTGGGCTATCATCGCTTACATACTTGTATCATACTTATATTATAAACGCGAAAGTTTATGTGGATGTATGTTTGTAGCTCGTTCACACAAAAACTATTAAACGGATTTTGATGAAAACTCACAAGAATACAACTTACATATTAGATTAACATATAAGCTACAGTTCATTGTCCCGGAAAAATATTTTTTCTGCAGTCCACGCGGATGAAGTCGCATCCACCCACTTATATATAATAATTATTTCCAAATAAGCAAAAATTTCATATAGAAATTTATTGGCAATTAGTAAAATACGAATACCCTTGAAACTTCTAAAAGCTTTCCAACTTGTCACTAATTGTTCCCTAGACAGAATAATATAAATGGTTCTCATAATTTAAAATTGACATTCATTACATGATTGACTGATTATTAATTTGGCTGGCGTACCCAACAGGCCGGAAGAACTAAGTTTATATTCGGTTGTTATTTTTGGCAAATAACTTCGTCTGTGTGCCATCTGTGTATTTGAAACAGGTTCACAAAATAATTCAAATTACATTCGAATATCTTTATTTGACGATCTTAGTGATAGTGTAAAAGTAATGTAATTTAGAGACAGTTGGTATAAAACTCATGCAAAAACTATGTATGTTGTAAACACATACAATCTACCATTTTGTTTATGATTTTTACTATTTTCGATAGATTTGTAAAAAGAAATATCTATTGGAGATAAGCTTGGGCTTGTACATATTTCTCTATGTACGTCCTTTCATACACAAAAAAAAAAGGTGAAATTATTCTAGTTTATGCGACACATGCCATCACAACGACTAAGAAAATGGGGATTTATTTTTTATTATAGATAGATAAGATCACTATAGAAAAATACATATATAAAATGATGATTACCTCCGATGGTATTTCAGCCAAGGCGACCAATCTTTACTGAGATTGGCCAGGTACGTAGGAGTGCACAAATACAGATGCACTCTCTATTCCCTCACTCTCATAGTCCGATGGGACGGAAAGCCGACACGATCGGAGAGAGATCAGGCGCAGGACCAACGGATTTTACGTGCTTTCCGAGGCACGAGCTATGTGACAATTTTGCAACATTAAAATCTGTACATGAAATAAATTCATTGGTACAGGCCTGTGACTGGGATCGAACTTACGCCTTCCGCTTGGAAGGTGCACGTCTTTACCACTGGGCTATCACCGCTTTATATGATTATATTTTATTTGTATAAAATATATTACGTCGAAGGAGACCCAATATTCCTATAGGTTTAAACATGAAAACATAACTGACAATAATTGACAATGTAGCTAGCTAGTAGTAAGTCTACAAAAAAATCTAGCACCACTAGTACCAATGCAGGTACAGTTATTAGCATTTTTAACTAGGAAAATATAAATATCCTACTAATACGCGAAAGTTTGTGAGTATGGATGGATGGATGGATGGATAGATGGATGGATGTTTTTTACTCTTTCATGTAAAAACGGCAGGAGCGATTTTAATAACATTTGGTATGGAGTTAGCTGACACCCTGGATTAACACATGGGCTACTTTTTATCCCCGGAAAATATTTTCATCGCCGATAATTTCGACATTTTGTTTTTTCCGCAGTCCACGCGGACGAAGTCGCGGGCGTCCACTAGTAGGTACATCAATCTTTATTGTTTTATTGTATTAAGCCGTAATACAAATCGAAATCTTCCCCTTTTGTAGCCTACCTCTACTTCTAACCAACTCTATTTACTACAACAAGCTGAATATTTATCCAATTAAGACTATTATGATTTGTTTACTAGTTTCCCTGTTAATATATAGTACTGGTACTATTGAATTGTATCAGACGTCACTATTCGGAAGTTCAAATCTCTATTGAGGGATCGCCCACCACCGGGCCCTATACCCTCCGCTGACCCTCGGATCTGCCGACTCACTTTACTGTAGTGTCTTGTGTTCGTGATCATGAGTCGGCAGATCCGAGGGTCAGCGGAGGGTATAGGGCCCGGTGGTGGGCGATCCCTCAATAGAGTACTGGTACTCTTTAGAAAAATACTATTCTCAACTACACGTTCAATAATAATAAAAGTATCAATAATATTATGTATAAAATATGTTTCAATATATCCGTAGTAACTACAATATAATAAGTCCTATTCAAAACAACATAATACGAGTATCTGATAAAGGAAAATTTACTGAAAATACAAAATTACGGACAGTAACAACTTTCAATTTAACCTGCAATAATTTCTTTCCAACAGAATAAATAAGCTAAAACATAGGTACATGCACATAATAAGTACCTATACAGGATGTTTTTTTCGTTGCCACCCTTAACGAAGGGTGGTGAATCCTATACATCAAGTAAAGTAAGTTTATGTTAAAAAAAATGCTGGGAAACGATGTAAATTTTTTTGAAACATTTTTTTTTAATTACTTGATTTGGCGAAATTTATAGTGTCCAGTGTTTATGCTAGTTGTTAAGCGAAAACTGCCACCACAACAGTCTCCACGCTAGGCAGGCGGGTTGGTGACCGCAGATTGTAATTTGGTCCAATGGTGGACATTAGGAACAAAAAAGAATCATAAGTTACATTTACCCACTATTTACATCCACCCTCGACACACACACACACGGGGTCATTGGGTGACATAATCAAATGTCAAATCAAAAAGTTTTGATTTTTGATGTCCATCATTGGAGCACTGTCCAAGATTACTATTTTTCGCTATAAGGATGCATTACCGTAGATACTCGTATCAGAGGTACTACTACTCAAGTTCAGGTAGGCTCAATCGAAAATACAACTGAGAATATCAGAAGTATTGAATTGTATCAGGCGTCACTATTCGGAAGTTCAAATCTCTATTGAGGGATCGCCCACCACCGGGCCCTATACCCTCCGCTGACCCTCGGATCTGCCTACTCATGATCACGAACACAAGACACTACAGTCGCAACGAGAAGCCAGATCCAAGCACCTAGCATGCAACCATAAATACATAGCTGCTAATCCGAAAACCAATTAAAATTTTAATCGACATATGTTTCGCCAACACCCGTGGCATCATCAGGATTAGTTTTCCATGTTAGTTCTATCTACCGAACCAACTAACTAACAACTAAAACCAATGTATTGCAAATCATTTTTATACCCTCAATCAACATAAAAAAATAAATGTTAATACCTACATATTAGTTTAGAAATGTAAAATTATTATAGATAAATAAATATTAAAAATATACATTAGTTATTAATTGTTAAATTATTAGAAGAAAAATAAATTTATAATAATATTAAATATATATAAAAAAAGACCATATCAAGGCTGTACGACAAAGTCATTACCTTTGTCCGATCCTATTGACTTTGACATTGACAGATTGCAGCCAAAACTGGGCTAGTGTTTACAAAATCTATTTGATTATTTACCAAATTAATACCTGAAAATTTTGCTTTCATAATTTCTAGTTTTTCTAAAATAGACAGACGGATGCCTTTATCTGCAACATGTAGAACTCTTAACTCATTATTATCTGCCAGGGAGTGGCCCGCCTGGAGTAAATGTTCGGCAAAGTTGGATTTATTAGGATTACCATTTCTAAAAGCTGATATATGTTCCTTGTATCGAACATTAAAACTGCGACCAGTTTGTCCAATGTAACAAGCATCACATTCATCACACTTCAACTGGTATACACCTGATTTCTTTTTAAGTTCCAACTTTTGTTTTGTGTTAATTAACTTTTGTAATGAATTATAAGTCCTAAACGCCACAAATATGTCTTCTTTTTTTAATAATTTAGATAATTTTTCTGAAAAACCTCCATAATATGTCAAACTACCAGTGTATGGTTTTTGAATCTGATCAACTTTAGGGTATAACATTTGTTTAACCAAAATGTTTTCCTTTTTATTGACCAGATTATAAACACAGTCCTCAATTAATTTATAATCTGGTCAATAAAAAGGAAAACATTTTGGTTAAACAAATGTTATACCCTAAAGTTGATCAGATTCAAAAACCATACACTGGTAGTTTGACATATTATGGAGGTTTTTCAGAAAAATTATCTAAATTATTAAAAAAAGAAGACATATTTGTGGCGTTTAGGACTTATAATTCATTACAAAAGTTAATTAACACAAAACAAAAGTTGGAACTTAAAAAGAAATCAGGTGTATACCAGTTGAAGTGTGATGAATGTGATGCTTGTTACATTGGACAAACTGGTCGCAGTTTTAATGTTCGATACAAGGAACATATATCAGCTTTTAGAAATGGTAATCCTAATAAATCCAACTTTGCCGAACATTTACTCCAGGCGGGCCACTCCCTGGCAGATAATAATGAGTTAAGAGTTCTACATGTTGCAGATAAAGGCATCCGTCTGTCTATTTTAGAAAAACTAGAAATTATGAAAGCAAAATTTTCAGGTATTAATTTGGTAAATAATCAAATAGATTTTGTAAACACTAGCCCAGTTTTGGCTGCAATCTGTCAATGTCAAAGTCAATAGGATCGGACAAAGGTAATGACTTTGTCGTACAGCCTTGATATGGTCTTTTTTTATATATATTTAATATTATTATAAATTTATTTTTCTTCTAATAATTTAACAATTAATAACTAATGTATATTTTTAATATTTATTTATCTATAATAATTTTACATTTCTAAACTAATATGTAGGTATTAACATTTATTTTTTTATGTTGATTGAGGGTATAAAAATGATTTGCAATACATTGGTTTTAGTTGTTAGTTAGTTGGTTCGGTAGATAGAACTAACATGGAAAACTAATCCTGATGATGCCACGGGTGTTGGCGAAACATATGTCGATTAAAATTTTAATTGGTTTTCGGATTAGCAGCTATGTATTTATGGTTGCATGCTAGGTGCTTGGATCTGGCTTCTCGTTGCGACTGTAGTGTCTTGTGTTCGTGATCATGAGTAGGCAGATCCGAGGGTCAGCGGAGGGTATAGGGCCCGGTGGTGGGCGATCCCTCAATAGAGAATATCAGAAGTGTCACCGGCTATCGTAACCGTGTTGCCAATCATTGCCAAGTAATTGGTAGTTTAATTTAAAATTAGAATCGACAACGTCGGTAGCTAAGAAGTTCATCGAATACATTATTTTTATCGTAGGTAGGTATACAGACTATTATATGATAGGTAGGTACGTGTGTAAGAGATTTAGGACATTTTGACATAGTAGCTTCGTGTTTATTTAGGACTAGTGGACGCCCGCGACTCCGTCCGCGTGGACTACAGAAAAAACAAAATGTCGAAATTATCCGGGATAAAAACATTTTCCCGCCTTTACCGAATTACGGTCGGAGATCATCATCATATGAAATAAATTCATTGGTACAGGCCCGTGACAAATTAAATACAAAGTATTAAATAAAATTTATTAACATAATATGTTAAACATATTATGTCTTTAATCAAAATAATAATCGATATCCGGGTTAAGTAAATAGATTTTTTAATAAGATTAACCTCGATTTACGCGGCTTTGAGAAGATTAAAGAGTTAACGTTTTTATTATATTTTCAGTATGTAAGCATCAAAAAATTCTTTATTATATTTCACAGACCACTTTGTTTTTATGAACAGGATAGCTTTCAAAAAGATTATTTGTACAGACAAAGAATTATCCAATTACACGGGTTAAATTATACAAAAACAGAGCAGCCCCCTTATTACCTAACTAGCAAAAGCAAAGCGATAGCGAAAATTGAAAAAAAATCGCTGATCGCTTGTCAAATTCGTATTACGTAAAATGAATTTTAAAGGAACTTTGACATTTCAAGGCGAATATTGTACATTTTTTGTTATTGTACAAGCTTTGCTTCAGCTTTGCTATTGCAAATTAGGTAATCAGGAGGCAGACTGTAAAGTTATGAAATTGTACGAAAAGCTTAGATATTTTTCTTTTTATTTCTAATTTCCTTCAGTAGGTACCATTCCTATGCTAATACAGGGCTTCAGTACATTAGCTGTATCTTCTAATAAGTCATATCTGTCATAAGTAACCCAGGGGCGTCCTCTCAGGCAATGAGCAAGCCATTACTGGGGGGCAATTCTTGAAAATTTTTGAGCCGAAACTTACCGCTTGAGTAATAAGATATATTTTAACACGCGTCGGTCGCCAGTATAACAGAATATAAACAAATATCTGTCTCGTACTGAAATGTGTCTAATTACGTCACTGTAAAGTAATTACAAGTCAGTAGAGGGACAAGAGAGTCTTGGTGTATTGTAGGCGATGGGCTGACCACCTGTCACTACTAACCGAACATTTCAACTATACCCTCAAAATTGGTCAGAAGTGGCACCATGTGGTTTTATCGGCCCGTGGTGCTCTGCCTACCCCGTAAGGGATAAAGTCGTGATTATATGTATGTATGTAAAGTAATTATTGCTTTGTTCTGAGCATCTACAACGGTTCCGTTTCGGCATCGTTCCAACTCGAAACTTTTCGAGAATTGGCCTCCTGATCTAAATCTGACCACGCTATTCTAGACGTGGCTGTTAAATCTTCTTTGTAAACTTGCAGTTCTATCTACCCCATTTTGGGAATTACATACATACATACCTACATACATAAAAATCACGCCTCTTTCCCGGAGGAATTTGGCAATTCTTTGGGAATCAACCGTGTATAAAATGTCGCAGTCTTATTGTACTACACGCCGCATTACAAAATGGCTAGTTATATACTAATGTTTTTTTGTGGCCACCGTTAACGAAGGGTACGTACTCTATACATCAAATAAAGTAAGTTTATGCCAAAAAAAATGCTGGCAAAAAATTTTTTTTTTTTCAAAATTTTTTTTAAATTACTTGATCGGGCGAAATTTATAGTGTCTAGTGTTTATGTTGTATTTTTTATAGACAGATATTAACTATTTTTCATGAAAAAATCTTGCTACACGCGTCTATGTGCATTTATGCAGAAAAACGCAGTCTATTTACTCAACTTTGGACCCTAATTTTTTGGAAACCAGACACTTCCCAGATATGCTTCCATGGAGAAATATGATCGTGATGATGAGGAGATTCCGTAGTTTTCGGGAATGTTGACGACCAAAAATCATCCTGTATATAGTATGTTCTAAGTACATTGCTCTAGGATCATACCTATCTCATGCGTTACGTATCTTATTTTTAAATTTTATTCCTAAAGTTTAAAGTGATATTCTTTCTTTCCAGAGTTCATCACTAACTGACCTGATCTCTGCATTCGACACAAAGGTGAAGGCACACACTGACCTGCAGAAGGTCACAGCCTTCAGCGGTTCCTTCGACAAGAGTCACAAACCCACCTTT
The DNA here is from genome assembly GCA_014607495.2 of Carposina sasakii. NCBI lineage: Eukaryota > Metazoa > Arthropoda > Insecta > Lepidoptera > Carposinidae > Carposina > Carposina sasakii. Next base: position 1,875,065 of record CP053163.1, on the reverse strand, counting down.
TCCAAAGACGAGTATGGCAAGTAAGTCAACATGTTTTATTTACAGCAAATCATAATTTTAACCATAGGTAGCCCACTGCTGGACATAGGCCTTCCCACAATGACATCAGTATGGCGGGTCAGGGTCCAAGCCCTCCCTCCCATTACTTGATAATGCGATTTGACTTGTCTTATGTTCCTGTATCCCATAGATGGGCAGACGGCCTCCACAGATTTCCGCCATCCAGTTCAGTTCTGAGCTTCGCGTTTCAATTCGCTCTAGGTCTTCCCTACTTTCTTCGCCTCTGATTAGAATTTGAAATGTGACATATTTATTCATTAAATAAAAATAAAATAAATATTCACAGACTACACAACACATTAACCTAGTCCCACATTAAGATCCCTAAGGTCTTGTGTCGTGGGTACTAAGCAACGGTATATAAATACATAGATAAGTATAGAAACATCCATGACTCGGAAACAAACATCGATATTCATCATATCAATGTTTGCACCTACCGGGATTCGAACCCAGAACCTATGGCGTCGCAGGCAGGGTCACTACCTACTTGACCAATCGGCCGTCAAATTCATTACATATACCATAGGCATTTTAAACAATATCAGACATTAATTAGGATCTAGTGGTTGTTGCTTGCATTGTTATTTTATTTATGTTGTTATAACTTGATTAATTTAGCTGAAGTTCTAGCCAGAATATATCGTTCAAAATCCACATTAATCAAAAAGTAGAATGTACTATACCAGATTTCATAATTTACAATCGACAAACTCACAAAGAGAAGACGATATAATCAATATTACCCACCCAGCGCAGTACGCGCCAATCACTGCGTAATATTTCTCTTTTACCTGAGTTTTATATTCCTGATCAATAAAATTGACAGGAGTAGGAAATTTTCTATATTTGCACATATCCAAATGATTTTGTGTTTGCATTAATTTTATCAATGAATATTTACTCGTCGGTCTGAGTCACATTTCATAAAAGATATTTATAATTCTTGGCCATGTTTCAGTAGCGCATCCTGAAATCGTTAATCATGATGATGTTTATACATACTTATACATATATATATATATATAGCTACAGGACTTACGTAAAAATACCGGTTAATGGAGATTTTTACTGGTTTTTATAAAAGGGTTTTTTTTGGAGCGTTAGGTACACTCAGAGAGCTAATAAAAAATGTTAATCAACCTTAAAAGCTACAGAACACTAAGAAACACGAATAGTGTACTCGTATATCTACCATATACGTACGCCGGGCATGGGTGACTTGTTTGCATATCATGGAGATCTATGGCGCTGGCCACACATAAATGGCGTCGGGCGGAGAGATGGCACGAGCGGCTTCCATTCAAAATTTATACCAAGTGCATAGAATATGAATTCTCCGCATGAATGAGCCACGACATTCCGTTTAGCCTAAATTGAGCTTTATTTCTATTTATTTATGCTTGCTATATTTATTTCTATGTGTGGCCTGCGCCTAAGAAAGATGGAAATTTAAATTTTCAGACAAGCCCATGAACGTTTAAGAACAACTGATTGACACCGCGTCATAACTGCAGGTCAATAAACATCCCTCCTTCATGCAGTAAGAGCTTCACCCAGTAAGAGCTTCATCCACCTACAGTATATTTTAGTGAACTCTTGAAGGTGCCATTTTTCAACGCGTATTGTGTAAATGTCTACAACAATTTTATTATATGTATAGATATATTTGACTAAGAGAATAAGACTTCAATAACCTTTTTTGCAGACCAATACCAGGGTCCATGACAGAGCTGCGAGGAGCTGAAGCGCAGGCCAGGGTGTGCACGGAGATGAAGGAGCTCTGCGAGATCATCAACCAGTATGGCAAGGTTCCCTGCAAGAGCCTACTGCCGCCCGAGCTGAAGAATTGTAGTAAAGTCATATCCTTTGGGGAACTGTTTTCGGTAAGTACTTAATGATGTATTTTTAATTCTAAGCTGATATACATACATACAAACATATAATCACGCTTATATCCCTTACGGGGTAGGCAGAGCATCAAGGCCCGATAGGACCACATGGTGCCACTTTTGACCAATTTTTAAGGGTATAGTTGAGATGTACAAGTTCGGTTAGTAGTGATAGGTGGTCAGCCCATCGCCTACAAAATACCAAGACCCTCTTGTCCCTCTACTGACTTGTACAGTATGCCCGGGAAGAAAAGCAGCTGTAGTATTATACGTTTTATTTTTCACTCCCCTAGCGACATTATGGCTAAGCTGATATGGCTACGATAAATTTATTATGAAATTACATACTGGCTTATTTTATGGAAAATGATTATCTTAATTAATCTTAATTAAATCGTATTATCATATTTGTGTTAAATCAAATAGGTACCTAAATAATAATTCATGCTTCGATGCTGCTCTGGAAGTGAAAAAAGTATAATACTACAGCTGCTTCTCTTCCTGGGCATACTGTACAAGTCAGTAGAGGGTTAAGAGGATCTTGGTGTTTTGTAGGCGATGGGCTGACCACATGTCACTACTAACCGAACTTGTACATCTCAACTATTCGCTCAAAATTGGTCAGAAGTGGCACCATGTGGTTCTATCGGCCTTTGGTGCTCTGCTTACCCCGTACGTAAGGGATAAAGACGTAATAATAATTCATAACTATGACACATAACAGACAACACCGAAATAACGGCCGCCCACGACTTCGTCTGCGTTAATATCTTAAGAACCTTTATTCTGTTTCCATGGAAATTTCGAGAATGTCCGTCTTTTTTGCTCTCTTCGGCTCCTCTTCCTACTGCCATTTTGTGCTGTGCCTTATCAGTTGATCAATCAGTAATTCATTCATTTAATATCGTATTACCTCTTTATCCATACTTATGGACAGTAGTTGACGCTACGCCCCGTATTCTTGCAGTTCTGTGCGCTACGTACTGTCAATACTACGAAACCTATCTACCGAATATTTGTATTAGCAGAATATCCTCATAAAAATACAGTCAAACCTGGGTAAGTGAGAACTGGATAAGTGAGAAAACTCCATAAGTGAGAGTAATAGCCAGGACCCGTCATTTTAAGCTCCCAAAACCTCTATTAGCGAGAAACAGAAACCTCTGTAAGAGAGAGTCGTTTTTCCCTCATGGACCTCCGTAAGTGAGACTGCTACTTATCTATACCTCTATAAGCGAGAGATGAGCTTTATTTATTATTTAGGAGGAACTATTGCTACAAAAAATACATAGGTTCATACAATAACAAATGACAAAACAAATTACAAACATATACATATTATTAAAAATATATATGTATACACGTACATAATATATGTTGTGCATATTATGCACATAATTTTATCATATTACATATTTACTACAATCGTACTTACTGTAACTTGTTATTGCTGCGTACCTCTATAAGAGAGAAACGCTACCCATGTACCTGCATTAGCGAGAAACTCGGGTTAGTGAGAAACCTCTATAAGCGAGAATGAGATTGTGCTCCCTTGAACTCTCGCTTATCCAGGTTTGACTGTATACTTATACCTACTCCATTGCACGGGTAATATAATAAAATATACCTTGGCATATTAAAAATAATATCTATCAATATAATCAGTCAGGCAATAAAGTAAATAATAATATGTTGTATAGAAACGACAAAAATATAACTAAATAAATAGCACCACGAGTAATATTTGTTTTCATCTCATATCAGACAGAATTTCTTTAGAAAATAAGTACAATAGGATATTGAGCTCATAGAAACGGAAAATAACCTCTCATAATAAATTACAGACTTATAATATGATACCTATGATCCCAAGGTAACAAAAGAATACGGAAATATAAAGATTAATTTTAAATAAATTATCTTCTATATCTATACATATAATAAAAGTGTAACGGATCGATCTGTACATGGAAGATATATGAGAAAAAATTTTATAGGAGACTTTTATCAACGCGACCGAAATAGGAAGGTTCTCTAGGAATCAAACGATACCTCTGTATCTCTGATCCTCATTGCCCACAAGGTGAACTTAATTACCCGTAACTTAGTGCAATGGGAGTCAAATCAGTTTTTTTATTGTACTTTTATATTTCCCAAAGATGATTATTAATATGATGATTACTGATCTCAAATTATAGCTAATTAAGTAAATTTTGTTATGAGGCGGTTGCAATAAAATTTTTGTAAATTTTAGCTTTTGTATTCTAATTCTTGCTTAAATGACCCCCATTACCCAATCTTCCCTACCCAAAAGAATGATTTTTGGATTTTTAGGGTTCCGTACGTCTGAATACAAAAACGGAACCCTTATAGGATCACTCGTGTGTCTGTCCGTCCGTCGCTTACAGTCAATTATTTCCGAATCTATTAGACCGATTAAGTTGAAATTTGGTACACATATCAATTCCTGTGACCCAAACACAGAGGTGTGACGTGAGCAGATAAAATCTGTATATGGGGGGTCATTTTTGGGGGGGAAGGGGAAAATTAAAAAAAAAATTCTGAAAACTGCATCGTGTGGCATATCAAATGAAAGGTCTTGTTGAGAAGATCTTAAATGTATTTTTTTGTAATTTTTAAATAAATAGTTTCCAAGTTATTCAAGAAAATAGACGAAAATTGACCATTCCCCCCCCCCTTATCTCCGAAACTACTGAACCTAAAATTTTGAAAAAAATACAGAAATTAGTTTTCTCCTTATAGATTATAGGAAAACCTATAAGAAGTCCATGATATTAAAATAACATGGTAAATCACTCAATATTGTGCGTACCAACTGTAACATCGTACGGAACCCTCTTCACGCGAGTTCAACTCGCACTTGTCGGCTTTTTTCTGTTTGTCTGTGCGTTTGTGCACGCTAATCTCAGAAACGGCTGAACCGATTTCGATGCAGTTTTCACGAATATTATAATAAAACACGTTAGTTCACTTGAGCGTTTTCCAACGACTAAATTTATTTTTTCTTTTTAGATATACATAGCAACAACACCCCCACTATATCTAAAAATTCAAACATAGATAGCTACTTAAATACTAAACAATTTGCACACCTAATTTATTTAGGAACTTATAATGCTTGACTGAACATAAACTTTTGGTGAACAAATCAGCAGGCATTTCAGCTGTTGGCAAATACTTTACATTCACAATTTTATTTGCCACAGCTTCTCTACAGAAATGAAACTTTATATCAATATGTTTAGTTCTGCTATGAAATACAGGATTCAAAGTTAACTTTTGTGCACTTTGATTATCATTAAAAAGATCAATAGTGTAATATTTATGTGTTATTTCATACTGTAAATTACGCAAATAAATAGCTTCCTTACAAGCCTCAGTAATTGCCATATATTCAGCTTCACTACTGGATAAAGCAACAGTTGGCTGTTTTTTACTCTGCCATGAAATAACACAACCTGACAATGTAAAACAAATACCACTATATGATTTTCTATCAACAACATTACTCCCCCAATCAGCATCTACAAATCCTTCAACTACTGACCTACCATCACTTGAATACTTTAAGCCATAGTCTCTAGTATGCTTCAAATATCTCAATAAACGCTTAACATATGCACAATGCTCTTTAGAATGACATTTATTAAATTGGCTTAAATACCCTACAGTGTATGCTATATCAGGCCTAGTTAATACACTTAAATACATAAGACATCCAATTATTTGCTGATATGGAAAATTAACATATGACACATTAACAGAAATCTCTAACTTAGTTTCCATAGGAGTTTTAATGGCTTTACATTGACTCATATTACATTTATACAACAACTGATCAATATAGTCTCTCTGACTTAATGTTACAGTTTTTCTGGATTTATCTATAGTTATATTCACACCAAGACACTTCTTTGTTTCCCCCAAATCCTTAATTTTAAACTTACTAGCTAGAACATGTTTTAAATGTGTAGTCTCATCAATATTATTGGAAAAAATAAAAAAGTCATCCACAAACAATGTCACAATAGTTTTAAACTGGTTTTTAATTTTTGTATACATACATGGTTCAATTTTAGATTTAATATAACCCATGTTCAATAAACATTCATCTACTTTCCTGTTCCATGCTCTTGAGGACTGTTTTAGGCCATAAATTGCCTTTTTTAATTTAAGCACTTGACCCTTTTGAGCACTTTCTGAAAAACCTTTAGGTATCTCCATATAGATAGTTTCCTCAAGAGTACCATTCAAGAAAGCAGTTGTTACATCAAGATGTGTTGTGGTCAAATTTAACTGTACAGAGAGTGCAAAAAGTAATCTTAAGGTAGTATGTCTCACTACAGGTGAAAATGTTTCTGTATAGTCCACACCCTCAACTTGTGAGAAACCTTTTGCCACTAAACGTGCCCGAAAACGCACATTATTATCACAATCATACTTTTTACGAAGCACCCACTTACACTGCACAATTCTACCACTTTCTGGAGCATCACTTAACTCCCACGCATCATTTTCTTTAAAACACTGTAACTCTTCTCTCACTGCTGACTCCCATTGCTCTTTTTCTGGTCCGTTTAAAGCATCATGAAGAGATAAACCTGTTGCAACATTATGTGATTCACTGTCAACACACATCCATCCATATCTATCGGGAACTTTTCTAATCCTTTTGGGACGACACTGTAGATCTTTAGTGTCATCATCCTCCAGTGAGTTGTCAGCATCCTCATAGTCACTTGCAACATTGTAAGTATCATCATCAACATCAAAACTGTCCATAGAATTATCTGTATTATCTTGACTAGTCATTGATTCAGTATCTGGTTTCTGTGTATCATCATCAGACTTTACACTATCCCCCACTGAATCAATATTCTGACATAGAACTTGAGTAGAATGTTCAGATTTTGATTCATTCTCAATGATGATCACATCTCTACTGGTTGTTACACTTTTTGTTTCTGGATTATATAGTCTATATCCTTTAATATTTTCTGGATATCCAATGAGAATATGTTTAGTTGCCTTTTTGTCCCATTTCTTTCGTTACTCTTTAGCTACATGAACCATAACAGTACTACCAAAAATTCTTACATGGCTAATATCAGGTTTGGAGCCAGTCCATAATTCATATGGAGTTTTATAATCCAATGCTGCTGCCACAATTCTATTTTGTAAATACACTGCAGTATTGGTAGCTTCACCCCAGAACTCTTTGCCCAAATCAGCATCAAAAAGAAGACATCTTGCTTTTTCCACAATTGTACGGTTAAAGCGTTCACTTAATCCATTTTGCTGTGGAGTGTATGGGTTACTCTTCTGGTGAATCACTCCAGCACTTTTAAGGTAATTATCAAATTCTCTATTGCAATACTCTAGACCGTTATCGCTTCTTAGTACTTTTATTGTTTTCTTCACTTGATTCTCCACTTGAGCCTTGAAAATCTTGAAATATTTCAAAGCCTCATTCTTGTGCTTCAAGAAATAAATAAATGTCATACGGCTATGATCATCGACAAACAATAAAAAATATCTTGAACCACCTATAGAAACAGTCTCCATAGGTCCACATATGTCTGTATGTACAATGTCTAGTGGATTCTTGCTACGTTGGTGTGAACTTTTAAATGGCAGCCTGCACTGCTTCCCTTTGCAACAAGTTGTGCATGAGGACTTGCTTATGTCAACTTTCTTATCTAGGGACATACCCAGCACAGCATTTTTCATCTGATTTAAATAATCTTTGTTGATATGTCCTAATCTGCGATGCCAAGTTACCCCTGATACAACAGATGCAGCTAAACATTCTTGTTTTAACATATTCATTTTATATACACCATTCACTAACACCGCTGTAGCTACCAACTCATGTTTTTGATTGTAAACTGAACAGCCATCTTCTTGGAACGAAACACTGTTACCTTTTGAAATCAGTTGGCTTACAGACAATAGATTCGTAGCCAGACTTGGTACACAAAACACATTTTTAACAGTAATATCATATTGGCTATTATCTGTAGTAGTCGTTATCTTTATATCACCCGAACATAACACCGACATTTTCTCATTATTTGCAACAACAATTTCTTTACATTGTTCATACTTTGCATTCATCATCCAATTTTCATTTGCAGTTAGGTGTATGCTAGCCCCCGAGTCGATATACCACTCATCTTTGTTAAAATTTCCGCTCAGAAACACTGCGTTAAAAGCATTAGACTGCATTCTTTCCTTATTCTTGTGATTCGACGAGTTATTTTCATTATTTGTACACTGGCTTTTGTAATGGCCGACTTGCTTGCATTTGTAGCATTTTATCTGCTTGAAGTTCGACTTGACAGTGCTACCAACATCATTTTTTCCGACCATAGACAAATTCGTATTTCCTTTTCCTTTGTACTTAGGACGAGAAACAAATGCACCGCTAACTTCACTCTCATCATGACTGTCCGAATCCATGTCCAACAATTTTGTTTTTATGGAATCTGCCGTTATAGGAATCCCAGAATGCTCAATTGCCATGATCATGGGAGAAAACCGATCAGGCAATCCTGCTAACAGCAACGACCCTTTCCACTGGTCATTAATTTCGAATCCTGTTCCGCTAAGCTTCTGAGCAGTGTCAATAATCTGCGTAACATAAGACGACATTGAACTGCAACTTTCCCTGCGAATCGAAATTAAATTTCGTAGTAGACTTATTCTTCTCGAAAATCCGTTATCGTCAAATAGTTGCTTTAGCTTTTCCCATAATTCTTGAGTTGACGTAACATTTTTCACATGTACATATAAAGATGAGTCAATGGTCATGATCAATTTTGCTTTGGTTTTTTCGTCATCTGCAGGTTTTATTTCTTTTCCGGCTTCTGGCTTAATGTAGTGCTTTAAACCTTCCAGAATCAAATAGTTTTCTGCTGCGAAACACCATTCGCTGTAGTTATCGCGTCCCTTAAGTTTAAGAACGTTCACTAGATAGTTCGCCGCCATCTTAAGCTAATACTTCTACACAGCAAAATTGAAATATCCAATACCACACAGCCCAATCGCGCGTTTTAATTGTTTTTAGATATTTTAACACTTACTAAACTGCAAATACTGGTTAAAACACCACAATTCGCGATGCAAGAACTAATTTTTAGAGCTTAGGAGCGAGCTGCCCATAACCTATAGTAAAACACGTTAGTTCACTTGAGCGTTTTCCAACGACTAAATTTATTTTTTTCTTTTTAGATATACATAGCAACAACAAATATATTGTGACAGGTCCCACTTAACATAAAGGCTATTCTTTATTGTACACAGACATTTTATATGAAAAAACATTTTACATTGACAATGTACAAAGGCGTGCTTATCCCTATAAGAGATTTCTTCCAGCAAACCACTTGTGATAGCGAAAGTTGGGTGAAAAAGGTAGGTAGGCTACTTTTTATCGCGGGAAAATATTTTTATCGCGGATAATTTCGACCTTTTTTTTTTGCATTCCACGCGGATGAAGTCGCGGGCGTCTACTAGTCATTCATATTTATTCCAACAAAACACATTTCTTCCTCATCCAAAAATACCTGAGCTTTAAATATACACCTGTGTTAATTACTTTTGTTATGTAAAAACTAATTATATTTCATGAAACAAGGCCGAAATTCGCAACAGTTCAAAAATATTACAGTAAGTACCTGAAAACGATACGCTACATGCTTTTAAATTAATGACCCAAGTGACAAGCGAAAGCCGATTAGATCAGAAGGCGGAAATATTACTTAGGTCAGTTTTTATAAAAATCTTATCTAAGTAATCTAGTATAAGTACTACATAAATATACATACATATATACTCCTATAGTCATGGCTCATCGTCATCATTTCAGCCCTGGGAAGTCCACTGCTGGACATAGGCCTCCATACCGACCGGTCGGAAGCAGCCTGTATCCAACCGACCTTGGCCAGGTCGTCCGTCCATCTCGCGGGCGGCCTTCCCACGCTGCGTTTGCCGATACGTGGTATCCACTCTAGAACTTTCCGGCTCCATTGGCCATCAGTTCTTCGAGCTATGTGCTCTGTGTTGCCAAAATAGGTTAGCGAAAACTGCAAGATGGCAAAGAATATCCCACAGCACGTTTAGCATGGCGGGAATAGATGTAAATGATCAGAGACAAGTTGCTAGCTTATCGCCTGAGAGACTGCCCGAGTTCCTTTGTCGACTCTTATGACATACACGGAAGGAGGTGCAGCTGATGCATTCTAGTGAATCTCCGTATCAGCACACAAATCATTACAGTAATCAAACTATGATGTAATAATAACCTTTTTGTCTGCAATTTCTCTTCAGGCCGCTCTGGTAACTTTATCTAATATGACTTTTTGTAAACGTTTATCATCGTGATTAGAAATATGTAGGTATATTACCTATATATTGAACAAACATTCATCTTTTATACTCTATGTATTAATCTGATAACATACCGCTAGCCTACAAGATCAAATTAAATAATACATACACATAAATATGAATTTAACTATATAGGCTGCAATGGCTTCTACGAGTCTTATAAAAAGAAAACATAGCTTGGGAGATCCACGCACATTATCTATTTTCTTATAGACCACACTTCATGCCAGTGATTCTTATAATCGTAGAAAGATATCAGTGCCACAATAATTTACCGTAATGTTATTTCCCATATTTTCATCATAAAAAGATTCTTAGATATTTTTTTAAATCAGCGGTCCATACTGGTTGTCAGGATGTTCTTATTTCTTAACCCAATACCCAGGGAGGTAAGCACGTACTTATTAAGCTCCGTAACGCTATCGACTCGCAAGAAAAATCTATGAGATTTGACATTACGTCACAGGGTGTCGAGAGATTCACTTCGATTTGACTTCTTTTAGGGCTGAATTTTCCAAATGTCAGATAGCCTATCTGAAGAATAAACTTGATGCTGTCTCAATCGTGATCAAGCTTTAGAGAAGCGTCATCTTTATTCTTCTTTTAAGCAATCTGACGTATAACGGTCTTATTCATAAAAAATCCTTATTATAGATTTATAAAACTCATTAGTTAAAACGCTCAGTAGTGCTAATAATCATACAACAAAATTCTGTAATCATAAATGTTCAATAAACCTCTAATAGCTAAGTTTCTCGTTAGCTTTATTATGTTGTCGATATGGGCTCGACAATGCAGTCGACAGATAAAAAACTCGTGTATCCACGCCAAAACCAAGCTTTCAAAAAAAAGTATGGCACATAGTTGTCTAAACACAGTGTCAAAATTAAAATGTACTTACGTGATGATGGTTTTGAATTATGTTATTTGCAATTGCAAGAAATATTCCAGCGTGCTGTTTCCCGACATAATTTAAAAAGGCGTACCTATATACACAATACAATAATATGGTGCTACTTTTGTTGATATTATGCTCCACCTTTGTATTTCAATTTCTACAGCATCTGTTGATGGATTTGGTAAAGGAGAGGATTTCTGTAATAGAAAACAGAAACACTGATACGCGTACCAACACCAGATATCTCGCAGCATGAGCAGATAAGAATGTATCAATTTCAGAACAAGACTAAGGAGGTACAGGAGAATTAATATAATGTATTTCATTAAGATATATTTATGATAATAAATAATATACACATTACATAGTTAAAATGTCTATTAACAAATGCCCGTAGATAAGCATTGTTAGGGCCTCTTTCTCTGACTTTATTGATTGTTCAACACGGTAAGAGCTACAATCATTGGTTTCACATTTTGCATGTAAACTAGGAGGCTATTCAACATAATTTGAGAACGTTGATTCCGCACACCAAAACAACTTTGAACACACTTCAATGTGGCAATATGTGAACTGTTATAATATTCTTTACGTATATTTTGTGGTCTTAAAATGGGTAACTGATCTGTTTTGGTAGGGCATTCGACGACGATGCGGAACATTTTCTTTTAGATCAATGGCTCTGCAAACCATCGCTGGGCTTGCAGAGCTTGCATTTTAAAATACAAAGAAACAAGAAAGTTTTATAATAACTAGCAAAACTAGCAGTGAAAAATATATTTGTCGCAGGTAGAGTCACTTCACTTCAAATAACCAATTGAAACGTCAAATTATGTCAATCAGATCAGCTGTTGCTTAAAGTCGGCCATTTGTCGCTCTATTAGAGGTTTATAGTAGAGTTCAGCCATCAATAAATTTTGAAGTCGTTATTATAGGCTTACTGGGTGTTTTAGCGCTATTGAAGGTTTATGAATAATGTTTTTGGAGGATTTTTCTATTAAGACCTTATAAGCCTTCAGTAACTTTTTATGAATAAGACCGTAAAAATACAAAATCGCGCATTCTCACAACTTATACCAAACAGATTGCCGGTTCGTAAATCCGCGACAACAATGTGGCTTGGCACTCGCTCGCGAAGCCCGACTCAGACATCCACCATCGACTAATAAATTCCAGTAAAGCTGTCTGCGAATTCGCAAACAATTTATAGAGGACTAACGGCCATTTTTTCGAAGGTCAAGTCGCAATAATTTACGATAATATTAATACCATTCTTTTTAATTACACACATACATACAGGGTGATTTTTGGTCGCCAACGTTCCCAAAATCTTCTCATCATCACGATCATTTTTCTCCAATCAAGGCATACCTGGGAAGTGTCTGATTTCCAAAATATTAGGGTCCAAAGTTGAGTAAATAGACTGCGTTTTTCTGCATAAATGCACATTGACGCGTGTAGCTAGATTTTTTCACCAGGTTTAATTAATATCTGTCTATGAAAAAACTAGCATAAACACTGGACACTATAAATTTTGCCTGACCAAGTAATTTAAAAAATCCAAAAAAAATTACATCGTTTCCCAGCATTTATTTTGGCATAAACTTACTTTGTTTGATGTATAGAGTACGTACCCTTGGTGGCAACGAAAAAACGCCCTGTACAGTCACGCCTATTATCCCCAAAAGAGGTTAGACAAAAGTGTGCAAATTGCACACCCACTTTTCACCAGTTAGCCTATTCAGTCCCACGTGGTAAGGGGGTGAGCCTTCCGCGGCAACGTTTCCCAACTGTACTGCTGCGGGGCTTTACTAGAACACATCAGCTACATATCAATCCGTGCATGTCATAAGAGTCAACTAAAGAACTCGGGCATTCTCAGGCGATAAGCCAGCAGCTTGTTACCATTCAATTACATCTGTCTTCGCTATGTTAAACGGGTCTGCGGTATCTCTTTTATGACCCATACAGTCACAAATGATAGAAAATGTTTTAAATTTCTAGTCAGATTATGTTTCTAGTTATTTCTCTGGTCAACAGTTGATTTTCTGTTCTAAAACGAAAGGGGTCAGGTCAGGATATCTTTGATACAGACCGCAGCCATCTTGAAATAAAACCTCAATTTGGCGGCCGTCGATCAAACGTTGGGGTTTTTATTGCCAGTTGATTGCGCACTATGCGAAATTCGATATGAAAATGTGCCATCCCTTTTCGCAATTTTTCGGTATAAGTAGTCGGTGTTCAAATAAAAAACTATTCTATTCTATTCGATGACCTTTTTTACGTAATACCTTTGAACAGCCAAATCGATTACGTATTTTCCATTAAAAACATAGTACGGTGGATTTTATATCGTAGGCATTTCCTAGAATTGCATGTTTATAATAATAATTCTCATAGTCGGTAGGCTTTCCAGTTAAAAATTAATGTTTTTTTAACGGTAGCAAAACAACAACGAAACCAAAAGATTGTAATTCTATGAAATTTTTATTAAGGTGTTTTGATGAAAAAACTCAGTATAAAGCGGGCTTTGTTATTTTGTTTCGGTCAAGTGTAAGTTTTCAGATACTTATACCCGACCGAAACAAAATAACAAAGCCCGCTCAGGAAACAATAACCTTTCCTGAAAATATAAAATATTACATTTATAAAATAAGATTGCATTTTTCCCCATACTAATTTGAGACGGTTGTCAATTATGACATCAAAGTCTTTGCCGTTTTAGTATGGAGCAAACGGAGCGTTTCAAAGACATTTTGCCGGCTCGTATTTTTGAATTGCTGTAAATCCAAAACGGTGAAATTTAGATATGCCATTCCGAGGGCAAACTTTATTAATTTTTTAATTAGAATATAAAAATGAAATACAAAAAATTCATGCATATACCCTATTAATGATAGAGACAGCATCAACTTTATTCTTCTGATAGGCCATCTGACGTTTTCAAAAACTAGCCCTTAGATGATAGAATACCGAATAGTCAATAATCGGGTAAATAGTTAATACTAGTGGACACCCGCAACTCCATCCGCGTGGACTACAGAAAAAACAAAATAACGGGTTCCTGAGGTTAGCGTGCACAAACGCGCAGACAAACAGACAAACCGACAAAAAGACAAAAATTCCAAAAATCAATATTTTGTATTTTTTTGTCATATATCTTCCATGTACAGACAGCGATCCGTTACATTTTTATCATATGTATAGATATAGAAGACGATATAGATAGATTTGTAGGTTTTTTAAGGATGTCCTCGGGAAAATACGAAGTAATAAGACGTGTTTACTTAACGAGTGGTTTATTACGACTAAAAACTTAGCTTAGGTACACAATTTTTGTTGCCCACTACACCACCGGGGCTAAATGAAGAAAAAAAAATGTAAAGATACATTTTTGTATGTATGTAGTGTGTTGTGTACAGAAATTGTGTACCTAAAAACTTAGCTTAGGTACACAATTTCTGTTGCCCACTACAGTCTCAAATATTCTATTGAGTGAAAATTTATAATTTGTTTAGCAATCCAACGGATTTCGATGAAACTCAGCAGATATGTAGCTTATGTATCAGAATATTTATGCGGCTAAAGTCTCGGGTAGTCGCTTGTCATATAAGTAGTCTGTGGTTGGCCAAACGATTGGATCCAACGCATGGCTAGTACTAAATCATGCTGGCACAAGTGTTTGGTCTCCGCACAAACGATACATTACCGAGGAAGCAGATGTGTTTCGAATTGTTGCCACAGTAAACAAACATGTTAGTGCTTTTAGTTCATACATAAACGAGGTGTAATAAAAGGAGCTATGAAAATAGCCCAATATAGAGAACCTACCTAGAGACTCTAAATAACATGTTTATTTTTCATTATTAATTTAACACTAGTGGACGCCCGCGACTCCGGCCGCGTGGACTACAGAAAAAACAAAATGTCGAAATTATCCGGGATTAAAACATTTTCCCTGGATAAAAAGTAGCCTATATGTTAAGTGGGACCTGTCTCAATATATTCCTGAAAACTGCATCGAAATCGGTTCAGCCGAGAACTTTCAGAGAAGAGATCTGAGATTAGCGTGCACAAACGCACAGACAAACCGGCAAATAGACAAAAATTTCAAAATTATTGTTTTGGTTACATACTATTGCGTTGATAAAGGTCTCCTATAATATTTTTTGTCATATATCTTCTATGTACAGACTGCGACCCGTTACATTTTTATTATATGTATATATATACAGGGTGATTTTTGGTCGTCAACGTTCCCGAAAACTACGGAATCTCCTCATCATCACGATCATTTTTCTCCATGGAAGCATACCTGGGAAGTGTCTGGTTTCCAAAATATTAGAGTCCAAAGTTGAGTAAATAGACTGCATTTTTCTGCATAAATGCACATTGATGCATGTAGCAAGATTTTTTCACGAGAAATAATTAATATCTGTCTATGAAAAAACTTGCATGTTTATGCACTGGGCACTATAAATTTCGCCGGATCAAGTAATAAAAAAAATCAAAAACATTTACATCGTTTCCCAGCATTTTTTTTGGCATAAACTTACTTTATTTGATGTATAGAGTACGTACCCTTCGTTAAGGGTGGCGACGAAAAAACATCCTGTATAGATTCATGAGTTTGTTTTCTTTCTTTCTTCATAATATTTGAAAAATAAACATAAGATTTCGAGTTTAAAATTTTGTGTAGGCCTATTTGTCTGTTTTTTGCTATTTATAACTTTTATCAATCTTTAAAAGCTTTTGCTAAAACATGAACTAACTAGCTCGGTTATTTCTTTTTTTGAATCTCAAAAAAAATGTAGATAGACACTGCAAACGAGTTCTGGCCGGCAAAGTCGGTAGGTTACTGTTGTAGTTATTCTCCTCTATGCTGTAGTAATTGATTATAAGTAAAAAACAAAACCTATTCAACCGTTTTTAAATAAAAAACTGAAACAATCATAGAAAATAAAAAACTGAAACAATCATAGAAATGTATAGGAGATACCAAATCCCTGGAAACAATGCAACTTTAAGAAAAATGCAGTGACTCATTTACGTACAAAGCTGTCATTTTACTTTCGTACTCTATGGCACGCTCCAAACTGATGACGTCACCATCACCGGCAATCACCATCACGGCCAAGATTTAAATTTGGAATATTCACTAATGGCCGACCGTTCGGGCGCGTAATTAGCATTTGTAAACATTGCTCGCCTAATCGAATATGGGCGACGGAAATGCGCGGATACCGCTGGAGGCGAATTATGGAATATTTATGTGATGACTACACTAGCGCCGTTGACGTCTGTCGCCTTATCGTTGTTACGTTCTTGAACTTTCGAAATATAATCGTGGGACAAATACAAGTTTTGCTTCATATAGGTACCTATAGTTTGTCGGTCATGGAGCTTGTAGCATTCAACATGTTCCAACATCTAATCATATAACTTTTCATGAAAGTCTTAATAAGAGAATTTCGTTCTTTGTTACAGATATACACGGTGATCAACGACAAGCTCGTCGGCTTATTAATAAGAACAAGAAAACACCAACTTACTTTTTTCGAGGGCGAAGTTTTATTCCAGGTAAGGAAAGAAAAATAAATGTTGTTATTGGACTGAACTGGGGCTTAGGTATATACCTATAATATAACAAATTATAGCGAAGTTTGCAAAATTATCGAAATATAATATCCGGATTTTTTTATTACTTTGCGAACTTCGTTTTCGTTAGCTAAGATGTTATATTCGCTTACTAGAGACTTTTAATGCAAAAATTGATTTAAACATTTTAGAATTAAATCAATACTCACGCATCAAATATAAATATATTTTTTTTCTGCGTACATGAAAATTATTTTGGGAAAACAGCTTTGAATAAATTTTGAAATGTAATGACGAATTACTTCATTTGCCTATCAAAACACAGATGTACTCGTAATAGGTTTAATTTGTCAGGAAATTGAAATGAAATTAAATGATTGATTTTTGCTCAAAACATGGTCTAATAAAGTTATATGACATTATTAGATCAGAGACATGTTTTGCGAAAAATTCAAAAATATTACAAAATTAATTGTTATTTATACCTATAGGTATACCTATACATATAATAAAAATTTAACGGATCGCTGTCTGTACATGGAAGATATATGAGAAAAAATATTATAGGTGACCTTTATCAACGCAATAGAACCCAAACGATGATTTTTGGAATATTTGTCTGTTTGTCTGTGCGTTTGGGCACGCTAATCTCAGAAACGGCTAAGCCGATTTCGATGCAATTAGGAATATAGGAATATATTGTGACAGGTCCCACTTAACATATAGGGTACTTTTTATCCCGGGAAAATGTTTATATCCCGGATAATTTCGACATTTTGTTTTTCTGTAGTCCACGCGGACGGAGTCGCGGGCGTCCACTAGTATTTAATTAACTAAAAGTACTAATACCGAAAAATAATCCGCTAGTTCTGTTACTCCTGTATAAGAAGAACGGCAAAGAAACTTGACAGGGTTTTTATATTTACCTTGCATTACAGTGTCCATGTTGTTGAGCATTTTTGTACTTAGTCAAAATAACTTTGAAGAGAAATCAACATCGACCTCATCTATTATCTTTATATTTTCTACGTCACTTATATTTTACTATGATTTCCGTGACTCTGCAAATCCTTCAAGCTCCTATAAAATCTATTCAATAGGTTTTTTTGCGTTAAAGAGTACCAAACATCATTAATATTATCTGTCTCGTCAAACTTTCGCATTTATTAGCCTACTTCCGGCCGCCCTCGATTTCGTCCACATGAAACTTTGAATACCCGTTTTTTCGTATTCCCGTTGGAATTTCGGGAAATACTTTCTTATTAAGGTAAGCGTGCACAGGCCCGCATCAGATGCATCAGCAAAAACAAAATGCGAGTATAATGCAATCTGTACGGTGCGGATCAGTGTCCGCTCTTGTATGACTTTTCATATGGTATTCCACAACAAATACAATACGGGCGATGCGGCTCTGTAGACGCTTACCATAAGATGCCTAATGCCTACATCGAACAAACAACACATCCTCCAAGTGACAGGTTTCTAAGATCAGCACAGCTGTTTGCTTTCCGGGCCAATTGTATCCTGTGACTAGTTAAATGGGCTTATTGGTTATTGTGTGTTACATTGCTGTTTTTTGGATCACATGTGACTCTGCATTAAGGTTGATTAGTTAATTTAACTTTTTTGAGCGCAACTTTTTTTTTTTAATGTTCCATAGGAATTTTTTTTCTTTTTTGTCATTATCTAAGATGTGCTTAAACGAAGAACACTATTTTTTTTCCTGAAAAAATAAAAGAGTATTTTTTTTTCATGCAAAATTTTCAATGGTTTTCGCATCAGAATCGCGGTCTGAAGCTGGCATATCAATATTTGCCTGGCTGCCACTCTCATCCTGTATAAATAGTACGATAATAAAACTTTATACTCCTTTCAGAAACGTGATGATGACGTGCCCGTCTTCATGTTAAAGTCCATTGAAGAAGTGCGGTCGTACTGCGACAATAAGGCAGCTCAAGCCCGCCGGTCCGTCTCCCCTATGCCTAGCTAATTTATTTATTGACTCTCTGGCATGTTGAATACTTAAGTGTTAAGTACACTCAAATGTTACTAGCGGCCGTCCACGAAGTAGCGCGCGTAACCTTTACAATTTCCGTTTTTTCTCGATCCCCTTAATTACTTAATACTTTTTCTTTCCCTTAATACTTTTTCTACTACCTCTTCGTGGAATATTATATAACTAGATGTCAGCATATTCGCCAGTAGTTGTAAGCAGTCAGTTATTCAAGAAGTTTACATTCTTAATGCTTATTAAGTAGGTACATAAAAATATGCTTAATAATAAACCAATCTGCTGTTATGAAATTATGTGTTTATTTTCGTTCCAAAAAATCCAATAGCTTTCATATTTATGTATTTGCTAATTGGATTTTTTTTTTCTATTATTTCAAAACTATAACTTATTTGACACCTAGATTGGCATGTTGCATGTTGCAGTTCCCAATGTCTGCTTCGTAAAATTTATGTACTCGTAATACGGCAGGTATAAAAAATATTATTAATTAAGGTTACAACAATGATAATTTAAAATATGTACAGACTTACATTGGTACCTATTTGTATTTTATTTTTTTTTAACTTTTGAAACAAATATAACTACACTTTCTTTTCACAAATAAAAAAAAATGCGGAGTGTTACTTAAGAAAATTTAAAGTGTAAAACTAATTATTTACTCACCATAAACTAATAAATATATAGATAAAATGGTCGATTCTGACCATCACACATAAACCTAAACGTAAAATTAATCCTACCTGTGCCACTCTCTTCCTTTGTGTTAAGAACGGAGAGGGAAAGACTTGAGTGAGATTAAGTTTAAGTGTGACAGTCAGAATCGACCATAATGTACAAGTAAATTCTATTTAAAAGCATGCCAGAGATCTGCGAAAAATATGAGCTTAATTTGAAATTTTAGCAAAATATAAGTTAAGTATACATTTCATGCACAGCAATTTGTATGATTTGAATAAATTTTATTATAAGTTTAAGCATTAAAAGATGAATGAAATGAAGGGACCTTAATGTAAATATTGTAGTTTTCCACTGAAGTTTACTTCTACAAGTATTTTATATGATTTTTTTATTGTTACATCTCTGTAACACAAAACTAGGTATGGCATGTTGCAAAAAGTATATTCAGCGAAGAAATGTTATTATTCTTTGTTTTAAATATTTCAACCTGTTATAAATTTTAGTAGGTACTAATAGCAATGTCCTTAGTATCATTTTTATTGCGATAAAAAATCATAAATCAACGTAAGTACATACAAATCACTGTATATTTGTAAAAGTAAACTTCGTGAGTTTGTTGTATTTTATTTCATTCTGGCCAATTATACGTGTTTTGTGTTTAAATAAATTATTAATTTTCATAGTCGAACATATTTTAATTAATATTTTTATATATTTATATATATTATAATTAAATTTTAGTGGTTTTGAAAATGTTAAATACTCGTAGCGGTGAGCGTTTATTTCTGAATAAAACGTAGAATTCAGAAATAAACATTTAATTCTGAATTCCACGTTTTATTTGATTCTTCGAAAATAAATCAACCGCAAATTAGGTTATGGAATATTTTTCAACGATTAAAATAATTGTTATTTTGTACATAGTTTTATTTTTGGAAAATGTTTGTATATTAAGTATTAGATAAATAATAATGCAATGTTTGTAATAATTGATTTATCTAATATAAAAATAATAGAATGCAATCCTATACATGTTAACATAAACTGTAACATTTTTCCCTCGGTAATTTTAGTATATTCGATTAATACAAACATTTTAATGAAATGTTCTTCAATAGTCAAGGTTAATAATTATATTATTATTTATTAATTAGTTTAATTATATTGGAAATTTATAAATGTAACCAAATTTTTATTTTCGAGCAACCTCTATATATTGTATATGGTGAGAATCTCTGTATTTTGTATATGGTGTTACAGAAGGGGTATACCAAATGCTCTGAAATTACACCACTACTCGAGTCACAAAATTTGAGACTAGAATTCACATGCTTTTTTGCAAGATTGTATGAACATTTACGGAATATTTGAAATTTCTCCATAGAATCTGGGAAATAAACATTTGACTGAGTATAGTGTGCTCTTCTTTTACACCGTGTAAAAGTTTAGGTATAGGAATACTCAGTAGCTTGAAAATTATATAATACAGGGTGTAACAGAAAGGGTATGTTAAGCGAAAAGATATGTAAATAGCCCACTATAGAGAACCTATTTCCAAAATTTGAGACTCGAAATCACATTTTTATTTTTCAAGATTGTATGAACATTCCTGAGTTGTTTAGGAATTCTCCATACTATCTGGAAAAATAAATATGTGATTTCGAGTCTCAAATTTTGTGAATAGGTTCCTTTTTTATTAACATATCTTTTCGCTTTACATACCCCTTTT
The DNA here is from genome assembly GCA_014607495.2 of Carposina sasakii. Classification (NCBI taxonomy): domain Eukaryota; kingdom Metazoa; phylum Arthropoda; class Insecta; order Lepidoptera; family Carposinidae; genus Carposina; species Carposina sasakii. The sequence goes on along the minus strand of CP053163.1, from coordinate 1,853,784 downwards.
GTTACACCCTGTATAAGTAGGTATTGTATACTCACCATATAATAATTACTATAAGTAATATCAATGTGTACATAATAATATCAACGCGAATCTAGTCTTTCTAGTCATTTTGGAAATCTTAGTTTTATAATACATATAATAATCAAATAATAATATAATAAACAAATAATAAACTTATTGTTTTATTTTCTTCTATGTTGCTCTGGGAGTGAAAAAAAAACGTTACTACAGCTGCTTCTCTTCCCGGACATATTGTACAAGCCAGCAGAGGGACGAGAGGGTCTTGGTGTTTTATAGGCGATGGGCTGACCACCTGTCACTACTAACCGAACTTGTACATCTCAACTATACCCTCAAAATTAGTCAGAAGTGGCACCATGTGGTCCTATCGGCCCTTGGTGCTCTGCCTACCTCGTAAGGGATAGAGGCGTGATTATATGTATGTATGTTGTTTTATTTAACTACTTACCTACTTTTATTTCTTGTTTAGTTTAACTTAGGAAGAAGAATAAAGTTGATGCTGTCTCTGTCGTGATCAAGTTTCAGAGAAAGACAGCATCAACTTTATTCTTCTTGGAGGAACCGTTGTATACGCTCAGAACAAAGCAATATTGACTTTACGGTGACGTAATTAGATGCATTTCAGCACGAGACAGATATTTGATTTTATTCTGTCATACTCGCGATCACTGCATGCTAAAATATACCTTATAATAATACTCCAGCAGTAAGTAAATATTGCTTCGCACCGCGTTTCGTTAACGATTAGTTAGTGGTTACGTTTCGGATCAAAAAATTTCAAGAATTGCCCCCCAGAAGAATAAAGTTGATGCTGTCTCTGTCGTGATCAAGTTTCAGAGAAATTTGCTCACGACAGAGACATTATAGAGAAATATTGCTTTGTTCTGAGCGTATACAACGGTTCCGTTTCAGCTTCATTCCAACTCTAGACTTTTTAAGAATTGCCCCCCTGGTAGGCTTTCTGACGTTTGGAAAAATCAGCCTTTAATGGTTGGCCGCGTGATGCCGGCAGAGTAGAATTCGTACCACCCCATGTCTGCCCGTGAATATCGTACGAGGCGTTTAAGGGTTTCCGGGAGGTGGGCAGCAGCGCTTCCCGTGTTGACAACATAGTCCAAAATACAAACTGCGGTTACCAACTCGCCTGCCCAGCATGGTGACTACTGACCCGGCTCTCACTTTGTATAGCAACTGACAGAAGTAGATGCAATAGCTTTAATGCAATTTAAATAATTCATTAAGATATAGCAACAGCGCTGCCCCGAAGTAAATTTTAGAATGGAGCGAGATCCAATTATAGCGCCTCTCCTATTTGCTCCTAATAATATATACCTATATCTTTACCATTTAGGCGCCCTCTATGATTTGGCGCCTGGAGCGACTGCTCCGTTCGCCGTATGGGCGGGCCGGCCCTGTGTAGCAATATATCGGTTGTAATAATCTATATTATAAATGATAAATAAGCATTATTTTAATTCTATAATGTATAAACAAAACAACTATTAAAGTGCCATTAGTATTAAGTCAATGAGCGTAAACAGGTAATTTATCATCTGTAAATTCAAACTTAATATCTTATTTTATTAATTTTTTAGTAGACGTACAAAGGTCATCAACATAGCCTAACGATCGAGCAAGCTAAAGTGGCAATATGCAGGGCCATGCAGAGTACATAGCTCGAAAAACCGATCAAATCAATACTCAGAATAAGGCAATTAATTACACCAATTTCATATAAATTTCCAATTATGTCAAATTCTTATCGTTGAAAAATTCTCTCACTGAGTAAAAAGCTTTTCCTATTAATATTTCCTAAGTTTATAGCAAAATAATTTCATATTTTCCATGGTACGTAGGGTCTCAGGTAACTTATATATTTTAGGTCCCATGTAGAAAATGCTATCTTGCAGTAACTTTGTTTTAGGCGGTACCAAATATAACTTTCCCGAATGTCGGTCTCTGGGGTTAATCTCATACAGATTCATATTTGAGCGTACAAGCAATACTGTTTATAAATATATAACGAAGGGGTAGTTAATATTTTTTAATTTATGAAATGTTGCTTGCAACTATCTGTTTTTTTGAGATTGCAGATAGCTCCAATGCATCGTTTCTGTGACTTGAACACTTTCTCCATATTTGTTGAGTTGCCCCAAAAAATTATGCCATATCGAAGAGCAGATGCGACATAACCATGGTATGATGTGAGGATTGGTACAGTGCATAAGAAAATTTACTAATCTTTTTACATAAGATGTCAATATGTTGCTTCCAAGAAATTTTGTTGTCTATATATAACCCTAAAAATTTTGTCCCGTCTGTTTCGTCAATGTTTGTATTATAACAATTAATATTATATATACAATTATTTGCATTTCTTTGTTTAAAATTCATATACTTAGTTTTATCTAGATTAATTTTTAAATTTGATGTCAACCATTGAACTATTGCGTTAATTGTGTTATTAATGTATACATACACTAATTCTTTGTATATATTTATGGCCAGGCGCATATTTTTGTGAGAAAATTATTATGTAAGATGAAGTATGCATTTAAGAAAAGGTTAAAGAACCACTACCTCTCGCTTCAATAGAAATGAGTCTGTCTATTATATATTTAATTAATAGATATTTATGTATGTTTATGTAGGTATATTTTATTAATTATATTGATTACATTAGGGTATCTATTTGTTAAATTCAAATTTTGTTATACATATATTCTGTGTACACGCATATCTACCTTTTATATTTAATTATCACTTTCCCAGATGGTTTGCTGGAAGAAATCTCTTTCAGAGATAAGCACGCCTTTGTACATTTTCTTTCATAATTTCTGTCTGTATGTAATTGTATGTGTACAATAAAGAATAAGAATAAGTATAAAGTTAGATTAAATTACTTGGATTATGTTTATTTTACTCAAAACTAAGATTTAACTGGAACAAGAGCGAGACCCCCCAACACAAGCATCTATTTTGCTTCCTGGGGATGTCTCAACTATAATATGTTATGATTTTGAGAGAATAAATACCATTTTTATTTATTATTTTATTTAATGTTATTTTCAAAAAGGTCATTGTTATTATCATTTAAAAATAGTATAGTGCTATCATCAGCAAAGAGAGTCATAGGATGAGATGTAACATTAGGAATATCATTTATATATACTAGAAATAAGAGAGGTCCCAACACACTGCCTTGTGGCACTCCAAAGTTAATTTCGAGTGTTAGATAGATGAATTTCATTAATTTTAGTAATAGGGCATATGCCATTTATTTGAGTCATTTGTTGTCTTCCTTGAATATAGGAACCAATGAGTTTAAGTACATTTCCACGAACTCCATATTCATTCAACTTCATTAAAAGAATCTGATGATCTACACGGTCAAATGCTTTTGACATATCCATATAGACAGCTATGGTAGGTACTCTCCCATTTACGCTAGTAGTCACTTTACACAGAAAATCGTGAATAGCCATATTTAAATTTCTATTTTTCCTAAAACCATTTTGTTCTTTGGGCCGATTCTAGAGTGGATACCACATATCGGCAAACACAGCGTGGGAAGGCCACCCGTGAGATGGACAGACGTCAGTTCACTAACAAATAAACATCATTTGCAAGGTATAAGCTCGTCCTAGTACAGATTTTTTTTTGTTGTACAATAAAGTATTTTATCTATCTCATTGAAATATATAATTTCCCTTAATTTAATTAGGAAGGTATGTAAATATATTATTTTACTGACAACTATTCATGTCAATGAAAATAAAGTGCTACCATGTTTCATCTAAGTCTTCACGTTTCACGTTTCATCTAGGAACATAAGTGCTGAATACAAAGAAATACATTATTTATACTATACATATAGTATATTTATAATACCGGCCATATTATGATAGCAACCCAGTAGATAGTGCTTCTTATCGTAATAGTTTGTAATAATAAGGTTTTATTCAATAAACAGATGATCATCATCCGCGATGGGATCTTAGACTATAACCATGTTATTACAAAATAATTTAAACATATATTAAGCTAAACATGTCCTAAATTTGGCAGATATGCCATACATTTTGCTGTCAAATGTCATATTTAAATCGACTCTAACTTTAGGCGCTCTTTTGTAATAACACCGTAAGTATTCTGCCCTACTTACGATGAACTAGGTTAATATAATATACAATTTACTCGATTGGCTTTTATACATCAAATAACAATAATTCATAGAACTTGACAGTCAGATATAATAATATCGTTATTAAAGTGTCAAATTATGTAAATGTTATGTCAAGTCCCACATAAAATTAAGTATCACGAAGTCACTTTATCAGTATACCGGTACTAGCCAGCAAACTAAGTAAACGTTTCAAATATTTACTGCCGGAACATTACAACAAAAATCTTTTTCGTTCTATAGATATAGAGTCGAATCAAACATGTTGGATGTTAGGAAAGTGTACACAATAATCCTTAAAAGTATCATGCTATTTTTAACTTTGTGTGGACTTAACAAAGGCTCGTATCCTCTTCTAAACCGTTATCCACACAGAATTTTCTTGTTTATTTACTTTTTTCTCACTTTCTTTGTAACATTTGTGGGAAGGATGATATATTTAAAAACATTTATGATATACAGACCTAGTATAAACGTACTTATGGTTCAAATTTTTGTACATATATTCTTATCACATGTAAAAGGTCCGGCATTCAACGCGGTTTACAAGCTTATGTTTAAGTTTAATGAACCAATAATTAAAGGCAATTACATTAGAAAGCTCGCCATTGTGTTTTTATTTTATTTTTTCAATGAGTTATCATTCGCGTTTGACAATTATAAGCTAGAGTTTGCCATGTTCAGTGTAATCGCAGTTTACCTTGTTGATTTAGTTTGGCTTTACATAATAATGTCTAAGTTCAGAAATATGTTTGAATCTGTAAAGGGACAATTGCTGGCTGTAAAGAAATACTCAGAAACAAGAGAATGTTCTCGAAATGCACGGATGGCTAAAGTGGATGGCGTAAAAGACGTGTTTGTTAATTACCAACAAGTTGTTGAACCTTTGAAGTTATTTATCAACAATTATAAACTTAATGTAAGTATTGAGCAGCCATTGAGTTTTTAATTTAAGGAAAATGAGAATCTTATTCTTATTCTTTATTGCACATACACCAAAAGAAATATGGCATACAACATAAAAGAAGAGGTGCGTGAACAATGGCAAGCTTATCTCTACCAGAGATCTCTTCTAGCAAGCCAAGCAAGTAAAGAGAAATTATTAACAACAGGGTAACATGTGCAATTAAACAAATTCTAAAAAACTACATAACTACATTAAGAAAAAAAGGAGAGAAACAAATGTCAGCATGGTCAAATTCTTCTTCAGCTTTTCTCTAAATGTGCCAATAGTGCGATAATCTCTAACCGTATAGGGTAATTCATTCCAGAGCTTAACCGCTTGAACCGAGAAAGAATACCCAAAATCCCCAGAATTAAATCGGGGAGTTTGTAGTAGTGATGCCGTATTGGATCGGAGAGGCCGATCTATTGAAAAGAGATATTTAAAGCACTCACTGAGATATATATCTTCTTTTTCTAAAAATATGATAAGTAAATAACCGTCATAATATAACCGATATTTAATTACTAGTTAATTCGCAACAGTTTTATGTTCCAGTTCTTTATTATGGTGATAGTAACCAACATTAGAATCGCGCTGGACTTTTGTAACACTATCTATCAAAATGATCAAGTAAGTTTATATTTTTAGATAGTAACATGTACCTACTGCGTATGATGTCATATCATATACCCGTCTGTATACATACAGGATGTGTTTTGGTCGTCAACGTTCCCGAATACTACGGAATCTCCTCATCATTGCGATCATTTTTCTCCATGGAAGCATACCTGGGAACTGTCTCGTTCCCAAAATATTATGGTCCAAAGTTGAGTAAATAGACTGCATTTTTCTGCATAAATACACATAGATGCGCGTAGCAAGATTTTTCACGAGAAATTATTAATATCTCTCAATAAAAACTAACATAAACACTGGACACTATAAATTTCGTCCAATCAAGTAATTTTAAAAAAATGTACATCTTTTCCCAGCATTTTTTTTTTATGCCACTTTATTTGATTTAAAGAGTACGTACCTTTCGTTAAGGGTGACAACGAAAAAATAACCTGTATACACACGGCTGTTTTTCCAAAATGGGGCAGCCATCGCTGCATGTCAGATTCAAGACTAAGTACAGTGCTAGCTCATCGCATGAGAGAACCGTCCCTGAGTTCATTATACTATACGCCAATGCTCCTGGCACGCGCTGTCATATAAAGTTCTATGACGGCGTGTGCCAGGAGGGTTGGCGTATAGTATAGTCTATTCTTACGATCTACACAAAAGAAGATGATTCAGTATTCAAGAGAACATTCGCTTGAACCAAGGGTGCCGATACATAACCACTAACGAACCGTTAACGAAACGCTGTGCAAAGCAATTTACCGCTTGTGTATAAGGTATATTTTAGCACGCAGTTATAAGAGATTGAATCAGGCAGTTGATGCAAGTGTCTTACACCTGCTTGGCTAAATTAGAAGTCGCGTCGGGGTCGAGAGATATCATATTTGCATGATATAATTAAAAACAAATATCTATCTCAAATACCCCCCATGTCAGTCTCGTGGCGTGCCCTGGGAGAGGCCTACGTCCAGCAGTGGACCGCAATAGGTTGATGATGATGATGATGATCTGTCTCGTGCTCAAATATTTCTATCGAGGGTTTGCCCACTACCGGACCCTACGTCACCGTAAAGTGATTGTTCATACCGAGCTTTTACAATCCATTTTGGCTTCGTTACGTCTAAAAATTTTTGCGGAATCGCCCCCCAGGACTGCAAATTAAATAATACTTACATAATCTTTACAGCCCAGCCTTCCTTTGTCCCTAATAATGACTAAAGTACTAAATATGCGAGACATATATCCTGTGATTTTGGTCTGCTACGAGGGGAGCATGATCAGCAGAGCCGTGGACAAAGTCCGCCAGTATTTAATTGAAATACTCGCCGACAATGAAGGTTAGTAAGGTTAATTAATCCGCGTGACGGGGTGTTTAGTTTTAAATGCTATTTAATGCTTATCAGATGGGATTAATTTATTTCACCGTCATTAAATATTTACAAAAGTGTAGAAATTTTTACAACCAACGTAAAAACTACTTAGGGCTAGCATGTATAGGTATATGGTAGATTAGTCGGCCAGTTCCGGTTTTACAGGATGGTCAACCGATCTCCGTTATCAGGTAGCGTGCCCAAAATGCTGGCTGCGTTGCCGTGCTGGATTGCTATCAGATTATTTTGACAGCCGATTGGTGTAGTTTGTAGTGACCCTGCTTGCTACGCCATATATCCTGGGTTCGAATCCCGGCATATCAATCCATAGTAATATATATTGTTACGGTTCGTTGTTCCTAAATTGCACAACCTAATCCGATCTATTGAGAATAACAAACACGGTGTCACAAGCATTTCATGAGATTTTTTCTCTGTTTTTCAGACACATGGCTAGACAAAAAAGATGTGGAGATGTTTCTGAGGTACATAGAGAAGAATAGGGATATTCTGACGGTATATAGAATAGTGCCCCTGAACATGGACCTGCCGGTGACCTGTGCCATTAACCTCCTGCAGTTCTGCATTCTTGTTATACAGTTTTCTCAATTGTTTAACAAAAACGTTGCTATAAAATAACTAATTGCACTTTAATTCAGTCACTAAAGTTTAACGTGAAGTAAATAGAATAAACAGAAGACGAATTTTGTTTATTTATTTACATTGTTAATGGGCTTTTTTCTACTAGACGACACGACAACGACACGACCACGACATTTCGTCATCTAGTATGGGGGCCGTGTCGGACTCGTAATGGAAAAAAATCCGTATCCGTGTCGTCTAGTGGTCTAAAACTATGATATACAAGATGATTTTTGGTAGTCAACGTTCCCGAAAACTACGGAATCTCCTCATCATCACGATCATTTTTCTCCATGGAAGCATACCTGGCATCCATGGAAGCATACCTGGTGTCTGGTTTCCAAAATATTAGAGTCCAAAGTTGAGTAAATAGACTGCGTTTTTCTACATAAATGCACATTGACGCGTGTAGCAAGATTTTTTCACGAGAAATAATTAATATCTGTCTATGAAAAAACTAGCATAAACACTGGACACTATAAATTTGCCCGATCAAGTAATAAAAAAAATAAATAAATAAAAAATATTATCGCTCTCCAGCATTTTTTTTGGCATAAACTTACTTTATTTAATGTATAGAGTACGTACCCTACGTTAAGGGTGGCAACGAAAAAACATCCTGTATATCACCGCATATAAAAATAGTTATAGGTAAAAAACGATGCACCATCAACGCTGCAACGTCGCAGCGCAGCAATGTAGCCTCGCTTTAAAACGTTGAAAACTCCTAAAATAACTACGTATGTGGAGTAATATGGACATCATCATCATTATTGCAGTAAATCTAAAAATATTGCTTTTGTCAATTTTTTATACTGTAGTTATTGGACGTTCCCGAAAGCTACATTATTATCAGACTATTAAAATGAAATCTGTACAACACGTAGATTATACTTTATTGGTATACGTAAAGTATACTTTATTGGTAGGGAAGTCTGTATGCGCAGTACAGAATCCCGTTTCGCTAGTAGTATCCTGCAAGCGATGCGGGACTGACTACGCGTCGTAGTCGCTCGTAGCTCCGCGTAGCAATGCTACGAAAGTTAATTTTTTCGTATAAAAACTTTATGTGAAGTGATGTTTGTGTATAGAAATCAATTTAATGTGGTAATGAAACTCGGTGTTTTAGTAACTTAATAATAAATGTGAAGCGTAATTAAGTGATTCAGTCAAAAATGTTTAACACATCGACGACTTTATCGGATTTCGACCAGAAATTCTGGGACTATTTCGACTTGACCGCTACGATAGTGAACGCGTCGAATGATGACGTCACCAAACCACCAGACCAGGGTTTTGTGGTGGGCATATACAGTGCTCTACTAGTAATAGGTAGGTATATAACTTTACTTATTCTTATTATTAACAACATTTTCTATGCTGCTCTGGGAGTGAAAAAAAAAAGTATAAATACTACAGCTGCTTCTGTTCCCGGGCATACTGTACAAGTCAGTAGAGGAACAAAAGGGTCTTGGCGTTTTGTAGGCGATAGGCAGACCACCTTTCACTACTAATCGAACTTGTACACCTCAACTATACCCTCAAAATTGGTCAGAAGTGGCACCATGTGGTCCTATCGGCCCTTAGTGCTCTGCCTGCCCCGTAAGGGATAAAGGCGTGATTATATGTACGTATGTATATATTCTTAACAAAAGTTGCTGTAAATGATGTGATGTAATTTTCAAATAATTACACATTTGAAAAAAGGACTTGCCCTACACTTAATGGACACTTAATCAAATTGTAATTTTACAAATTGTTATGATTTAAGATGATTTATTCTGATAAGCATAAAACGTCATTAAAATTCAACCATGGTAAACATCCCTATTATTATAATAATCCAAGAGCTAGTCAACAGTACTTGAACCGGTAAGGACTTAATGAATGTGGATGAGGCGAAAGAACTATGTTTGAAACATACTAAATGGAGATCTGTAGTCTCTGCTATCTCCTATGGGACATAGGCGTGAGGTTATGTGTGTACCTAATAGGCCCCAATTTTCACTTATCGCTCGTCATGTGAAAACTATACGTAATTAAATTGCCCACACAAATATCTGCAAAATAACATATATAGGTACAGTGTATCTGGTCACCGGTGTCCGACCCGTTAGGGTGCAGTACAATTTTATCGACAGTACCACTGTAACACTCGTATTTTTTTTATCCGCACTATTAAGTCCTTACTATTAAATAAAAATAAATATAAATAAAAACAAAGTCTTTTTGGTTTCTGAGTCCGGGTGGATTCATTTATTTTGCAATGCCTACAGTGCATCTAAAAGATGAATAAAAAGTATGTTCACGGTCTAGTTTTTTTGTAACAATAAAAATAAAAAGATTTTAATGGGAGCATTTGATAAACTTTTTAATGTCAACTTATCGCCTACTCTTTTAGCTGTCGAAAGAATTCTTTTTTTAACCCCCGACGCAAAAACGACGGGGTGTTATAAGTTTGACGTGTGTGTGTGTGTGTGTGTGTGTGCGTGCGTGCGTGCGTGCGTGCGTGCATATAAAGTATGTATAAAATAAAAAAATATTTCTTTTTTATTTATTTATTCCATATACATTATACACTCTTATAATCTATATACACTGCCAAACTGCTCAGCAGTTTATCGGCATTATTCGTAAGGTACCTATTAGCAGCAGCGGAGCCGAAGCAGTGCGACAGCGAAAACGAGAACCGCGATCGTGTGCGTGCGCCACGCCGCCAGTCCTCGCCGCCGCAACACCACCGCCCCGCCCCGCCTCTGCGAGTTACATGTTTATCCTATTGGAATCGCTATGGTCGCGGTGGCGTTTCTACAGTTCAGATAGGCGACGGGCGCGCGTCCGCGTCCGCATTACAGTGGATTTGTCGATAAAATTGATCATATTACTGCACCCTATCGGGTCGGCCACCGGTCCGATACGCTATAGACAGATACACTATACAGTGTATAACAAAAGGGGTATGTTAAGCGAAAAACTATGTAAATAGCCCACTAAAAGTAACCTATCCACAAAATTTCAGACTCGAAATCACATATTTATTTTCCAGATAGTATGGAGAATTCCTAAATAACTCAGGAATGTTCATACAATCTTGATAAATAAACATGTGATTTCGAGTCTCAAATTTTGGAAATATGTTCTCTATAGTGGGCTATTTACATAGCTTTTCGCTTAACATACTCTTTCTGTTACAGCCTGTATATACCATATACAGATGGCTGTATCCCGGAATGGGGTAGCGAGCATATTTAACATAGAAGGGTTAGGTGTTAATGGTCAGTGACAAGTTGCTAGTTTATCCTGAGGGGATATCCACAAGTTCCCTAGTATATGTATGGCTACTGTTGTTTACCTAGTCAATGGTACGGAACCATTTCTGCGCGAGTCCAACTCGCGTGGATTTTTTATTGTTTCAACACTACCCGTGGCAATTACCAAGGATCATACACCAAGACAAGACTATTTAAATTGGTCTAAGACTAAATCTTTAAAAAAATTACCAATCTCTCTCTCAAATCAAATCACGAATTTCTAATTGTACGCCATGCTCAGCATACCTGTATTGGAATATGCGGAATCATCGTTGCTATATTTGCTGTGGAAAATACTATTTCGGTATTCAGTGTACGTACACTTTGAACACATTCGAACACTCCTTTTCTCTCTATTACTTTACTGGGTGCTTCCCGAGAGCTTTCCTACGATGGGCAAATAGCTTTTAGTGGTAGTATTTTATTTAACTAACTGTATAAACATTATACCGTATCTGCTATTTACCTGTGAGTCGTTTTATTAGATGTATCTTGTATCTGTGAATACAACCACACAACCGTCTAAAGACAGAATAACAAATCATAGAACTTTATTGAACAGACATAGGTACCAATTTTTTTTTTTTGCTGTATAGTATTGTGTCTCTGGGGGCCAATTCTTGAAAAGTCTCGAGTTGGAACGAAGCTGAAACGCAGTTTTTCCCAAAGTGGGCGAAAACGATTAAATTTTAATGAGAACGGAAGGTGCTAAGGAAAATAAAGGGCATTAAAGGGAGCAGGATCTGGGATTAAATTTTCAAAATTTTGTAATTAATGAACAGCCCATATTAAATCTGTAACTAACTTTGCTAATTATTAAAACTGGGGTATCTTTTAATTTAGGGGTTAATTTCGATTTCTAGAACTTTTATATCGAAGGTAGAATGTTTAGAAACCGTCCAGATATAAGACCTACTAAAAATAAATATTTATAATCCATGGTTGTATAAACATCTCAGTAGTTTATAAATTTTTGAATGTAAGTAGGTGCTACTTGGAAAAATTCATATCCGATGAGGATTTGCGTCAGGCAGGCCGCAAATCAACACCAAATCCTGAGCAATATAAGTTTCGATAGAAATCATATATCGACCCCATAAATAAATATTGGGATATGGACATGAAGATAATGACTCCGTTAAATTCGCGAAGTCAGCGAGAAACATGATATTAATGAGATACCCAAGCATCCGATTTTCGAAACTAGTGACCCGTTAGCATTCCTCGTTCAAAGAATTATAATTGCTATCCAAAAAGGAAACGCTGCCATTATTACTGTTGCTCTGTTAGGCGGGGCCATAGGGTGCTTGAACTTAGAAATAATTCATGTATCTTTTAGGTTTTTATACCCTGAGGGTAAAAACTGGAGCTTCATTACTAAACTTCGCTATCCGTCTTTCGGTCTGTATGTCACTGTATTTATATTCATATAGATCACATCACATCACATTAGCCTATTACAGTCTACTGCTGGACGTAGGCCTCCCACTTTATTGATAATTTTATAAACAAACTAGTGGACGCCCGCGACTCCGTCCGCGCTGGACTACAGAAAAACAAAATGTCGAAATTATCCGGGATTAAAACATTTTCCCGGGATAGTAAGTAGCCTATATGTTAAGTGGGACCTGTCACAATATATTACTGAAAATTGCATCGAAATCGGTTCAGCCGTTTCTGAGATTAGCGTGCACAAACGCACAGATGAACAGACTAACCGACAAACAGACAAAAATTCAAAAAAAATGTTTTTGGGTACTATTGCGTTAATAAAAGTCTTCCATAATATTTTTAGATAATGAACAAAGTGTTGTTGTAAATTAGTAAGGAGCTGTTTCATCTTCATCAATTCAATTCAATTCAATCATATTGCGCCGATGCCATTTATAATGAGATAAGGGCATCAGATGATGATGTAGCCAGGAGGGATGATGGTAGATATACCAAAGCGGTGACGGAATGGTGGCCTTAAGACCGAGGAGCAGACCACGCCCGATGGTCAGACGATATCCGAAAACCTATCGGACCCCAGTGGATGAGGTTAACCCAGGACAGAAGATAGTGGCGTAGTAAAAAGGAGACTCAACAGTGGGTGCAGGAGGCTGATTAGATAGATAGATAGAATTGCAATAAATATTTACGTTTTAAGAGACCGCTATTACCTTTAAGTGAGATAAGTCTTTGTTAACTGTAATATTTTACATTCGTAAGACGGAAAGGGTCGAGGCTTTGCATTCTATCTAATTTAATTACGCGGCCGCTATTCAGCATGGAATTCTCGGATAATTAATTCATATTAGATTACAAGATGTAGAATAGGTATACATACAGGTATAAAGGCTTCAATTAGGAAATTATGGACCAAATGAAGAAAATATTATTCAGATAACATTTATATAACTATTTTAATTTTAATTAGCAACATTAATCATTTACATCTCTTCCGTGCAATGCTAAAGGTGGCTTTGGCAGTTCTGGCCACCTTATTTGCTGGAACACAGCTATGTGTAAGTAATATAGGTATAGTATGTACTCCGGTGTAGAGAGTGCATCTGTGTTTGCTCACACACTTGTGCACTATAATATCTCCAGTGTACCTGGCCAATCTCCGTAGAGGTTGGGCGCCTCGGCCGAAATACGGTCGGAGATGTATGAGAAATATTTTTATCCAAAAAACTTAGAAAATCAGTGTAATGTTATTTATTTAGTAAATATCGGTAAATAAGCACAGATAAACGCATTTAATCACTTCTAATTCAACTAAACGCCACCCAGAAAATATCTATTCACGAACAAAGTCATTTAGAATTTAATTTTGTTTGGAAAGAAAAAAAATTGTACCCGTTTCTTCATCGTCTACCAAAAAGCGGTCCTGCTGCGCTCACCCGTAATCAATTTTATTCGTCGTTAGTCGTTTTATATTATCATTATGCGACCTTTTTTACTGTAAACAATTTTTCTTATCTTTTTTATTAGTGTTGCCCGCGTGAAATGGCCAAATCTATTGTTCTATCATTACCTATACTATATAATGTAAAAGTAGGATGGCGTTTAAATATTTATTAGTCTTTTACTTGATAAATAATGAACGGATTTTGATGAATCTTGATTCGTTTATGTAGCTGGTATATATTATTGTTTATTATTCTTTAAACATTCTAAAACTTCAAATTAGTTACAACGTCCCACAAAACTTGCGCCGTTTAACTGTGGGATTCGTGGTTAATATTAAATACTATATGTACTAGGATCTAGAGTGAGTTGCACGGGATGTTACATTAGATTAGATTAGATTCATTTATTGCATGTCACAGGTTTTGTCATTTTTATCCTTGCGTCTTTATGTAAATATAAATAAATAAATATTCACACACTTCACAACACATTGACCTAGTCCCACACTAAGATCCCTAAGGTCTTGTGTCGTGGGTACTGAGCAACGGTATATAAATACATAGATAAGTATATAAGCATCCATGACTCGGAAACAAACATCGATATTCATCACATCAATGTTTGCACCTACCGGGATTCGAACCCAGGACCTACGGCGTCGCAGGCAGGGCCACTACCAACTACACCAATCGGCCGTTAATGTATGTATATACGAGTACATATAATATACATTAAATAAATAATCGAAATCGGTAAACTGTCTTCGACTTTTAGCGAAAGGTACGATTTTTTAGATAAAATCCGGAGGTTATTTATTCGCCGTTTTTTTTAAATTAGTTACTAACCGGTTGAAAATAGGAAAAAGGTTTCCCAATTTGACAGATATTTTTTATAAAGAGACTAGCGCATACTGCCAAGTTCCCATATACACGTGTATAGTATTCTTTAACGATTTTTTTTAATTCATATTATTTTTTTTTGCAGGAGCAGTAGGCAATGTATCAGTGTTCGCGTCCCTCGTCCTCTCAAGGAAGCTGAAGTCCAGGGTCAATCTGCTCATGATGCACCTCACCATTGCAGACATGATTGTGGTCTTTCTTGTTATACCATTGGAGGTATGGATACATCTATTTGTGGCGTGTGGTGTCGGTAGATTGAGCATAGGGCCACCCCACCTCTGCCATCTGGGTATCGTATGAGGCGATTAAGGGTTTCCGGGAGGGCACCTTCCCCTATTAACAATATAGTCAAAAAATCTGTAATTTATAACTAACAGCATCTCTTTTATTTCCCTCCGTGTGGTTGGACAACATCTCTACAGGGTGTAACAAAAGGGGTATGTTCCTATTTCCAAAATTTCAGACTCGAAATCACATGTTTATCTTTTTCAGATAGTATGGAAAATTCCTAAATAACTCAGGAATATTCATACAATCTTGAAAAATAAACAAGTAAGTGATTTCGAGTCTTAAAATTTGGAAATGGGTTCTCTGTAGTGATCTATTTACATAATTTTTCGCTTAACATGCTCTTTCTGTTACACCTTGTATAATTTGATCACAATGTACATTGAGCGTGTTTGTACTTCCGGACAAACTTTTACATAGGTATACCTAACTTTCCTTTTATCCTTATAAGTTTATGTATAAGTAATGGGAAAATGCTTTATCTACTTACCTATTTCTTAAATTACAAAAGTTATTCGACGAATATAGGTGACAAAAACGAGTGATAATGTCGAAATTATGTCCAAACGCCGTTGCAGCTTAAAAGCATAGATAATTCAAGGCAGAAAACACCATTTGGTTGATTTTTTTTTAATGTAAATAGGCTGATGCTCTAAACAACCTATGATACAAATGCTGTGTTAGTGTTGATAGTAATTTTTTGTGTTTTAACTATAAATAGGGAGTCATCATCATCATCATCAGCCTTTTGCAGTCCACTGCTGAATGTAAGCCTCCCCCAGGGCACGCCACAAGACTGCCATGGGGTGGTATTTGCCCATAGTCACCAGTCAATAAATAAACATTAGGCTTTAGAAATTCCGCATGCCTTGGCCGCTTGATATTTCGGTGAAGTCGGTGGACGCCGCGGCTTGGCCGCTACTGCTTGGTAGCCAGTGCGTGCATGGGCTTAAGGGACTTACATAGCATTACTTTCCTACACGGTCTGCCGACCTATGCGTTATCTAGCACTCACTCAGTCAGTATATTCCATGAAAGATTACATATTACCGGGATCGGCCCACCACTCATTCCCACCTCTGTAATTCCTGTAGGCCAGGATCAACATAGGAAATCCCGGGGGGACCTACCAACGACTATAAAGTATTTAACTACTAGTAAAGGATTACAAACTCCCTACTATGACCCCATTTAACCACTAATTTGGTTTCAGATAGCGTGGCGGACCACCAACGCGTGGTTGGCCGGCAACATGGGCTGCAAGATGTTCCTCGTGCTCAGAGCGTTCGGATTCTACCTGTCTTCGAACGTCCTCGTTTGCATATCAGTCGATAGGTAAGCGGATAAATAGGTATTGATGAAATTAGCTTAGGTAGCTGAAAATCCGAGAAAAGATAAACATTTGAAAGGGATCGGTCCTTGGTATAAATATTATTCCAATTGGTTACCAATAGTTATGTAGTTTATATCTAGTAAGTAAAGAATTTTATCCTACTGTGTCTGTCTATTATAGGTACTTAGCTAATCTGAGTTATAGCCATAGGAGATTTCTCCATGTACCTACCTAAATATTAGTAACTTACATTACAAATGTGATACCAGTAAGTACAAAGAGTAAAATGAAAATTATTGTTTACACTACAATTTCCAATCATTCCTCCTAGGTAGTTCAGCTCCACAAGCCAATTATTTGTCAATTCTTACAAAACTTTGTACAGACTGAAAATATCGACAAGTCTTTATTGTACCTAGAGGTGTGACCCCTGGTAACAGATGAATCTATGTGGAAATGAACTTGAAAGATATACGTTTATTTTACTTCGCATCTGCACTTAAAAACTACACCGCAACTGCAATGTGTAGACAAGACATTCGGGTCGATTACGGTAGTCACACTTCAACCTAAACCTAATCTTAATCGGGTCTATCTCTCTCCGTTCTTAACATGAACGGCTGAGACAGAAAAGGACACCGGGTGTGACTGCCGGAATCGACCATTAGGAATGTGTCAATGGCCTCATTAGTATTACAAGGATGCATCTGGGTATGAGAATGAAAGGAGTCACATTATCTACGGCGACCTTGTGTCATGGGCTGTGTTGGTGACATAATTGTAGAATTTTATTATCCTTTAAATGAGTGAATGTGATTAGCGGTTGATAGACTAGATTTTACTGGCGACGACATCGGTTATAATAGAGGAGACCGTGAAGATCGACCTTCACTGAACTGACTACTCGATGAGACATATTTTTTTATCAAATATAATTTATAAACAAATATGCCTATTATAACTTGCCCATTCATAGCTATTTTTAATTTAATTAATTGTAATCATTTTTTGTAATTAAAATATCTTACCTATGATATCAATTTCGATTGGTTAACAGATCGGTGTAGTTACCTATATTGACTTTCTTATTTACAATTCACATCATTGCTAGGTAGCCATGCACAGAAATAAGTAGGCAAGCCTATCTAGGCATACACTGTGTGTTAAAAAGTATCAGTTGAGATAAAACTTATTCGGTTATCATAAGAGTGAAGATGATGAAAGAAAATTAATTAATATAAAAATAGCTATGAACACTTTTCGATAGGCAAGTCATCATAGACATATTTGTTCATAAATTCTATTTGATAAGAAATATGTCTCATCGAGTTATCAGATCGGTGAAGGTCGATCTTCCACGTCTCTTAAGCCGGCGCCAGACATAGCTTCACTTGATTGAACACTTGTTTGATTACCATGTGTGGCACGAGACTTTGAATATGTGTCCAAAGTTTGGACAAAGATTTGCACTTTGCCATGCGGTATTGGTTTTTAGCGCACATCAAAGCGTTCAAAGTCGAATGTGTTCCAATGTTTGCATAGCCTGCCACACTCACACGCAAAGTCCATTTGCGCGAGCATTATTGAGCGAAACTGTATTGAAATAGTAGTTTAAAGTCATCTAATAGGTCCCTTGTTTTATTACGGTACATTTCACACATCCATTCGCGCTTCCTTCTCGGATATTTCCTTAAATTTTACTGCACACGTAAAAAATAACTACATGCACATCTATCTATATACTTATATTATATAATAATATTATAAAGCTGAAGAGTTTGTTTGTTTGTTTGTTTGAACGCGCTAATCTCAGGAACTACTGGTCTGATTTGAAAAATTATTTCAGTGTAAGATAGCCCGTTTATCGAGGAAGTCTATAGGGTATATAGCAATCCGCCCCGGCTTCGCACGGGTGCAATGCCCCCTTTCGCGGACGAAGTCATGGGCGACCGCTATAATAAATAATAAAATCGTCGTCCATCTTGTTTGTTGTCTACCAGCGTACTGTGGAGAAAAGTCTTTACGAAACATGTCTGGCAGTTTGCGCCAATATGTGTTCAAATGTGTTTTCAAAGCATTCAGTGTACAGTATTCAGTGTGCAAATCTTTGAAGCTATGTCTGGCGCCGGGATTAGACTATTAGATGCTTGAGCTTAATCCCATCCCAACTAATATTATAAATGAGAAAGTAAGTTTGTTAAGAGGTAACAAACGCGTAAATGACTAAAGTCATTTAAAAGAAATTTACAACATAGTTAGTACAGTTCCTGAGAAAGAACATAGGCTTTTTATCCCGAAAAATATTTATTCCCTTCTTGCATTTTTCTACAGACGAAGTTGCTAGCGTTCGCTAGTCTGTAATAATCGATAAAACATTATCCTTGTTTGGCAATCGGGTAATCAATAATAATTTTACAAGGTCTCTCTCCAGTCGTATCGAATTTCCTATCATACTATGAGACTGAGGGAATGATGGAGTAAATGAAATTGTATTAGGCGTTACAATGATACAAATACGTTACAAATGATGGAGTGTCTTGCCCCCTTGTGATCGCGCGGCTTCGGCTTTGTTATTGCTTTTACGTTATCAGGGGTTGTATTTACGCACACCTATACCATTTTTTTTTAATAAGCTGCACTGCTTCCCACTATTGAGCAGAGGCTACTTAATCCTTACACCACACCTCACGGTTGTCTTATCCTAGGGGGCATTGGCCCATGGTCCATTCACGCTGCTCCAGAGTGGGTTACTGAGTTTTTCGCCAGAGCCTCGTTCGTTAGTTAGTAGGACGTTAACGTGCAGATGAGGTTGGCTTGGGCTCCAGATGTTTTAACGAACCCTTCCATCCCATTGTATATTTCATTTAATTTGCGAATGCTACCCTAGAATGGAGATCTGAGGGGTAAGCACGAACCTCTCGATAGTCCGTAACGCTATCGTCAAACTGTCAATTCCCATAGATTTTGCTAGCGAGTCGCGTTACGCCGTGTAAAAAGGTTCGTGCTTACCCCACTGATCTTACCACAGCACAGGTATCCGCTCTATTACAAAGTAAGCATAGGTAAGTAGTGGAAGTGTTTTGTATTGTAAATATAATCCTATTTGCTAATTAGCATAATATTGTTTTGCTTTTTTGACATAAATAGAAAGAGATATATTTCCACATTGATCCGATTATCAATGATGCAAGTAATTAGTAACAAATTGGCCGATTGGTCTAGTAGGTAGTGACCCTGCCTGCGACGCCATAGGTCCTGGGTTCGAATCCCGGTAGGTGCAAACATTGATATGATGAATATCGATGTTTGTTTCCGAGTCATGGATGTTTCTATACTTATCTATGTATTTATATACCGTTGCTTAGTACCCACGACACAAGACCTTAGGGATCTTAATGTGGGGCTAGGTTAATGTGTTGTGTAGTGTGTGAATATTTATTTATTTATTTATTATTTATTAGCTAAAATCCACTCTCTACTACTCTAAAACTGTACCGCTAAACCTCTGTTTCTAACGCGTAAAGTTTAAATAGCATTCTCTGGTACGTTAGAGGAATGTTGATTACAAAACTCAAAGATGGTAAAACTTTTCAGAAAGAGAAACTTGCTCTTGCGTTTCATTGATAAATGAGTTTTTTCCAGTGATGTAATGTTAGCTCTAGGTGATAAGATCGTAACTTCATTTGATCTATAACAACTGTTTCGCTATGCTAAACGTTGCTTAAGGATTTTCCTTGCGATCCTTTTGTTCTGGGTATCCCATTTTTAGGAATATATACAGGGTGATTTTTGGTCGTCAACGTTCCCGAAAACTACGGAATCTCCTCATCATCACGATCATTTTTAGGGTTCCGTACCTCAAAAGGAAAAAACGGAACCCTTATAGGATCAATTTGTTGTCCATCTGTCCGTCCGTCTGTCAAGACCCTTTTTCTCAGGAACGCGTGGAGGTATGAAGCTGAAATTTATATCAATTACTCAGGTCTACTGTCCACTTTTTTTTTTTTTTAAATAATTTTAAACTTACTACCCATTTCCTCATAAACGCGTAGAGGTATTAAATTGAAATTCATACCAAATACTCAGGTCTATAATACCTTTAAGCTGTAGCAAAATCAAACTTCTATGTCAACGCAATCAAAAGAAACAGCAATTTAAGCTGCATATTTTGAAACTCGCAAGTACTCGCAAGGGAATCAAAACCTAAAGGGTACTTCCAGTCGACCTAGAATCTTGAAATTTGGCATGAAGCAACGTTTTATAGCACACATAAAGGAAAAATTCCGAAAACCTTAAATTTTTAGTTACATTACAAAATATATATTTTTTAATAAATATAAACTTATTACTTTTTTCCTCATGAACGCGTAGAGCTATCAAGTTGAAATTCATATCAAATACTTAGATCTAATTGCCTTTAACCCCTTGCAGGTTTGTACGGAACCCTCGGTGCGCGAGTCCGACTCGCACTTGGCCGGTTTTTTCTCCATGGAAGCATACCTGGGAAGTGTCTGGTTTCCAAAATATTAGGGTCCAAAGTTGAGTAAATAGACTGCGTTTTTCTGCATAAATGCACATAGACGCGCGTAGCAGGATTTTTTCACGAAAAATAATTAATATCTGTCTATAAAAAAAACTAACATAAGCACTAGACACTATAAATTTCGCACGACCAAGGAATTAAAAAAAAAAATTCAAAAAAAAAAAAAAATCCCAGCATTTTTTTTGGCATAAACTTACTTTATTTCATGTATAGAGTACGTACCCTTCGTTAAAGGTGGCCACAAAAAAACACCCTGTATATATACATTTACTCCTAATCCGATTCTCTTGTTCTTGCTTTAAAATTCCAGGTCATATTGAGATTATTTTAACGATTTAATTTATTGCGAATTTAGCAGATTCCTTGAATGTTGAGGATATTTTATCCTTTGTTGCAGGTTCTTCGCTGTGGTTTTCCCGCTGAGGTTGGCAGAAGCTCGCAGCAGAAGTAAAATAATGCTTATCATGGCATGGCTCGTAGCTTTCATATGCAGCTTACCTCAGGTACGAGTATAGTTCTCATGTTACTTGTAAAAAACATTTGATTTTTAATAGTTTACTTCATAATCATGGTACCAAGTCAGCCTTTGCCTAGATCCTTTCTCCGTATAAAAAGCTTACAATATTTTTATATGTCGTAAGTAATGTTATATAATAGACTAGTGGGCGCCTGCGTATCCGTCTCCTGGTTCTAAGCTACCTTCGCACCAATTTTCAGCCAAATCAGTACAGCTGTTCTTGACTTATAGGTAAATGGTGTAACTAACACAACTTTCTTTAATATACCTATATAGATAATAAAACTTTATTTTTAATTTTAATTTTATCCTTTAACTTTCATATGTGTGCCGATATTATTTTACTTTTTAAGCTAATAAGGAGTTATAAAACATGATGTCCTACTCATATTTTTCTAATCCACGTGTATACAGTTCTGCAGAAATCTCGTATTCAGAAATAAACATTCCATTAGTTTTTACACAGAAAACCTCTTTATATTTGAAAAACTTACTTCGCTTACTATGAAAGAAATCTGTATTTACAGTAAATATTACGTTTTTGATTCTTTAAATAGAATCATGCGATTAAACCTACTTATTTAACTAGCAAACACCCGTGACTTTGTTCGCGTGAACTTCGTAGCCTGTGTATCATTCTGATTGTTTTTGTTTGTCAATCCAATTCAAATTTGCGATATGGCCTCTTCTCGTTTGTTTACACGAAGACTTCGCCAATATCACGTGTTGTTTGTCCAAAAATTTTGATTTTTTCTTGAACATTTCGACTGACAAAACAAAACAACTACAAAGACCGTATTCAACAATACTATGAAAGCCTTGTCACAGAGATATAGCACATGGCAGAGTGCTAGTCAAGTTCAAAGGAAACTGGCAGGAAGGAAATTGTGTTATTATAAGTACAATTAGTATACGAACATGATACGAACCATTAGCAACTTCAAATCTAATAACATTATTTAGTGTACTTACATATAATTATTGCATGATATTAGATTATAATGAGATTCCATACTGCAAACCGTCTAAAATGTTATGTGAATATTTTTCGTGTAAATTCATTATACTCTTGTACCAAACCATACGAGTACCAACGCCAGCGGCAATCTGTTTTACTTTACGTAATTAGCATAAAGGTTTAATTAAAATTTTACTTTTAAAACGGTAGTAGGTTATTGTGAACGATGATTACTCGTTGGCGCAGCAGTATATTCAGGATGCGGAGTCAAACATCGCAGTTGCTATGTAGAACTATTTATTTATCACTTATACAGTTAAAGCTGCTTCAGGCGATATAACATTCGGGGAAAGAAGCAGCAAGAAACCCGATTCGCCGTAAATAGATTATATCGTTGCAATGTTTTTAGATAGAACAGAGATCGAGCAGAGTAACGTCTTACAAACTCAACAGTCAAGAATAAAGTGACACCATTTAGTTTCTACCCTGCTATTTATACAACCATCGCAACCTCCCAGAACAATATTGCAGGAGTCATAATAGCTACTTTTATAAAATATAGCCTTTAATCAATTGACTTTATATAATAATAATAATTAATATTATAAGGTACGCTATATATTCATATGTATGATGTGGTGCTGACTGTAAACTGTAACACTCGGCCATCCTGCATAAGCCGTGTCCCACGGCGCTCACTCTTAGTGGGTTGGACGAGGATCTGTAAAATAAAATTCACGCAGATTTCAGCTGTTCCCAATAAGTATAATATCACACAAAAAAAGAACATTAAATCACATAGACAGTGTCACATAGACAGCGTCATATGGACAGTGTCACATAGACAGCGTCATATGGATAGTGTCACATAGACAGCGTCATATAGACAGCGTCACATAGACAGTGTCACATAGACAGCGTCACATAGACAGGGTCACATAGACAGCGTCACCTAGACAGGGTCACATAGACAGCGTCACATAGACAGCGTCACATAGACAGCGTCACATAGACAGCGAGCGTCACATAGACAGGGTCACATAGACAGCGTCACATAGACAACGTTATAATAATTATGGAAGCACACTGTCGTTATAATGGCAGACCTGACAGTAAACTGCATTATTCTTTGTCTTCATCTTTTGCAAACGGGTAGGTATGCGATTCTTTCGTTTTGATTCGGGTACTTAAGTCTTATTTCATTTTTAACTGTGTGTACTATAAGTATTTATTTATCTACTTATTTGTAGAGTCAATTATTATAATCATGCATTCCAAGTAGAGAAGTAGTAGCTGATCAATTATAGTGGGCGAACGAATCGCTTAAGTTTGGAGGGTTCACATAGTACATTTTTTTTTGGACAGAAGTTGGCTAACTATTTGGGGCTTATAAGTTCATTGTAATTAACTTTCTGAAGCTTGTAAAAGTACCTACGAGTATGTATAATATTTAAGTTATTATCCTACACTGAAATTATTTTATTGTTTTGTTTATTCTATTTCCCCTTATTTTTTTAAAATATCATCGGTATATCCAGCCAGATAGACTGATGACTTAAAGAATGGAGCTGGCAGTGATTTGACGACAAAATGGGAGATCAAGTAGTGTGACGTGCTCTGGTGGAGGCGTACATCCCGCAGTGGACTGCAATTGGCTGAAAACGATGACGATTCCCCCTTTTTGTACCTAACTAGAAGTATAATAATTGCAATAAATAGGTAGATAATTTATTCCTTTTTTCTATGGATAATTCAGACACAACATCGTCATATAGATCATACGTCACAAAGACACTTAATATTATTATTTTCGGTACAAGCATAGAGGAGAATAGCTGGAACAAGGTCGAAAACTCTAAGGTGTTTCCATTTCTTAAGTAGGAGTAGATTCTTGTTTAGGAGACATAGATTGAATACATCACAATGTGGGTTATGTCACAGAGACTAAGTCACATATACAACATCAAGACAAGTTCTACAGGTTTCAGTTAAAGCTCAGTGATAGACTTTACTTAGTTCTAGGCACTATTCATATCATTGTGTAATATACTTTCCTCAAACATAGCCTTAAACCAGTAAGTTTTAACATTCCCCGTAATTTTTCCTAATTATTTTATAAATTTTACTAGCTTCACATTGAAGTAATATTAGAAATCTAGAACTCAATTGAATAACCTTAATAAAAATTTTCTTACTAGCAGTATCTACGACTTGTTAACACCATGAACCGTAGGTACCTACTTCTCATATGGTACGTTATTATTCTAAGTGATCTACATTAGTCGAACTTATTGAAACTGCACCAGACTTTTGCAGAGGGACATTAAATTTGCTAAATATTTTCACGATGTTTTATTTATATTTATTATGCTATTATGTTAGCATTATTATGTTAACTTCCTGTTGTATTATATCTATCATCGCAAAGTATTTCTATACTGTAATATGAATATTAATTTAACTACCAAGTTACAGTTCAGGTCTACACTGTTACATTTCATTGTAAAATTGGATTATTAAACCATATTACTAAACTGTATTTATTGCTAACCGTTGTGATTCAAACATATTCTTAAACTGCCTGGCTCATCTGGATTGTTAAACTGATTTTGTGAACTTGTATTCATAAACTTGTATTCAAAATTGGTCAGAAGTGGCACCATGTGGTTCTAACGGCCCTTGGTGCTCTGCCTACCCCGTAAGGGATAAAGGCGTGATTATATGTATGTTATATGTATGTATTCATAAACTTTCTATACATTGCTGGGTTTTATTAGTATTGTTAACCTATTCTAAACAGTATTCCTAATCTGTAAACTTTAAATGCATTGCATTGTTTAACAGCATTGCTAACTACTTTGTATTTCTAAGGGACATCGCTTAATTGTATTTCTGAACTGCACCACTAAGTTACAGTGCTAAACTTTATTTTATTTATTTTATATCTTTTTATTTTATATTTATTTTATTTAAATTTTGTATTTAAATTTATTTATTTATTTAAGTTTATTATAAATTTATTTATTTACTTAAATTTATTTTAATTTAACCATTTAATATTTTAAAGTTCATTTATTTATATGTTTAAATTTATTTATTTAAATTTATTTTCAATAATTTATTTTAAGTTATTTATTTATTAAAATTTATTTATTTAAATATATTTATTTAAATTTATTTATTTAAATATATTTATTTAAATTTATTTATTTAAATATATTTATTTAAATTTATTTATTTAAATATATTTATTTAAATTTATTTATTTAAATTTATTTAAATTTATTTATTTAAATTCATTTATTTAAATTAATTTATTTAAATTTATTTATTTATTTAAATTTATTTTAAATGATTTATTTATTTAAATTTATTTTTAATTTATTTATTTATTGATTTATTCTTCAAACTCAATTGTTTAAACTGTACAGTTATCGGCATCTTATACTGTATAGTTAAGTTCACCTGCATCTCTAGACTGTATTGTTAACTGTATCCTCAAACTATGTACTTAATTGCATCTCTAAACTGTATAGTTAACTGTGTAGTTAACTGTATCTCTAAACTATATAAATAACTGCAACTTTGAACTCTATAATTAACTGCAAGTCTAAACTGTGTAGATAACTGCATCTCTAAACTGTAAAGTTAACTGCAACTCCAAACTGTATAGTAACTACAACCCTGAATTGTATAGTTAACTTCAACTCTAAACTGTTTGGTTAACTGCATCTCTAAACTGTTTGGTTAACTGCAACTCTAAAATGTATAGTTAACTGCAACTCTAAAATGTATAGTTAACTGCAACTCTAAAATGTATAGTTAACTGCAACTCTAAAATGTATAGTTAACTGCAACTCTAAAATGTATAGTTAACTGCAACTCTAAGCTGTATAGGTATAGTTAGCTGTACCTATATAGTTAACTGCAACTCTAAAATGTATAGTTAACTGCAACTCTAAAATGTATAGTTAACTGCAACTCTAAGCTGTATAGTTAGCTGTAACTCTAAGCTGTATAGTTAACTGCAACTCTAAACTGTATAGTTAACTGCTACTTTAAACCTAATCTGTATAATCAACTGCAACTTTAAACTGTATAGTCAGCTGCAACTCTAAACTGTATAATTAACTGAAATTCTAAACTGTATTGTTAGTATAACTCTTAACTGTATAGTTAACTAAAACTTTTACTATATTAGTTAACTGCACTTCTAATCGTAGTTAACCGCACCTCTAACTATAGTTAATTGTACTTCTAACTGTATCTCTATAAGTATATTGTTTAGTCAACTGCATTTCTAACCTAAAAAGTGAACTGCATCTCTAGATAGTTTTACCAAACTTTATACCGTATTATAACCGCATTGCTCAATTGCATAGCTAACTACACTGCTATTTGCATTGTTAAACTGCACTCAAAAATTTAATAGGAAAACTGCATATCTAAACTAATAATTTCTAACCAACACTGTTGTGAACTTCAGAAACTCTAATGTTTTAACGCATTGTTAGAGTGCATTATGAAATTGCATCGTTAAATTGTATCCTAAAATTGCACTAGCAAACTGTATTACCAAGATGCATGGCATTATTACGAGTGTACTACCTAATTTATCTATATACCTACTATAGAAACTAGGGTATCGTATTGCTATGCCGCATTTACCTTCCATTTCCTATTTATCACGATTGCTAATAACGGCATACCCGCTAAATATATAAGGATCAAATAATTATATTGTAGTTGCAATGAATACTAAATAATACTTTCGTGTGTCAGTACACATACTCAATATCATATTGTTTCTCAAAAGTCTCTTATCACCTTCCCAAATACTAAGCATGGCGTAGCAAGAAGATGCCAACAATCAAGCCCAGAAACATAAAGCCCAGACAAAAGTCTCGCATTTATGCTACTACACCCCATGGTTTGAATCTATTGTAAGGTGAATATTATTCGTATCATATCTACACATAATATAATAAAACGGGTCGTAACTTATTATGATAACGACATGGATACACGAAAGCCGTATCTTGAAAAACTGTCATAAACTATTAGATTAAAGTTGCAAAATTCACACAGCATATTAAACAAATTACATGTTTCGATCTTACCCAGAATAATCAGCTCCTGATACGCCACAATAGCCAGGTGCTCTTCTGTACGGCCCACAGATTACCCCCGTACGGCCCCAAGCGGTGGCGACGGTCTCCGGAAAAATAACCATGAACATCGATGCATATTAGATCATGAAACAAGAGAACATAATTTAGAACCAAATTATCTTAACGATAATTACCCTAGTGTGGGTAGATTTCAAAGTACCTATATTTTAAATAGCATGTAAGTAAATTACTACAAAACTCCACGTAATAAAAACATGTTTGCTGGTTTGCTGACAAAAATCTTCATTTTCCAACAGGACAAACCACCAATACAATCTACTTATGCATTTATAGTTTACATATTTTAGTATAACAATATTCCCGATTATGGACTGACATTATTGTTTAAATTTAACTAAATAAATCTTGCTAGTCAAACATACCTGCAGTGGTAATTAAAACTTAATAACGGAACATTATTTGAAATACTTAGGTACCCCAATAAAGTCAAACGCATAATAGATACATTTTGTAAAAAGATTTTTGTAAAAATTGATACGAATATTCTTTACGTACTGTTTGTGCAACTAACATAGTTTTTCTTTCTGGTAGGTACGACATTTACGTACGGTAACCTACGCTAACCGTAAACTACACTAAAACAAAAATCACGTACCAACGGTACGGTATGAAGCAAGGATTTTGGTATAAGTATCCACATAAGCAGAGCTAACAAACAAATATATCTAACCTTTAAGTTGTGATGCGGAATCGGCTCCCACTGCAGATGGACATTAAAAGATCTTGACACTGGCGCTCTTAACAGTAACAGCAACAGCATGGAATTTAGGTAGTACAGCAGCATCATTGATTGGGTTCTAGTAATTACATTGTCTTCATCTTCTTGTTTCTCCAGTTTCTTGTTGTTTCATGTTGAATATATTCCAGTTGTCCATAAAAAAAAAAAAATCTCCATCCTTTTGTGTACATTCTTCACCGATTTTGCCATGTTTCGCAAATCTTTTCTTGCAGTCGTCACCCGTGGGCAGGGCGGGTTTATTTTCCGGCATCCCACTTCTGAATTGTGAACGATGATTACTCGTTGGCGCAGCAGTATATTCAGGATGCGGAGTCAAACATCGCAGTTGCTATGTAGAACTATTTATTTATCACTTATACAGTTAAAGCTGCTTCAGGCGATATAACATTCGGGGAAAGAAGCAGCAAGAAACCCGATTCGCCGTAAATAGATTATATCGTTGCAATGTTTTTAGATAGAACAGAGATCGAGCAGAGTAACGTCTTACAAACTCAACAGTCAAGAATAAAGTGACACCATTTAGTTTCTACCCTGCTATTTATACAACCATCGCAACCTCCCAGAACAATATTGCAGGAGTCATAATAGCTACTTTTATAAAATATAGCCTTTAATCAATTGACTTTATATAATAATAATAATTAATATTATAAGGTACGCTATATATTCATATGTATGATGTGGTGCTGACTGTAAACTGTAACATTATATTAATTTGTTTTATATACTGATTAAATACAATATTTATGAGAGGCTATTTGTTTTCTACGTGACAGCCGACACACAATGGGCTGCTCGAATTTATTAGTAGTATTTATATGACGTAGATGGGTCGAGTGGCGTGCCGTTAGGTGTGTCCGACATCTTCCAAAATCCGAAATAAAGAATGCGGCGTGTAGTAAACAAGCTTAATTAGGAATCTCAAACACTTTCACTGTATCTACGCACAAGATTACTAGGATTCTAGCGGATAACGTAGAAACGTGGTAAGTACAAGACAGAGGCTGATTAGCACCCGTGCTTCGCTCCAGACGCAACCAAAAGAACAGAATACCCTCCGGCTCAATTCAAACGATCCGGTGGTCGTTGTAAATCTACAGTGGCGCCCTCTCAGTACTCTGTCTTGTCTTTACCCAAGTGACAGCTGTCCTCCAGTCAGTGATAGCTGTCGACTTGACGTTTCTAACTTCAACGATTGAAAATAGATGGCGTTGGAGATCCGACTGTAGGATATGACATCTTGATCTCCGACACGGCCATTTTGACAGACTACCCGTCCTCGGGTAGAACCGATGAATCTGTGAACAAGATAACTCAAGGAAGTATCTGCGCTCGGCTATTCTGACTTAACTTAAATTTAAAGACTTCTTATTACAATAGTTCATGAAATCACAAAAATCGCTCATCGACCGTCAAGTTCCCAAAATCTTTACGTAAAGACATAAAAAATAAAAGATAAGCAGACTCGCACATACGTTTAAATCAGTCAGACCTTTCCTTCGGTCAACATTACAGTAACAGTTAGTCATATAGCCAGTCCTTCGGCTATCTACTATGGAAACACAGTCCTTCGGTTTCCAACACACACATGTAGCACAGTCCATCGGCTACCTACTACGGAAACACGGTCCTTCGGTTTCCCACACACACACATGTAGCACTGTCCATCGGCTACAGCAGAAACTCGGTCCTTCGGTTCTGCCACAAATACATACTACTGTCTGTCAAGGGTTTGTCAAAGTCACAATTTAAAAAAACCGGTCAGTAACTTGTACATCGCATATGAAAATTCATTCATTTAGACTCTGAGGTCACATTAATTTCGATATCAAAATTACTAGGAACTTGATGGTCTGGCACCCTACGGACCCGATCGTGCGAATATTTGTAGGTTCGATTTGAAGACAAAGATTTTAGTCGGTATCTATCACCATCTAACAATTAAATTTTATACGGTCCTTAAAATTTAGGATCTAGTTTAACTTGATTACGTTTTTCATTCTTAATGAACACATCTAAGACACGTCGTAGACGTTCCAACCCCTGCTCTCCTGTAGAATACAATACCAGCAGGTCATCAATGTAAGAAAAAATATAACTATGAGCTAATTCACCTAAAGCTTTTGCTATAGCCCGCTGATAAACTGAACTGGCGTTCTTTAAACCAAACGGCATGGCACACACAAGGTAAATAATTCCAAAACAAGGCTACAGTATACACAATCCATATAGAGTAACGTCAGTCAAGTAAGTCTAGTTGCCTCAATCTAGCAACTCTTGGAAACTTCCATCCAGCTTCCGTATACCAGTCTAGTCACTTCCATCCAGTGACTCTTAGAAACTTCCATCCAGCTTCCGTATACCAGTCTAGTCACTTCCATCCAGTGACTCTTGAATACCTCTATCCGGTATCCGTAAACCACTCTCAATCAGTCAACTCAACATTAATTTGAACATGACGGTCCATCCCCGTCAAGTTCGCACAGATTATCATCACGGTCACATGTCAGCATGTCATTGGTAATGTCATTCGCAGGCATTCGCCTAAGTCTGTCATGTGCATACTTATAGGTTCTATTGGAATTAAGGGCTTTAAGAACATAACGATTACCTTCAAGTACCTCCGATACCCTAAAAGGACCTCTATACTTCGGATCAATTAATCGAATTTCGAGTTCACCTGTAGTTACACGAGTTTTTGGCAAACCTGTTGTAAAATAACTGGAATATTCACCTAAAATAGTTAAAAGATCTGACTTTTTACAAGAGGGTATATCTGTGTCAACATTACTAAAGTCGTTACTGATACTAGAATCGGTTAAAACGTCACAATTTAAAACTGTCAAATTATTTTGTTTTGAAATGCTAAAATTATTTGTTGACAAGTTAATAACGAAGCCTTGACTCAATATTTCACGACCTAGCATAATATCACTACGCATATACACATCGGGTAAAACATGTAATAAAAGTTCTAAACAATAATCATTAATTTCAACATTACACAGTATTTGCTGGGTGCTGAATACACTGGTTTGACCAATTCCCGTTAGAGAGACAGTTTTAGCAATTCTTTTACCATTGAAACTTGATGCAACGCTTTCTTTTATTAGTGAACACTCAGCACCCGAATCAAAATGAAAATCATAAAATCTACCTTGATTATTAAGAGCGCCGGTCGGTGGTAAAGCGGTAAGTGCAACTATCTTTCGTTGATTCAGACGAATTTGACCTCGGCGCACCTCGAAGCCTAGGTACTCTACTTTTTCTTTCAGGAATGAGCACTTTTTAGGATTTAACGAAAATCCCTTCCCAGAAAGAACTTCTAATACTACCTTTAGTCTATCGAAAGCTTCGTCGATGTTACTGGCCACAACTAGCACGTCATCCATGTACACTACAACGTACTTGTTCACGAGATCGCCTAGAGCATGTACGAGGCTATAGAAGTTTGTCCTATACCAGTCATAGAAACATTGTCATAAATTCGCTTACCACTAAATTTCAAAGCAATCGATTCTTTAACTAAGGAACACTCTGAACCTGAGTCGTAAGTAAATGGGAATGACTCACCAGAGTGACGCAGAGAACCCGAAGGCGCATTCACAATGCACACGTCTACTCGCTTTTCCTTAGCTGGACCAGTTCCAGTGCCGCCGCCGGTACCGTTGTTCCCCTCCTTGATTTTCCTCTTCGGGCAGTCGGATGCATAGTGGCCTTGTTCCCGGCAGTTGAAGCAGGTGATGCGATCGGTTCTCCCTGTAGGTTGGTTGGTCGAGTTATGGTCCCCGTGAAAGGACCTGTGTTTGGACCGGTCATCTTGCTTCTTCGAATTGGCTTTGTTGCGACATTGAAGAGATTTGTGGCCTAGTTGTCCACAATTAAAGCACTTGATGGTCACAGCAGATCCATTAGGTCGGTTTCTTTTTAGGTCGGGTCCATCACGATAAATACTTGATGAATAACTTCTCTTCAGGAACGAGACAGCCTTCAGTTCCTTTTGTAAATGGTTACGCGTCTTGATGTCAGTCGTTATAGCAATCCTCTGAACACGTGGCTCTTGTTTTGAAATATGAGCTAAGACAGTGGCTATTGCTATCTGTTCTGTAGTCAGTCCATTCCACCTTGCCATTAAGGATGTTATGAGGGTAGCGGCGTATGAGGCCAGGCACTCGTTATCTCTCGGTTTCTTGTCGTGCATACTGATGAGAAAGGAAGCAGCAGTTTCAGGACAGTCATACCTTGCTACGAAAAGCTCCTTAAAATCGGCCCACGTCATATTAGGAAACGATATTGAAGACAGCCAAGATGATGCTTCGCCCTTGAGTGCGTGGCTTAACGCGATCATCAGAGAAGATCCATGGCGATGTCGATCTGTGATACACATGTCCGCGGTCGATATCCAAGCTCGGGCGTCGATGTCTCTTTTCTCTGGGTCGAAATCAGGAAGGCGAATAGAGTCCGAAGATGCAGGTAGTTTTATTGCTTGCACCAACGCCAGAAAATTTTGATTTTGTTGCTCGAAGAGAAGACGCCATTTTTCTTCGCTCGAGTCACTATTTGAAGCACGTGTTTCATGTGGGTGATCCGGGTTGCATCCCACGCCTGATGACGTAGATGGGTCGAGTGGCGTGCCGTTAGGTGTGTCCGACATCTTCCAAAATCCGAAATAAAGAATGCGGCGTGTAGTAAACAAGCTTAATTAGGAATCTCAAACACTTTCACTGTATCTACGCACAAGATTACTAGGATTCTAGCGGATAACGTAGAAACGTGGTAAGTACAAGACAGAGGCTGATTAGCACCCGTGCTTCGCTCCAGACGCAACCAAAAGAACAGAATACCCTCCGGCTCAATTCAAACGATCCGGTGGTCGTTGTAAATCTACAGTGGCGCCCTCTCAGTACTCTGTCTTGTCTTTACCCAAGTGACAGCTGTCCTCCAGTCAGTGATAGCTGTCGACTTGACGTTTCTAACTTCAACGATTGAAAATAGATGGCGTTGGAGATCCGACTGTAGGATATGACATCTTGATCTCCGACATATATATAAAACAATAAAGACATACATAGTAATAATATACATACACATAATTATATTAAACATACACACACATATACGTATATACAATACACAATAAATATATATTATACAAGTACAATAAAACTATATTACATAATCCCATTAAATTGCACTATTATCGTGTGCCAGAACTTCTTGCTCCTTTTGCCAGTTAAGTAAGTATTGTTTTAAAATTAAAACTTATTAAAATTTAAAAGTCTCAATAGATTAATGATACTGGTGTATTAGGCTACCAACCAAATAAAACAAAAAACCTATACTACTATATTACAACCATACCAAAAGTTATCGCGTTTGATTAAAATGAAGTAAAGTATAACCCAGTAGCTTATTTCCAGAGCATCGTCTTTCGAGTGATGCGTCACCCGAAACACCACGATTTCGAGCAGTGTGTCTCCTTCGACGCGTTCCCGAGTCCTCAGCAGGAGCAAGCTTACAACGTCCTCTGCCTACTCGTAGTCTACTTCCTGCCACTGGCCATCATCACGGTGTGCTATACGTGCATATTCTATGAGATTGCTGTACATTCCAGACATGTTTCGGGTGAGTTGGCAAAACCGGTGTAGTCATGGTAAGGTGTAACTGCTACATTGCTGTGAACAGATAGTAGGTTGCATAAAGTTCTTCATTATATCCGTACCAGCATTAAACATAAGGTTTGACCATGGAGAAGGTATAAAAGAGGAGACTATGGGACTATGAACTGAGTCGTGTGGCAATCGTGAGGCCATGACGTCATGATAGGGGCGGAGCTTCAGGGCCAGTGTGTGTAACGCAGTTGCTCTAACCACACGCTTATGCAAGTAGTTTGGCTAGTCACTGCAAAGTGGTTTCTATGTAAATGGGCAGGGCTACAGTGTTTTTTTTTTTTTTTTTTTTTTTTTTTTTTTTTTTTTTTTTTTTTTTTTTTTTTTTTTGTGTTGCTCAGCTGCTTTCCCTGCCAATAGGTGCGCAGGGAATTGTGTACCTACTATTTTACATAATTTCGTTTTTTGATAATCGTGGTCGTTAAGCGACCTTAGTTTCTACTTTTAAGTCCTATTCTTTCCAAATCTCATAATGTACCTAACTTTAAGTGGCCTCGGTGTGTTTACTAGTAACTGGGACTGTTACTTAATCTGTGGCTATTCTATTTATTTTTCACTATGGGAGGAGGAGAGGGTAGAGCAGCTTTGTTTTAATTTATTTACATTCTTATAATTATTACTTACTTACTATTTCTTATTTCTAGATATCCTTACATTTATGTTTACATAGTGCCTTATTGGCCTGACTTACATCTTAAACCTTAAACTTTTCCTACCGACCCAATCGTTAAGATTGCGCTTCTAAATTGATTTATTACTTAGCCGACTAAACTTGAAGTATATACTCATTATATACTTGGTTTGCGTCCTTGTTCACCTTGTCTTGTTCCTCTCAATTGCAATTTTCGCTATCTCCTTGCAGTATTCCAGAAAGTCGCCCCTAACCCCGCTGTCGCTTATGAGGTACCGGATATTTCCCAAAGATATCTCGGCGTTCATTGCGCATTCTGCGTTATATCGCCTAAGTGCGAAGCCGGGGCAGCTCACTAGAATATGTGGGACTGTTTGGGCTGTTTCAGGCTCGCAAAAGCAAGATGGGTCCTCCTTACACTTGAATCTGGCCAAGTATTCGGAGAACCCACCGTGCCCAGTCAAGACCTGAACCAGTATCGGGTCTAATTTAATTTTCCAGATTAGTTTGTACGCGGCCACCGCGTCCGGCAGGAACAGCTTCGTGACTGATGCGGTCCCCTCGCTCCGATACCGCTTGTCCCACTCCACTATCGTACCTTCTCGGATCTTCCTCCTGGCGTAGGACACTGGGAACGCATCGTAGTCTGGACTCTTTTTGCTATGTAGAGCGGCTTCTTTTGCAAGAGCGTCCGCTCTCTCATTGCCCTCCAAACCGACGTGTGCCCTCACCCAGTACCACGCCACGGTCTTTTCCCTTCGCTCACATTCAACCAGGTTTTTGCGGATCTTTACGATGAGCGGGTGGAACGGGCTACAGTGTTAGGATGCTCCTCTCGTCCCATACTTCATATTTTTGTATGAAAATATACTTGGCCGCTGCTCCTCTTTTATTTCTTCTCCATGGGTTTGACCAACGTTCAGACCGTAAGATTCTACTTACTCAGTGAAGTGACATCGCATGAGAAATGAGATTATTGCACATTTATTTTAATTTTGACACTAGGTTAGTTATTCAATTTTAAACTTATTAACATGCAATGCGATTAAAGACTCGCGTCAGAACAGAAAGCGAACGTGCAATCCCAGTCACTGGTCTGTACCATCGAATTTATTTCATGTCAATACCCGAGGAGGGTTTGGCGTCAGGCAAGCAACCAGCAGCAAAACAAGCTCCGAATCCTTGGCAGTGTGAGTTTCGAAAGAAACTATATTTCGCCGTTTGGGAATGTGATAAAGGCAGGAGGCTGATGATGAAACATAATGCATGTTTCATACAAATAACGACTTTTCTATAAGCAGGACTATTCTTAGTTGCACGATTTATTCAAGATGTTTTATTCTCAGACTCGTCACCGTCCACTAACAGTCGGATCAACCTTCGACGGTCAGACCACAGACCGCTGGAGCGAGCTCGCAGACGCACCCTGAGGATGACGGTCAGCATTGTCACCGTGTTCGCTTGCTGCTGGCTACCTTACGCCACCATGACTTTGTGGTAAGCTCTAAAGTTAGAATGTCACAAGTATAGAAATAGAAATTATAGAAAGAAGGAAGTAATGGAAGGTCTTTCGTCCTAAGTCTTGTTTAATCGTCGTATTTCAATCAATTCACAAATTCCATTCATATTGTTATACATACACATAATTACGCCCAATATTTTTAAATTTTATTTATTAAGAATTTATATACTATTTTCTTTATACAGGGTGTAATAAAAAGGGTATGTTAAGCGAAAAGCTATGTAAATAGCTCACTATGAAGACCCTACTTCTAAAATTTGATACTCGTAATCAAATGTTTATTTTTCAAGATTGTATGAACATTCCTGAATTTTTTTAGGAATTCTCCATACTATTTGGAAAAATGAACATGTGATTTCGAGTCTGAAGTTTTGTGGGTAAGTTTCATTTTAGTGGGCTATTCACATAGCTTTTCGCTTAACATACCCTTTTTGTTACAGCCAGGCAAATACTGAGATATTGAACAACATGGAGGAAATAAAATACCGGAGAGAGTCCTATTAAACAAAAAGTGTGACATCCCTATTATGACAGTTTTTCAAAGTATGACAGTCGACATCATTTGGCTACTGACGTTTGATGTGTGAAGCTCGTTTTCGCAGTGCAATAAAATATAATACAATGCCGTCGTGCGTTGTGAAAATCTGTCGAAACAATAGCAGTTACATTAATAAAAGTAAAGAGATAGCATTTCATAGGTAAGAATGTAATAATTTATATCAATTGCAGTCTTTTTAGACAAAAATTATTAATTGTTTTTAAAATTGAAAACGTTGTTTTTACCCACCAGTGTTGTCATTTAAAAATGGGGAATTACCCCAGAAGTAGGGTAATTAGTATGTACTAACTGAAAATTAAAATTATAACTCAAAGAAAACATTTATGCAGGTATTTATGATACAAAAGGTTAAGAATTTCCCTGTCAAAGTAAATGTCAAATATCTATTACATCTAGGTTCTAAACTGCCATTAAACCGGAAAGGATTTTCTTGACACAATTTAAAATTAAAAGTTTTGTGAAATAACACGAGAACTTTCAAAAAATTTATTCCCAACTGATTTTTTCTTCTTGAGAATAGATCCAGAAATAGTATCTAATGGTCATATATTTTTTTTAATGGGGTAAATTTTACGTCATAGATAAATGCGGGCAACCCTATTATGACAGACCGCCGCCATTTCTACATAACAAATGTTTGTTCTTGAAGGCTACCTCCGGTATTTTTATTTCCTCCATTCTGAACAAGTACCATTGTTTTGAGTTATACGACAGTGTTATTACTCGCAGGAAATTAATATTTGATTTGAATATACGCAATGTTTGCTTTCCGCGCCAGTTGTATCGGGCGATCCTGTGACTAATGAAATGGGTTTATTGGTTATTGTGTGATACATTGCTGTTTTTTGGTTCACTTGTGACTCTCCTTTGGGGTTGATCATGATTTTTTTAAATCATCCAAAGGTTAAAATTTTGTTTTTAAGTCATTATTTAAGGCCTACTTAAACGAACCACACTATTTTTTTTTTCTGAAAAAATGAAAAAAAGTCGGAAAATTTCTGAATTTTCCTTCGAAAATTTTCACTGGTTTTCATCTCAGAATCATGGTCTGAAGTCACCATATAAATATTTTCCTGGCTGTCACAAACACCTGTATATGACATAATATTATAAAAGCCTAGACAATTAACCCACTGTACTATAAAACCCTTATTTTTAACCGACTTCAAAAAGGAGAGGTTATCAATTCGTCTGTATGTTTTTTTTATTACTTTTTTATTTTTTATATGTGTTACCTCAGAACTCCGTCATTTATGAACCGATTTCATTATTTTTTATAGTTGGTCATGGTATGCTTCCAAGTTGGTCCCATATTCACCATACGAGTATCAGGATCTGATAATGGGATCTTGGAGAAATCGAGGGTAATCCTCAAATATTGTAGGCACATGTAGTCTGTTTTTATACTTTCACTGAGCGTTTTGATCACCTACATATAAAACGTAACATCTGATGATGGAATCTCTGAGGAATCTAGGGATATCCTCAAATATTATAGGCACGATAGTCGGTTTTTAGATTTATATAGAGAATTTTGGTCAGCTACACATAATATAAAGGAAACGAGGGTCTGATGATGGAGCCGCCGAAAAACAGATAGTGGAACTGTTTAGTAACAAAATCCACCTATGGCAGGGGGAGGACTACGTCCAGTAGTAGACTGCAATAGGCTTATGAAGATGAAGATAATTGTGTTAAGTCGTGTCCGAAGTAAGATGGTTGTTTACAGAGGAAGAGGTAGACATGAGAGTAACGAGATGACGGATAATAGGGATGAATGAAAGAAGACCTACCTACCTACATATTGCACCGACCTCAAATGATTGGGAACAGGGCCTGCCCAGGAGGAAGAAGGAGTGTATGTTGCTTATATTGTCAGACGTAAAATTTCAAAGCCTAGTCATTTCTCGCTTTAATCATTTGCTGGCATCTAAATCTGACAATATTATACCTTCTAAACTTCGTACATGGCTTAAAGCAATATATATTAGCCCTTTAACAAAATTTTCATAGGGGAGGAAGTCGGTTTTTCGTTCTTAAAATTTTTATTATTTAAAAACTATGAAATCTTTCAAACTAAAACCAAAATAAATTAAATAGATTTTATTTATTTCTTTTTACGCACCATCTTTACAGATAAACTTAACCTAATGTGATAGTGCATCTACTTGATAATATGTAACGATTACCTAGATAACTGACGGCCGATTGGTGTAGTTGGTAGTGACCCTGCTTGCAACGCCATAGGTCCTGGGTTCGAAACCCGGTAGGTGCAAACATTGACATGATGAATATTGATGTTTGTTTCCGAGTCATGGATGTTTCTATACTTATCTTTGTATTTATATACCGTTGCTTAGTACCCACGACACAAGACCTTAGGAATCTTAATGTGGGACTAGGTCAATGTGTTGTGAAGTGTGTGAATATTTATTTATTATTATTTATTTATAACTGCAGCAAACTAATTAATCCCCAATCAATTGTAACCAAATTCTAAGCTATTTGCTAATTAAAGTCAATTTCAATAAACGATTCCCACGAATTCTCTGAAACTGGAATAAATGGAACAATGCGATGCCTACGCAAATTATGACAAATCTGCTTAGACCGGGAATGACGTCTTCATTTTAATGATACGCAAATTGTTATTGATAAATAGGTACCATCGTTTAATTTATACTATATATATAGATATACTCTGTTGATTTGGGTTCACCATGCCTGAATCATAGGTGAGAGTAAACAGGAAATTGAGTTCAAAACATTTTAAAACTTACTTCACTATCGTCGTTCCTAACTTGGCAAATTTTAAACCTGTCATGTAGAGAACTACGAGTACATACAAATTTTATACTCATGCAAGCTGAAATTGTAAAATTTTTGAAAATTAGGAAGGGAAAAATAAAAACAGTGTAGTGTGGGTCTGTGCCTATTGAGTATGTTGAGACCCATCTCACCAACAACGGACGAGGAGTGCGGGAGGCGGCGGTTTCCGGAGGGCATCGGTGCCGGACTCGCAAGACGGATGCTACCGACGTCGGACAATTTTATTCGTTTTCGTTTTTATTGATTTATATGTAAACGACATTAAACCAGCATAAATACAGTCCGCTACTTAATTTACGAGTACTATCATCTAAATTCAATACGTACCGACGAAGCACTAATTACTCAAGTGTGACTGGCAACTCTTAGTTTTTAGAAACTAAAACGCTTTTTTTTACAAGTACGAGTATTTTCTTTTTTCCAGAGAAAGACTGAAATAGATTTTAATTAGTGGTTCGATAAGTGTTGGCGGGCTTAATCCTATTAACCCTATTAATCCTACTTCTATCCATCTTTAAATGTCTGCTTCTATTCTACCTGTCTACCTACTACTTTTGATTTAGAACTGTTTCTATCCTATTTCTATTGTATTGTTCTTTGTCTTTTTTCTGTTCGTGTACTCGTATGTGTAATAACCAAAAATAAAAACTATTCTATACTAATATTATAAGCGCGAAAGTTTGTGAGGGCGTATGTATGTAAGGATGTTTGTTGCTCTTACACGCAAAAACTACTGAATGGTTTTATGATGAGACTTCACAATAATACAGGATGATTTTTGGTCGTCAACGTTCCCGAAAACTACGGAATCTCCTCATTATCACGATCATTTTTCTCCATGGAAGCATACCTGGGAAGTGTCTGGTTTCCAAAATATTAGGGTCCAAAGTTGAGTAAATAGACTGCGTTTTTCTGCATAAATGCACATAGACGCGCGTAGCAGGATTTTTTCACGAAAAATAATTAATATCTGTCTATAAAAAAAACTAATATAATCACTAGACACTATAAATTTCGCACGATCAAGTAATTTAAAAAATTTTTTCAAAAAAAAAAAAAAAAAAATTCCCAGCATTTTTTTTGGCATAAACTTACTTTATTTCATGTATAGAGTACGTACCCTTCGTTAAAGGTGGCCACAAAAAAACATCCTGCATAATTTACATATGAGAATAACATATAGGCTACTTTTTATCCCTGGTAAATAATTTTATCACAGATAATTTCGACATTTTGTTTTTTATGCAGTCCACGCGGGCGGCTTCGCGGGCGTCTACTACTATACTGTATATAAAATACTAGTGGCCGCCCACGGCTTCGCCCGCTTGAGAGTGTATTATTCCCATGCAAGCCGGGGCGGGTCTCTAGTTATACATTATAAACCTTCCTTGTAAATCACTCTATCTATAAAAAAAACCGCATCAAAATCCGTTCCCTAGTTTGAAAGATCTAAGCATACATACGGACAGACAGCAGAAAGCGACTTTGTTTTATAATTATGTAGTGAAGAGGACTGTTAGTAGTCGAGAATGACCTTAGCCATATAAATCGAGATTGATCGGCCTTTTCTAACGCTAAAAAGAGATTATTTTTAAATATTTTAAAATAAAAAAGTAAATACCTACGAGATATATTTACTATTAGCGTCTTAAGAAAATCAAATTCTTTATTTTACAACACATGAAAATTTCTACAGAATTGTTATCCATACAAATATCTACTACAAAGCGGAAGGGTTCGTTTGTTTGTTTGAACGAGCTAATCTCAGGTCTCTAATAGTCTAACTAAATTTAAAAAATATATTGTATCTACAGTTTTTATCGCAAAAAATATTTTTTTTACAATTTGTTGTGTGTAGGTAATGAAATTGTTTGGGAAATTGCTGGGCCCAAAGAAGTGAAAGTTTTGTATCTACTTGCGTTCTGCTTCTGTCGACATCGACATGGCTTTACGGCACATACATACATACAGTACACAAGGGTAAGAGTCCTTAGTACAATTACCTAAGGAAATGATTATTTACTTGCTCAAAACATAGTATAATGAAGTAACTATTACATTTTTACATCAGAGAAAAACCTGTTGTAGATACCAGACCAATTGTAGATGGACGCCTGCCATGTTGTTGTAAAAAACCTTATTATCCCAGGTATATGATCGACCGCCAGTCAGCCGTGCACGTGACGTCACGGCTCCAGGACCTCTTCTTCATCATGGCGGTCTCCAACTCCTGCATGGATCCCCTGGTATATGGAACGTACACCATTGGCTTTCAGGCCCTGAAGAAGACTTTTAAGAAAACTTTCAGTCTGTATAAAACTTCGGAACCAGCTGGTAAGTGTTCAGTTAGGAATTCGCTTATACAGGGTGTAACAGAAAGGGTATGTTAAGCAAAAACTATGTATATTTCGATTCTCTCTATATGATTTAGAGTCTCAAATTTTGGAAATAGGTTTTAGTGTGCTATATATTTCCAAAATTTGAGACTCGAAATCATATAGTCATGTTTATTTTTTAAGATTTTATGAACATTCCTGAGTTGTGTAGGAATTCTGCATGCTATCTGGAAAATAAACATGTGATTATAGTTTGAAATTTTGTGGGTTCATTCCTTTTAGTGGGCTATTTACGTACATAGCTTTTCGCTTAACATACCACTTTTGTTACACCTTGTATATAGCCGAATGGATTAAAATGGAATGGAAATATTAACATGTTCTATAAACCTTTGTTGATGCGGGGCTTCACTAGAATACACAGCTGTGTCTCTTGCCGTGCAAGTCGTAAGAGTCGACTTAAGCCCCAGCCACACGAAAAAGACGCATGGCGAGGACGGGGCGCGGACCCGTCGCAGACAGGGCGCCGTCACGACTTTTTAAAACATATAGAAAAGACAAGAAATGGGCGTGACGGCCGGCGCACACTGGATTTTTCCCGGCATTCAACCGTCCGATTTTGATACGACGACATGTCTTCTTCTGAAGATGGAGATGTATTGGCACTGGTATATTTCGCTAATCTGCAGAGGGTTAGACGTTACTGGGTACATCCGATATGGCTAAGCAATCGACAGAATAGAATTTTTTAATCCACATCACTAGTTCCTTTGTTTCCAACTTAACACGTACTTACTTAAGTTGTTACTTTGTTTATTTTAAAAATTAACTTTAAAGGTATTTTAGGGGTTTCGGAACACTGTGCTACGTGAGAACCTGCTCTCCGCGTCCTTTCCGCTCCCCCGCTTGCCCCGCGCAGGCCCGCGCCCGGTGCGCCCAGTCCTTTCTACTCGTATATGTTTTCCAATCGGGCGCTGACGAGTAAGCGTCGTCGTGTCGGCCGTCCCGTCTTTTCGGTATGTTTTACGTCGCGACGGCTGTATACATTTTTATCCATACAATACAAACATGCATTTCAATGGAGATAAATAAAAACAATTATTAATAAGCATGCCGAAAAAAAGGCCAACACTCAGCATAATGCTACAGCAAAGTATATATCTTGCACGGCAGACCAGTTTTAGTATCTTTTGTGTTTCTTTCACAGGTATTTTGGGTTCTGGACCGCACTCGAGAATCTCGGCAGTAAGATCAAATAATGTAAGTCATTTTGCGAAAAATTTTACGTTTTAAAGTCCCATAAAAACACGTAACTAAATATCCATGGTTAGAAAATTCATGTTTAATATACGGGGGCTACTGCATCCTCATAGATAAAAAAAAAACTCTTGAAGAAGAGGATGAAATGGGGATTTA
The DNA here is from genome assembly GCA_014607495.2 of Carposina sasakii. NCBI lineage: Eukaryota > Metazoa > Arthropoda > Insecta > Lepidoptera > Carposinidae > Carposina > Carposina sasakii. Next base: position 1,810,361 of record CP053163.1, on the reverse strand, counting down.
AAAAAACGTTGATTAGACTCTTTGTGGTTTTAAGTAGGTAAAATAACTTATGCGTTATTTTATTTAAAGATGACTAACAGCCAATTTCAATAACTTTTTGCATATATCAGATTATTTAATCCATTCCATTGTTTTCATACAAAATATCAAACTTGAAATTTAAAAATTCCAAGACCTTATGATACTCGTATCTAGTATATTGAAATTGGCCGTCAATTAATATAAAGATGAGTATAGATATGAATTAGTTTGCTCTTTCTTTCAGTGTATTTTAATACAAAATACTTTATTTACACAAAATACACCTTATATAAGTTGGTGTTAGTTTGCTTTAGTTAGAGCCTATTATTTTGCCGACAAGGGCATGCAAAAATTCCGTGTTCTTAAAAATAATTTATAAAACAAATTTGTGTATTTTGAAGAGATCTCTCTTAAAAAATCACGTCATTTATTGAATTCGTTATTTTGTTTGTGTAGGTATAATGAAGAATACCTAATAAAAAGAATTTGTTTCTCTCCTTTTTTTTCAATGTAGTTATGTAGTTTCTTAAATAAAAATTTATTTTAAATTTAAAGTTTAATTGCACATGTTACCCTGTTTGTTAACAATTTCTCTTTACTTGCTTGGCTTGCTGGAAGAGATCTCTGGTAAAGATAAGCTTGCCATTGCACATACATACATATACCCTTTAATAGTTAAAAATGTCTCTTCCTTTGGTTAGTTTGCTGGAAATAAACTAACTCTACATTGAAAAAATGAGAGAAACAAATGACAGCACAGTTAAAGAAGTAGTCCTTCTTATTAAATAATTTATGAAAACTTTTATAGTTTCTTCCTTCGCAGGTACATTTCAAGTCGAGGTATTCTGATCGAGAATTCAACCCCACTTCCTCTGACCACAGTTCGACAAGAGACGGCACATTTAGACAATCGAGTCGTTACCGAGTTGTTTTTACTATCTCGCCAACGAAAAATAACCACCATTGTTATAATTAAGAAAGGTTACGTAACTACTACCATATGTACCGGAATCGGCCTACTCGTATCAATCGCCTCTGCAACTCCTGTAAGCCAGGATCAAGAGGCGAGCAGATAAATGCAGAAGACTAGAAACACTCTGGGAGATCTAGCACATGACTCTTAAAGTATACAAACTAATAGAAATGACAGAATGTGAAGAAACGCTAACCTCTATACTGTGACTGTGACCAATCAATTCAAAGTGAATCTTCGATACTAACTCGATCGGGTCTACGTTTCAATCACATTGTGACGTGATATCATAAAAGCGACGGCTACGTGATTGGTTAACCACGATTGAATGAAAGCGGAAAACTCAAGCTCTTCGTTGTATACCACGCTTTGTTTTGTTATATTTTACCAAATTTTAAAATACCAGATCTGTTTGAAGGGTTCAGAATGCCAGTTTAAGCGCCCCTTAATATAAAATAAATCATTTTAATGATAAGCTCTTTGGATAAAACCTAGTAATGGTCTTAGGGCAATTTGGATTGCGTGCGCTCTTCAGTACCTGTAATTAATTATATTGTATAGAGAGAATAATAAATTCTTGGTCTTTGTTGGAAGAAGGTACTACTCGTATATATTACTTCCCTGGGCGGTATTTATGCTACAAACACATGTACTTGTACATTTTTCGCTCCGAGGCTATGTTAGAAAAATCTTGTATTTTCGGTTTATTTTTCGGAACCTGACCCGAAATCCTAACCCGGTCATCAGTTAGGTTAGGAATTTGAAAAAAAAATTGTTCCGAACGTAACCCTCTCCCTAACCTGACCCGACGTATCATTCCTATCGAAACCCGGTTGCGAAGTGTGAAGTAAAATAAACGTAAGTAAATCTTTCTCTTTTTTGGCGAACTTTGCACCTGCACTTCAGATTGTGTTTCTCGTCAAATAGCGACGATAAAAGCTCACTTCTTACTAAGTAGAACTCATCAAAGACTGAGAACAGGTGAAACATATGTATGATATTTATATTTCCGTTTCAGCCAACAATTCTGTGAGGAAAAAGTTTGTGACGATAAATATCCGAGTCCGCGGGAAAAACAATCTATGTTATACTATATATACCTACTTTATTTTTATATTTTAGTAAATACTTATATTTTAGAACGCATTACTAGCAACATAAACAATCGCTATGTCATTGAATTTACTGGTATTTGAATCACCTTAACATTTATAATTTTCATATATAATTTTTAAAACATCCTATCCGCATTATTGCAAAGGACTTTAAACATCACCTAAATTTGACATACCTATATCGTAACATTGTTTAAGTTTTGACGTGGATTAATAACACCGAACATATAACTTATTATTATGACTATGGCGTACTAACAGCCCAGGCGCTAGGCGCCTCCATTAAAATAAAATGTTTTCGGGAATCTAGCTAATTAATCGGCTTTTTAATTGTCTTAATCGTTTAAATAAATATAAGTTAAGCTTAAAGTTAAGTAAGTTATATAAGTATAAAAAGAGTGTGCCTAGAAGTGACACTCTCCTTAGATGCTCATACCTACATACCCGGGAGTTTTAGTCGTTTGTTTCCACAAACGATTCGAACTGGTGCGAATCATCCAAGTACTGTTTCTGAATTGGGCAATTCACACCGCAGTGGTAACTTGTAATGTTTTATCGAAATGGGTCGGTTCGGACCACGGGACAAAATTTTAAACAGCCTTTTAAACCTTTTACTCTGTAAAAAAAAAACTTACGGCCAATTTCAATACTAGAGATCATTAAGAAACTCGGATTTTTGTAAATTCCTAATTTGAAATTTTGTATGAAAACAATTAAAAATTTCATCTGAAACTTGCAAAAAATCTCTCGAAAACCTCCAATCCATTCATATTCCATTTAGCCGTCCCATGTTAAAAGGGACAAAATGGGGTAGCCAGAACTGCAGAAAGTAAGGGGATCCTATTGTCACAATTACCATAGAGGCACCAGATTTAAAATTACCATAGATGCTTGCTCATCGCATACCCTTAAATTACTCGACAGAAATGGTGCTAAAGGGCGTATTTTAAGTTTGTTTAAGTTTAGCGTAGTAGCTAATTAGGTATATTAATTAACCCGAATAATTAATATTTTTTGTATGGTACGTATTTGAACAGCGATCAAAAGAGTTTCGCTTCTAGGTACTTTTTTACTCTTTAATTTATCAGAGTGTTTATGTACGAAGTATCTTTTAGGGTCTGTGCCAAAGCCAACCCTCGCAAGGATTAGTATATATTTGCCAATAATAAATAGATATTATATCCGCAAAAACCCCAGTATCCAAAGAGCTTATAAACGTTTGATTTGGGAATAATTCCTTTTTGGGATGGGTAAATACCTACCTAAGTATTTTTTGAGTGACAAGCCTGGGGGTCTACTCTGAAATGCCGCCTTCGAATCTTTCGGTCCGACCGAAGCCCGACCGAATCGAAGCCTTTGACCCTACTACGAAATTGCTTCGAATGTTCACAACTCATTCGGAACCATAGAGAATAATTCACATTGACTAATATTATAAACTTTCTATTATCTAGCCTTATACCTGTAAAATAGAGTTCGATCGGACCGAATGAAAAAACGGCCCGACTGATCCGATCGAAGGAAGTTGGTAGTAGGAAACACCTCGATATTCGGCCGATACTTAGTTTATCATCACTTCAGAGTAGACCCCCTGAGTCCTTTGCGATAAATATTGGAAGTTTACATTAAAGAGACTAGCTGACCGGAGGCGATAAACTAGCAACTTATCACTGATCATTTACATCTGCCCCGCTATTTTAAACATGGCCGCTCCTTTATGGTCCTGTAGTTCTGCCATCTCAGGAACGCAGCCATTGTATAAGACCACTACTACTATTTTGTGAAATTTACTAATGTTCCACTAAACTTATAATATTTATACTTACATGTTCCTTTCTCTGACAATAATACTTTTTTTCTATTACGGTAATAAATTTCGACCAAGGTAATCTAATACGAGTATTACGAAGAGGAAAACTCCACGTTTTGTTAGGCTTTCATGGTCACAAAAAATGTGTGTTTTTAGGAACTGCACGGATTAATAGTGCCATCAACTGTGGGTCTATCGTCTTATCGCACGAGGTACGATTCATACCGCGGTACAAATCGCCCAAGAGTCGTTTTTAAATGGGTTCTTTTACACCGTGGTACGAATCGCCCAAACACTTTCCTGAATGAGTCGATCGGAACCGAAATGGGTAACATAGGCTACTTTTTACTCTGAGAAAATATTTCGTTTAGTTTTTTCTGCAGTCCACTAAGACAGAGTCGCGGACGTAGTAGTCTATAAAATCTTTGCCGCCACGTTCACGGAGAATCTTGTTGCTTTGATCCATAGTCAAAGCTTTGTAATGACTTGGCGGTGACACATGACATCGTAATAGAGATAACTCATTTGTTCTTGTCACAAGCAGACTGAATCCTTGACGACCGAATACTTTAGAATTAGATACCAAATTACTTGGATTACTTTACCGGGTGAACCTTGGGTGAACAAAGAAAATCTTATAATAATATAGGTATACGTAGGTACTATGTACATACTATGTAACAAAAGGGGTATGTTAAGAAATGCTAGAAAAGCCTACTATTTCATATAATATTACATTTCAATTCGGATTGGATGGTGGATTATTTTCCAAAACAAGTCAGGAATGTTTAATTCGAACTTGAAAAACATGAAAGCGATTTTGAGTCTCGAAATTTGTGAATATCTTGAATAACAACATTTTAGGTATTACTCTCAAATTTTAAGAGTAATACCTAAATTAAATAATTTATCAAAAACAGCTTAGTGGATGCAACTGTAGATATATAATTTACCAACTTCTAGAATAACATAGGTACCGATAACACAGATATCACACACGCAAACATTACTTCATGTTTTGGTGGCATCTATTATGTTCATGGCATCACATAGGTATACCATGTTCAGGTTTAAATATTATCTTTGATCTGAATTCTTTGAGCAAATGTACCTTAAAATAAACAGTTAAAATTAAAGGTTAAATTACGAAGAGTATGTATGTTGTAATTATGATTAAACATTTCGATTGATTGATTGAATTTCTTCTTAAAGTGTATTAAGTATTTTGTACTTTACAAATCGTTAAGTCAAAATCACACGTATCAATACCCCTCCCGACCCGTCCACCCAATGGACTTTCCCACTGGTGGGTGGACGGGTAATCGTGAATTACCCGTCCACCCACACAATAGAGCTTTCATCGCCATTACGAGTCCGATATCATATAAAGTAAGTTTAGACCAAAAAATTTTTTTACACAAAATGATATGTTTAATTTTCCCCCCTTCTGTTACATTCTGTATAAAAGATATGATCCGTGTAATTTCGGCTTTACGTAATTGACTACTATAAAACTTTATAGAATAGGTTGTACTATACCTAACTGTTATTTTAATTATATTTTAAGTACCCATGTGGTTTGATTTTGTAAATATTATTTTTGTTGACAAAACTATGTGATTTCAACAAAAAATATACTATATTTTTGTACAAAAATATAGTATATTATTTTTGTTGACAAAACTATGTGATTTCAAGAAAAAATATACTATATTTTTGTACAAAAATGTTCTTAAGTTATAAATAGGTATGTAGTTTAAAGTTATTAGTGTTAAATAAAAATATACATGTTTTTAATGCTCTTGTTTTATTTTTAAATTTATCTAATGGGAACATCACTACATAATTTTATAAAACAACGTCTTTCTGTCTGTCTGTCTGCTTAGATCTTTAAAACTAAAAAATGGATCTTGATGCGGTTTTTATTAATAAAAAGAGTAGGTAATTCAAGAGGAAGGTTTATTTATATGTATAACTAAGTATCCGCCCCGGCTTCGCGCGGGTGCCATACCCTCTCACGCGGATGAAGTCGTGGGCAGCCGCTAGTTAGACTAAAAAATAAAATAAAAATTCTTAATACAGTCAAAATAAAGAAGGGGATGGGGAAATAGACTGAGATATAAAGTACCGAATTAGGATGGATGAAATGGCGACAGGTCACGGGAGTTACGTGCGATGCCCGGATGCCGTTAAAGCTAAAAGGTTAGGTGTACAAGACCGTACTCGTAATTCGACCTGTCGTCTTGTATAGATCTGAATGCTGGGGCGTAAAGAAGAAGGATTAAAATCAATTGCATGTAAGCGAGATGAGAATGTTGAGATGGATGTGTGGAGTTACAAGAATGGATAAAATAAAAATGAGTATACGAGTATAAGAGGAAGTCTGAAAGTTGCGCCGATCATAGACAAGTTACGAAGTAACCGTCTGTCTTCGTACGGGCATGTAAAGCGACGGGATGAAAGGCATATTTTACAGAGAGTGTCGTGCATGAATGTGGATAGATATAAAGAAAGAGGTAGACCAAAGAAATGTTGGATGGACTGTGTGAGAGAGGATATGCGTGTACTGGGAGTGAGTGACGAGATGACGGATAATAGGGATGAATGGAAGAAAATTACATATTGCGCTGACCCCAAATAAATGGGAACAGGGCAGGAAGGTGATGCTTAATACAATTGAAAATAAACAGGGTTTACTAAATCAATTAAAATGGATGTAACATATAGACAAACAGAGGGTATTCTGTTTCTTCCGTTTGGCAACGAAGCCTTAAAACCGGCATTTGGCGTCGGAATCTAGAGTTTAGAGTCGGACTCGCGCAAGAAGGGTTCCCGTGCCATTATTTCATATTATATAAAACCGCAGAATATTCTCATAAGATATGTGGGAACTTTATTGGATATACTATAGCGGGCAGTGGAAATACATCATCTGTGAATCTTCAATCTGACCGAATATTATATTATTCTTCAACAAATTTAACTTTCTAGCTATCCCTGGCCCATGAGATAGGTACAGTACACACACAGCCTTGTGACAGAGAGGCAGGCGGACAACGGAGTCTTATTAAAAACTCTCGTTTTTGCCCTGTAAGTACCTAAAAACTGCCATAAATTGCTATAATCTATCTATTCATATAAAATCTTTGTCCTGAATGACTGACTGACAACGCACAGCAAATTCCACCCCTTATGGGATGTAAAAGGGGGAAAAGTTTGCATAAGACAAAGTCTTGATCTAATCTGCTTAAAATTTTGCATAAACATACCTGAGAGAGTAACACTAAACAAACATTTCTTAAAATTTCTGCTGGAACGGGAAAAAATCCATGGATGAATTCGTAGGCGTTCGGTAGTTATTGATAAAATCATTAGCAAAGCTTATTAGGTAACGTTCAATAATAATATGAATTTACATAATCCTATTGATGGCGCAGTAAACAAATTTTAATCATCACGCGCCACAAATTCTCTGTAAACATTAACTTTGAAAGCTCATCATAAGCATTTCTATACATATAATAACGGATCGCTGTCTGTACATGGAAGATATAATATAAGAAAAAATATTATAGAAGTCCTTTATCAACGCAAGAATACCCAAATGATTGATTTTTTTGAATTTTTGTCTGTTTGTCTGTGCATTTGTGCACGCTAATCTCAGAAACGGCTGAACCGATTTCGATGCAGTTTTCAGGAATATATTGTGACAGGTCCCACTTAACATATAGGCTACTTTTTATCCCGGGAAAATGTTTTTATCCCGGATAATTGCGACATTTTGTTTTTTCTGTAGTCCACGCAGAGATAGTCGCAAGCGTCCACTAGTTTTAAATAACATTAGGGTGAATTTCAACAACCTCGATTTTTGACTAATTACGCTGGCGAAATTTTATATCCACTTTCTATAACTTTTTTGTATTCGAAGTAATAACCAAAAATATATAATATTCAGTCATATGGTACACATTTTTTAAAACGTATTATTTCTTGAGATATCTGCATTTAAAAATTTCAATCGCCACCGATATTATTATCAAATCACCGAAATTGTAAATCTCTCCACTGAAATTGATTACAATCAGCGGAATTATAAATACAGGAGAACATCATATGAATTACCTATTTATTTATTTTATAAGAACTTGAAAACTTTAGATTTTTCGTTTATTAGTTGGTAATAATGTTTATCATCATGATTATAGCTTAGAAACTATGATAACAAATTTAAGGAACACGTTAATAGTTAGAGAAATATTTTATTACATACTTTAAAATGCTTCCTAGTGAGTTTTTTCTTAGCATAAAACGTAGTGGCCATGGTATCTCCTTTAAGATCTCGCAGTTCTGACTACACCATTTCAGGAACCTAGCCGTATTTATTTATATGTACGTAAAAATCTTCGAAAACCAGAAATAAGGATCATTTCTTTTCACATGTGAAAGTGCACCTCGTTAGCTACCTTTATATATAACACCCCATCCGAAAATTCACGGTGTCAGAGATATGACAATGATATGATTTTTTTAAATCTTCTTTTAGAGAAGTAGAATGGCATATAAGAAATGAATCACATTTTATACTTTGACCTCCCAAAAATCTATCAACATGGAATGGTCAAGCAAAATTTGTTAAATGTTTTTGCCAATTAAGCCCCTACTCTTTCAAAATAATATACTGCGTCATGCGTATCCTTTATCAAACTAAATTCCTTATTTAATAACTCAAAAAGGTGTAACTTATTATGAGAAAGCTTATCAGCAGCTGACCAATAAAGGTTTCGAAAAATACATTCCGTGGCGCTACAGCCTATAGCAGTGTTATATTGAGGTAAGTAGAATGTAGAACTCTTCTGTTATCATCAGGCGTACTTGTTCAAGCTACTCGGGTTTATCGCAAAGTTACTCGGGTTTATTCGTAACTGTTCATTTATAGTAGCAATTTTGGGTGGTTTCCTTGAGGTTGAACTAAAGGCCAAGTCATAATCAATATCATAAAACGTGGGATTGAAGTAGATAATAATTATGTGCATGAGTACACCTACTTAGGCCAGTAGAACATTCAATATATAAATATTTTTTCTGAGAACAATCAGGACTCAGAAAAATATTACATTATTATTGGTCAGCTATTAATATTGAGGGATGATCTTAAGTGCCTGGAAGAACTTAGTTCATTTAGGAACGGTTCCCTTCCTATGATCTTATAACGTCTACTTGTCGATATGTGTACTTATGCTGTCTATCGATTGACCTACAGTGCTCAGACTGCATCAGGAACACCATTGGGTATGCTAATCGCCTACCAAAAAGGAACTGGACAGTAAAAATACCGGCCATGTTAGTCGTTTAGACACCGAAAGATAGACGAACAGTGCAACTGGCTGGACGCTACAGAGCGGCTGCCTGGGGTAGGAGTAAGACGAGATGGAGGTGGCGGTATGACCTCGATCCGAGTTGAACTGCATCATGAAAAGGCCTTTGGATAGCAGTAAAACTCCTATGCTATATATTATAATGTCAGTTCATCACCTTTGTATTTTTAAATTTGACTACAAACTTAGGTTACTTGTTAAAAAAGGTTGTCGCGCCATAGGATAGCACCTTTTAAAATTCTTATTAGTCAGCTGTTGGTAAGCTTTTTCATAATTATACCTTTTGAATTTAGTTTAATAAAGTGTGCGCATTACGTGAAATCATTATTTTGAATGAATAGGAAAGAATCAGGAAAAAAAATAAAAAAGCTTTTGGTAATTGTACTTTGACAATGCCAAGTTGATGTCTGTTGTTTTGTCTCAAATGATTATTTATTTATCTAATTGAATTACTGAAATATACACGTAATTTAGTTTTTTTATGCATTTCCATTTAATAATAAGGATATTTTAAAAACATTACAAAATGGGGCATAACCCTGAAGCCGTAATTTTTTAATGGGTCTTCCTACCTATGAAGGTAGAAAATGGGCTGTACTTTTACATCTCAATAGAAATAATACCCGGTTTCCAGTCATCCTGTATACAAAAAGACAAAATATCAATTACGGTGACATTATTAAATTACGGTGGCCCTCTTTTTTGCCACCGGAGCCACTGGAGTTGCGACACCGTTCTTAGAATTAATTAATAAAGTACAAATAATAACGGACACTATTATTTTAAATGTAATAATTCGTTTGCAATTACGTCGATATATCTAATCTTTAATCATCTGTAAAATTTCTTTTTAAACAGCCTTTTAGTTTTTTAGTTACACATGACACCGTTATATGATAAATTTGTATTCCTGCGCCACCGCAGGTTATACTTACGTTTTTGGCGGGAAAACTGTTCAGTGTATCAAACATTCTTGTACTTGGTATACGGTAGCTTGACAGAGCAGTGCGGGGAAAGATAGCTTAGCATCTATCTCATTCATTATAATGAAATAGTGTAATGTTCAAAATGCGCCAGCGTTATTGACTTTTTCCGCGGGACATTTTTAAAAAGCTGTTACAGGTACTACCGGGTTAAGTTAAATTACTGCTCATGGTGTAAATAATAGTGTCATTTAATGTATTTTTAAAATATGTATGTATTCTGTTAAATTAATTCACCCGAAAATTGAAATAGCCAAATTTATTTTTGCAAATGAAGTGGGGACATAGCACCGCAATTAGATTTAGAGCCTTTGATAATTTTTTAAATGCGTAAACAAATAGATTTTGGTCTTAAGTTTTAAACGTTAGTCTAGATCACTGTCTGAACTTAATGAAAAAAATTTAATAAATGTGCATTTTGCACTTTCCACTACGATTTTCATCCACGCCGCGCTAAAAACGTACCTGGGAAATTCACCCATTAGATACACCTACATATACAGGATGTTTTTTTGTGGCCACCTTTAACGAAGGGTGCGTACTCTATACATAAAATAAAGTAAGTTTATGCCAAAAAAAAAAATGCTGGGAAGTTTTTTTTTAAATTTTTAATTACTTGATCTGGCGAAATTTATAGTGTCTAGTGTTTATGCTAGTTTATTTATAGACAGATATTAATTATTTCTCGTGAAAAAATCTTGCTACGTGCGTCTATGTGCATTTATGCAGAAAAACGCAGTCTATTTACTCAACTTTGGACCCTAATATTTTGGAAACCACACACTTCCCAGGTATGCTTCCATGGAGAAAAATGATCGTGATGATGAGGAGATTCCGTAGTTTTCGGGAACGTTGACGACCAAAAATCACCCTGTATGTATACACATACGGCTGTGTTCCCAAGATTGGGTAGCCAGAACTGTGGAATCATAAAAGAGATCCTACAGCATCGTCTAGCATAGCAAAGACAGACGTAAATGATCAATGACGGCCGATTGGTGTAGTTGGTAGTGGCCCTGCCTGCGACGCCATAGGTCCTGGGTTCGAATCCCGGTAGGTGCAAACATTGATGTGATGATTATCGATGTTTGTTTCCGAGTCATGGATGTTTATATACTTATCTATGTATTTATATACCGTTGCTTAGTACCCACGACACAAGACCTTAGGGATCTTAGTGTGGGACTAAGTCAATGTGTTGTGAAGTGTGTGAATATTTATTTATTTATGACAAGTTACTAGCTCCGCCTGGGAGAATGTCCGAGCACTATCAAGAAATATTAAGCCATGAACCGATATTTGAAGCCTAAATAAACACTATTTGTGAGAAGCGAACCTGATTTCCGGTGACGAGTCGGTATTTTTGCTCGAGTGTCTCTTCCATACTACGTCACATCCCGTACACCAGGTGGGGAGTCTTGCTCATGGTGTGTCCGGGAGTCTATCTTCATTGGCGTTTCGATTGCCGTGACAGTCGGTTATATCCAAGTAAGTGCACCTATTTTTACTTATATAAATTTACTTATACAATTTCAAAACGATGTTATCGTTCGATGTTTTTTGTGATTATTTTTAATATATTTTCCAATTTTTTAGTATGGACGTAAACGTTGTTTCTTCGTCCAGCTCGAGTTCTCAATAGTTTGTCAGTGTTACAAGATCTTATGTCTATGTTAGTAAATTGCAAGGGATCTTTATCTATAATTTAGATAAATTAATTATTAAAACAAAGTTAAAGATTTTGGCAGAATATGTAAGTGAAATCCAAACTTTTCTTTCTAATAGCGTTCCAATTTTTACACCAACGTAAACCAAAATAATTCAAATGAGTTTAATGAAGGGTATGTTTCTGACGTTAGTGCTAATATTAGTGGAGAGCTTTATACAGAGGGGTAAGCACGAACCTCTCGATAGTCCGTAACGCTATCATCAAATTGTCAATTCCCATAGATTTTGCTAGCGAGTCACTAGGTTACGCCGCGTAAAAAGGTTCATGCTTACCCTACAGAACTATACAATACAACATCGGGGAGTTCTTCTAAGCCTTCTTGCAGTTTAAATTTTGCATTAAATACAGTTTTAAAGGAACCTACAATTCCAAAGTCATCAGTAGAGAATGCAACATTTTGATACTGAAAATTGGAATAATGTCCGCTACGCTGACATTATTCCTGACGTACAGAAATCTTATTGTGCCACTCCTGCTTACACATATTTAGAAACTAACTTACACATATTTAGAGGCTAAGGAGTGGAATGCACTTCCTGTCGATGTATTTCCCGAGCACTACAACATTGGTCTCTTCAAAGCTAGAGTGAATAGGCACTTTCTAGGCAAACATGTACCACCTTAGGCCTAGCGTGCGCACCGAAAGTTTTTGCAAGTCTGTCAAACTGGGTGGCCCAGATTCTGAGAGAGCGAGGCATTTGCGCGATCGTCTATTTAAACGGCTTTTTACTAGCGAATCAGGCCCCACAAGTTTTAGCTCTTCAAGCAAAGGAAGCTATCCAAATTCTGGAGCAGCTGGGGTAGAACATAAATTATCCCAAGTCAATACTGATCTCACAAACGAATATCAGATTTCAGCTGCTGCATTGAGCGAGCTGAAATGGTGGAGTGTAAATATCGAAATATGCACAACTAAACAACTTAAAATTGTCAGGTCTGTGGTCCCAGAGCGAAGGCAAATTACATTCGAACCAACGGGAATTATTAGCTGTTTGGAACGTTTAAAAAGACCATTATCGGCTCCTCGTAGGAATCTCTTTGATGATACAAAGCGACGAAGTCCGTAGTTGCTTATTTGAAAAACGAAGGAGGAACCACGCACAGCGCACTAATGAAAATATCACTCGAAATCATCACCCTATTAGACCAACACCGTATTCATCATTCACCGTATTCAGATCCATTAAATACCCGGCCATTACAACGGGGAGGCCGATCATCTATATCGCCTCAGACACCCACCAGAGTGGCATCTGCTTCCCCAAATCACATCAATCGTATTTGCCAAATGGGGTCAACCGGTGTTGGACCTGTTTGCATCAGCGTCAGCCTACGTAGTACCAGCTTACGTAACTCTCGACGTTTGCGATCGAAAAGTGTGAAAACTTTTCACTAGCATGGATTTACCCACCACCGTTTCTGATGCCAAGAGTGCTTCAACATCTCAATATCGCCCCGCGGTGGAACAAGGTTTTCTGGCAACCAGATTTAAAGAACACCGTTCACAATACTCAACCTGAACTAAGTTCTTATACTACAATCGCCACGAGAAACCAGACCCGAACACCTAGCATGCAAGACAATACATTGCACTATTCCGAAATCAAAAACTAGATAAATAATCTACATATGTTTCGCCAACAACTGTGGCATCCTCAGGATTATAGAAATAAGTAAATTAGTAAACCACTAATTATTATGAAACTCTAAAACCCAACACATTACCTAGTAGTTAGTGCAAGTGCCTGTTTTCGCAGTTATGAGTTATCAGATCCGAGGGTCAGTGGAGGGTCTAGGGCCCGGTGGTGGGCGCACCAATAGTGAATGTTAATTATATATATTGAAGAACAATGATTGCCAGGCTCTGTATCCTCATTATTAGATTAGTAGGATTATTGATTTATCTAGTATTGGACGATCTATTTGCCACTCAAATAATGTATTTTTGACTATTTGTGGTATACCTACCCAAAGCAGCATCACGCACAAATATCGCAAACTAGGTTAAGAATGTGAATGCTCTTATGATGGATGGCATTAAGGCTAGTCCTGGAAACATTAGATCTGCAGTCGCATCAAAGAATTGGGTGCAAAACTGTCCATTGGATGATATATTAGCCCAAAGAAACTGGCAGTCCAGAAATACATTTTTAAATTTTTACTGCCGTAAGATTCGCCCATCAACATCAACGTCTTTACAAAATCTATTTGTTTACACCTATCACAGAACAAAATTTGATAGTTTTAATACTTGCTTAAAATATGTATTTGGTTATCTACACCTCAATCTACACTGATAATATGATTTCATGTTTTCTTTGATTTTTATACAACAGTACGAGGATGTTCATGTTACTTTTATTGGAAAGAGTTCCATTCATACTTTGTTCATTGTATTTAGTTTCTTGTGTGCTCAATATTAAAGGGTTTTTTGTTATCGTCAACTGACTTTAAATTTACAAGGATTTAAATAAATACACATAACTATTATAATACTTAGTTATAATACATTATAAAAAAAATTCATCATCATCATCATCATTATCAGCCTATTGTAGTCCACTGCTGGACGTAGGCCTCCCCCAGGGCACGCCACAAGACTGCCATGGGGGGTATTTGCCCATAGTCACCACGCTGGGCAGGCGGGTTGGTGACCGCAGTTTGTATTTTGGACTATGTTGTCAACACGGGAGGCGCTGCTGCCCGCCTCCCGGAAACCCTTAATCGCCTCGTACGATACCCACGGGCAGACATGGGGTAGTACGAATTCTACTCTGCCGGCACCACGCGGATAAAAAAAATTACTTTAGAGTAATTCAAATAAGCAGGTATATGAAAAATGACCATAAAAGAGCAAAAATTCATGTCCATCAGGATTCCTGCATTTGTCTTTTTCTGATTATCTATTCCTAGGAGTATATGGATATTTCAGTGCTCCAAACTTAAAAGATCAATAGATTTGGCAAACCACTGTTGCACTGCCGTACTCCACACTTCTAGTGGTTTACAGTAAGTTTGGTAGATCTACAGTTTTAGTATACAATAAGTACTTCAACAAAGTTTTCTACTGCATAACTTTCCACCTTAAATGTTATTTATCATATTGGCGTTATCCGTCCACCAGGCAATAACAGAGTGTTTATTTAGGCTTCAAATAACGGTTCATGGTTTAATATCGGCGTTTTACCTACCATTAAAACGCTTATTAAGCAATAACCTTATTTGAAGCCTAACACTTTATTTCTGTCTGGTGCATTGCATCATACCTATTGTTAAATCTTTGCACACATTTAAGATTCAATGAAGATAGACTCCCGGACACACCATGAGCAAGACTCCCCACCTGGTGTACGGAATGTGACGTAGTATGGAAGGTACACTCGAGCAAAAATACCGACTCGTTACCGGAAATCAGGTTCGCTTCTCTCAAATAGTGTTTATTTAGGCTTTAAATAAGGTTATTGCTTAATAAGCGTTTTAATTGTAGGTAAAACGCCGATATTTTTCTATACTGCTCTGGGAGCGAAAAAATAATTTACAATACTTGTAGTACTACAGCTGCTTCTCTTAGTCAGTAGAGGGACAAGAGGATCTTTGTGTTTTGTAGGCTATAGGATACCATCAAAATTGGTCAGAAGTGGCATTATGTGGTTCTATCGGCCCTTGGTGTTCTGCCTATACCGTAAGGGATAAAGGCGTGATTATATGTATGTATTAACAATATTCGCTGTATTAGATAAAATATCTTTATCGACTGATAATAGCAATGAAATCAAAAGCGATGTATTTATTGCCGTTTGCAGAGATAAGCGCGATAAACTAATAAATAGATATAATTAATATATTAGCGATAAACTTCATTCTATTGTGTATTTTTACAAGTGACTACGATTTTAGTGATGTTATTTACATAATTATATCCCAAAAACACATTTGGAGTAAGTGTTTGTATTGTTTTTATATCTACCTCATATATTTTGTTGGCTAAATAAGGATTACTTTGCATTTCAAGTAAGTAAATAACTCCTGTACTGGTATGGGATACACACATCAGCTGCATCTCCTTCCTTGCGTGTCGTAAGAGTCGACTAAGGAACTCAGGGCCGAGCTAGAAATTTATCAGTGTTTTTTTTTTCAAGATTTATTACATCTGGCCCTGCGATGCTAAGCGTGGCGGTAGGATTTCCTTCTATTATCAATAATTTAGATTTACATGTTTAAGGATAAGTTAGATTTAGGTACATGTCAAAAATGATCATACAATCTCGAAATATAAATATGTGATAGCCCAGTGGTTAAGACGTGCACCTTCCAAGCGAGAGGCGTAAGTTCGATCCCAGTCACGGATTTTAATGTTGTAAAATTTTAATTTTGTAAATTACGGGACGAACGGAAAACCTAAATCGAAGAAAGCGACTATCTACGTAGTCGTTTTATGCAGAATAAAATATTGTCAACATTAGTACTATATATTATAGGTTATTATGACCAAAACCGACCGAGTGAAATGGCTGTGTTCTGCAGATTTAAAGATACATATTTTAGTTGAAGAATAGTTCTTCAATAAGACCAACTCGACCAAGGTGGCTGCTTTTATCTTATTTAATACTTGTTTTTCTTGTTGATCGTTTTCAGCAATTTATCAAATAATTGTGCTAAAAAACAGTCGATTTTACCAGAATATAAAGCAAAAAATCTAGTTTATGATGGCATAGCTAACTCATTTTGGCCAAAAATGGCTTCGGTCGCTTTCTGCAGAACTACGGCCAAGTAGCCGTATGTTCCAATTGTTATAATATTTTCAGTCAGTGCTTAATGTAATGTTAAGCATTACCTATCTTCATACTTCACATTCTGTTTTTCTATTAGTTTTAATGCTTTATAGTCGCTAGTTAGGTCCCCTCGGGATTTTCTATGCTATGTTATGCATTTTTCTGGTCGCCTCTGTTGACCCTGGCTTACAGGAGTTGCAGAGGCGGGAATGAGTGGTGGACCTATCCCGGTTCATCTAAAAAAAAAAAGAAAATAGAATTTAATTATTATTTCAGGTTACACGAGCTATGAGAGATGTTACCTTACGCAAACGAAACGAAAGATGTAGACAACATTCCGCATGACTACACACTTTCTAAAGGTATACCTATATGCATAATGACTACCTATTTACTAACTTTATCAAGTCTGTCCCTTTTCATTCTTAACATAAATGGCTGAGGGGAAAAGGGACAGGTAGGACTAATTTTACGTTTAGGTTTAAATATCAGGCGGCCAATTCTCGAAATGTCTCGAGTTGGAACGAAGCCGAAACGGAACCGGTTGTAGACGCTCAGAACAAAGAAATAATTACTTTACGGTGACACAATTAGACACATTTCAGCGCGAGACAGATATTTGTTTTTATTCTGTCATACTCGCGACCGATGTGTGTTAAAATATCCCTTATTACTCAAGTGGTAAGTATATATTGCTTCGCATCGCGTTTCGTTAACGGTTCGGTAGTGGTTGCGTTTAGGCTCAAAAAATCAATTTCAAGAATTGTCCCCAGGTCGCAATCGACCATAATGTCACTTTAAAACAACGCAAACACAGATACTCTCCTTATTACTCGTACGCACTGTAACTACTTTATGACTTTAAGCATAACTTAAAGTGCTGATCTGTAATTACAGTGCGTACGAGTAATAAGGAGAGTACAACTGCAGATCAGCACTTTAAGTTATGACTTTAAGCATAACTTAAAGTGCTGATCTGTAGTTACAGTGCGTACGAGTAATAAGGAGAGTAAGTAATAAACTAAACAATGTACATCCAAACTTATAATAAACTAAATGTTATGAGTAGGTATGTAGCAAATCCGACGAAAGACATAGACAACTTTTTATCCTCATAAAAGCTCCTAATCATTATAATATTAAAAAGTGATCATTAATATTAAGTAGAAATTACTTAAATAGTTGGACAAATCTTCTGTTTGTATTTCAGTTAAATGGTACGACCAAATACTCCAGAATAGACCTCTACAGGTTATAATAGTGTTGTCTATCATTGCCATTCTCGCGCCATCGCTGATCTATCACTACCTGTTCTTCCAAAGCTTAGATCTTCCACCCACCGATGGATACTCAGTGGGCTCCTGTCTAATCCCTCGATCTTCAAGACTTTTATGCGGCCTTGGCAATGTAACACAGCAAGAGTGTCACCAACAGTGCTGCTACGATCTCAACAACAACTTATGTTTCCATCGTTTACCATCAAGGTTCTCCTACCTGATGGACGTGGAGTGGGCTGAGGAAGTCGTCCTACAACCTCGGGTTTCTACCGTCCCATTCAAATTTCGAAGTAGTCTCACAAACCTACGTCTATCTATTGACGAAGTTAACCCTTCTCACCTGGGTATAACTTACTACGATCCGCGCCGAATGCAATTACAAGGAAACAGAATTGAACAAAACAAGACGTACACTTACCAAGTAACTTCGCCCGAATTAAACGTTATCGTCAACTCCACGAAGGGAACAATTTTTAATACTGTGCGAGGACCTTTAATTGCATCGGAAAATATATGGGAAATCGCTTTCAAGTTGACCGACGAAACTATGTACGGCTTGGGCGAAATTCCTTTGCTCGAGAACACAGTAAAGATGGTTTACAACCACGACGGAGGGTTGAGTTCGTTGCCACTTATATTCGCCAGACTGAATGGCTCGTATCACGGGCTTCTGATTGATATTAACAACCCCACTGAGGTCCACATTCAGTCAGATGACCAAATAGTTGTGAGGAGTATAACAAATTCGAGCCTTTCGTTTCGTATATTCCTTGGACCGACGCCTAAAGACGTGATGGAAGATGTCATTGACTTTATTGGGGCTAAGAAAGTTCTGGAGTATTGGATGCTGGGCGCTCATGTGTGCACGTAAGTTATCTAGATTCTAGAAGCCCTACAATTAATTATTCAAAATAGAAATTTTGTGTGATAACATTCAAAGTTTTAATTACATATGCTGATATATTCATTTATTACAAATTAGATATTCAGTGTCACGTAGATTATCTCCAGTTCAATGGTCGTTTGATCTAGATATACAGGAACGATTTATGTTTTCATACAATAATCCACGGCTCACCTGTATTAGTATTAGCTGCTTCTCATCTCGCATGTGCCATGAGAATAGACCAACGAACTTGGAGCTTCTCTCTAGTCACCAATTATTTACGTGTGGCCTTAGGTTTTCTCCGATTTACCTGAAATGCTTAAAATGCTTAGCCCGAAATAAAAAGAAGCCTTTATTTATATGAGATCAAGCCATACTTGTAAATAAAATAAAATTGGTACTTAAGTAAATAAAATTCATTCCTATATATCTGACTGATGAAAAAAAACTCTGGTTAAATCAAAATTTGCTTAGGTTTAATAACTATCTGAACTGTTATTAATAGATCAAAGAATTTCAATATTTACTAGTTTACTAGTGATGTTTCCTATAGCTGAAAGAACTTTCAAAATCCAATATGTAGTTTCGAAGTTTAGCAAACTCTACGTATCAAAGTCAAAACTAACAAACTCTTCACATGTAAGTAACGAGTGAATTGCACAGGCGTATTTTTTTCGCGGCGTCACTGAGAATGCGGTATTTGGGGGAATATTTATGTGTAATTATATTTTTTTTAAGTAGTACTTGTACCTACGCTAATGAGGCAATTATTAAAAATCTCCTGTATAGAATATTTTAAGAGATAAAAATTAATTAACTACTCATTTCATATTTTGGTGGTCTGTCCACAATCTACTTTAATGTGTACTTTCATTGTTTAATGAAAAAACGTAAGAAATACAAACAAAACTACAACATGGCAACTATATTTATCGTATTTTGACAGGCTAAATGTCGACAAATCGGTTTATCATAACGTGTTTGGCAGGACATGCTACTTGTGCAGATTATTTATTTTAACTCTCCCGTTTTCAGTAGGCATTAATTTCATTGTTACTGCATCTGTTGCAATTTCAATAATCTATTATAGCTATCACGGTTCATTAGATATGATGAGATTAGAGATTGCAAAACGGGCCCGGCCGGGCCGGACCCGGCCGGTTTGAAAAACATACCGGGTTGCAATCTCTAGATGAGATACAGCCTGGTTACAGACAGACGGACAACGGAATTTTCGCAATAAAATCTTATAACCTTTGGTTGCGAAACCCTAAAAAATCTTTCCTTTGAAGTCTACAAAAATTCAAAATATGCTTTCACATTAATGTAATATCTTTCAGAGAGAATGCTGAAAGTGGGCAAGGCAGTTTGTCTGACTTCTTCGACAATGCCTCGTCGCAAGGGCTTCCTTTTGACAGCCACTGCGGGGCGGGCCCCATTGTGGTGTCAAACGTATGTGGTGCCGACGACCACGCAAACGCAGAACTTGTTAGGGGCTTCGGTAAAAGATTTGTACCTCATTTGGCGCCTTATGTAAGTTTTTCTTGCTATTTTAATTTATTTCATCTAATATTAATGTTAATTAAAATGTATTAGGTATATCAACTAGCTGCTAGAGAACGCTCATCTTTATTAATCTTTATTAAAAAGAAGGAAAATTGGTTTTGGTTTGCACATTTATTCCTTAAAAAATCAGTATAAAAGTTATATGCAGCTGCGTACCTACAGAATCAAAGGTGTAAACTATATCTTGCGTTATTTTTTATAGTGGTTAACGTATATGAAAGTAATAAAAAGGTTTTTTTTTCGAGAATTTAGAGCTTTTTTTGCAGTCCGCGCGTGCTGCTTCTTTTTATTAACCTAACTAGTGGACGCCCGCGACTCCGTCCGCGTGAACTACAAAAAAACAAAATGTCGAAATAATCCGGGATAAAAACATTTTCCCGGGATAAAAAGTAGCCTGTATATTAAGTGGGACCTGTCACAATATATTCTTGAAAACTGCATCGAAATCCGTTCAGCCGTTTCTGAGATTAGCGTGCACAAACGCACAGACAAACAGACAAACCGACAGACAAAAATTCATAAAATCATCGTTTTGGGTTCTATTGCGTTGATAAAGGTCTCCTATAATATTTTTTCTCATATATCTTCCATATACAGACAGCGATCCGTTACATTTTTATTATATATATAGAATAGATAAATTAACACGTGGTCCCAGTCACTAAGCGCTTTATGACTCTCGTCAACTTTGTTCAGAGTTCAAAGAGTACAGGTCAATTTCCTACATTATTATATTTTGTTGATTTTCCTATGCGAAAGAGGGTTTAACTCACGTACGATTTTCATATATGTAGTTGAGGGATTTAAAATGGTGGCTGTTTCAATGAGCTGGAATAAAATAAGTTACCGTACGTATTAAGGCCAAAAGATAGATATAACCAACCATAGTAAAGGGATAATAATAGAGAATGGTAGCAAAACACGAATTATAAGCTTTTATATAAATAAGTTTTCTTTAAAGTACGAGTACATACCTATATTAGTGACATTCCCAGTCAAACTAACTAACTTTGTTATGCTAACTAGCATGGTATGCAGAGGTCGTGGGTTCGATTCCCA
This sequence comes from Carposina sasakii, assembly GCA_014607495.2. Lineage (NCBI taxonomy): Eukaryota > Metazoa > Arthropoda > Insecta > Lepidoptera > Carposinidae > Carposina > Carposina sasakii. The sequence continues at coordinate 1,788,795 of CP053163.1, read as the reverse complement.
CTCGGGTGAGGAATTTTTTCCATTTCTTTTTTAATAATTTTATAACTTTGTTATACCTAACTACCATTGGTATTAGTTTTCTGGTAGTATAATGGAATAGAAATTTAAATTCAGAATCCTTTATTCTAAACTTGAAATTAATTGAAGATCAACAGTAAGCTCATGTCGATGTATAGGTTTTTTTTTTTACAATTAGCTAGGCAAATATTTGACCGCCATCGTGCCTGATGTTAAGCAAGATGCGGCCTAGAGTAGTACATGTTTTTTTTTTTCAGGTATTTTAATTATGTTAAAAATTTAACTTTCTTAAACGTAGGTATTTATATACTTATTGTTTGGGGGACTAACTAGTTATTAGGGAGGCCTCAGCAGTGGCTGATGCCATGAGAAGTTCATGGCTGAAAATGATGTTGATACATTATGGTTTTGGTCCATATTTTTTTTACAGATAATATTAGAGAAGTCTGTGTCCAGCACAGACTCAAACTCGTCAGAAATAGAGATCAGAGACACTGAATGCACAGACTTCCTATCAGAATACAGCCAGCTCATGATTCAAGATCCTGCAGGGCAGGAAGTATACCGAGGTCAGGTCGGGGACGACGACGTTATGTACCCCGATTATAGCAATGTTACCGACGAATTCATGAGGAAACTGTTACACTTCCGCCCGGTAGATGGCGTTGTTCTAGAAAACACTTGGCCATTAGATCATTCGAATAAAACGCATGTTGACACTTATTTAATGCTTCCGTATTTTAGTAAGGTAAGAGCTTGGTGTTAAAAACTTTTTTATATATGCCTTTATTTTTTATTTACCTACGTAGATACTGGGTATATGTATTCGAATATAATTTTATACCAAGAATAAGTATTAGTCTACACCACATTTATTTTGGTCGAAAAAGTATTATTCCGTTCAGGCTTTATTCAACAAATAATTGGGTTAGCAACCTACCTAACGGTTAACGTAACTGACTTGTATTATAATTTCTTAAGGACTTAGACTAACTTAAAGTTGGTTAGAGCGATGCACGGAATGCGAGAGGTCGTGAGTTCAAATCTCGCTCGGGTGAATTTCTTTTTTCATTTTCTTATTAACATTTATATTTATTTGACGGCCGATTAGTCTAGTAGGTAGTGACCCTGCCTGCGACATCCTGCGACGTCCTGGGTTCGAATCCCGGTAGGTGCAAAATTTGATACGATGAATATCGATGTTTGTTTCCGAGTCATGGATGTTTCTATACTTATCTATGTATTTATATACCGTTGCCTAGTACCCATGACACAAGACCATAGGGATCTTAATGTGGGACTAGGTTAATGTGTTGTGTAGTGTGTGAATATTTATTATTATTTATACTAACTTAAAGTTTAATTAAGTCTCTTCTAGTAAGATGCTGCAGATGAGCCATCAAAGATCTAAATTATATAATGTACAGGGTGTAACAGAGGTGTGATAAGCGAAATGGTATAGAAATAGCCCAATAAAAGAACCTATCGACCAGTCTTAAAATTACATGTAAATTTTTCTAGCGTGCGATTTCAAGTCCAATTTTTATTATAATGGACTATTTTAACATACTTCATTGCCATGGCCCACTGCCGAGCGTATCCTGTCTTACATATTTTTTTCCTTAATATTTCAGTTTATAAATAGATAGGTACAATTTAATGACGATCTTGAAAAAAGTTTCATTCCAAAATCTCAGCTATTTTCTAAACTACCTACTACCTACGAGAACCTTAAGCACGAAAATAGATCATGAGCATAATTTGTCTAATCTGAATATAAGCTTCGGTGATAATTACATACCTAAATTTTGTTTCGCAGAATTTCGAAAAGGCATTCAGCCACACGCCCCAATGGAACGCTACCTTCCCTAGCGGAGACAAATATCTGTATCACCACATTCTGTACGCAAATCACTTTATCGACGCCATCCACAGACTAAACAACACCACAGTATATACAACTACGCAGTGGCTCAAAGGAGATGTGGCCATCAATAGGCAAAACATTAACGCATCCTGGACGAATTTCAATAAAGAATTGATAGAAGCCGCTCTAGGGGGCGTCTCGGGCCAATGGCTCTGGTCTTCGCCAATCTGTGGAGACACTGAACATTTTGATGTGGAAACACAAAGCAGTTTATGTGTCAAATGGTATTCTGCTGCGACTTTTATGCCATTAATAAAAATACATTCGAAGACAATTGAGAGACACCCTTTAAGTTTTGGTGGAACTCACAGGACCCTAATGATTGAGGCTTTAAGACGAAGGATGTCATTGCTTCCGTACTTCTATAAGGTGCTGCAATCCGGTCCGCTGTTACGGCCGATGTTTTATCAATACCCATTGGTTGTTAGTCTTCAAGATTTGACGTCTCAGTATAGTGTTGGTGATGATATCCTCGTAGTGCCAAATCTCCAGCCGAGCCAAAGCCATGTGCATGTGAGGATGCCTCCAGGATCCTGGTATGAGATGTGGAGTGGATTGAAATTGGACGCTGATGAAGGAGAGGCAGTGACTATGGCTACTACTGAAGCTGATTTCTTGACTTTGATACGTGGTAGTGCTATTGTAGCCGTGCAGAAGGTAAGCAACCAAACGACTTATTTTATGAGTATTAGAATACACCTAATAATGTTGGCACTTTATACGATTATATGATCTAGCTATATATAAAATTATTTAGTGCCCCATTCACTAAATTCCGTGATTCAATTTCCTGACAATGACTACTTCATGAATTTACATCCATCAAACTTTATTTTTCAGGATGTTAGGCAAACGGCGGAAGAAACCCGTCTACAATCTTCTTTCTCGCTCATCGTTGCACTAGATTGTGAGACAGAAAATGCTACGCAAGCAAACGATACAAGTCAATGTACTGCAAGCGGTGTGCTCTTTATTGCCGAAAACTATGAGATACATTTCGTAGCTAGCTCCAATCAGTTAAACATCACAAGTACAGATTCAGTAATGCAGCAGCAATGTAGTGAGGACAATACAATTTGGTCGCATAAAATAAATGAAATCGATGTGTACGGTTTAGATGAAGAATTTAATAATTACGATCATCATAGGCACATAGTTAAAGAAATAGATTTGTGCGATCTGCTACAAGAAAGTGAAATAATATTGTATTTTAATGAATCCTAAAAATTATTTCAAATTAGTATGTACGTACTTGCATAGACAAATTTTTACTTTATTACAGAATTAATACCTAGAAAATCAGTTTTTCAAAACTATCTTTGACTATTTGATAATTTTATTTATTGTAAATATTTTTAATAAAGTAAATGGAAAAAATTCTTCACCCGAGTTCCCACTCGAAATCGAACCCACCACCGCTGCAAACCGTGCCAGCCGCTATAACCACTAAGCCACCGGGTTAATTACCCGGATGACGAATTTTACCATCTCTTTTCTAAATTACATATTGGCAACGTTATTCTTCATCCCGATAGCTATACACTAGCCAAATCTCGGCAAACAAAGCTGAATCCCTCAGTACAATGTTTAAAGATGAAACGATCAACCATATCCTAACGGATTATATTAATGGAGAAGTGTTTTTTATAAATTTATCTTAGTTAAGATATTATATATTATAAAATTATTAATAAAGAAAATGGAAAAAATTCTTCACCCTCAAATTTTATTTATGTCAACTACTGATGTGTGTGATCATTAATTATAGTTTACAGTCTTGTATAACTATCAAGTTTTATAAAAATCTGTTCGATTTTGCATGAAAAAGTAACATTATATCCAAAGTTTCATTAATTATTGCAAATTTTTATATATAAAGGGATATAGTGGAATTACTTATAGATAGGCATCCCAACTAGATGTGAAAATAAGTTTGTTTCGTTTTCTCAACAAATCTTCATGAAATTTCGCACAGGTACATTACATACAGTTAGAAGTACGGAGAAGGTACGAAGAGTACGAAGTCGGGGTAACAGCTAACAGCTTTTAAAATTAAACCTATGGTGCGAAATAAATGAAGGGTTTGAAAAGAAATCTAAACGAGAAATCATTAGTCAAATACGACATAATTAATGGTTCTGTTAGGACCGCTATTTATTAAAGGAGGCTTATGTCGAAATAATAAATAGTACCTGTAAATCATTGCGGCTTCATTTCAGCTTTCAGCTGTGTGGAAGAGAAAATATAAAGGTTGTGATTTCCCATAAAATTGTTATTTTCTTTTAGACAAGAATGTTCCATCCCAACTTAAATATAAATGCGAAAGTGCGAAAGTATGTAAGTTTGTTTATTTCTTTGGTTGTTACTTTTTTTTGTTCAGTTTATCCCGAAGGAAAGGCAAGGAGAACTAAGCTCATACAGCCATTGTCTTTAGAAAGAAAGAAAGAAACGTTTATTTTTCGCCACACACACCCACATCAAAAATTACAGGCTAAAATATGTAAAGTGGGTATAATGCCGTAACCAATGCATATACTATACATACATTATACAGATATAAAGTAGTTTTAGTAAATGATTTCTGAATTTATGATGGATGATGTTGATGATGATGAATGGAAACGTCAGGAAAATTCTCAAGAATAGGTGTAAAATTAGTAAAGATCAGAAACAACTTACATGAGCCCATGAAGAGATCGTATTCCGACTAAAGTTTCACTTAGCTTACCTGCATAAAAAACCATGCACACGCACTAGATTCACATCACAATTAAAGAAAATATAACTTATCTACTTGAAAACATTACTTTACGGACACATGCAAGCCATTTACAAAAAGATTTTGATTTTCACAAGAAAATAACACTACTCCTTTCCAGCTTTTCCTGCCGAATCGCTTGGTTTTCTTTTCACAATTTATTTACTCTAGCAATCTAGTTGGTACATAAAGTAGTGGGTAAGGAGGCTTAGGCTACATTCTGTATCCCACATTAGTCAAGAGGGTTTATGACTTTTATGGTTTATGGTAAGACTAGCTGTTGCCCGCGACTTCGTCCGCGTGGTATACAGATGTAGCCTATGCTCTTCTCCGTAGGTACTCATTGTTATAAATATATACTAAATTGGGAGGGTAAATAAATCGTAAAGAGGTAAAAAAGAGACAGCTACTAGATTGAAACATATGGTAGTTTTTGTGTTCTTTGTTAATAGAGTTATTTTTCAATAGTAATAAGGTGGAACAACGCGGTAGAGAAAAATGGAAAAATGTCAAACGTCTCATATTTCCAGTCGCAAGTACATAATTAAAATTAATGGCGGGCATGCGTTAGTTGTTTCATTAAAAGTCCAAGCTGTTTTACTTTGTCTACGTGGACTAAAAAGAAACGCGTTGCAATTTTCGGACTGGAATAATTGGAGGGCACGTACCGTGAGTGTTGTACGTCAAGGGTAACTTTGAACATGAAGGGTTCAAAGCTCAGTTATAGCTCAGTTGGTTAACGCACGGTTTGCAAGTGTACGTGAGTACAAATCTCACTCGGGTTAAGATTTTTTTCATTTTCTTATTAATATTTTATAATTTATAAAATTATTAACAAAGAAATGGAAAAAATTCCTCACCGGGGTGGGAATCGAACCCACGACCTCTGCATTCCGCGTGTCAGATTTTATAATTTATTTATAGACTAAACCCGTCACCCTGAGACATGTAACACGCTATACAGGGTGTTTTTTTGTGGCCACCTTTAACGAAGGGTACGTATTCTATACATGAAATAAAGTAAGTTTATGCCAAAAAAATGCTGGGTTTTTTTTTTTTTTTTGAAAAATATTTTAAATTCCTTGATCGTGCGAAATTTATAGTGTCTAGTGTTTATGTTAGTTTTTTTATAGACAGATATTAATTATTTTTCGTGAAAAAATCCTGCTACGCGCGTCTATGTGCATTTATGCAGCAAAACGCAGTCTATTTACTCAACTTTGGACCCTAATATTTTGGAAACCAGCCACTTCCCAGGTATCTCCATGGAGAAAAATGATCGTGATGATGAGGAGATTCCGTAGTATTCGGGAACGTTGACGACCAAAAATCATCCTGTATATTTTGGAAAACGGATATTCATTAAACGAAATAAATACATAACACGGCCGTGTTCCTAAAATGTGGCAGCCAGACCTGCATGATCATACAGGAGATCCCACAGGCACGTTTAGCATGTGTCAAGGTGTTAACTTATCGCTTTACGGCCAATTTCAATACTAGAGATCTAGAGAATCTTGGATTTCTAAAATTCCATATTTGAAATTTTGTATGAAAGCGCGATAAATTTCTTGGCTGTTCGAGAATTCCCGAGTTCCTTAGTCGACTCTCACGAAACTACTGTGCGACTAAGTGTTATAAATGCAAAATTAGTACAGGTTTCAAGGGTCATCCTAGCCTACAGCAACTTTAGTGATTTTATGTTAAGCAATTCTTATGATGTTTTTCCGCCAATAAAATTTATTGGTCTGTGATGTATATTTTGATTGGTGGACATCAAACGCATCCATAGTTCCTAACTTAGCATTGTCTTTACTGTCTTTAGTATAAAAGCAGACTTGCGGCCAATTTTAATACGAGAGATCAAAAAGAATCTCGGTTTTAAATTCCTAATTTGAAATTTTGTATGAAAACAATTGAAGATTAAATCTGAGATACGCAAAAAATCTCTCAAGATCAGTTATTGAAATTGGCGGTTAGTACTTGTGATTTAAATAGAACAGAAAATATAATAAACAATGTTTGGATGACGCAATTAGCATTGCAAAATAAATGTTATCTGACGGTCAGATAATAAAGAATAAACAATTTATTATTTATTTAGATACCTATTTATATTTTAGGGGAACATTTAAATATTTATACAAATTATGTTATACAATTTGCAGATAGTTTCGTAATTACTGTTTAGGTTTTAAGGATCTATGTTGGTCAAGGTTCAAAACTTTGGGATGCCCTTCTCAATTTGCATTTTCAAAGCAGCATAATCAATTCAACCTAAACTTATGCAATTCCCACATCTTGAACGACTTGAAACCAATACAAAACAAGCAATAGATAACTTGTATTGCGGGGGACAATGATAAGATGAAGAAGTTGACCCGACCTCGTCTCCAACTTCGATAAATCTGTTTGTATAGCAAACAAACATACTCATTCTATTATCGAAAGTCGATTAGTGAGCACTGTCGCCACCGGACCGCTAATGAGATCAGAGGGGAAAAGTACAGAAGAAGAAACAACTAAAGAAAGATTTTCCACCAATCCCGGACCAAGGATGCCGAATATCAAAGTGTTTACTGGAAGTTCCCATCCGGACATCGCGAAAAAAATCACAGCCCGGCTCAATATCCCTCTTGGAAGAGCCACTACAAAAAATTTTAGCAACAAAGAAACTAATGTTGAAATCGGCGAATCAGTTAGAGGTGAAGATGTTTACATTGTCCAAAGTGGGTGTGGTGAAATAAATGATAACCTTATGGAACTGTTCATTATGATAAACGCCTGCAAAATTGCATCAGCTTCTAGAGTAACCGCGGTTATACCATCATTCCCATATTCAAGGCAAGATAAGCGAGAGAAGAGCAGAGCGCCGATAACAGCAAAATTGCTTGCAAATCTTGTATCGGTAGCGGGAGCTGATCATGTTATTACCATAGACTTACACTCTTCGCAGATTCAAGGATTCTTCAATATACCCGTAGATAATCTGTATGCTGAACCAGCTATCACAAAATGGATTAAAGAAAATATACCGGAATGGAAGAGCAGCGTTATGGTGTCCCCTGATGCAGGTGGAGCGAAAAGAATGACGGCCATCGCAGATAGACTAGATATTGACTTTGCTATCATACATAAAGAAAGGCAGAGAGCCAATGAAGGGGATTCAACTGTATTAGTAGGTGATGTTGAAGGTCGAATTGCCATAATGGTTGACGATTTAGCGGACACCTGTGACACCATAGTTAAAGGTGCATTAAAACTTCAGGAAGCAGGTGCAAGTAAGATATACGCAATACTGACGCACGGAGTGTTTGCCGGTGATGCCATTGAGAAAATAAACAAGTCTTGCTTGGAAGCGATTGTGGTGACAAATACGATTCCGCAGGAGAAACATATGAAACTATGTCCAAAGCTGCAAACGATAGATATATCTGTAATGCTCGCCGAAGCGATAAGACGTACCCATTACGCAGAATCAGTTTCGTATCTTTTCACGAATGTCCCATATTAACTTAGCGACTTGACTATCTTTTTTCTTTGTAAGATTTTTTGTAGGTTAAGAACTACAATATTATAAATTAATATTGATAAAAATATGTAAAGTTTAAGATAAATATTTAGACCGTATTTTTCCATTCATTCATGCGTTCAAGTGGTTTAACTCATACTAATCTTTGTAGGTATTTAATTTAAAACCTTTCCTGTTACCTTGCTTCTTAAAAGCAATTAAATACCTCAACTGGAAACGTTGGCGACCAAAAGACAGCGGTTTTATTATTTTAGGCAAATATTGTAGATATGTGGGTGTTAAAAGCCGTGCATTCAAAAGTTTAGGGTTTATATTAATCTTATAATAATGCGTTTACGCTCTCTGGTTTAAACAAATGTTGTTGCGTTCGCGTTCATAGAACTTCAATAAAATATATTTCAAACCTGTTTACTGAACAGCTAAAAATAGATAATTAAAAAACAAATTACGGCAGCGCTCAGGTGTTTACCGTCAGGCGATGAGCTAGCAACCATTTCTATGGAGCCCGCAATTTCATTATACTAAGCGTGGTTGTAACGATCTCCTTCGTGAACCTGCATCTCCGGCTACACCATTTTGGAAATACAGCCGTGTATGTAAATTGCGGCCAATTTTTTAAGGAAATCAATATCAAATTCGCGGATTGTTGAATCAATTTTCAATCTGCGTAAGACTAGTATTGCAATCGGCGCGTAACCCGGACATACCCGAAATTGCGTACATTCTAAAGCCTCTCATACTAAATTACATGTTCATAATTAGATATATTAGGACCTACTAAATACTTACTGCCATTCGTGGATTTTATTCGATAAGTTATCGATCTTAGCTGTCGCTTGTATAAGGTAAGTATCGTTTGTTGCGCCTGTTAATCAATCTTACTACTAGTAGTAGTAGTTGTCGTCAGCCTGTTGCAGTCCACGTAGGCCTCTCTCAGAGTATGCCATAAGGCAATAGTCACAACGCGCGCTGGGCAAGCGATTTGGTGACCGCAATCTGATTTTTGGACTAGGTTGTCAGCACGGGAGGAGCTGCTGCCCACCTCCCGGAATCCCTTAATCGCCTCGTACGATACCCACGGGCAGACATCGTCGTCAGCCTGTTGCAGTACACTGCTGGACGTAGGCCGTTTTTGCCATCCAGTCACTACAAGCCGTCCTCTTTAAATCATCGGTCCATCTGGCAGAGCGCCCAACACATTCGCGTCGCGCCGCCGTCTCGATCGGTCGTGTCTGAGCTCGCTCTGAGAGTCGACGTTCGATCGTGCCGTGTTGCGTCTCGCACTCCCCCCCGCGCCCCGCGCCTCTCGAATTCCGTTTACGGGATTCCGTTCGCTGTTTTGTGTAAGCGTTTGCGTACACATCAACAACATACACTTGCGTAATAAATCCACGGTTAGTGGTCAGTCGGTTGATACCTAACGGTGCCAACGAAGCCGGCTGGGGCTGGGACCCGGTGGCCCGCCTAACTCCTTCTGAGTTAGGCAGTATCCGGACGCGGTTGGGATCTAGGCCTTGGGGGCTACCCTCGTCTAGTCCCTTCTGTGATAGGGTAGGGTTTTTTCTTTTTCAGCGCCCATTGCGGGCAGCACTCAACCCCTGAGCGCAAGTTTCTCAGGGGACTGTGTTGTGTAACACTTCACACACTATAGGACACCCGGTCCCGCCTCTCACAGCGGGACACGGTACACTAGTAGGTACAACTCCCTGTCAATCCTAGGCAGGGAGACTTTTTCCCAACATTAGGCGGTGTGCCAAAGGGCCTTCAGCCCAATGGCGTCACCTTGCCCCCCCTCCGCCTCCTCCGTGGGTCTCCCGGACGATAAGTTATTAGATTTTGTGCGATTTATGATCGCACGTTTCCCAACTGCTTTGGCTTCCTATATGGAATCTCTGGATGCCCCTTCAGGGCAACCCGCTACCCCCCCCGGCCCCTCTGGCCTGTCGAGTGCCCCCTCAGGGCACCCCTCTTCCACTCTACCTTCTGCATTGGAGTCTCCGCTCCAACTGCAGAGCGCCCGCGCATTGCGGACGGCGGTGAGCCTATCGCCGCCTTCTTCCCCAATGCCCTGCTCCCAGGCCTCGCCTGCCTCTATGGAGGTCAGCGAGTCCTCTGACACGGAAGGGTCTTCAGTGATCACTTCCGAGTCCTCCTCTTCCCGACCCCCCTCCCCGATGGAGGAGGGATGGACTGCCGTAGAGCGAAAGCGCGGCCGATCATCTCCATCTCCCAACCGCAGCGGGGCGTCATCGCCCCCCGCAAAGACGCTGAGGCCCGCGTCTGGTCGGTCTCGCGAATCGTCCCCACCTCCCGCGGCTCCTAAAGCCGCCACTCCACCTCCGATTTTCCTTAGGGATAAATCGAAGTGGATCGCCCTCAGCGGACGACTAAACGAATTGAAGATTCGTTATAGTCGGGCTACGAACACAGAGTTAGCCATCCGCATCTGTCCCGTCTCAATAGGAGACCATCGCGCATTAACGCGCTTTCTTACATCCGAAAGGATAGAATATCATACATTCGCTCTCCCGGAGGAACGCCAACTCCGGGCAGTCCTACGCGGAGTCCCCGTCCAAATTACGGACGAAGAGGTATTGGAGGATCTTAAATCCTCCTCCTCGCTCCCAGTGCATTCGGTCCACCGAATGCAGAACGCTCGCACGAAACACAAGTACGATATGGTACTTGTGTCACTCGAAAGGTCCGATGCTGGCAAGCGCATCTTCGACATTTCGTCGGTATGCGGCTTGTCAGGCATCCGTGTGGTGGTCCCACACAAAAAAGGGCTGCCGGCACAGTGCCACAACTGTCAGAAGTTCGGCCACAGTAGCCGCTTCTGCCACGCCGCGCCGCAATGCGTAGGGTGTGCTGAGGGTTCCCACCCCAGCAAGGATTGTCCCCGGGACAAATTAGTTGTCCCCGTAGGCTGCTGCAACTGCAAGCAGAACGGCCACCCCGCTAACTACCGCGGGTGCCCTAAGGCCCCTAAGGCCAAAAGGGCAACGAAGCGCTACAGAGCGCGCTTCCCCGACACTGTGCCTCACACGGTGTCTAGCGGCTCGCATAAGGCCGCTAACCCCGGTCGAGCTGCGCCGGTCATCTTGGAGACCCCTTCTGCGGTCCCCAACGCGTGGGCCAAGCCCTTATGCTTGACCCAAAGTCCTCCCGCACCACCCACTCCTCCAAGTCGGCCTTCAGCCGCAACTCCTACGGTCTCCCTCAGAGACCCGCGGGTGCGCCCCTCAGGCGCTACCCCCCTCCCTCCCTCCGCGCCTAACGCTGAGCCAAACTCTTTGTTGGACTCTACTTTCGACAATCTTCCCCTGCTACTCGAGGTAGCAGAGGCTTTGGAGGCGGCCAGGCTTACTGGTCGGGCGTCTGTGTATTTTCAGACGCTTCTGAAATACAGGGATGTCATCTCCTCCCTTAAATTGTCCCTCTCTTAAAATGGCTTTTACAACCAGTAGGGTTAAACCTGGAGCGTTAACCATTTCGTATTTTAATACGAATGGTTTGCTCAATCAAAAGGGTGAAGTCTTCAACTTCATCCAGTCCCATCACATCGATATCATGTTGCTTCAGGAAACCTTCCTGAAGCCAGCGAACAGAGACCCGCGTCTAGCGAACTACTCCATCGTTCGCAACGACAGACTAGGTGCCCCGCTAGGTGGCACTCTAATCTATTACAAGCGGTCCTTTCACTGCATGCCTATCGACCCTCCTCCCCTCATTAACATTGAGGCCTCAATTTGCAGATTAAGTATGACCGGCCATCAGCCGCTCATAGTAGCTTCAGTCTATCTCAGTCCTTCAAAGGCCCTTCTCGAGGCTGACATTCTCGCCCTGCTTAGCTTAGGTGACTCGGTCATTTTGGCCGGTGACCTAAACGCTAAGCACAAGTACTGGAACTCCGTTAGGAATAACGTTAGTGGCAACACGCTTAACGAGTTGCAAACCAAACACGCTTTTGACGTGATCGCCCCCCTAGAGCCTACGCGCTATCCGACCGTTGACGACATACTTGACCGAAACCACACGCCCACTGTCTTAGACATTGCCATTTTTAAAAACGTATCTTTACGTTTTAAATCCATCGAGGTGATGCACGAGCTTCACTCGGATCACCGGCCCGTAGTCCTAAAAATAGGCGCGGACAATCTCGATGAGTTGCCCGACAAATCCGTAGTGGATTGGGAAAAGTTTGAGGCATGCCTCAAACTAGACCCAGCTCGGCATTTAGAGTCAGTCCCTGATAATATTACCTCTGTCGAAGAAGTGAACGTCGCAATCGACGCCCTTACCAACCGCCTTTCTATCGCTATGAGTGAAAGCTCAAAGCGGGTGCCAGCGGCGAGCGATCGTCGATGGCAACTGCCTAGCGATCTAAAGGAGTTGATAAGGGAAAAGAACGCGGCGATTCGCGGCTGCGACATGTACCCTACAAAGGAGCGCAAAGCTCGTAGGAACCTCCTTCAGAGGCAGGTCAAAGACCGATTACAGGAGCTGAGGGACACCAATTGGGACAATCTCATGAGCGAGATCTCTCCCAGCCACCAGGCTTACTGGCAGCTGGCGAGGGCTCTCAGGAGTGAGACCCTGAGCGATGTTCCTCCTCTTGTCTCCCCTGGCGGAGTTCTAGCATTCGATGATTCAGACAAGGCCAACTGTCTGGCGGACAGCCTCGAGTCTCAATGCTCACCTAGTACCCTTCCGGTAGATCCCGACCACCTGCAGACTGTGGAGAGGGTGGCGGACGCCCTCTCTTCATCCCCACCTCCTTCTGAGGTCCTCGCCCCGACCACTCCTAAAGAGGTCGTGGAGATCATTCGTGATCTGAAAGCCAGGAAGGCTCCGGGTGCCGACAGAGTTCCAAATAAGGCTCTTAAAGCCCTCCCTCCCTCTCTCATTCTCCTACTGGTGAGCATCTTCAATGCTGCACTTAGTAATTTCATTTTTCCAGCCGCCTGGAAAAATGCGATCGTTATTGGCATCCGGAAGCCAGGCAAACCCGCGAATATTCCCTCCTCCTATAGGCCCATAAGTCTCCTCAAGACTATGGCCAAGCTCTATGAGAGGATCGTTGTCAAACGACTCATGGACGTTGTTTACTCCCACAACCTTCTCCCCGACGAGCAGTTTGGCTTTAGGCGCAAACACTCGTGTACTATGCAGGTGCACCGCCTCACGGAGCACATCTTGGACCGCTTTTGCGTGTTCAAGAAGCGAGTCCCCACAGGAGTGCTCTTCTTCGACGTGGCTAAGGCGTTCGATAAGGTATGGCACAAAGGCTTGATTTACAAGCTTATTCAACTAGGTGTGCCTAACAGTCTCGTGCTCATCTTACGAGACTTCCTTACTAATCGAACGTTTCAGTATCGCGTCGAAGGAACACTCTCCTCCCCCCGCCCCATCAGGGCCGGCGTCCCCCAGGGCTCAGTCCTCTCTCCTATCCTCTACTCGCTTTACACAAGCGATATTCCCCGCACTCCAAACGTGGAGCTAGCCCTTTTTGCGGACGATACCGCTCTCTATACGTCACATTGGAATCATGGGGTTATCTGCAAAACCCTGCAACAAGCCGCTACCACCCTCGGCTCATGGTTTCAACGCTGGCGTATAGAAGTCAATCCCGACAAAAGTGCAGCAATGCTCTTTGGCGGGACTTCTCCTGATCCCTACACTCCAGGCCGACGCCAGTCGGTGTCCCCCATTCAGTTATTTGGTCGCTCTATCCCATGGGTAGCGACTTACAAATACCTCGGTGTCACCCTTGACCGTAAGCTTACGTTCAAGGCGCACATCAAGATAGTCTCAGATAGGGCGCGCTTTTTTGCTAGCCGTCTCTATCCCCTCACATGTTCCAAGAGCAAACTTGGGCTTCGGCACAAGGTCACGCTCTACAAGACGATCATACGCCCGGTACTCATGTACTCGAGCGTCGTCTTCGCCCACTGTCCTAAAACCACTCTCCGTGGAATGCAGGTGATCCAAAACAAGTTTCTCAGACGGGCCACGGGTAGTCCGTGGTTCGTCCGAAATCTCGATCTCCATCGCGATTTAGAGTTGCCCACCATTCGCAAGTTTATGAAGGACGCTTCACGTCGCTTCTTTGATCGTCTCTCCCATCACTCCAACCCGCTGGTTGGGAAAGCCGTTAACTACAAGCCCCGTCATCCTCACGTACTCACGGAGGAGGACGACGCCATTACGGCGTATTTGGCCACTTTATCAAATCGATCTGCTAATACAAATAATAAGCGGCGCCCCCGTCGGAGGGGTCGCCGCACCCCTCTCATAGAAGCTCACACACCAGGCAGGAGACTGGCCGAGCAGGCAGCCCTGACCTGACCTTCCATGGCCAACACAATCCCCGCCGTAGTTCTTTCGAGGGTTCTTTAGCGGCGGGTTCTTACTTGGAACCCTTAGTAGGTAGAGTCATAGTAGGACACTGCTGGGACATGATCCCTACCAGTCATCCTATAAAAAGTCATTTAACTATTTGTTTAACTCCCCAATGCGACAATATCCCAGCGCAACTGGGATGCACAGGTCGCGTAGTCATAAAAACTTTCGGTTGTGCGCCTTAAGCGCACGCCACCTAGCTCGGTAAAGATGGCAAAGCCCTTCAGGCTACCATCATTTGTCATTCAAAAAAAAAAAAAAAAAAAAAAAAAAACAGAGCGCCCAACGCTGCGCTTACCGACGCGCGGTCTCCATTCGAGAACTCGCTTACTCCACCGTCCATCGGTTTTACGACAGATGTGGCCTGTCCACTGCCACTTCAGTCTGCTACATTTCGAGACTATGTCTTATCACTTTGGTCTTCTGCCGGATAATCTCGTTTCAGACTTTGTCCATTAGTGAGATTCCGAGCGTTAACCTTTCCATAACTCTCTGAGTGACATGCAATTGGTGAACCAGCCCCACCGTCAGGTTCCACGTATCGGTTCCGTAAGTCACTACGCGGTGCCGGTAGAGTAGAGTTTGTACCACCCTATGCCTGCCCGTGGATATCGTACAAGGCGATTAAGGGTTCCGGAAGGTGGGCAGCAGCGCCTCCCGTGTAGACAACATAGTCCGAAAAGCACACTGCGGTCACCAACCCGCCTGCCCAGCGTGGTGACTATGGGTGAAAACCCCCAATGACGAGCAGACATGGGGTGACACAAATTCTACTCTACCGGCAACACGCGGTACTAGTAGGGTCATTTTCAAAATAATTGCTCATTTCAGAAAAAAATCTTGTCCATCATCTTTCCTTAATTTCTACAAAAAAACTGTAATGGCAATATTAATAAAATACTGAACATTACAAAGAAGCCTTTCTTTATATTGTATTATAATGTCATTGTTGGTAGTTGATACTTCATTTTTTATATATTGCGAAATTTTTAAAGCATGTTTCTGGTCTTCCTACAAAAAACGTGTGTCCAACTTCCAGCACTGATATTTTAAACTTGAAAAAACATTAAAAGTATTTTATTTATTATCAAACAAAATTGGCTATCCTCTCTAATAACACTGTAAAATGTGTGTAGAATCCTTGAAAATTCATTTGACACATTAATTTTAGTTATAAATAAAAAATAAAACTGGTCTCAAAATTACTTCATCGATGTTATTTCATTTATGTAACGCATTATTTAGTCGCGAAAAAGGTATTTTGTTAAACTTTAATACTGGCAACATTTGCTGTCACTGTCCGAACCTCAGGCGACCAATCACAGGGCAGCAGCCATTTTGTTCTCGGCAAAAAAGTTGGGTGTATGGTGTGCGTCGATAAAAAACATTTATCTGGTTTCTTTTTGGTAAATGGAAAAAATACGCAAGGTAAGTAAATTTAAACTATTTTTAATTGTCAGGAAACTATTATGATAGTGCTATTCTGTCGCTAATTTAGCTGCAACGATCGAGTGAATTATGTTCTGTGATTTGAGGTTAGTTTGTAGAAAAACATGCTTACTTGTTCCTTTATGTCACACTTATGTAACATTTTTTTATGTTACGTTACATAAAATTGGATTAAGACGTGTCCACAGCATGATTTTAAAATATTATATAAATTATAATTAAACCAATAGTAAAATAAACATGTTTTTCTATGGTCGTATTCAGTGTTTTGAGTGATGCTTGGATAACTTAAAATCCTCAAATTGGCCCTATAATAGCTGACTGTAATTTACTAATCATTTTATACCTTCGTTTTGGTTTATACTGTACAAGTTGCGCGATCGAGTGTATATTGCGATCTGCAGCTTTGAGTTATTAGTGTAATATATTTATTTAATATAACCCAAGTATTTTCGTCTAGCATTAACAGGCTCTGACTTATTCTAGCATGACAAGTTTGATACTATTCTCAATGTTCAAAATACTTGTATACAATGTGATTTGTTAATGTGATGCAAAATTTAATTTTCACGTTAAATTTTACGACGACGTATGCTTCAAAATAGACTGCTTTTATCGTTAAATATGATTTTTTTAATTATTATTTTCTGAGTTATTACATTGTATTTTTTATTCTTTACAGAAAATATGCCTTTGTCTGCGGCAGAGAGGCAAAAACGGTACCGAGACCGACTAAAATTGAATAATCCTCAAAAATGGAAAGCACTACAGGAAAAAAATTTAGAAAGAGCTAAAAAATTCTATAAAAAAATTGGGGAGCTATCGGATCGAGAGAAAGAAAGCAGGCGAAAATATTGGAGGACTTTAAAACAAAAATCAGACTATAAACAAGAAGTTATAGAAAAGGGTAAAACTCGAAAAGAATACCAAAGAATATATCAGAAAAGATATAGAACATTAACCAAAGAAAATAAAAATATGAAGAAAAAAATTGAATTATTAATCAAAGAGAATAAAGCTTTAAAGAAAAAAATATATAGATACAAAATTTTGCAAAACACAAAAGAAGACGAAGAAAAAGAAAATATGTTTAGCAGAGAGTCATTTTATACTGTGTCAAGCCCAATATCAAAAACCAACTCATTTGTTGCTAATTTAAACACTACTGAAGAAGAAAAAGAAATTATTAAAAAGGAGTTATTTGAAAAGAATGTGTTAATAGAATCCTTAAAAATACAATATAATGCAGCAGGAAGTAATGAAAAGAGAAATGTATTAAAAGAAATTGTAAGTAACGACATCGTAAAAGGGTATAAAATGAAAAGTAAATTACAGTCTGCTATTGGGATTAAATACCCAATCAGACGTAATGCAAAAAAAGTTAATATTAAACGAAATAACCTAGCAAATAAAATTTATACTTTTTTTAACCAAGATGATGTCAGTCGAGCTACTGCAGCTAAGAAAGAAACTAAAACAAAAAATAAAGTTAAAATGCAAAGACGATATTTGCTAGATTCGATGGTAAATTTACGGTTAAAATTTGTAAAGGAGACTGGAATTCCAATTTCATACGCCACATTCAGACGTTTCAAGCCATTTTACGTATTGATCCCAAATTTATCAAATCGAAATACTTGTCTTTGCAAAAGACACAGTAATATAGATTTCAAGTTTACATCCCTAAAAACACTAAAAAATTTTAAGGACGGTGATACTTTGGACACCGTTATAAAGTCTACAGTGTGTGATTTATACTCCCAAAAGTGCATGTATTCAACATGTGATATTTGCAAAAACAAATCAATCAGATATGACTTACTGAATATAAAATTGAATGAAAAAGTGTCATGGCTAGAGTGGACGGTCAAAACCATAGAATATGAAAAGAACAATGAAAAAAAATCAACCAAAAAAACAATTAAACAAATAATATCAGGTATGTTAGAATCTCTATTATCAAATTTTGACACGGAATTAAGAGGCTTTAAAATTCATATTTACAACATTTCACATCAATACAAAATTTATAAATCATTGAAGGAGAATTTACAAAGAAATGAAATTATGCTACATTGTGACTTCTCAGAAAATTATAATTGCAAATTTCATAATGAAATACAAGCAGTACATTTTGGAGCATCACATTCACAAATCACCTTGCACACAAGCATTATATATAATGATGAAACTGATCCCGAATCATTTTGTACATTTTCCAACTGCAACAAACACACACCGGAATCGATCTGGGCTCACTTGGAGCCCCTGATGCGTGACATTAAACATAGATTTCCTTTGAAAGACACTATACATTTCTTCTCAGATGGTCCGTCAAGTCAATACAGGCAAAAGAAGAACTTTGCCCTTCTTACCAAAATGATAGAATCTTATGGTTTTATTTTTGCAACCTGGAATTTTTTTGAAGCGGCCCATGGGAAGGGTGCAGCGGATGGGGTTGGGGGAGTAGTAAAAAGATTGTTAGATAAACAAATATCATACGGACATGATATACCTGATGCTGAAACTGCGATTCAATTACTTGAACACAATACTGCTACCACTGTAAAATTATTTCTTATTGATCAGGAGGACATATTGAGAATAGAAAATCAAATTGAGGGTTGTAAATTTGTGGCCGTTCCAAATACGCAAAAAATACACCAAGTAATACCAAACGAAGATAATATAATTCAATATCGAATTTTAAGCTGCTTTTGTTTAAAGCCCAATATTTGCCAATGTTATGCCATAAAAAGTCACAAATTAATTACTGATCATGTTAAACGTTCAAGAGCAAAACGACTTGTTATAGAATCTACATCTGAAAGTGAATCTGAGCAAGAAGACCTAGAGATGTTAGTAACCAATAAAGTTTTACCTAATTCTGATGATGTCGAACCTATAGGAGAAACTAATCATTATCATGTCAGTAATGCATCTACTTCAAATGTTACTATTTTATCTGATATTAAAGTAAATTTTAAACCTAAGGATCTAGCAAAGATGGTTAAAAAGCCATCAAAATATTATAATGTTTCTACGGTTGATTTGAAGAGAAATTTCTGGGATCTTTTTAGTAGCGATAGTGAATAATATGTATAGTTATATAAGGTCTACCTATTCATACACGAAATATTTTAAGGGTATCATCTAACGGTTTTTAACTGTTAGACGGTTATAACGAAGCCATTTCAAAAGTTTTTTTTCTAATTTTATTAAATATATTTACATTAAATAATTTAAAATTACTTGAGCTACAAAATAAATACTGGTTTCTTATTTTTTGACCTTTAACATTCAGAACGTTTATTTATTTACTTTCATTTAAGGGGTTTTCATTAAAGGTTTTATGCAAAATATATAAAAAAAAATTGAATTATAATAATTTCGTAAAAAGAAAAACACTTAAAATATTTTTTTTTGTTGTTTTGTATCTTTAGATACGACTTAAGAAGCTACTGTTAAAATATTTCATGTATGAATAGGCAGACATTATATATAAATATTAGGAAGTTAATCGTGCAGTATTATCATGACGATAGAGAGAATGTTCAAAGTTCGCATTTTAATATTATATTTTTATTTTCGATTTATGATTAACTGAGTAACCATCTTCAAATTAAACATAACCCTGACGGTTTTATTATTGTCATTATTTTGTATGTTTCATGTTTATGTTCACTATGTCCAGTACAGCCGCGGGGTCTACGCTAAGCTAGCTATTCATGTGAGTGACTTAAAGAAATGTAGGAGCGCGACGGAGTTACGCCGATATAAACCTAACCTGTGTCTATGTGCACACTCACACAAATGCAAAGCTCGGCTTAAACCTCACGAACTGTACATAATAATGTACGTGTACGTGTTTGATTAATTATTACAATATTAAATACTAAAAAACTGTTTTATTTACCACTGTGAATGCAGCCCTTGTTTTCTTTTATGTTACTTTTATGTTATTGTGACATAAAAGTAACATTTCTGAAATGAGCAATTATTTTGAAAATGACCCAGTAATAACACTGGTAATTTTTGTTGTTGAATATGACCGCGATCTTACCGTGATAATGTGTAGTTAGTAGTGACGCTGCCTGCGACGCTATACGTCCTGGGTTCGAATCCCGATAGGTAGAAACATTGATATGATAAATGTCTATCTTTCTATATACCTATCATCAATGAGATTTTATTTTCTTCCTATTATTTATATACCGTTGCTTTAGAATAAAGAATTTAAACATAGCCAAAATTTTACAGATATTTCATATATTTTGCTATCAAAATTAAATGTCATTCTTATACAGTGCCTAACTTTAATTAATGGGTTTATTTTATTTTATTGGTGAAATTCTAGAGAAAGGTCAGGTCAAGAGTATACCCTAAACCGACGAGCGTGCATGAAGAATATCATGAAAGTAGATAAAGCGAAAGAGATGTGTCAGGACCGTAGTAAATTGAGATCCGTGAGCTCGCCTACCCCTCCGGCGTGATTTTTATGTATGTGTGTCTAACTTTAGACGCTGTTTTGTAATAACACCGTGAATATCATAATCTTTTATAAAAAAATCTCTGTTTCTAGGTTTGCTAACAATATTTAATATTATAATATATTATAATATAATATTAAATATTGTTATAATTATATTTTATATTAAATATTGGATAATACGGATCAGGAAAAGCGAAAATTCCACGAGAATTTGACAAATTAAAAAACTTAACTGTCGCCAAGAGGTTGCCGACTTGACGTTGTCACACCGTTGTCGCCTGTCACTTAATGTCACTCTAAATATCTGAAAATTTCAACCCTTAGATGATAATCACGTTACTCGTAGTATCCCCTATAAAGTTTGTGACGTTACTGTTTCAACCCTTTGAATATCTTCAAAAATAATGAAGATGTACCTTAATTTCTCGGCATATCAAATCCGGCGTCTCTCTGTGAGCAGCGTATTATCCAGTTATGGGCCGTCTGAAGTGCAAAGATGCACTCTATCTAATGGCCTTAAGATTGTATCGGCGAAGCCCACTGGGGCCCAGTTAGCTGCCTGCACTATTATGTTCCAGGTTTAGTATACATACATCATCAGCTTATTGTAGTCCACTGCTGGACGTAGGTCTGCTTCAGGGCACGCCACAAGGCGTCTATCTTACGGTTTAATATGGCTCAGAGCAATATACATACATAGATATATACTTACGGTATATAATGCGATGTAGCACTAAGTTCGCCTTTGTACAACTTCATAGTGCAATAAAGAATTTTCTATCTATCTATGTATGTATTCCCAATATGGGGTAACCAAAACTGCTGGATCACGAAGGAGACGCTATAACCACGTATAGCATAAGTGGGACATTTCTCTGAACACAATGTGTGCACGCTCTCAAAGCGAGAGACAAACAACACGTCCCGCATCACGTGAAATGTTGTAGGAACGGGGCAAAGTTGGGCACGTAAATGCCCACGTGACGTGTGTTGACCGTCGTGTTGTGGGACATTTTGTCCCTAGTGTATCCGAGATTACATTTGCTTTTACAAAGTAGTGCCCTCGATGTAGACTGTAGTGTCACATGTTTGCATTGAGACTGAGGCCACTTTACCAGCATCAGGGCTAACATCAGTATATGGATATCTAAAATCCAGAGAGCTATAATGGCGACTTCTGAAAAATTGTATTAGGTACTCGGTGCGAGTAAAGCATTTTTCTCGTCGTTAGTATTGAATTATAGTTTTTTAGTTGACAAAAAGTTTTAGAGTGTTATTATTAGAAATCTATCCAACCATATGCCTGGGAAAACTTAATTTTTTATCAAAATTGCTTCACCCCTAGCCTTATATCCCTCAAAATGCTTAGTTAAATAGTTTTCGAGTACCTAAAATGTTAAATAATTTAACCAAAAAAACCATAAGATCGAATATAATTCTGTACTACTTATATATTTTTTTCTGATTTTATTTTTAAAAATAAGTTGATCTGAATATGTTATTTCTGGCAAACGGGTTTTTTAAATACTACAAGTAACTAGACCAAATATGTGTATGCACTTCTTGTGTAAAAAGGGAGTGAAATACAAAGCAAATTCATTCACTCCAGACTCGAGAACTTTCTAGCGGAAACCGAATGAAATTATGAATAGAGAATGCACTCAGATCAGTGTGCACTTACCGTGAAATTGGGTTATCGAAACTGTATACACCAATGCATATTGAATTCCATAGCTGCTTCTCTTCAACAGGCAGGGTCTCGCTACGAACAAGATGATCAGATTGGCGCAACGCACTTTATACGAGCAATGTCTAATGCTACGGGCAATGCATACTCAGGTAAATAAAAACCTGGTCAGACAGAAAGCTAAATTAATGCGTTGTAGAGCGTTTTAAGTCGCGTGGTGCCGGCAGAGTAGAGTTTGTACCACCTCATGTCTGCCCGTGGATATCGTACGAGGCGATTAAGTTGGGAGGTGGGCAGCAGCGCTTCCCGTGCCGACAACATTGTCTAAAAATCACACTGCGGTCACCAACCGGCCTGCAAAGCGTGGTGTTTTTTTTTTATAATGAAATAGGCAAACATTTGACCGCCATCGTGCCTGATGTTAAGCAAGATGCGGCCTAATGTGGCACATGGGCATTATGGGCAAAAACTCCCCATAGTCTTGTGACATGCTCTGGCGGGGGCCTACGTCCAGCAGTGGACGTAGTCCGACGTCGCGTTGTATTGTACTGGATTAGACTATGCTGGCCACACAAAAGGAGTACGCACAGACTTACTTTTGATATAAATATTCCTGTGTCCCCTAGATGCGGCAGAGGGCCTTCACAGATCTTCGCTATCCCGTTCGGTTCTGAGCTACAGAAGTTAGGTAGGTACATTGGTGGGAATGAGTGGTGGGCCGATCCCGGATAATGAAACAACTGTACATTAAATGTTTGTTCCGAAATCGTGCACAGGAGCTTATTCTGTAAAACAATCCCTAACAATGCTCATCTTAACCGTTCATCTTATTAAGGTTTCTCAAAGCTGCGGTTCTTGCCGCAACACGGAGCATACATGTCGTGTGCCAGCGATAGACAGAGCATATCATTCACGCTGAGATGTCCATACGTCTGCTTTAACCTGTTGAAGAACTATCTGCTTGATGCGGCTTCACGGTATTGTCTTTCTTGTTCTTTACACAGCCATAGAGGAATAAGATGTCATAGAGTGCTAATGTCATACTAACTGTTTCGATGCACCATTAGACTATTCGGTGCCTCACAATTCCAGTCCTTGACACTTATAGTAATGTACTACATTTCTAATGTATTGTAACGTATAGTAATGCAATCTAAGTATCAAGGACTGGAATTGTGAGGTACTGAAAAGTCTAATGGTGCATAGAAACTGTTAGTATGACATTAGCACTCTATGACATCTTATTCCTCTATAACACAGCCAAATGCTTGTGCTGATGCGGGGCTTTGCTAGATACATCAGTTGCATCTCCTTCCGTTCATATCGTAAGAGCCGACTAAGGAACTCAGGGTTGTTCTCCGCTCTCATAGATATACACACGCCGGTGTCCCCAAAAAGGGAATAGCCAGAACTGTAGAATCACTAATAAGATCCTATAGTCATGTTTAGCATAGCATCAGTAAAAGATCAGTGATATAATAAGTTGCTAGCTCATGAGCAGAGAGATGCCTTAGTCGACTCATACGACATGCGCGAAATGTGATGCAGGTGATGTATCCTAGTGAAGCCCACCATTAGCACAGGAGCAGTTTTCCTTATCACCGTTATGTTTACCACAGACAATGTAATACTATTCTAGTACATACACCTAATATCACACAAAAAAATCATAAAAGCGGTGATAGCCCAGTGGTTAAGACGTGCACCTTCCCAGCGGGAGGCGTAAGTTCGATCCCAGTCACGGGCCTGTACCAATAAATTTATTTCATGTACAGATTTTAATGTTGCAAAATTGTCACTTAGCTCGTGCCTCGGAAAGCACGTAAAACTGTTGGTCCTGCGCCTGATCTCTCTCCGGTCGTATCGGCTTTCCGTCCCATCGGACTATGAGAGTAACGGAATAGAGAGTGCATCTGTGTTTGCGCACACACTTGTGCACTATAATATCTCCTGCGTATCTGGCCAATCTTTGTAGAGATTGGTCGCTTTGACCGAAAATGCGGTCGAAGATCATCATCATACAAATACGTGGACAATTTTACGAGAACTGTTACATGTACCTTTGCGAATACATTGTTAACGGGCTTAAGGGTAGACTTGTATTACTGGAAGACAATTACCAGTAATAAATTCATATTCATCATTCATCATGTTTCCATTACCTGGTTCTAAGTCTTGTGTTTTACTCTTTTGTATCGCTCTTGGTCTTCCGAAAATTATAAAATAAAATAAGTAAAAAATATTGATTGACATAAATCTACATTATTTACCGCATATGGACAAAATGCGGTAAATGCAATCACTTCATCGTTTCAAACCTTATTTTACTTTCAGTTGCAAATTCTACCAATGGGAACTAGCAGATCGCGTGGATTTGATAAAGGGTGATTTATCCAGAATACATCCTGAGGCTAGAGTTATAGATCTTGTTCAACAAGCCTGCTGGAAGGGTCCTCTATCCAACTCAGTGTTCTGTCCACGGGAGAGAATAGATGACATGCTAGAAAACTCGCTAAAGTGTTATGCTACAAAATATTTTGTGGCAGAAGAATGCTCTATAGGTTCCGTGGGCATCACGTTTGAACAGCTCTTGGCTGTTGCTCAAAACTTTGAGGATTACGGTAAGGTAAGCTGTTATACTAGTATTTACTCGTTAGCTGTATTAGGAATATTCGTCTCGTTGTCTGTAACCAAATCTTGCAAGTTAAATTTGATACACTTCCACATAGAGCCGATCTAATGATGAAGCTGGACGGTGACCTTAGGAACTTAATTAAACGAGACAACCCTATCGAGTTTGGGATGTTTGATGGAACGAGTTTGATGTAATATAAGCTTTTTAAAAAAAAAGGTTTTTTAAACTTAAGCTCGTTTACATAATTATGCTACTTCTGTTGGAATTTATAAGGTGATTTAGATTATAAATAATATATTTACGCTTCTTTTAGTAGGAAAGTATGTCACCTTTACAAGTCTATTAGGTGAAGAAGAAAAAAGTAAATGTAACCATACCTACAGACATGCCGAATTTATAAGTTCACTTTTTTGCCATTTGGCTACGGAACCCTAAAATTGAGTCAAGTTTGAAAAAAATATTCATCATATTAAAGATGTGTTTTGCTCTTTGTCGGCGTCACGTTCTCAGAACCTAAGTACCAGCTGTAATGTTAATAATAACGTATAACAATTTGTGTAACAACCACGTACGAGTAGCAACCTTTATATTCCTATATATGGTTTGTTACAGAATATTAACATCAAATTCCACTGAATAAGCCATATCATAATTATTTTGTGGATAGCTAGGCACAGCTGCTAAATTATAATTCGATATCCTTTAAGATAGATTCGATGGCCCTTGGGAAATTAACAATAGGGTAAGCGATGTCCTGTCGTTGGACACAGTATGACGTCACGACCAAGTTTATAGGTACTCGGAAACTTTATGACAATGGTATTCCCAACTGACGTTTGCCCACTACCGGGCCTTCCCGTCGCTAACCCTCGGATCTGACTACTCATGACTACTTACATTACTTAACTAATGTCCTCAGAAGCTCAGTATTTGTGAATATAACAAAATCTTCTATTCGAATATGCACATAAATTTGTTCCTTGATCGAATGTTATTGTAATGTTGATGTATACAGGATGTTTTTTCGTTGCCACCCTTAACGAAGGGTACGTACTCTATACATCAAATAAAGTAAGTTTATGCCAAAAAAAATGCTGGGAAACGATGTAAATTTTTTTGTTTTTTTTTTTTAATTACTTGATCGGGCGAAATTTATAGTGTCCTTTTTTCATAGACAGATATTAATTATTTCTCGTGAAAAAATCTTGTTACACGCGTCAATGTGCATTTATGCAGAAAAACACAGTCTATTTACTCAACTTTGGACCCTAATATTTTGGAAACTAGACACTTCCCAGGTATGCTTCCATGGAGAAAAATGATCGTGATGATGAGGAGATTCTGTAGTTTTCGGGAACGTTGACGACCAAAAATCAACCTGTGTAGTATACAAGATTAATGTCGTCGTGTACAAATGGAGTAAGCGAATGTCATTGCCTCCACAAACCTATACAGGTTTAGAGGTAACCGAATATTAAAATGTGCGATAGACTGTAATTACCCTAATAAATAAATAAAAAATAAAATAAAAATAATGAACCAGATCACAGCTGTGATGAGAAGCCAGATCCGAAATTTGAGCTTCCGAATATGAACGCCTGATACATATATACATATTGCTGTGTTTCCAAAATGGCGTACCCTGAACTGTAGGATCATAAAGGAGATCCCTAAATCACATTTACCATAGTAGTGACAAATACAAACGTAACGTTATCTCATCATCATCATCATTTCAGCCCTGGGAAGTCCACTGCTGGACATAGGCCTCCCCCAACAACCTCCATACCGACCGGTCGGAAGCAGCCTGCTGGTTTATCTAGGCTTGAGATAACCACGTGCCTATAAGATCAATATCATGTACGAAAGCTTCTTTTCTGCATCTGATGTATTCTAGTGAAGTCCTGCATCAGCACGACCATAAATAATTAAATTTTAATCCATAACCTCTTTCTCTACCAGCATCTAACATGTCCGGTGCCTCGCGAGGAGATCCTCTCGAGTCCTCGTGGAGCTTTCGGCCATTACGACCTGGGCCCTGACAGTGACACCTGGGTCGCCATTGCGGTACCGAGCTGTGGAGCTAATAACATTGAGTAAGTTCATACCTTGTAGAGTGAGTTCAGTAGCCTTGTGGCGTGCCCTGAGGGAGGCCTACGTCCAGCAGTAGACTGCAATAGGCTGAAGAAGAAGAAATTCATACCATTATATCAAGCAATTCTTATTATTAATGATGCTAGAATCTTCACTAGCAAACATCAGCTGTATTCTATTGTGATTTTCGTAATAGTCGACTGAATAACTTAGACACTCTGTCAATCAAAAAGCTAGCATTTGTCCCCGCTGTAATAAACATGGCTGTCGGATCTTTATTATGATCTTATAGTTCTGGCTACCTCACTTTAGGCACACAGCTATGTTCATGTACATGTATCATCATCATCATCAGCCTATTGCAGACCACTGCTGGACATAGGCCTCCCCCAGGGCATACCAGAAGACTGCCATGGGGGGTATTTGCCCATAGTCACCACGCTGGGCAGGCGGGTTGGTGACCGCAGTTTGTATTTTGGACTATGTTGTCAACTACGAATGTGGCTGCGTACGCAAACCGAGGAAACCCATCACGCAGAGTGGAAAAAGAGTGCAGGATGCAGGCAGACTAAGATCGCTATTCCGGAAGCATCAAAATGGCTCGCCCGCAACCTTATAAGTCTAAAAAGGGACAGTATCACCTGCACACCATAGGTGTGTCAAACAGCCCCCTCTGCAGAGAATGCAAGGAGGCAGAAGAAACGCCACAGCACGTGATCATGGAATGCACAAGCGTGGCCGAACAACGGGCACTTATACTCTTTGCTTGGGACCAACATCTGCCTACACAAACTCACACCACGCTACACAACTATATGCACTGAAATATCATTCGTTTGTGTGCAAATTGCGCGGACAATTACTGATTTTCGATTTTGCTTTTTAAGATATATACTAATTTTCAAATCATTTTCTTGTTTATGGTATTGAATTAATTGTGCATATTTCATATGTCTCTTGTTTGTGTATTGTGATACATTTTTTTTTATGTCGTTAATTATAACTACCTATATATAATGCAAATCCGTTATTGCAGTAAGTTAAGTCTTTATGTACTCATATTAGATATGTCAAAGTACTGTGGATTTTGGTAAATAAATAAAAAATAAAATAAAAAAAATGATCCTCCGATCGCCAGCATTACTCTCGGAAGCCTGCAGCAAGCCTAGAAGGTTGCTGACCTTCTGGGAAAATCTGGTTTGGTTGGAGTAGACAGGTAAGGTAAAATACGTACAATGGCCTCACTTATAGAGGCTAAGTGCGGAAAATGCCCGGTCAAACTAACTAACTAACATGTTGTCAACACGGCAGGCGCTGCTGCTCACCTCCCGGAAACCCTTAATCGCCTCGTACGATACCCACGGGCAGACATGGGGTGGTACGAATTCTACTCTGCCGGCACCACGTGGCCAATGTACATGTATATTATGTACTATTTAAGCGTAGCCAGCCCAATCTAATATAGTCATTCATTGAGCACCTAAACTGGTTTTGGTACGCCACTCATTCCCACCACTGCAGCTCCCTTAATCACTCTCACGCAATCCATGATACGCTGGAAATATGCTCGATAACATCTTCCACGAGTTCATACATACTCATAGGAGCTTTTGAACATTTTATTTTCTCACACGGCCTTCCTCCACTATGTTTACCCTTATAGAGCCCTACTGAAGCACGCTATCATAGCGGAATCCTGCGGTACTGGTAACCTGCAGACTGGCCAGCACACCCTGGACAAGATAGCTCAGCCGCCACTAGGTGACTTAGCGGGGCAAGATATGTTCACTACTTTCAAAGCCTTCAACATATCGTATAAGGAGACTGGACTTTTCGGTTTGTATTCACTTGTCTTTTTAATGTCATGTACTTTATGTTACTTGGTTTTCACAGTGAATGGGACCTATCCTGTTATTTCTACTCTCACTCGATGACATTTATCTAAATAGTATAGTAGAATCATAAACTCAAGGGCCTTACTAATAAAAAGCTTCTACACAACTCACAGTTTAATTTGACAGAAATGTAATGTTTTTTTCTGTAAAAAATCAAGGTTGTAATTTTACGTGCGGTTTATTAGTAGCATACGAGTATTATAAGTGAAGCGTAGGTACCTAAGATATATAAAAAAAAAATTTCAGGAATATTAACAAAAGCAAAGGCCTGTCGTGTAAAACACGCTGCGCTGTCAGCAGTACAATTCCTGAAGAATATAAAAGACTTGACTTCAAGGCAAATAGAAATTGGAAAACAAAGATTGAGTAAGTAGGTACCTATATTCCTGGGTAATTTTTTTTTATTAAACAGGCTTACGCTTGACCACAACGCGCCTGATGGTAAGCACCGTTGCAGTCTAAGATGGAGCGCGCTTGCCTAAAAGAAACCGATTCACTCTCGACTTAAGACCGCAAGTTCATGGGGAACAGGGATTCAGGCAGGGAGTTCCACAGCTTGGCTGTTCGCACTATGTAGAAACAAAACGCTTAGTACGGCACTTCAACTGTGAACCGGTGTCGCCTTGAGGTTTCCCTGGTCGTCCGGTGGTAGAAGGGTACTGGGGGAATTAGGTCGTGAAGTCCCAACGCACACTCCCCGAAATGTAACCCGTAGAATACCGAGAGACTTACAACTTGCTCCAGGCTTTACAATCTAGCTTTGCACAGTGAGTCATTGCCGATCAGCCTTTTGGCTCGGTCCTCGATAGCTTCAAACGGCTCAAGCTGGTATTTGGCGGATTCATCCCAAAGGTGCGAACAGTACTCCATACACGACCGTACTTGCTTATTAAATTTATTCATACATATGCGGCTGTATTCTCAAAATGTGGCACCCAAAACTGTGAGATCATAAAGGAAATACCATATTCACGCTTAGCAGAACGGGTATACATAGATGTAAATGATGTAGAAATGCCCAATCTTTGGCAATATGAGAGTTTTAATTAAACAATTGTCAATTCTATTCTATACGAAAATATATTTTTATATACCTATACTTAAGTACTGTACGAGTAGGTATTTTTCTTCACTTTTCTCTTTTGTATACTTAGCCTTCACTTGAACTAAGCAAACTATGAAACTTGTTAACTTAGAAGCACAGAATTCTAGCTTCGAGAAAACGGAAGCTTTTAAATTAATAGACTAGGAAATAGATGCACTTTAGTAATCGTGTTGCAGATAGGGTTATTCACTATCTAGGTAAGTTTAAGTACAGATAATTACTATTACTACTCTTCCCTTTCTGAATGAGTGAGTGAATGACTGACAGACACGCACAGCCGAATCTACTGGTTGGGGAAAGGAAGCTAAGGCAAGTAGGTATGTTCCTTGTGATCACATGTGATTTGTCTTCACAACTTAATTATAGTGATTGTCTCAAAGAAACTCCTATTAGACATAAGCTCGATTTTGTACACTATCTTTCTTGATCTTCTATCTATATCTTCTATCTACTCGTATTCTATCTTCTATACAGGGTGTAACGGAAAGGGTATGTTAAGCCAAAAGCTATGTAAATAGCTCACTATAGAGAACCTATTTCCAAAATTAAGGACTCGAAATCACATGTTTATTTTTCAAGATTGTATGATCATTCCTGAGTTGTTTAGGAATTCTCCATACTATCTGGAAAAATAAACATGTGATTCTGAAATTTTGTGGTTTGGGTTTTCCTTTTAGCGGGCTATTTACATAGCTTTTGGCTTAACATACCCCTACTGTTACACCCTGTATACATATAATAAAATTGTAATGGATCGATGTTTATGCACGCTAATTTCAGAAACGGCTGGACCGATTTCGATGCAGTTTTTATGAATATATTGTGACAGGTCCCACTTAACATATAGGCTACTTTTTCTCCCGGATAATTTCGACATTTTGTTTTTCTGCAGTCCACGCGGACGGAGTCGCGGGCATCCACTATATTTAATATAACATGTATTTTTGTGTACTTACAAAGAATATAAATGCCTATAGTGCATCTCTTCGACTATGAGTAGGTACTTACAAAAATATTTTCTGCTAGCTGCACAATTTTCTGGAATAGCTACCACGTAATGGAAGTACGCGTAGAGCGTTCAATGACGTTGATCGAAATCGTATTAACGACGTTTGCTCCCGTACTAGGATGTTAGTACGTAGCCTATATCATAGTTACTGCAGCTTCTATAGATTTTAAAGTTGATTTTTCTATCCAACATCGTGAAAACCACAAAGTTATTCGTAAAGACGTTCTTTGCAAGCAGAACTGTTTCATTGTAGATAGTCATATAGTCACGCTCATTATCTCCAAAGAGTTTGGGCAGAAGTGTATTTGTACACTTCTGCCCAAACTCTAAACACGCCCACTTTTAACCAGTTAGACAATTAAATCCTACGTGGTAAAGAGTGAGCCTACCGCCGCCTTCCGGGCACAAATACAGCATTCTAGCGACCGGTATCGAATCCAATGGGAAATGTTTCCGTATAATTCTAAATAGGTATTATACTCGTAAGCTATTAGCGTTCTCGTCTGTTAAATAGCACGGTGCACCACGGGCAGGTGAGGTTGACTTTGGGTCCTAAGTTATTAAGTACCCCATACACTCGCACTAATTTTGTTGATGCTAGACATCGCAATAAATAAAGCGTAAAGCGACAAAGGCGCTTACTTAATTTTAGACGCGACTCAGCTTTCCCGCGATTTTGACAGCCCTGCATAGAACAGATAATGGTATGGAAGCCACGATGCCTGCCAAGCGCAAAATTATTTATTCTCACCTGAATAACCATGCAGATAGGGCTTTTTAATTTCAAATTTGGCCTTGTGATGCGATGTTACCGAGGCTAGTTACCATATAAGATTGACTTTGCGTTATTTTCAACTACATCTATCTATAGCGGGAAATCCGGAGAAGGATTTACCTTTCTGTTTTTATTGACTGTTATTTATATCTACATATTATCTTACATCTACTCTAAAGTCTATCTTGATTTGGTATTTAGGTAACTACGACATATTATATAACAGATCGCAAGTATCTAAGTTAGTAAAAGTTTGGAATCATTTCTTTTCCTTGACAAGATGTCTTCCTAAAACTCTCGGAGTCGTCAAGGGAAATCAAAGTAAACCACGCGGTAAACTCTCGTCAAAAACAAACACTATTTTTACCTAACCACAACTCAGAACATAAGACCTTAGGGATCTTAATGTAGGACTAGGTTAATGTGTTGCGAAGTTTCTAAACATTTATTATTTTTGTGCGGCTTTACGGAGCCGTATGAATAGAACAAAATCTTCTATTGGAATATGGACATAAATTGTTCCTTGATTGTAATGTTGTTTCTTAATGTACTAATATAGTATTATAATGTAATATATATGTAATATATATGTAATATAGTATACTAAATGTCGTGTACAAATGGAGTAAGCGAATGTCATTGCCTCCACAAACCTATACAGGTTTAGAGGTAACAGAATATTTAAATGTGTGATACACTGTATTTACCCTAATAAATAAATAAATAAATAAATGTGTGTGTTGCCAAATTTTCTTCAGGCAAGATATTATTCCATTAGACAAGAGAATATAAAACTAGGTACTTACATAGAACTATAACTTGTCCAACTACTGACAGGCTTACAGGAAAATAATTTAAATAATGAGCATGAACTTACTTCATATTTGCTTGCTTGCTTCTTTTACTTCTCCGGTACTGAAGGTCCTCCAGAGGCTTTTCAATTCCGTCCTGCTCAGAGGCGTAACGCCGGAAGCATGGAGCAGAAGTGTGATGTTGCTGTTCTTTAAAAAGGCGATAAAGCCTTGCTGAAGAACTATAGACCCATCTCGCTTCTGAGCCATATCTACAAGTTGTTTTCAAGGGTAATCACGAATCGTCTTGCTCGCAGGTTTAATGACTTCCAGCCTCCCGAACAAGCCGGTTTCCGAAAAGGGTTTAGTACCATAGATCATATCCACACGCTACGGCAGATTATACAAAAAACGGAAGAGTATAATCGGCCACTATGCCTAGCGTTCGTGGACTATGAGAAGGCCTTTGATTCGATCGAGACATGGGCAGTGTTGCGGTCTCTCCAGCGGTGCCATATTGACCATCGATATATCGAAGTGCTGAAGTGTTTATACAGCAATGCCACCATGTCGGTACGAGTACAGGAGCGGAGCACTGAGCCGATTTCTTTGCAGAGGGGAGTGAGACAAGGAGATGTTATTTCTCCGAAGCTCTTCACCAATGCAGTGGAAGACGCCTTTAAGCTTCTCGAATGGAAAGGACTCGGCATCAGTAGGAATACATCACTCACCTTCGGTTCGCCAACCAACTCTCAAAAGGTGCATCCATATCGCATTTAAGTGGCTTTAAGAAAGAGATCACTACTCTATCCCTGCTACGCTAAACGTGTGGCTGTGGGATGTCCTTAATGATCAATACTCACTGTTAGCAATACTTTTTGTTTCTTTTATGTAACTATACCTGGTATACCTACTGTAACTTAAAGTGAAAGTTACTAATAGTAATAACTTGTTTTTTTTATATATGTATACAGGTGTAACAGAAAGGGTATGTTAAGCGAAAAGCTATGTAAATAGCCCACTATAGAGAACCTATTTCCAAAATTTGAGACTCGAAATCACATTTTAATTTTTCAAGATTGTATGAAAATTCCTGAGATATTTAAAAATTCTCCATACTATCGGGAAAAATAAACATGTGATTTCGGGTCTCAAATTTTGTGGATAGGTTCTCTACAGTGGGCTATTTACATAGCTTTTCGCTTAACATACCCTTTTTGTTACATCCTGTATAAGGTCTATCCAAAAGTAGTGATTTATCTTTTGACACGAAACTAGGTAGGTAAAAAGAAACAACTTTCATTATGGGACCAACTCTGAAATATTAAAAAAAAACAGCTGCATTTCAGTGCACTAATTATTCGTGACTAGTGGACGCCCGCGACTCCGTCCGCGTGGACTACAGAAAAAATAAAATGTCGTAATTATCCGGGATAAAAACATTTTCCCGGGATAAAAAGTAGCCTATATGTTAAGTGGGACCTGTCACAATATATTCCTGAAAACTGCATCGAAATCGGTTCAGCCATTTCTGAGATTAGCGTACACAAACGCACAGACAAACCGACAAACAGACAAAAATTCAAAAAATCATCGTTTTGGGTTCTATTGCGTTGATAAAGGTCTCCTATAATATTTTTTCTCATTTATCTTCCATGTACAGACAGTGATCCGTTACATTTTTATTATATGTATACCTATAGATAAGATAGATTGTATGGAACAGCTGATATTTTTTTTCAATATTTCGGAGTTGGTCCCAGAGTGAAAGTTGTTTCTTTTTTCCTACCTAGTTTCGTGTCAAAAGATAATCACTAATTTTGAAAAGACCTTATACTTATAGTTGTAAGCTGTAATTTTTCCAAAATAAATAAAGAGATTATCCAGCAGTTCTGGCCAACCCATTTCAGAAAACAGCCATGTGTATAATGTAGGTATGTCATGTAGGTACCTACGTTCAAGAAAGAGATACCAAGTATACAGGGTGTTTTTTCGTTGCCACCCTTAACGAAGGGTACGTACTCTATACATCAAATAAAGTAAGTTTATGCCAAAATGCTGGGAAACGATGTAAATTATCATGAAAAAAAAAATATTACGAGTACATACTTGATCGGGCGAAATATATAGTGTCCAGTATTTATGCTAGTTTTTTCATAGGTAAATATTAATTATTTCTCGTGAAAAAATCTTGCTATGAAAAAATGTGCATTTATGCAGAAAAACGCAGTCTCTTTACTCAACTTTGGACCCTTATATTTTGGAAACCAGACACTTCCCAGGTATGCTTCCATGGAGAAAAATGATCGTGATGATGAGGAGATTCCGTAGTTTTCGGGAACGTTGACGACCAAAAATCATCGTGTATAAATAAAAACTTTACAGAAGTCAACCTCGCGCTCCACGACGACGACTGCGGCAAAGTCAGCGAGGGCCTGGCGCTGCAAATGGCATACGGCCACCTGATCGACAGCGCCAAGTCAGCTATCAACATGGTGGATGAGATGCCGGAAGATGATGTTCTTTCCGTTGCTAAAGGGCTTTGTTCGAACCGTACGTATGCTCTTGTTCTTCCTCTTCTTGGAGGCATCAGGCAAGTCGAACGAAACTAATTTAGGAATTATCTATTATGAAATATACTGGTATCCAGTGCTGATGCGAGCTTTACTTGAATACATCAGCTGCATCTCTTTTCGTGCATGTCGTAAGAGTCGACTAGAGAACTCGGGCATTTTCTCAGGCGATAAGCTAGCAAATCATCATTGATGATCATTTACATCTGTACCCGCTATTCTGAACGTGCATGTGGGGCCTTCTATATGATTCTGCAGTTTTGGCTACCCCATTGCAGCCCCTTGATTACGTAAAAGCAAAGCCGAAGCAAAGCGATAGCGAAAATTGTACAATATTCGCCTTGAAATGTCAAAGTTCCTTAACATTCAATTTACGTAATACGAATTTGACAAGCAATCAGCGATTTTTGTACATCGCTATCGCTTTGCTTCTGCTAGTTAGGTAATAAGGCGGCGTGCACATAGCTGTGCATAAATTCATAGATCACATTGTGATGTTCAAAGGATTTCATATAAATAAAATTCTAAAGTTGGATTCGTTCGGCTCGGATAAGTCCTGAGAACGGAAGATCTTTAAGGCCAGGACACTGCAGGCGGCGGGACGGCTTTGTGTGTCTTCCTTATACATTACAACTGCTCAAGAAATAGTAGATATCGTCCGTATAAATAATTGTAGGTACCCTACATTCGACCCAGATTCTGTATCGAAATGGTACATACATTTGTTCTTTAAAATTCGTTCTTCGAAATGGTACATCCATTCGTCGAAATGGTACATTCGTTCTAAGAAATGAGACTGACTTGTAATTTTATATCATCTATTTTAGCCGACAACATAGCAATGGCGGTGGTCGGTGACATCGGAGCGGTGCCACATAACGAGGATCTCAGGAGTGCATAGTATTAATAGCATGATGTCATTGTATATTTAAGGTTCAGCCACACCACTGTTCAAAATACGTCGATCGTGTCCATTTATATCGCATGCCCTATCGCAGCTGCTTAATGGTAAAGCTTGACTTTTTAAAACCATTATATCGATACATCTTACTAATATTATAAATTAATAATTATTATAAAAAACACTTCTCCATTAATATAATCCGTTAGGATATGGTTGATCGTTTCATCTTTAAACATTGTGCTGAGGGATTCATCTTTGTTTGCCGAGATTTGGCTAGTGTATAGCTACCGGGATGAAAAATAATGTTGCCAATATGTAATTTAGAAAAGAGATGGTAAAATTCGTCATCCGAGTAATTGACCCGGTAGCTCAGTGAATAGAGCGCTAGCACTGTATGCAGAGGCCGTGGGTTCGATTCCCACTCGGGTGAGGAATTTTTTCCATTTCTTTATTAATAACTTTATAATATTATAAATATGTTTTAAGAAATTAAAAAATTCTTCACCCGAGTGGGACTCGAACCCACGACCTCTTGCATTCCGTGCAAAGCTCTCACCAACTGAGCTACCGGGTCAATTACTCGGATGACGAATTTGACCATTTCTTTTAATCTATAGATATAATAAAAATGTAACGGATCGCTGTCTGTACATGGAAGATATATGAGAAAAAATATTATAGGAGACGCCTTTATCAACGCAATAGAACCCAAAACGATGATTTTTTGAATTTTTACTGTTTGTCGGTTTGTCTGTTTGATCTCAGAAACGCCTGAACCGATTTCGATGCAGATTGTGACAGGTCCCACTTAACATATAGGCTACTTTTTATCCCGGGAAAATGTTTTTATCCCGGATAATTACGACATTTTGTTTTTTCTGTAGTCCACGCGGACGGAGTCGCGGGCGTCCACTAGTATTTAATATAATTTAATATTATAAACGCGAAAGTTTGTAAGTATGGATGGATGGATAGATGGATGGATGTTTGTTACTCTTTCACGTAAAAACGGCTGGAGCGATTTTAATAAAATTTGGTATGGAGTTAGCCGACACCCTGGATTAACACATAGGCTACTTTTTATCACGGGAAAATATTTTTATCCCGGATAATTTCGACATTTTGTTTTTTTCTGCAGTCTACGCGGACACGAAGTCGCGAGCGTCCTCTAGTTACGCAATAATAGCAACATTTTACTTAAGGGCTTATTACTATCTCATTTGGAATGCATTTTTAATTTTGAAATAGGTATGATTTTAATCGCTATTTCTAAAAAGCATAAAATCATTTAAAATAAAACATAGTCAATTAGCCTAATAGTCCGTCAATGATTCCGTAACTTGACCGTATTTTAAGCAGCAGTATGGCCGAACATTAATTTATCACTGAATAAAAAACCTATTTTTCATCTTGTTTACCTTTTATTTTTTAATTGAAAATAGGCTTAAACTATTTTAACGCTGTAATGTGATTATAACTTCATTAGCTTTCTCAAAAAAGTATTTTTGTTGTAGATTTCGTTTATTTTTAAATGTATGAAAGCTAGCAGTACAATCACACTACAACTTTTTCTAAGTGTAAATAAAAATAGCTATGTAATAAAATAACAAATGTCCAAAATATGTTTTAGAATTTCGGCCGGAACAAAAATTGTGATAAAAACAAATGTAACTTTGAGTGTAACTTTTCGTACTTACAACATAGTTAGACATAGAAAAAAAATCAAAAAATCCTAGTTTTTATTACACCTTACATATTATAAAACCATTATTTATTTATTTACAATAATTTACATCACACGAGCAATGTTGTATGGTGGTGGACAAAACAACATTATTTTAATTATTATTTTAAAAACAATAAACTAAAAACGTAACTATTATTGCTAACCTTACCTCGTAAGTAGTTTAGTTTACCAATGAGACATCGCGTTTCAATTAGAAAACTAGTCCTTATTGTCTAGGCGACAGAGTTTAGTTCTAATATAAATACGCAATAATCTTAGTATGATAAATAACTTACGCATGCAAAGTGTGAACATGCCCAAAAATTGAGAAAATTACGGCTTATAATTTTTGTTAAGAACAAAAAAGTCAATCTCGAAACCTTCTGTATTTGAAATTACTAAAATAAAAATACGTCCAATATAATAAGGGAATTGTCCATATTTCAAATTATTCTATCGTACTCACACCCATTGTATTATAGAACATCAGAGCGAGACGAAACGATAAAACAAGATAGACATGGCAGTTACTGGCAATCAACATTGATAATGCTATCTCATTTTACCGTTTAGGATGTGAGTGGAACACAATGATTTGTGTGTCAAATCTCCGTACGTTGCGATAGTAGCCAAGTTTGAAGTTTCGAACTATCGAATATTATAAATCCTATAATTTACTTAAGATGATGAGAACCGGCGGTGATAAAGCATAGGATATTTAGAGAAAGTGTATACGCATACAATTTGATGTGAACTTTCCAAACTTGGTAAACCGGTAAAATCACAGCGAATAGTTTAATTTCACAAACGTCAGTCTATACAGAGATATACAAAGATTTTACATAAGGCGCGATTTACATCGGTGAGTTTTACACGCGCAAATAACTTACACAGCTACGCGTGTAAAACTTACCCATGTAAACAGGGCTCAACTTCGGCATTCCGTACTTTTCATGCATCCACACAACTTTTAGGCTGAAATTTACTAATATATTTATCACTAATTTAGATTATTACTACAAATGCATTAGCATGTACGGAATACCAAAATCCTAGGACTTTTTTGTATCACGATGGTGAATTAACATGGAATAAGCAAGTTATTTATTTCTTCGTGTGAAAATCAGGGACGCAAAGACAGCATGTGTATGCAATATCTTAAATGTGGGCGCGATGGAAATCGCCATTGTTTTGATTGAGAACTAGTCTTGAATCAATATCGCTTCTCAATTCTGATGTCAGAGTGAGATCAATAGCTTAAAACTTTTTGAATCACGGATAACCTAGATCTTATACGACGCTGACCAAACTTTAGTATTCTTTTAGTATTCTTTATTGTACACATAAATTTTTATCATAGACAGTAAGTTGTAA
The DNA here is from genome assembly GCA_014607495.2 of Carposina sasakii. Taxonomy (NCBI): domain Eukaryota; kingdom Metazoa; phylum Arthropoda; class Insecta; order Lepidoptera; family Carposinidae; genus Carposina; species Carposina sasakii. The sequence continues at coordinate 1,749,649 of CP053163.1, read as the reverse complement.
AAGAAATAGTACAAAGGCTTTAATAGAATAACCCCTGTAATATTTTTCATTTATTTCAATTGGTGAAACTGGCTCTACTAATAATCGCTAAGAGTAGATATTGTCAAAACTTGATCGTCCTTTGTTAAATCACCATCAGTTTTAATCTACGTCAAATAAACGATTTTTGAGCGACTTTAAAATTCTTTCCGCGTCGTATTAATAAACATAGTTTGGGAAACTTTGCTGAACCTGAGAATGTTATAAGTTTGACCCCTTTGTGTGTATGTAAATCTGTCTCTCTCTCTCTGTGTGTAAGTATGTATGTGGCATCGTAGACTAAACTGCTAGAGCAGCTTTTTTTTTGTTTTTTTTTTATGTTTACTAACACGGCAATCCTGCTACGAATTCAATTTTTTTATTATTATTATGTTCATCAACACGGCAATCCTGTTACGAATTCAATTTTTTTATTATTATTATGTTCATCAACACGGCAATCCTGTTACGATTTTTTCTTTTGTTACGTTTACTAAGACGGCAATCCTGCTGCGATTTGAATGGGTTTTTTGTCATGCTATGTTTACTAACACGGCAATCCTGCTAAGTGTATAATTTCGTGACTGTCTGCATGTATGTGACCACCATACGTTGTGCAGCTCACAGCGCCAGCGACTGCGTTGATGGCTGAGGTTGCGTCTCTTCGGATTTCTGTAGATAAATAAATATAAATAAGCACACACTTTTCAACACCTTAGACCCGGTTGTTTAATCAGTAGTCAAGCTTGTTATTGGCCAAAATACGTCACAGACTCTGCCTTTTGTTAAATTTAGATATAATTACTATCTTCACAAACATTCACATTTGTAATGTTAGTAGGATTGGTTGTATATTACTATACTTGAATAATATTTCAGACAACGTGTTTCCGTTACAACTACTAATTGAACAGACAAATTGTTGAAAAAACTATAGTTTAATCGATCAAACAACCGGGCCTAAAACATAGCCCTACGTTAATTATCCGTAAGGTATTGTATCGAGATGGTATATAAAAATCCAGATGATTATATGAACATATATGATATTCATCACTATCATTGTTTGCACCTACCGGGATCCGAAACCAAGATATATGGTGCGGCAGGCATGACCAATCGTTCGTCAAATAAAGTCGTATATTAGTAACACATACATAAATATATAGGTAGTCAGTATCCCCAAAACGACATTGATTTTCTGTATATCATATAAAAATGACATTCTGCTCTTCCAGGGAAGGTCTAAAAAGACAATATAGTAAGAGGGTGCACGTAAGTAAGAGTGAAATGAAAATGAAGCTAGCATGATCAATACAAGCTCAAGTAATATTTATATTAACTGTACCTACTATTTGCGTTTTGACTTGTCAACCTAAATGTTACGTTTACAACTGTTTTTGTTCTAAATCACCTATGTAATTAGTAGAAAAAACTGTAATAACCCGAATATGCATGAAAAAACCGGCCAAGTGCGAGTCGGACTCGCGCACCGAGGGTTCCGTACAAACCTGCAAGGTTTACAAAGTTCGTTCATTACGACAATCGAGTCATAACTATGGTATTTTTATTGCAAAATGAAATTCATAACATTACAATGGGGAAAGATGGAGGAGCATAAATTTAAGACAAAGATCTCTTTATCGTTTAAGTAATCCTTTATTTTATATTAACACATATCATTTATCTATAATATAACTGATTTTTTTTTTCACGGGTTAAAGGCAATTAGATCTAAGTATTTGATATGAATTTCAACTTGATAGCTCTACGCGTTCATGAGGAAAAAAGTAATAAGTTTATATTTATTAAAAAATATATATTTTGTAATGTAACTAAAAATTTAAGGTTTTCGGAATTTTTCCTTTATGTGTGCTATAAAACGTTGCTTCATGCCAAATTTCAAGATTCTAGGTCGACTGGAAGTACCCTTTAGGTTTTGATTCCCTTGCGAGTACTTGCGAGTTTCAAAATATGCAGCTTAAATTGCTGTTTCTTTTGATTGCGTTGACATAGAAGTTTAATTTTGCTACAGCTTAAAGGTATTATAGACCTAAGTATTTGGTATGAATTTCAATTTAATACTTCTACGCGTTTATGAGGAAATGGGTAGTAAGTTTAAAATTATTAAAAAATATATATTATGTGATGTAACTAAAAATTTATGGTTTTCATAATTTTTCCTTTATCTATGCTATAAGACGTTGCTTCGTACCAAATTTCAAGATTCTGAGTTCACGGGAAGCACCCTGTAGGTTTTGATTCCCTTGCAAGTGTCAAAAATTTGCGGCATAAACGGCTGTAGGGGAGACCGAGGAGGGTTGTGACAATTTTTACTTAAAGGAACATATCCAGTGGCGGATTTACAAATTTTCAAGGTATAGGCTGAATAGTTTTTGCCGCCCTTGCCTCAACAATTGTCATATCATACATTATTTTTACAATGCAACAATTTCGTTGAAATTGCACGTAAAATAATTTTTCGGTATATTTTTGAGACAAAATTTGTTGCAGACTTCTATCTGTAAGACATCAGAAAACCGTCATAGAAAAATATTTTTGATTTCTATGAGGTAAAAAAAAAAAAAAATCGTTCCCCAAATTTGCCGCCCCCAAAATCTGCCGCCCTAGGCTCGAGCCTACTCAGCCTGCTGGTAAATCCGTCACTGAACATATCTCAATAAAGAAAGATACCACGATTATGAACCCTATGCCATAATATAGCTCAATCCTTACTCTTTTAAAAACAGTCATCAAAGTCAATGAAAGTTATAGGGTTTCTGAGAAGTACCACGAAAACTGAAACTACTCCCTTTGTCACAATTCTCCTAACACCGAGGTAAGTTGTGACAGGTACCAAGGTAAGTTGTGACAATTATGGATATAGACTCAATTTGATAGATAAACGTACCTACTTTTATATGAATTATAAAAAAAACACGTTTTTATGAATATAAGTACTTTAATTATAATTTTGTATAATTGTAGGAACTACAATAACATGAAACATTAACATATAAATCTAATCTGATAAACAATTATGGCAAACGTATTGCAGCTCGCCCAAAGTGCAATCTTCGTGAGACCAGCCTTTGCATTCGAGGCACTGAACCCACTTCTCATTGGATTTGCTACTGGCATAAGTTTCGAGGCAGCATAAGCAAAAACAATCATCTTCGACATCATCTGCACTTTGTTTGTTGGTCTTCTTCTTGGCTTTTTTATATTTCTTCTTTTCTTCACTTAAAACACGCTTTTTCACACTTTTTAGCTTTCTACTGGCTTCTATAGCTGCTATTTCATCCTTGGTAGGTGTGTCGGTAAGCACAGCTGATTTGATCTTGCGTCTATTAGGTTGGTTTTTTTTTCTAGGTGGAGCTTTTGGCAACGGCCTTACTGATTCTGGCGAGAACACATTAGAATTACTGTCAATAAGAATACTTGTTGTAGATGTGGAGGGAACGGGTTCATTGGCGTTTTTGCTTGGCAAAGATGGATTGGTAGAAGATGCTGTGGCTTGATCTGTGGATATAACTGGAGTAAGGGATCTTGTCTCATCTTTTACAACTGGTCCGATAGTTGAATTTGGCGTAAGAACTCTTGCTTCATTGATTTCAACTGTAGCAATAGTAGTATTTGGAGTTAGGGGTCTGTCTTTTACATTGGCCGTAGTTTCTAGAACACTTGACGATTGCTCTGGTTCTGGATTGGGAAAAGTACGATCAGTAACTTGACTAGGTAGGAAATCGGTTTCTCCAAAGATATCTGTATTAACAGGCCATGTTCCAGTTGCAGCAAAACCAGCACTGATATTCCTTGCTGTGATCGCCACATCAAATGCTGATTTTGTAACAGATGGAATATCATAGATACTCATGACTTTCCCAGCATTAGAGCGCATCCAATTATCACAAGCTGTATTAATTGCTTTCTTTAGAGGCCCAAATATAGCACGATCTAACGGTTGTAACTTATGTGTGCAGTGTGGGGGGAATGTTAGCAAAATAATCCCATTATCTCTGCAGAATTCAATATTTTTCAAAGCTGTGTGAGAAGCATGATTGTCCAGAAGCAACAGAGCTCTTTTCTCTTTTGATGGTCTGACGTGATTTTTAAAATGCTCAAGGAAAATGTGAAAATCATCCTCCTGCATCCATCCTGATCCGTTAGCTGTTCCTACAGAACCAGTTGGGCCATCACGAATAAAATGTTCTTGGAATCTCTTACGTGGAAATATAAACATAGGCGGTATGTAATTGCCTATAGCGCTTCCAGCGAAAGCCAGAGTAACTAAGGTTCCTCTTTCCGCCGATGTCATCGCACTGACTTGTTTTTCTCCTCGTCGTGCTATTACTCTATCAGGCTTTTGAACGGTCGTTATTCCCGTCTCATCGACGTTCCAAATATCTTTTGCCTCAAGATTATGTTTGCTTAAAACGCCTGTGTAGTTCTCAAAGAAAGCAGCCACATTAGTTTTATTAAAGCTCGTTGCGCGAGCTATGCTTGTGGCTTGTGGCAGCCTTAAAGATAAATTGGGGTGTCGTTGCATAAATAACTTAAGCCACACTTCTCCTGCCTTCTCATTTTCTTCCCATGACACCGGAATTTTTTTATTATATTTTTTTGCTAACATAAAGGCAATACTTCTTGTTTCTTTTGTTGTCAGCCCATAATTGGATGCTGCACATGTCAATAAATACTTGCATAATATATGTTCTTCCTCTTCAGTAAATACCGTTGGACTAGCATACCCCATAGATGGAGCCACAATAGTTGCGTTATCTTGAAAAGCCTGTTTCTTTTTAATATATCTTTGCAAAGACATGTAGTTGAGACTGTAAGAGGATGCGGCTTTTCGAAGACTTTGACCTCTTAATGTAACTTCTTCAAAAGCAAGTTCATAAATTTCGACACTAGCCATGCCCCTATCAGTCTTACGTGTATAATTATTAGGCATTCTGAAACAAAGAAATAGCAATTCCGCATAGATACAACACCAAACCCCATGCACAAATAATTTCCTGACAAAAATGACATTTTAAGACAAACTTTAATTGCCGAATAACTTTTATGTCAAACTTAGGTTGTAAGAATTGACTAGAACAAACAGACATACATATAAACAGAAAAAAACATTGCAAAAAGTATTTAAAATAAGCTAACCTGAAAATAAGCTGATTTAGGAGAGTTGTGACATCGTGTCACAACTCTCCTAGGTGCCAAAAATCGCGACCTGGTCAGAATAATAATTTGTAATTTTGAAGCAAGATGCAGACACAGCAAGACAATGCCACGCTTTGAAACTTCAAAAACCACAAAATATAAGAAAAAATAGCATAACCATATGAATGTAATATGTAACCATATAAATATAATAATTTTTTTTATAAAAAACTTACTTTTCGGTTTTTTTCCATGCACACGTCCCTACTCACGCAACCACTTGCCTTGGGCCTCTGGCACGTACTGCGTCTAATGGCGCGTATCTAAAGAAACAATCGTGCGCTGTTGCCAGCTCTCTAACAGTCATAGGTTAAGAAAAATTGTCTTTGTCACAACTCTCCTCTGTCACAACCCTCCTCGGTCTCCCCTATCTTTTGATTGCGTTGGCTTAGAAGTTTGATTTTTTCACAGCTTCAAGGGACAGTAGACCTGAGTAATTGATATAAATTTCAGCTTCATACCTCCACGCGTTCCTGAGAAAAAGGGTCTTGACAGACGGACGGACGGACAGACGGACAACAAAGTGATCCTATAAGGGTTCCGTTTTTTCCTTTTGAGGTACGGAACCCTAAAAAGAGATTAATGTCTCGAAATAAAAATGTCTACGTACGCAATACAATTAAGTTCTAGCTTTAGACACTATGCTAGTACGAAGACTACACTGGCTATAAATAAAAAAACATAAGTACTAACGACCGTTACAAACTGAATCCATTCTGCGTTCGCGAATAAGCCGTCGTTACGCAGGCGCTCTGTAAATATTAGCGTCGCGTTAAATAAAAAAAATAAAGATAAGAAAATATTGAAAGTCTATTAAAGGTATAGAAAGACAAAAGTAGAAGACAGCATTTCCGAGAACATATTATTATCATATTTCAAGACAAGACAGTATTTCGGGAACGCGATAAGTCTAGAATGTGTGAGCGAAGCGAGCGATTAAATTTTTCTGGCTATTGCCCTGCATCTAAGGGGGACACTGAGCCCTGCCGCGCTACATACAGGGTGGTGGTTGATCTCGGGCCAGGCGCAGGCGGGTTCGCGGCGGCGCACACGCGGGGGCTCGGCGCTCCATACAGGGTGGGTGGGGGACTGACCTCGGGCCAGGCGCAGGCGGGCTCGCGGCGGCGCACACGCGGCGGCTCGGCGCTACATACAGGGTGGGTGGGGGTCTGACCTCGGGCCAGGCGCAGGCGGGCTCGCGGCGTCGCACACGCGGTGGCTCGGCGCTACATACAGGGTGGGTGGGGGTCTGACCTCGGGCCAGGCGCAGGCGGGCTCGCGGCGTCGCACACGCGGTGGCTCGGCGCTACATACAGGGTGGGTGGGGGTCTGACCTCGGGCCAGGCGCAGGCGGGCTCGCGGCGTCGCACACGCGGTGGCTCGGCGCTACATACAGGGTGGGTGGGGGTCTGACCTCGGGCCAGGCGCAGGCGGGCTCGCGGCGTCGCACACGCGGTGGCTCGGCGCTACATACAGGGTGGGTGGGGGTCTGACCTCGGGCCAGGCGCAGGCGGGCTCGCGGCGTCGCACACGCGGTGGCTCGGCGCTACATACAGGGTGGGTGGGGGTCTGACCTCGGGCCAGGCGCAGGCGGGCTCGCGGCGTCGCACACGCGGTGGCTCGGCGCTACATACAGGGTGGGTGGGGGTCTGACCTCGGGCCAGGCGCAGGCGGGCTCGCGGCGTCGCACACGCGGTGGCTCGGCGCTACATACAGGGTGGGTGGGGGTCTGACCTCGGGCCAGGCGCAGGCGGGCTCGCGGCGTCGCACACGCGGTGGCTCGGCGCTACATACAGGGTGGGTGGGGGTCTGACCTCGGGCCAGGCGCAGGCGGGCTCGCGGCGTCGCACACGCGGTGGCTCGGCGCTACATACAGGGTGGGTGGGGGTCTGACCTCGGGCCAGGCGCAGGCGGGCTCGCGGCGGCGCACACGCGGCGGCTCGGCGCTACATACAGGGTGGGTGGGGGTCTGACCTCGGGCCAGGCGCAGGCGGGCTCGCGGCGGCGCACACGCGGCGGCTCGGCGCTACATACAGGGTGGGTGGGGGTCTGACCTCGGGCCAGGCGCAGGCGGGCTCGCGGCGTCGCACACGCGGTGGCTCGGCGCGGCGCACACATCCCTCGTCGATGTGCACGGAGCTGATGTCGGAGCCGGGGATCTCGAACATCACTTCTAGCAGGAGGGTTTCCTGGGAAAAAATAATACAGATTACTTGGACTAAGTAATCACTAGACCGAGAGAGCCCATACAAACGCTGCAAGAAAAACGGTCCAACTTTTATACCCAAGTGTACATTTTTACATAAATAAAATTTATACACGAAATTAATACATTAGTACAAGCCCCCTGGGCAGAAAAATGATGAGATATATCTACTAACCATAATAGCTCTAAGTCCCCTGGCACCCGTCTTCCTCTCCATAGCCAGAGCGGACACCGCACGCAGCGCGTCGTCACTAAACGTCAGCTCGCATTTATCCATCGCGAACAGCAGCTTGTATTGGGATACCTGGAGATTTGTGACGACATAAAAAAAGTACGTTTCACTCATGGATTATAAAATACTAGGAGAATGGACACATTTTATACCCGACTGCGCCAGAAGGAGGGTTATGTTTTTCGAGTGTATATTTATAAATGTACTTTATTGGCACGCTCTGCCTGGAGCCTAAACGGCTTGTCGCATTTGATTGTTAGATTCGTCTTAGTCTTGAGAGTGACACTGGGTCTAAATTTTTACGCAGTCTGGGTTTTTTTCTTAAAATAAATGAGGTTATTTCAATGAAAACTAGTGTGTCGCCGAGATCACACACATATAGCACTCGGAGCTGTTGTACTCGTTTTAAACAAGAACGTTATATTATATACTGCCTCACTAAATGTAAATGTTTCTTGACGATTTAAAAAATATAGCATATTTTCGCAAGTGCTCAGAAATACTCTATACTTTCTTCACATAGTTCAACACTTCTGACCTAGATGGCGTTCTACAAGCTGCATACACATACCTTAGACTGAAGGAAATAGGAATAGTTTGTGCGTGCTCTTTAGAGATCGCTAGATTATGCAGACCTACTCATAAATATCGAATAGAGACCGCGCCTCGGCAAGCGTGGCGTTGGACGCCCTCCGGCCAGATGGACCGATGGTATGGTATAGTAGAACGGGCCTGTTTCCGCAACTCGACGACTGTGCGCCTATTTTGTGTAAGGGTGACATTGGATGGACCGGTGACTTAAAGACATGGAGTAGAAATAAAAGAGGAGTAGAGGCTAAGTATATTTTCATACAAATTTAGTGTGCCGCGAAGCGGGGGTGAAGTATGGGACGAGGGGAGCATTGAACACTGTAGCCCTGCCCATTTACATAGAAACCATCTTGTAGTGACTAGTCAAACTACTTGCTCATTATCAATATGGTTCATGATTGTTTTCCTAGTGCAATTACTCATCACTAGATGGCAATATTATATTACGTTTTAGTAATACCCTGATAACAGCGTTAGTGTCATTGTAATTTTAATATGGTTACATTTTGGAGCACAAGCGTGTGGTTACAGCTACTGCGTTACACTGGCACTGAAGCTCCGCCCCTATCATGACGTCATGTCCTAACGATTGCCACACGACTCACTTCATAGTCCCACCTCCTTTTTTATACCTTCTTCATGCTTAAAGAGGTCGGCTGGTAGTGAGTGGATGGCAAAAACCGGAGATCGAACCATGTGGCGTACACTGGGGGAGGCCTACGTCCAGCAGTGGACTGCAATAAGCTGACGACGACGATTCATAAATATGGCGTCCATCCTCAAAAACTTTGGCATTTTTAATACTATGATATGATGTGTAGCTCACCATAGCATTTTTGGGCTCCGTGAGTATCCTCACAAGCAGGTCTTGGTTGAGGCTGTGGAACGGCACCAACACGGGGAATCTTCCTACGAACTCCTGCAAATAAAATTCATTTACATTAAAAATTTTACCGTTTACTTCCGCCGAATACGCACCTATTTGCGTGTCCTTAGATTTATAAAGGTGCCGCCAACGATTATTTGCGAGCTTAAGTGGAGTGTGTACACGCCGGGATAGTCGGCTAGAGCGGAGTGTAATATATCGGGATAGTCGGCTAGAGCGGAGTGTGATATACCGGGATAGTCGGCTAGAGCGGAGTGTGATATACCGGGATAGTCGGCTAGAGCGGAGTGTGATATACCGGGATAGTCGGCTAGAGCGGAGTGTGATATACCGGGATAGTAGGCTAGAGCGGAGTGTGATATACCGGGATAGTCGGCTAGAGTGGAGTGTGATATACCGGGATAGTAGGCTAGAGCGGAGTGTGACATACCGGGATAGTCGGCTAGAGCGGAGTGTGATATACCGGGATAATAGGTTAGAGCGAAGTGTGATATACCGGGATAGTCGGCTAGAGCGGAGTGTGACACACCGGGATAGTCGGCTAAAGCGCAGTGGATACATACCGGGATCATGCCAAAGTCGATGAGGTCTCTGGCCTGCACCTTCCTAAGCCAGGCGTCCCTCTCATCGCTCTCCGCTTGTGCGGAGTCTAGAGGACTGGCATCGGCCGCCGCCGCTTGGACGGCTGCTCTACGGCCCGATCGGGAATCCCACGCACCAAAGCCTAGGTATTTCTCGTTGTTGCGCCTTTGGACTAGCCTGGGGATGGGGATTGGTGTTATGAGTAACACAACGATTCAATTTATAATCTAGAATCTGAATTCTAATATTTCTAAAGGGCACCTTAAACTCATATTTGAAATTAATTTTATCTGTCGGGTGAGAGCGGTGCTGGTGTCACAGATTACATAATAGTGTACGATACTTGCAATGAATTATATTGTTGAGCTTGTTGAATTTATTTTTTTACATGGTGTATACATGAACGTATAAAGAACAACGGACGTAATGTTGTCACTACACAGATTGAAGCACCGCAATGGCGGCGCGTTGGGCATGTGTGCGTCTTTTCCAGTAGGCGCCGAGCTTACTATGAATAAAAAAAAAAATAATAATAATAAATAAATACCCTATAACACTACTTACCTATCAAGTCCGTTGTAAGCGCCACTAGCCACAAATAGTATATTAGTGGTATCAACTTGGACGGCGTCTCCGCGCAGCTTGCGGGAATTCCTCTCGGGCACCGACACCACTGCTCCTTCCAGCATCTTCAGCATTCCTTGTTGCACACCCTCGCCTGTGGATATAATCTCGAATTAACATAAAAGAGCTCAAGAAGGTAGTGACAGCCAGGGATTATTTTTATGTTTGTTATTTAATAAATAAAATTGTATTAGGCGTTACAATTCGGAAGTTCAAACATTCACAGCAATAGTAGAGGGTAGTTAATTCTGTGTAAGTAATGTGTTGGGTTTTAGAGGTCCATAATAATTAGTGGTTTACTAATTTACTAATTTCTATAATCCTGAGGATGCCACGGTTGTTGGCGAAACATATGTAGATTATTTATCTAGTTTTTTATTTCGGAATAGTGCAATGTATTGTCTTGCATGCTAGGTGCTCGGGTCTGGTTTCTCGTGGCGATTGTAGTTAGTGCAAGTGCCTGTTTTCGCAATTATGAGTTATCAGATCCGAGGGTCAGTGGAGGGTGTAGGGCCCGGTGGTGGGCGCACCCATAGTGAATGTTTGTTATTGATAAGCTTGTTTGGTTTTGTGGAACTCTGATGAAAATTGTGTGTGCATTAGTGCCTCAATAGCTCTCAACAATGCTTCTATAAGTGTGGACCTGTTATTGGCTTTATGGATCTACAATTTTAACTTTAATTATAAATAGCTGTTGGTCTTCCTGAAATTATAAAATAAAATAAACAATCAAAAAAAAAAACATTGATAATGGCGACTTCAGACCATGATGACGCAAAAACCACTGAAAATTTTCGCAGGATAATTCCAAACTTGTCCTGTCACTGATCAGCAGAAAAACAAATGGCGAATCACCCAAAGAGGACTTCAAGAGGGAGACTTAGTAGTCATTAAGGAGAGCAACGCACCACCTCTTAAGTGGCACATGGCTCGTGTTCTCAAATTATACCCGGGATCCGATGGAGTATCCAGGGTGGCAGACGTCTTCACTAGCAAGGGCATCATCCGTCGAGCCGTACACAACTTATGTCTACTACCAGATCCAACTGATTCCTCAATACCTGACCCATCAATTACGTTACGAGATTCAGATTTACCAGATCCTCAAAACCCTGACGATTTCGAGGGGGGGGGGAAGATGTTCACGTCGATACCTCTAGTGACGACACAACAGCAGCGTGACGTCAGACCGGAGGATCTACCGCCGGCATTGCGCTTTGGAACCTCAGCGAAGACGCATCATTATATTATTTTTTGTACACATACTTACCTACCTATATACGAGTAAAATATACATAAATCATCAAAGTTGAGGTTCTCATTTCAACCTACACTAAGGCGTGATCACAATACATGCATAATATGTCAATATACCTATGTCATTTACATTTGGCACCGCGATGTTAAACGTGTCCGTAGTTTTTTTCGCGATCCTGCAGTCTTGAGTAGTTCGTGAACGAACTATGTCAAAAGAGCGCTCCTACAGGTGAACTACGCGAACTAGTTTCGTCATTCCCCATTTCATACATAGTTCGTTAGTTCGTGGCGAATGAACGAGATTGACGTCGACTGATCTAAGAACGTCACGCACGGGACAGCTTAACATATAAAAGGCGAAAAATATAGGTAAAGGGTTATTTTATTACACCAATATGTTTATGAATATTCATTAATTAAGAAGTTTTGGTTTTCAGTTTTTAGAGGTTAAAAGCATTCCATTAATATTGTCGCATGTTGCAGGAACCGTATTAAAACGAGCGAACGATGTGATCGGAACGGTCTAATTCGAGCTAGGAACTGACGAACTAGAAGAACGAACTAGTTGGTTTAGGAGCGTCGAACTAAACTGAGCGCTTGAAAGACTACAACACAACCATGGTATGTACACCAAAGTCGAATTCTCTGTAGAAGGTTCACTACAAGAAACAACTGGAAGCGTAATATTATGTACACGTTTTTGGTCTTTTGGTCACTTGCCTCCGACGTCCCTTAGCTGATGTATTCCGGGCACGGCGCCTATTTTGTCCACCTCGTCTAGAAACACGATACCCGTCTGTGCTCGTTCCACACTGAAATTAATGGTCAGTGAAATTATGGTTAACCTAATCACAAACAAAGAAAATACTCGCAGCTAATTAGTCAACACGCGGCTAAATATATGGGACTATTTAACTATAACAGACTTTAGCTGTGTTATAAAAGAAATGGAACAATGTTTGAGCTAAACATATAACTATGTATAACTATTCCACCTATATTTTAATGTCAATTGTCATTGTTAAACAGTGTCAAACATTAGCCGCAGTTTTGTCAGTTTATTCCAGCTGAAATACAGCGGAGAGGGTAATGCCTCGCTTCAAAATTCGAGGCAGAGACCTAAGAGTCAAGTCGGCTTTTCACTATGAGATGTTCATTACATTGTACACCGTGTAATATAATATTTACAGTTTGGGATGTAATGTACTATATTGCACAGTGTGAATGGTCTCGTAAAAAATGTACAACGAGCGATTTTTTACATCTCAAGATGTAATATATTACATCACATAGTCAAAATCCTACTTTACTGGAACGTTTTACGCCGGTATATACTCACTTGTAGTTGGCGTCCTGCAGTAGTTTAGCGACCACACTCTCGATATCCTCTCCGACATAGCCCGCCTGCGTCAGCGTGGTACAGTCACAGATCGCGAACGGCACGTCCAGGCATTGTGCTATGGTTTGAGCCAGCAAGGTTTTACCTATGTAAACCAAATTAAATGTTTATTTACTCACAAGGGCACGTAAAATAATTACTAGACATAGGACATAGTGGATTGCAATCGGCTGAAGAAGAAGAAGAATGTTAGTTACCATACTCCTCCGAAACGGCTTGACCTATTTTTATTAAATTTTATATGAATATTCAGTAGGTCTGAGAATCGGCTATCTATTCATACCCTTCAGTGATAAGGGTTGTCCACACGAACGGAGCCGCGAGCAACAGCTATTATGTATATTATAAAGGTAGCTTACCGCAGCCAGTTGGTCCCAACAGCAGTACATTGCTCTTGTCCAGTCGTAGCTCGTGGTGTTGTCGTTCTAGGATCTCGGCGCCGCCGCCGCCGCCACTGTTACCATGACTTAGGTGGAGAAGATCTGCAAATAGGATTCATACATATATATACATATATTTTAACGGCCGATTGGTGTAGTTGGCAGTGACCCTGCCTGCCACGCCATAGGTCCTGGGTGCGAATCCCGGTAGGCGTAAACGTATGATGAATATCGTTGTTTGTAAGTCATGGATAGAGATTGCAAACAAAGAGATTTGTGCTCTTTAAGACATCCACTGGGCCCGGCCATTCAATTTTCTACAAGTTGGGGCTTCCGTGCCGCAGTTTTCGTACCTACCGGGCCCGGTGGATGTCTAAATGGGCACCAGGCCGGGCCCGGCCGGGCCCGTTTTGCAATCTCTAGTCATGGATGTTTAGTCAATCGTTGCTTAGTACCCACGACACAAGACCGTAGTGTGTAGTGTGGGACTAGGTTATTGTGTTGTGAAGTAAGTGTGTGAATAGTTATTCTTATTCTTTATTGTATACAAGACACGACAGTTAATACTTTTTTATTTAATTCTTTACATACATATAATCACGCCTTTATATCTTACGGGGTAGGCAGAGCACCAAGGGCCGATAGAACCATATGGTGCCACAACTGACCATTTTTGAGGGTATTCTTGAGATGTACAAGTTCGGTTAGTAGTGACAGGTGGTCAGCCCATCGCCTACAAAACACCAAGACCCTTTTGTCCTGTAGTTGTAGTATTATACTTTTTTTTCACTCCCAGAGCAGCATAGAAGAAACTCCCAGAGCAGCATTCTATACTTAATTCTCTAATTTCATATAAACAAAAAAATGTATACAGAGGCGTGCTAATCTCTGAAAGAGATTTCTCCCAGCAAACCAAACGAACAAAAAAAGGGGTTGATTCTTTATAATATAAAACCTTTCAAATTTTTTGGTGTCTAAATCTTTGGTTATAGAGTAGGGGTGCCCTAATTTAGCGCCGTTGAAGGAACATTTGAAATGTCGGCACCGTAAAGAAGGCTTATTACGTACGCTCGGCCGCCATATGACGGCACCGTATAGTAGCTCATTTATACTATCATGATTTTTCACTTAGTTATCTAAAAATACGTAGTCCAGCTGTTTTTGTAGTGACAAAAAAGCAAAGATGAGGTCGAGGCGACTGAGCGAGACTAAACGTGAACGATTCGACACACTCTCACCGGGAGGTCTTTAAGTCAGTACTGTCAGGGTATTGTGTCGTTGTGTTTGTTTGCCTTTGGTATACAGGCTGTTACAGAAGTGGTATGTTGAGCGAAGTACTATGAAAAAAGAAATAAAGAACGTCTCAATAAAATTTAAGACTAACCAAAATATTTATTCTCTATTGTAGCTATATACCATAAAATTTCAACAAAAGGTTGATCCAAAAAAAGTTAAAATATATCCGTTTATCTGCTCCGTTCGGACAGGCAGCCTTAAAACTACAGAAAACTTTTATAATCTAAATTTTTCCGGGTAATAGCCTACATCGGATAATTACTTGATAAATTTATTCAAGGTGCGCACAGAGCCCTTTTATCGTGAAAAAGCAGCAAAGCGAAGTTGCATTTCATAGTTCATAAAAACACAATAGTAAAACACGCATTATATACACACTTTCGCACCTATCTTTCACCTTTCCGTTATAAAAGTTAAACAACATTTTTTGTGACATAATGCCGATCGATTAGTTCCACTCTCGCCGGGAGGCCTGACAATTTCTACAGTTGAAAGTAGTATTAAATAGGTAAGTATACCTATTAACGTTTGTTGTGAGCTTTTGCATGGCAAGAACCATTTTTATCCGACTGCGCCAGTAGGGTTATGTTTTATGAGTGTATGTATGTATTTATATTTCTTTGGCAAGCTCTAGAGCCTAAACAGGTTGTTGCGTTTGAGCTCGAAGGTACCATTAGCTTCGTCCGAATCATGAGAGTGACACTTGATAAAAAATTTTACGCAGTAGGGTGATTGTTAGCTGTAACCACACGCTTGTGCTCCGAAATGTAACCGTATTAAAATTGCAAAGATACTAGCATTTTTATCAGGGCCCCCAGGGCGCGCCACAAGGCTACTGCCACAGGGAGGTTTTGCCCATAGTCACCACGCTGAGTAGGCGGGTTGGTACTGGCGGTTTGGACTATGTTGTCAGCACGAGAGGCGCTGCTGCCCACTTCCCGGAAACCTTTAATCGCCTCGTACGATACCCACGGGCAGGCATGTGGTACAAGCTCTACTCTGCCGGCACCACGCGGCTATGTATATGTATGCATGTATTATTTCCAATGTAAAAGGAATACGTTGCTCCACATTGCTTATAGCGGGGCATTTCTCAGCTAATTTCTATACTAATGCGCAGAATAAAGTTATCACAAAACCTAAAGTTTATCTATTACACGTGTGATAACGCGGGCATGACGCATTCGATGCGTGCATCTTGATGTCATCCTATTAATTTATTAATCAAAAACGTGAATGTGTAGTGCATATTATTAATTCATGCAAAAACTGCCAAATTTTGATTGTACACCGTGGCTGAATGTAAAAATTAACTGACCAACACAAGATGAGTTTTTCAATTCGAACCAGTAGTTCCTGATATTAGCACATTCGGAAAAAAACTCTTCAGGAGATAAATGTCTTTGGAAAATTACAAACATAAATAAAATGTTTATTTTATCAAGCTGTTTATCAGCAAATGAAAGCAGCCCAATCAACGTAATCGCATTTACTTTATCACAATCCTCACATATCAGAATAATGTCAAATCTTGCGTCAGGGAGTGCTAGCACTGTGTAAAAGCATTCAATTGAGAGTTCATCTAATTTTAACGTAATAAGTACAGTGTAATAATGAGGTACATATTAAGCGGGCCGGAACTACAGGAACACTAAGGAATACCCGCAGCCACGTTTGCCATGGCAAGTAGATCTAGCGTGCCCGGGTGAAACACGAACCTCTATGGGTATGATGCAGCGGGTGGTGCGAGTCAGTCGGCACGCCGCTGGTGACATTGTTGTAGATCCTCTTGTAGTGGTTGTAGACCGCCACCGACAGCACCTTCTTGGCGTACTCCTGGCCGACCACGTGCTTGTTCAGGTATTCGAATATCTTCTTGGGGGGTGGAGGGGGCTTTCTGCAAAAGAAGATGGTAAATACATCAAGTATCATCAGATCAAATAAGTATCATTGTCACCACAATTTGCGGACCTGCTTGCGTAACTTGCAGTAGCAGAACCGAAGCAATGTGATAGCAAAAATTGTGTGTGTGTGTTTGTGTGTGTATGCGGGGGACGCCTCGCGAACGTTGCGCGCACGCACACATTCTCAATTTTCGCTATCGCCTTTCTTCGGCTCTGCTACTGCAAATAAGGCAAGAGAATGGTAGATATACGCACCGCACATTAAGTTGATATACTATCAACTTAATGTGCTGTGCCATCTTGCTTTCAACTTATGTGCCCTTTAAATATTTGTATGGTTTATGCTGTCATGTTATGAGTGTATTGAAATAACAGGTATAAATATATTTTATCAACAGGCCGGCCGCGCCACCTTGCTTTTTTATAACATAGATAGAAAGACACGCGTAATATGCTTAAAATTAATTAGAACATTTTTGTTAGATTTTAGTTTTGATGCAAGTGTGAATTCATGCAGCGAACATTTAATAAACCAAAAGTTATTTACGAAATGGCAATGACTTGGCTATGTGTAAGGTGACATTGAATAACTTTGCAAATCATGCACTTGATCATCGTCTCTTCTAATGAAATGATTATTATTTATTATCTATCTACCGACCGACATTGCATGATTCACATTAAAAATCACACACACTCGCAATACATCCACGACTACTGCGGCTGCACATTGAAATTACTGTTTTTGCTTGTCAGTGTATTACTTTTGTTGTTTCATCTTAATATTATAAACGCGAAAGTTTGTAAGTATGGATGGATGTTTGTTACTCTGTCACATAAAAACGGCTGGAGCGATTTTAATAAATTTTAGTATGTAGTTAGCTGACACCCTGGATTAACACATAGGCTACTTTTTATCCAGGGAACATATTTTTATCCCGGATAATTTCGACATTTTGTTTTGTCTGCAGTCCACGCGGACGAAGACGCCGGCGTCCACTAGTACTGCATAATACTTTCTTATTTAATTACGTTTAGTTTACTATGTGTCTTTTTCAACGTTACCTTACTACCATTATTGAGGTCAGTCAGAAACTAGCTATAAAAATATGTTTTAACATCTTAATTTTAAACTGCTGATACAATCAAAGTTTCAATCTATATTCATGAAGCGAGATACAATCGCTTGTTTCGAAGGCTTTCATTTTAATCATCAATTCCTATAAATTGCGGACAATCATTTAGTCTTCCTATCTTTATTCTTCATTGTACCGAAGACTGTATAGTCTGTGATTTTACCTAAAATTCACAAATATTCTCGGCGAGCGTAGCGTTGGATGCCCTACGGCCAGATGGACCGATGAAGACGGCTGGTAGTAACTGTGTGGCAAAAACGGAAGATCGAGCAGTGGACTGCAATAGACTGACAACGATGAGAACCTAAACAATCAATAACCACAAAACGCTCACCTATAGAAACCGGACTTGTTCTCCGTGTTATCCTTGATCGTCTTCTTAGTGTCCACTTCGCTGAGCACCACAAAGAAGTGATGGCACTTGTCGCACTTGACGAATCGGGTGGAGCTGACGAAGGTCTCGACGTGGGTGCACGGGTCGCCGCACTTCGGGCACGTGAGCACCCCGTTGCCGGAGCCCGACTTCTTGCCGCCTGAGGTGCCTGGAAAGAACATTTTGGTTGACGATAACTTTCTATCGCTACTGTGATACATCATCATCATAATATAGTATAAAACAAAGTTGCTTCCCGCTGTCTGTATGTCCTTTTCTAAGAGGAAGGTCCATAGTATATATATATATATATATATATATATATATATATATATATATATATATATATATATATATATATATATATATATATATATATATATATATATATAGTAGGGTCGCCATCTCAAAACTTTGAAAACTAGGATTTGAAAAAGAAATACCAGGACATTTCGATTAAAAGCCAGGACTATACATGTGCGAGCCCAGTGACAATACGATTGAAGAGAGTTAGTGGCGTGCGATTTTCAAAACATAGGTCTTTAACACATTCAGTGCCGGTGACTACGTATTTGCTTCTTTTAGGCGTTCTGGAGGTGCCGCTGACGCTTATTTGCGTCGTCGCACTAGGCGTTGACCTGATGGCGGCACCCTTAGAAAATCTGCCGATAGTGAATAAGTCAGGGCTCTAAAACTCAATATGATGCTTAAAAACTATCCAGTACAGC
The DNA here is from genome assembly GCA_014607495.2 of Carposina sasakii. Taxonomy (NCBI): domain Eukaryota; kingdom Metazoa; phylum Arthropoda; class Insecta; order Lepidoptera; family Carposinidae; genus Carposina; species Carposina sasakii. The sequence goes on along the minus strand of CP053163.1, from coordinate 1,730,814 downwards.
CCAGGACACCCCAAAAAGCAGGACATGTCCTGGGAAAACAGGACGGTTGGCAACCCTAATGTACAGCAGTGCACCCGTGCAAAGCCAGGGCGTGTCGCTAGTATACAACAATATATCTAGGGTGTAACAGAAGAGGTATTTTAAGCGAAAAGCTATGAATATAGCACACTATTAGAGATATTATCCCCAAAATTTGAGACTCGAATTCGCATCTTATATTTTTCCTGTGCCTCAAGCACGAACCGCTATGGTTAACGTGATCGTTATCGTATTCACTTACGATTCGATAACGATAACTATATTATGTTGGCAGCATGAAACTATACTAGACTACTATCGTGGACACGATTGTAATACGATGCTATAGTAAACTTGGGCCGTATTCAGGAGAACAAGATGGATGTAAGCGCGTTCATAAAACTGTGTGACATCATTGTGGTTTACAAAAAATAATATTAAAAAACGACTTTATTGTTACCATATTTATTAAATAATACTAATCTATTAACTATCACACTAATCTAAACTAAATATTTCGTTTTAATTTATAATTACAACACCTAAAACATAGTAATTAAGGTGGGTATTATCGACATGGTCCGGCCCACAAAATAAAATTGAACGAACCTAAATTATCAATGTCAACTCTACATAAACAAAACCTCTCTCAATAACAAAAACTTCTAGTTTCAAGTGGAATTCTAGTGAAATCTTGAGTGCAATATATTGGTTGTGCATGCGCAAGCAATTCATAACAGGGTCTGCAATGAAAAGTTCCTTATTATTGATTTCTAAACCATCTTACGATGAAGATTAAGTAATATTACTAAATTGTATACGAGTAACACAGTTTGTTATAATGGCTGATTTTATCCGGATGGGTGAGTTCTTTTCTTTCTACTTTAAATATTATATCGAAGTGATAATCGAAACTTATTCTTGTATTGTTTTTGCGCAGAAATGGTGATTTAGTGAAGCCCATTGGCGCGGGGCGGTCCAAGAGTTCGACAGTAGGCAACGAATAAATGGCGAGAACGATCCATCAAGGATCCATCTATGCACCCAAGAACCTAAGGAAAACCATATTGGTTATAAAACCGTACAAAATGTAATCATTATACAAAAAAAAATAATACGGAATGTAAAATAAGATTTTTACTTTTACCTTATGAGATCTCTTTCAGCTCTGGTAGTAGCAAATTTCTTTGTGTAGGAAATGATATTATAAAACAAAGTTCTGTCCCTATGTATCCTTAGATCTTTAAAAAAGATCTTTAAAACTAGCAACAATTTGTTTTTTTTTAAATAGATTTTAATTCTAAAGGAAGGTTTATAGGTATAACTTGGGACCCACCCCGGTTTCGCACTGGTGCAATGCCTTCTCACGCAGACGAAGTCGCGGGCGGCCGCTAGTACTAAATAATACGTAAAGATATTTTTAGGGTACTATCTTAGGTACTCGTACTATATACCTTACTAGTGGACGATCGCGATTTCGTCCGCGTGTCGGTAGGTACTGCAGAAAAATCAAAATTTCGAAATTATTCGGCTTTAAATTTTTTCCTGCTATAAAAAATAGCCTATGTTTTTTCTGTGGCTCTACACTACATGTGTACCAAATTTCATTCAAATCGGTTCAGTAGTTTCTGAGTGAAAGCGAAACAAACAGACATAGCTACTTTCGCATTTATAAGTGCCCTTTCATACCCATAAAATATTCTTCATATTCTCTAGAATCATTGACCAAAGGCCACCAGAGCAAGTATAACTACGGAAAGGTTTCTTGATAACATAGATATAATTTTCGAGCACTAACATGTACTAAATTATCATTAAATAAATAATTTTATAGTCCACAAGAAACGAAACGATAGTTCTCTCACTGAAAAATTCTCGGTGAGTGATAATACGATACTTAGCTGTCGAATAAAACGATACGATCTGTCAAAAATGTGTTCGTGCTGCCGATTTCATACTTTAGCTATAGTAAACTATACCATTACGATAACACGATGAAACGTCAATTGTTCGTGCTATTGAATTTTAGTTCCTCAAACGACCGTAGCGGCGCTGTTATGGTATTCATACAAAATTATACGATTACGTTTACCATAACCATAACGATAAATATTCGTGCTTGAGGCACTGTTCCTTTTCAAAGTTTTCAAAGCTGAATATGAAATGTTGTTTTGGACAAAAGAGATGGTTTAACTTACTTGTTTACCATCTTATTGTCCGTATCACAATACCAAAAAAGCCGACAAGTGCGAGTTGAACTCGCGTGAAGAGGGTTCCGTACGATGTTACCTATCATGTTTTTTTAAATCTGACAAAAAGTTGGTACGCACAATATTGAGTGATTTACCATGTTATTTTAATATCATGGACTTCTTATAGGTTTTCCTATAATCTATAAGGAGAAAACTAATTTCTGTATTTTTTTCAAAATTTTAGGTTCAGTAGTTTCGGAGATAAGGGGGGGGGAATGGTCAATTTTCGTCTATTTTCTTGAATAACTTGGAAACTATTTATTTTAAAATTACAAAAAAATACATTTAAGATCTTCTCAACAAGACCTTTCATTTGATATGCCACACTATGCAGTTTTCAGATTTTTTTTTTAAATTTTCCCCTTCCCCCCCAAAAATGACCCCCCATATACAGATTTCATCTGCTCACGTCACACCTCTGTGTTTGGGTCACAGGAATTGATATGTGTACCAAATTTCAACTTAATCGGTCTAATAGATTCGGAAATAATTGACTGTAAGCGACGGACGGACAGACACACGAGTGATCCTATAAGGGTTCCGTTTTTGTATTCAGACGTACGGAACCCTAAAAATATAAAGGTCATTGTTTCCAAACTAATACCTGCACTAATGTCTCTGCATCACTGTCCGTGCATGTCCTAAGAGAGTCGACTAAAAAACTCGAGCATCCTCTCAGACGATAAGCTAGCAACTTGATACCTATTAAAAATTGTAATTGAAATCACCATTATTCATTTTCTTACAATCTACATGTACGAGCAAGTCGCGGGTGTAGTAGTGTCAGCAGTTTTATTATAATATCAGCGTTTACTTATAAATGTTAATACCGAAATTGTACATCTCAACTATACCCTCAAAATTGGTCAGAAGTGGCACCATGTGGTTCTATCGGCCCTTGGTGCTCTGCCTACCTCGTAAGGGCTAAAGGCGTGATTAATATGTATGTATTAATGTTTTATACAATAAATCAGTTCACGTTCAAACCTTGTCTGTTGTGTTTATTTCTACTTCTACTACATACTACATCAAGATATTTTCTTCTCATCTATATCTTAGACAAGCAGTCGAATGTACTAGTCAGCAAGGGCTCGTACATTTTATGGTCCTTCGAGCCGGTATAATAATGCAATAAATGCATCTTTACTAATAATATAAATGCGCAATTAACTCTTTCGGTCTGTCTCGTTTTTACGCCAAAACTTCTGAACCTATTGACATGAAATTTGGTACACAGATAGTATAGAGCCTGAGAAAGAACATAGGCTACTTTTTATCCTAGGAAAATATTTTAACCTAGATAATTTCGACATAATATGAAGTGAACATAGAAGGTAATAGAATACTTTACAGTATGCCTAGTGCATTTGACACAGGACACAGCTTTGGCGCTGTCAAAATCTGACAAGGACAACAAACAAACAAGGTTAATGGCCTGACATACGAGTACACATACATATTACTAATATTAATGACGAAGCATCTTTGTCCATCCGTAGTATATTTCAAGTTTTTTTTTTACGAGAAAATGGCTGAACAATATTATTATGACATTCGGTATTTCTATTTTAGATAGAGTAGCGTATATTATGTTGAGTATGCCTTTGCGCAGTAGCAGAAAGTCTCGTCTTGTCCTGTCAATATAAAAAATTTAAAGAATATACATCTATACGAAACGTTCCCATTTGTGATCCTGCAGTTATGGCTTCTCAATTTTAGTGATTTGCTTTTGACATGAAACTAGGTAGGTAAAAAGAAACAACTTTCACTATGGGATCAACTCCGAAATAGTGAAAAAAAAAATCAGCCTTTCCATACATTTCAGTATGTTATATATATTATTATTCGAGATTGTATGGCAAATCACCAATTTTGAAAACACCTTATATAATGTAACATAGTATAAATAGTTATGTTTAACTATCATAATGTGCGAGTAGGTATAATTGCTTACTAAATTCTCAAGGTATGTATATACAGGATGATTTTTGGTCGTCAACGTTCCCGAAAACTACGGAATCTCCTCATCATCACGATCATTTTTCTTCATGGAAGCATACCTGGGAAGTGTCTGGTTTCCAAAATATTAGGGTCCAAAGTTGAGTAAATAGACTGCGTTTTTCTGCATAAATGCACATAGACGCGCGTAGCAGAATTTTTTCACGAAAAATAATTAATATCTGTCTATAAAAAAACTAACATAAACACTAGACACTATAAATTTCGCACGATCAAGGAATTTAAAATATTTTTCAAAAAAAAAAAAAAATTCCCAGCATTTTTTTTTGGCATAAACTTATTTTATTTCATGTATAGAATACGTACCCTTCGTTAAAGGTGGCCACAAAAAAACATCCTATATATATATATATATATATATATATATATATAATAATATATATATATATATACCCAACATATAAGTATCTAATTATCGTTTAGTATGCCGTTACCGACCTCATGACCCCAACGTGACCTAGAAGGACAATGTCAAGTATACCGAGATTCTGTCTGATTTGTTAGATCATTTAGGGTCGGTGCATATCTGACGGAAAATCCGTCGCGTATTTGTAGGTTGCGTAACGTCAGAACAGGCAAATGTATGACAAAACATTTAACTTTTCACACTCAACCGATGATGCGTTAGTGTGTTTGCCTGTATTCTTATTCTTTATTGTACATACAGAAAACATAAATGATAATAATATTAAAAATATAATGTACAAAGGCGAGCTTATCTCTGACAGAGATTTCTTCAAGCTCAACTAGTTAACATTTTGTGATTGGTAAATGGAAGGAAATCATACGTGCACATCCAAATGATAAAAAAAACACCTATCAAAAAAACACAATATAAACAATAAAATTCAACAATTAAGTAAGTACATACAATATAACTAAATAAATACATATATACATACATATTTTATAAAATAACACAAAAAGTGTACCTGGAGATACGCTCGACGCATCTTCCGTCAGATATGAACCGAACCTTACGGCCGAGTTTACCAATAGCTGGAAAGATAAAGTTGCTGTCTTTCTCTAAAACTAAATTAAGATGGAGCGAGACAACATCAACTATAGGTACCATGGAGAAGAAATAAAAGAGGAGCAGCGGCTAAGTATATTTTCATTCAAAAATAGTGTGCCACGGAGCAGGGGTGAAGTATGGGACGAGGGGAGCATCCTAACACTGTAGCCCTGCCCATTTACATAGAAACCACCTTGTAGTGACTAGCCAAACTACTTGCATAATTTGTATCTATAAGAGCTGAGACCTGGTGACCTGAAATACAGGCTTTAAGCCTAGCTTAGGCTCCAGTCTCTCCGCAGTTTGCTAACTTGTTGAAAATAACAATGTACCTAATATTGCTATGTAATTTAAAATGCAACATTGTGGTGAGTAGACATATTATTATTATTATTATTATAATACTTATTTACACCACTTACACTTAACATAGCGTCTCGCACGAGAAAGGCACATTACATATAAGCGAGAGTATATGATTTAACACCACAATTAGAGGTCACGCCTCGGCAATAACAAACTTATGTAACCCAGGTGATGTTGTCAGAAATGTCTAGGCCTAAATAACCGGACAATCATTTCCGTTTCTATACGAAATGTTAGGCTGAATATGCACTGGCCGTTGTTATGAAAGTATTAATAAATACTTCTATTCTCTTTTATATAACGAACGAGGATATGGCGCTAAACGCTTCACCATTAAAAAAAATAACTTATGTATAGCGCAACAACACCATCTTAACATCAGATTTTTTTTTATATTAGCCTTGCGCTTTGCTCGCCTCATCTTGGCGGGAGCAATGCCGTGCCTCTAGATTGGTTAAGTTACTAATTATTATTATGTTATTATTGCGATTTTCAGCAAACTGTAGGTATGTCGCGGATGCGTACATGTAGTATTATAAAATATTAAGCATAGTAAAATAACCCACATTCATGGACATTTAAATAAATAACATTCTTAACGCATCGTGTGAACCTGGCATACAATATTAGAATAGAAATTAGAGAAGGCAAGATTGCATAAGTTGCATTAATCTGTTTTTTTTTTATACGACTTGCGGCTGTGGTACCTACTGTTTGCGCATTGTGCCAAGTACCAAAAAACTTAATATCCACTCCTATCTACATTTAGCTCTATGTAAGACAAGAAGTATTTGCTTCTTCCCTGTCGATACAAAGTTTTCTGTTATCACCTAGATTGTTTTTATTATAACTATGAATATATAATATACAATTTCTTCTATGCTGCTCTGGAAGTGAAAAAAAAAACGTATAATACTACAGCTGCTTCTCTTTCCGGGCATACTGTCAGTAGAGGGACAAGAGGGTCTTGGTGTTTTGTAGGCGATGGGCTGACCACCTGTCACTACTAACCGAACTTGTACATCTCAACTATACCCTCAAAATTGGTCAGAAGTGGCACCATGTGGTCCTATCGGCCCTTGCTCTGCCTACCCCGTAAGGGATAAAGCCGTGATTATATGTATGTATAATACTAGTAGCCTGTCAGCAGCGTTCAAGACCTAGCATTTCATATGTATGCACCTATAGATAAATAAATACTACCTATAAGCTCTCATCGCCATTAACCCGCCCTCCTCTTATGTCAGATAACATGAAAATATGATATTCATTCGATATTCATGTTCTAGATACGTACGTTATTTTACCGATACATATCATATCCGAAATAGTGTGAAACCAGCCAAACGGAAGCTTGGCATAAGTATACCTATATGTATGTATATTTTTAATAACTTTACAAAAATATTATATCCACAGATAGATTGATTACTATATTAACCTCAAAAACATCCCAATTAAGTATAACAAGATTAATTGGCGCCGTTTTGTGGCCGATATGTTACAGAAGAAACCGGTTGCGCTGGCGCCTTTCGACATAACAAATACGAGTAATGATAGCGAGATTAGATAGAGATTGTGTATCAGGCGTTACTGTTTCGGAAGTTACAATTTCCATTTGCTTTACTTTGAACTTGGCTGGATACACTACCGCTTGACTAAATGCTAACCCTTGTAGTCTACTCTACTTCGTTCTACCTATTCGATGTTCAAAACACTAATGAAAAATTATGGGATTAGCCGCCATGACCGATATACGGTCGGGGACATTTAATTTTGTATTGTTAAGGATTTTAATATTTTAGGATATGGTTGATCGTTTCATCTTTAAACATTGTGCTGAGGGTTCAGCTTTGTTTGCCGAGATTTGGCTAGTGTATAGCTATCGGGATGAAGAATAACGTTGCCAATATGTAATTTAAAAAAGAGATGGTAAAATTCGTCATCTAAGTAATTGACCCGGTGGCTTAGTGGTTATAGCGGCTGGCACGGTTTGCAGCGGTCGTGGGTTCGATTCCCACTCGGATAAAGATTTTTTTTCCATTTTCTTTATTAATAATTTTATGATTTTAATATTGTAAATATGTCACATTTATTCGTATTTCCAATGTGTTCAGCATCAGGAAGAGAGAGTAAACCTTAGCAATATGAGTTTCAAAGAAACCATATACAATGTAGCTAGGTCTCGAAAGCTAATGGGATGACGATACAAGACAATAAATGGCTGAAGAATTACAGTCAATGCGAGTGCATTTACAAGTACAAGGTGCCAATAATTTTCCTATCACGGGCAACAGGTTGGCATTGAAGGATTCCGATTTGAATGGAACCTTGATACTCAGAGGTTTAATAAATTTAGTACTAGCTATAATTAGACGCTTCTGTTGATAAGGGCAAACTCGACTGTTGATTTGGTTTATAAATAAAATTTGTAATGTTGCTTATCGACTCGTAATGGATTATTTTTATGTGGGCCAGCGAAGTATATATATTCGCTTATATACCTATATATTGATGCTGTGTAATCCTACCTTGTATTCTATTTTGTAAAGTATGTACCTATATGTACAAGTACCTATGTATTTATTTAGTTATATTTATTTAGTTATATTGAATTATTTATTTAGTTTTAGTATTTAGCTCAGTGGTGAGAGCGCTGGCATGCGGAATGCAGAGGTCGTGGGTTCGATTCCCACCCGGGTGAGGAATTTTTTCCATTTCTTTATTAATAATTTTTTAGTTTTTTTTATGTTTTGGTTTTGTATAATTTCCTCATGTTTTGCTAATAACATAATTTAAAATGGTCGTCTGGAAGAAATCTTTGCAAGAGATAAGCTCGCCTTTGTACATTCTCTTTGAATAAGAGTAAACATACTAGCTTAAGTAGCATGACCTGCGAAACACGAAACCGATTTATCGACATTTAGCCTGTGAATACGATAAATATAACCGCCATGTTGAATTTTGTAAAGAGACGATACGATATCGTACGATACGATATCCACGATGCGTGGTCATGCTAGGGGGGCTGGTAGGCGTAAATTAACTTTCCACACACATCTGGTGCCAGTTCTTGAAAAACACAGGGTTGATAGAAATCACAAACCGCAAGTAATCGCTAGAGGCGAAAGTTGAAGTAATTTCATAGACTATCAGACCTAATCTATCTACTTTATGTCCTAGATCTTATAACACTGGTTAGGTAATAACTTTCGCTCGGTAGGCAATTTGTTTGCATTATAAACGCGAAAGTAACTTCGATGGAAATTTATAAAAATTGCAATTTGCTTGATAGGCGGAATTATGTGAATTAACTGATTAATACTTTTATATTAGTACTTTTATATTTTTACATAAAAAGTATCTAATAATTTTTTTTATTCTTTACAAGTGGACGCCCGCGACTCCGTCCGCGTGGACTACAGAAAAAACAAAATGTCGAAATTATCCGGGATAAAAACATTATCCCGGGATAAAAAGTAGCCTATATGTTAAGTGCGACCTGTCACAATATATTCCTGAAAACTGCATCGAAATCGGTTCAGCCGTTTCTGAGATTAGCGTGCACAAACGCACAGACAAACCGACAAACAGACAAAAATTCCAAAAATCATCGTTTTATATCTCTTCAAGAGATTTCTTCCAGCAGACCAAAAGATAATCATTAATTGATACATATTATAAAACAAAGTCGTTTTCTGCTGTCTGTCCCTATGTCTGCTTAGATCTTTCAAACTAGGGAACGGATTTTGATGCGGTTTTTTTTCGCACGGGAGAAATGCACTCTCACGCGGGCGAAGCCGTGCTTGTCAAATTCGTGTTACGTAAAATGAATTTCAGACGAATATTGTACAATTTTCGCTATCGCATCGCTTCGGCTTTGCTATTGCAAATTAGGTAATCAGGGGGCCGGTTTTTCCGGCCCGCGCTCGCGATTATACATAATCAAGGGTTTATTCATAAAACCTAGTCTGAATTAACATATTATCCTTATGTCGTAATAGTATACGATCAAGATTAACTTGATGTAACGCGTTACGAAACGTTCGCAAGATATACAATGTCACTGGACGGAAAAGAGAGAGAAAGATTGTTTACTAGTTACTTAAAATCGCGACTACATTTTCGCGTAAATTTAGGTACATTTCAAGTTATGATTTTAATTGCTTCTAATTATAAAAACTATGTTAACGTGGTTATAGAATCTTATATTCATATTCTTAATTGTACATACACATAGATAAAAAAATAACACAATTAAAATAAATATTGTACAAAGGCGAGCTTATCTCTATAAGAGATCTCTTCCAGCTAACCCGAACAAATAAAAAAAAGACATACCACAGAACAGGTAAAACACATGTGCACAGAGGGAGAAAAAAAGAGACAGATAACAAAAATAAACAAATTCTATACATCATATACATTATATCCAACTTACATACATATTCCATAATAACCTACCTACCTACTAACTTCAGAGAGACGAGTAGTGCTCCTTAAGTCTCTTCTTAAAAATGCCGATGGTACGACAATCCCTCACTGAGTGGGGTAAGGAATTCCAAAGCTTGAGCGCGTGAACTGAATCTTCTTGGGTGATCCTGCAGTTCTCGCTATCCGCTTTTGGGATTTCGCGTACCTATCATATGTATGAGTATTGTATGTATATATAATTGTAATGGGCTGATGCGGAGCTTCACTAGAATACATCAGCTGCATCTCCTTCCGTGCATGTCGTAAGAGTCTACTAAGGAACTCAGGGGATCTTTAACATCGCTGTGGCTATAATATGATCTCCATCGTACTCCTGCAGTTGGCTACCCCTTTTCGAAAACACGACTATGTATGTATGTCCCTATACTAACCCGTAATAGGGATGAATGGAAGTAGAAGACATATTGCGCCGACCCTAAATGAATGGGAACAGAGCAGCAAGATGATAACCTATTATACTAACCAAGGATATATTGCGCCGACCCCAAATATACATACAAAATGGAGCAGGTCAGAAAGACGATGATTTATACTATATTTATGATATACTAACCTGTGCCCGCGTCTTTGGGTGGGTGCACATGTGGCGGGCCAGGTGGCTGCTCCGTGGGACTCTTGCAGAGGACCGCGCAGGTGGACAACGCCCTCGGACATGACCGTCGCAGTGAGCGGCACTGTACTCCTTCTGGGGACAATTTACTACATTAGTGGGACAATTTACTACATTAGAGGGACAATTTACTACATTTAGTGGGACAATTTATTTACTACACTGTCAGGCTCCAAATAGGGTACATCTTGGGTGCATGTTCTTTGCTTTTTTCTTTTTAAGGTTCTACTGTGCTCGTATCTGATTCTAATTGAAAAATACTTCCCCCGCGTGTTTTTTTTAACAACTAAGTTAAATAAATAAAATGGTTGTGAATCTCAGCAGTTCGGCGGTTTATGAAATGAGAAACAAATTCGTACTATTGAGGGATCGCCCGCCACCGGGCCCTATACCCTCCGCTGACCCTCGGATCTGCCTACTCATGATCACGAACACAAGACACTACAGTCGCAACGAGAAGCCAGATCCAAGCACCTAGCATGCAACCATAAATACATAGCTGCTAATCCGAAAACCAATTAAAATTTTAATCGACATATGTTTCGCCAACACCCGTGGCATCATCAGGATTAGTTTTCCATGTTAGTTCTATCTACCGAACCAACTAACTAACAACTCATATTTTGGATTCTCGTTGCGACTGTAGTGTCTTGTGTTCGTGATCATGAGTAGGCAGATCCGAGGGTCAGCGGAGGGTATAAGGCCCGGTGGCGGGCGATCCCTCAATAGAAATTTGAACTTCCGAATAGTGACGCCTGATACAATTCAAAATTCGTACTAGTTCAACGATCGAACAAAGGATTCTTCATTCTTTCTTCATATTTATTATAGGTATCACTGTAGCGATATATTAATGCAATTATTCGCACGTACCTTTCACTAAGAAGAATAGGCAATGGATTGTTAAGGTAGATCAAGACTCCAAAAATCAAGGGCCAAGGTGAAACACATGAAGAGTTAAGGCCAAACGTACACAGATTAATCATCGACATTTAAACAATTTGCATTTTATCTATTTTTAATCTACGGAAATTTTCCTACCATTAGGTATTTAAGCTAGATTATTTTTATGTCAGAAGTTCAGAACCTTTTAGTGTAAGTACCTAAGTTCCGACCAATAATCACCCGCGAATATACCTGATCACCTGGGTGATCAGAGGCAACTCCAATATATAAAAAAAATTGGTATCCTATAATCACCTATTGTTTTTTTTTTGTAAGCTATTACCAATAAAGTCGTCGTCGTCAGCCATTTGCAGTCCACTGCTGGACGTAGGCCAAAAAAGTACTTCAAGACAATTAAATCACCCATAGTTTAAGCAAATCCAAACGTTGTCTGCCTAACAAGGTTCATGATAGATGCGCTCAGCATTCCTAAAGGGCGTCTGCACAACATCTGACTTGCCGACATCGTAACTATGTGCAGGGACAGCTTAACTATCCGTTTGAAATACCAAATATAGAACACTATTCCACGACTTAAAGACGGCGGCTCGATCGAGCCTTGTGGCATGATCTGGGGGAGGCCTACCTCCAGCAATGGAGGCTGACTCGACGACGAACTATTCTACAGAATAATTAAACATTACGGACCGAATTTTCCAATACATAGTCAGATATTTGAACGATTGATAGTGTCCTTATCTTGGTCAAGTTTTAGAGGAAGACAGCATTAAATTTATGCTACAGATAGGCTAACCATCGGAAAATCGGCCCTAAAAGTACCGTACAGAAGGCGCACATAATAGTTTTAAATGATCAGATACTATGAAATTAAGGCTCCTACATTGAGGGGAACTTTATATAAAGGTTTTGGGTTGACAAAATTCGTTAATTTAGAGGTTTTTATACTTTTTCTTGATAGTCGAAAATTCGTTATAAGGGGTTGTTCGCAATGTAAAGGTATATTTAACATTGACTCTTATGGACAATTCAAGGGGAAAGCCGCAGAATTTGTTAAATCGAGGAAAACGTTATATTGAGGTACGTTATATTAAGGTTGCACTGTATTGCGTAAGTTCTTTGCCTCCATTAAAGAAGCAGGCCAAAGTAAATTAAGTTAAAGCCTTTAACCAAAAGACCCTCAAAATCGAGCTTTCCATTACTTAACGCTATATTTAGTACATTAAAAGTAAACCAAACCAAATCCTGAAAGGAAACACTTTCGCAGAGCAAGGACAAGGTTTGTTTGCAATAATCCAACCTTGGAATTATGTGGACAGGCTATGTGACGGTGGTGTGATGGTACGGGCAGGGTATGGCAGCTGCCCCCCAATAGACTCCACTGGTCATCGATGAAATTTATTTGCAAGGTGAAAATCAACAATCAAATATAATGCAGGATTTTCTTTGTCTGCAACGTAGTTTATTTACGAAACTCTTGTTTCTCAAAATGCATAGTTATATTTTAAAAATGTTTATTCCCACCTTCCCCATATAAACTTTTAAGTTCGTTGCAATATTTTGCCGAATAAAGCATAGTATACTAAGTATTTTGTTGTATTTAAATACTTAATAAAATAATGAAACGTCGCAAAAAGACGGCCATTATTCTGCCCGTCTATATCCTGGATGTAGTAGTACATTCACATTTAAAAATAAACATTACCTACTTATTTATAAAATTTTAACTTATTGCTCAGTTTATACAAAAATAGCCCATAAGTGTACAGTCCTTGACTTTTAAAGTCTTATCGTCATTAAGGACACCTAATTGTTATTGTTTTGCCCTAAACTGGTATGGCCTGAAAGTCCAGGAAGATATTAATATATTAACTGCTTTTCCCTATTTTTTTATCACATCTAAAAATGGTCACCAACTGGTCATTGCCCATTATACAGACCTACTTACTCCCTCCGTAAGCTTTTCTGACGATGCTATATAACTACGAGAGGAGGTCAAAAAGTTCGCGGAATAAGAGATAAGGAGGGTAAAATTAAACACCAAACTATTTTTCCTTTTCAATATATTCTACTCTATCTATAGTCACTGGTAGCAAAGACTAGACTGTATGGATGGTTCAATTGTTCGAAGCCGAATCGGTGAATGGCAGCCGTCGCAACATGGCACGTGTGAACGCGCGTTATTGTAGTGGAGTGAGCATTCTCTGAACCCATATTGCACTGGACCTTAAGCCTGGTTCGGTCTAGGCTAGTAATTTAGTAGAGTAGCGAGTAATTTAGCGGCTAAATGTGTGCGAACCACAAAAAATTAGTCAAGTAGTTTAGTGAATGATTAAGTCAAGTCGATCCATTTTACTCTATTTTTATCGGGCGAGTAGCGCCTCCCACCACGCGTCCGTGCTCACTGGTACACCGGCTAAATAAATGCGAACTTGTCGATTTAGTCGAGTTTATTAGTCTCCGCAAAAACTCACACAACTTTCGGACATTCTCAAACTATCGAAGTATTATTTGGGTTAATTTTTAATCTAATTCTTTCAGAAGAGTTAGTAGCTCCTAGTTTATCTCTTCTACAGATCCATTTTCGTACCCATAGCTACGTTTTATTAATCGCACAAATTTCCTCGTCCACCTCTTCTAAAATAGCCGTTACAATTAGCTTAAACAATTTATTCACTTTATGACGTTCAGCCTGTTCATCTTGCAAGACACCACACTTGTGTACTGTACTCGACCGTAATGCGAACGATTTCTGGGCAGTAGCGAGTAGTTTAGCAACTAAATTACTCGCTGCTGGACTAGTCCGAACAAGGCTTTAGTCATCCCAAGATGATTATGTGGAATATATAAAATACTTGTTTCGGATACTCCAATCATTGCTGCAAGCTGCTTCTTCTTCAACCGGGCATCATCGACTAAATCATCATCATCGTCAAGAGTCGACTAAAGAACTTGGGCATTTTCTCAAGCGATAAGCTAGCCATTTATCACTGATCGTTTACATACAGATTCTGTACCGTCCATGCTAAACGTTGCTGTGGAATCTCCTTTGTAATCCTGCAGTTATGGAAACCCCAAACACAGCCAGTAGCCATGTGTTATGTATATAAATGGTTTGCCAAAGAGCAATGCATGATAAGAAAGGTCACGCAAGCAATTTCTTGCTAAGAAGTGATGCCGTTTACGATTTACACACAGGTGAACTTAAAGTGTGTTATCCCATGACAGTGTAATACATTACCAGAGCAATACAAAGTACTATCAGATGGCTCACGTCTTACGAGTCAAGCGATAACCTCGCTTATCGAATCAAAAACAAAAAGTAAACAAATAGATTGGATTATAAGACGCACGTAAAAGGTAAGCAAAATACTATAATAAATGGAAATAGGGCAGACTTTTTAAATCTTTTTTAAGTAATTATAATCAACCAGGCATATCGCACATAAAACACATCACAGCAGCCTATTGTAGTCCACTGCTGGACGTACTCCTCCCCCAAGGCCTGCCACAACTACTGTCATAACTAAGGGTAGTACGTAGGTGTCACCACGCTGGGCAGGCGGGTTGGTGAACGCAGTGTGATTTTAGGACCATGTTGTAAACACGGGAGGTCCTACTGCCTACATCATGGAAACCTTTATTGCCTCATACTACTATAACGGTTTTTGATATTTTTAGGGCTAAATGAAGTTTTCAAGCGGTCAAACTCTCGTAGCTCAGAAGTTAGTCATTCTAGTCAGCCTGACTGAATACTGGATTTCTATTCGCATCCTAGGACTGATAACAATACCTAACTATTTATGACGGACGGACTGATGCGTCGAGCGTATCTCCAGGTACAGGCAAACGTACGCTCGACGCACTAACGTATCATCGGTTGAGTGTGAACGTTCGAGTTTTTTTCTATACATTTTGTCTGTTCTGGCGTAACGCGACCGATAATACGCGACGCATGTTCCGTCAGATATGAACCGACCCTTAGGGTCAAGGTGCGAACGTCCAATTTTGCGAACACATGACCGTGTACGTCTTAACCTCACGTCTGTGCCAAGGGCAGGTTCGCGATTCATGGATTACAATCAGTAAAATGGACAATTCGAAACGTTCATTCATAGAGAATACATAGGCTATATGATATAGCTGCAGTTTAGGTATCCATTGTGAGCTAGGCTGATTCAGTAGTAGGAAATGATTGAAAAGTAACTAATGGTTATTATGAGATGTGTATCTAACTCTCAAATAGATGGACATCAGCACGTTGTAAATAATCTAGCGGTCACGTAGTATTTTTCCGTTCCCGTGGGAATTTTAGGATATCGTCACTAGTTAGTCGTTAGTCCCTATATTCTCCATCGAACATATTACTTACTAGGGATCCGCCCCGGCTTTACGTGGACAAAGTCGTGGGCCGCCGCTATAGAAAATTTTAAAATTTTCTCTCCGCAAGAACCATCCTAGTAAGGAATATTCTAAAAAAGAATCAGCGAAATCGGTTCAGCTGTTCTCGAGATTCGCGCTTAGCAACACATTTAGCGATTCATTTTTATATTATAGAAAGATGTGCTTTTAAATAATGTTAGTTGTATGTAGGAGGTATTGACAATTCTCTTTTGAAGTATAACCTAGATAAAACGTTAGACATGCATAATTTTTGAATGTTTGATACTATGTAATGCATAGCAATAACAATGAATTATGTATCATAGATGACTGGACTGACGCAACGGCTAGACTTTCACTTTCATAACGTTTAGTTTCCGTCGCACCTAGGCCGCCTAGCCGTAATAAGGGAAAACTTGTTGGCGCCAAACGATCATCCAACGGTCTAATCTAACCTGAACATAGCTGCAATCATGCCCCAATGCGATACACATTTTACCTTAGATAAAGCCAGCGACGGTCATTTTTCCGCTTCACCTCTGTGGCATCATTCCAAATGACGCGCCGTCACAGCAAATGCCGCGTCCAAAATTTGTCCAAGTTTTAGATAGTTAACGGCCAATGGCAATGGCCAACTTTTCACGAATTTGCTGTGGGATTTCGGCAGAGTGGAATTGCACCACCGCACCACCCCATGTTTGCCGGTGGGTATCGTAAGAGGCGATTAAGGGTTTTACGGAGGTGGGCAGCAGCGCCTCCAGTATTGACCACATAGTCCAAAAATCACACTGCGGCCACCAACCCGCCTGCCCAGCATGGTAAATGGGCAAATACCCCCCAATAGCAGTAGCCTTGTAGCGTGCCCAGGGAAAGGCCTACGCCCAGCAGTGGACTGCAATAGGCTGATGTGTGTGCACAAACTAACTATCTCTCTAAATGTGGAAGGTTGGACAAACGGTTGGGATACAGGACAATGTGTGTGTGGAACCAGCATCAAATAGAAGCGTAACCGCGTCCGTTGGTTGTGACTTTAGCCGTATCATTCACAGTAACCCACTGCATTCTTGACCACCTCACCCACCTGAACATAAGGCGCAGCAGATCTTTGGGTCTGTGAGGTTAGACATGTATGGAGTCCCCGCTCCCCTTGTCATCTTAGCCACTGTACCAATATACGATGCACTAAACATACATGCACGAATTTGTGAACACTAAGAACGCAAGCAGCAGTACAGCACATACAACTCAATTTATTCAATGAATTTTATTCTAATATCTAGTATGCATACTTTTTGCATATTGCCAGATACTCTGTCTAATTATTTTACATTAATTCCTATGACAACACATTACTGTTGTACTTAATTGTTTATTAATATGCATTTGTTGCACATAATGCAGTGTCATCGGCTATACCATGTATCGTCCGTACCCATCTCTATGGTGCAACCTGTTAGGCTCTAAATTAAAATTTACCACCTAGAAAGGTTAAGTTTCAGTTGTCGAAAAATTAACAACAATCTCATAGGTACTTATCTAAAAATTCATGTAAAACATTTATGTAAAACAATTACATTAGTTTTCATGAGTAGGCATTATAATCACAATTTTACACCCTATTATATTACAACAATATTACAACAGTAGATAGGTTGTGTTCATAGTAAATTACTTTAAAAATTGATTTACCACATGATGCGTTTCGATAGCTATAATATTTTTAGATAACTATTAAAACTTGAGTGACAAAATGATGGCCATAAAATTGACAGCTCATATATCGGACTCGAATTATGATATAAATAATAAATAAATATAAGTTACCGGTGAATTTAGTTTCTAAGCTTTTATTACACAATTTAAAAGGTATTTTACATCACGTATGACACACTGAAGCATATTTTATTTATTTAACTTCTTTGAAACTTAAACAGAAGCATGTCTATGGTCATGAAGAGCTTGGTGCATACTAAATAAATAGTGGACATAGCTCACATATGTATATAAATATCAAAAACCATGTTCAAGAAGGCTCCTATAAAGAAAATAAAACCTCAATGTTTACACCAATAGATTGGAAGTTTTTACAATTGGGATATGTTAGCCCGGGGATTAACTTAAGCCCAAATCGAATAGACAGTTTTATTAACCTAAAACTCGAAATACCAGCTCATATGCTCATGCAACTAGATTTAGGTACTTACTTACTTGGAGTGTGAAGATTAACTTAAACTTTGCTATTACTTATAATAAAAAAAAACCTATTAGAATTCTTATTACAGTTACCTAATAAGCTTATCCAGTAAGGTTAGGTTTACTAAAATGGGATGCCCATGACATTCATAGGTATTGCTTTGCCTTGAGTACAACTACCCACTACAGTTGCTTGCAACTTATCAACCTCATATCTAAATGTCGCGAGTGAGGCAGCTTACCGATAGACGTGCAATAACAAGATACGTAAGTAAGTACCTACATCATACAGGCTACTGTTATCAAACAGTTGTATGTTTAAGTGAATAACAGTAATAATTACGTGTGTAAGCCACTTTGCACACGTAAACGTGGACTCTACTGCGACGGAAAACTTTGGAACCTATCCAAATTACACGAAAACAAAATACATGCTAGCTAACAAAATGTAAGATCTACTCACCCGATACGATCTGCGAATTTCTCCTCACTGCGATCCGTCCCACTGAAACGAAGCTAAGTCTAACACTACTCATCGTATAATGTTCTTGACTAATTCACAATGAAACATCAGCACCCGAACTTGCCAGCACCAAGTTTACAGACCGAAGAAATGAGAATGATTCGAAGTTCCTTGTAATTCGCCAGTCGCAATTTTTATTGTATTTATTTGTCAGTGAGAGGCTATTCTGTCATGACGCAACACTTTTAGTCAACATCAACAACGGCACTGTTTTTATTGTACTATTTGGCGATGTAAGTACGAAAATTGCACTATCCTGTTTTTTTTTATGATTTAACAAAAACAATTTTATTTTTTGATTATTGAAGCGGCCATACTGATGTTCACAGCTGATTTTGATGTAGAAGAAATTAGAACTTCCACCACGTTGTTTCGGCACTACCGTCATCTAGTTTCAACGGGGGGAAAATAATGCTGTTTTATCATAATTATTTCAAAGTATTCAGTT
The DNA here is from genome assembly GCA_014607495.2 of Carposina sasakii. NCBI lineage: Eukaryota > Metazoa > Arthropoda > Insecta > Lepidoptera > Carposinidae > Carposina > Carposina sasakii. Next base: position 1,711,590 of record CP053163.1, on the reverse strand, counting down.
TTAAAAGCAATACAGATGTCGCTACAAACCGGAAACTCGGTATAGATTTTGACCAAAATATTACGTCCATCGAACACTGTAAGCGTATAGTGATATGGTTTAAAATATAATATCATAAGAGTACATTATATTTGCATCAATTTTTTTTTGTTTAGTTTATCCCGAAGGAAAGGCAAGGGGAACTAAGCCCATACAGCCATTGTCTTTAGTAAATGATTTCTGAATTTATGATGGATGATGATGATGATGAATGGAAACGTCGGGAAAATCCTCAAGAACAAGTGTAAAGTATATTTGCATCAATATTTGCGCTAATGTTTTTTTATGGGGAAAGGCATGGCAAAAGACTTTATCGATACCGCCACTATCGATCGATGTATGTAGTAGTAGAAGAGTGGTAGGTAGAAATATGGTATATTGTCGCTTCGCGATACGTGGTCGTTAGTCGTTCATGGGCTCCGTGGTATATCAGTATCACCCTTATTTTCTAACAAAAGCGGTCACAATCGCTAGATAATAACTGACAAATAAAAAGCTTTCCTAGGCTATACACCCGCAGAGGACATACCAAATCCCTGACACCCGCTATACACAGATTAATTTGACAGAAATTCCATATAAATAATGTATGTACTTAGATTGCTTTCAAAAGTCTTGCTAACGAGGATGTAACTACGCACGGTGTATTAGTAGCACAGTTAGGTATATACATTTGGTGTTCATATTACCTATGTAGGTATTATCCTACTATGTATATTAAAAAATCCATGCTCTATCTATAATAACCACAAATTATAGAATACATAGGATTCTTTGAATCTGTCATTTTTAACGTTTATCAACCATCATTTGCCGACCAGTAAATAAGCGCATGCCGAGTACGAGCGCTCGACACATACGTGCAAGCTTACATACGGATTTTTTGTACATCACAGCACATTCCTAGGTATTTATTTATAGTTGAATCTGCCCCTGATCCGTCTGTATGCAGGCTGAGCAACAAATGATAAAAGACCGTATCGATGCAAAATTTTATAGAATATCTCTTTATCGGTCAGTATAGAAATTTTGAGAATCACAATAAATTTTAAATCTTTGTAGTAGGATCATTAAGGTCATGTTTCTGTTCAACACATAGAGAAAAGAGTCAGCCACTACTTAACGATTGCGGACGGTTGCAAGGTTGCAAGTTACAAACAAAACAGTCTGCAGCTTTACGTTGCTGGTGAGCGTGTGAAAGAGCTTTAAGGAAGCTAATAGAAGAAAGGTCAATTCTTAAATTATGGGCCAAATGCATTAATTAAAAAAATTAAATGTCAGGCATATGTCAAATCAACCAGTTTTGTTTGTCTATGGTCAAAATTGACCAAAATGGCCGAGACAGAAACTGATAATAACAGTGTTTTAGAAACCGAGAAAAGCATTAAAGGTCCGATGGCGGCGGGTGGACCTCGGCGCGTAACTATCTATAAAACTGATACAGGTTTTGGTTTCAACGTTCGGGGTCAAGTGTCTGAGGGTGGTCAGCTGAGATCAATAAACGGTGAATTGTATGCTCCCCTGCAGCACGTAAGCGCTGTTTTGGATCAAGGGGCGGCAGAACAGGCTGGAATTAGGAAAGGAGACAGAATCCTCGAAGTGTAAGTACCATGAAAGTATACTGCGATCTGTTATGTAGCTGAACATTTCTCAGACATTCAGTTTCCACGTACGAAGTTTCCCAGCATTGTTTGCAGTGATTCTTTGCTTAGCAACGCTTTTTATGCCGGTTATTATAATATAAAGTCGATTTCCAATCCATATTGTGAATCCTGAACGTCTAAACTTATTATTTATCTTATGTATATTCTATGCAGGTCACAGTGTGACTCATGAAAACCAGTTATGCTCACTTAGTTTTAAAATTTATGCACTTGGCATTTATGTGTTGGCAAATTTGCTGAATTAAATGTTATGTTCCAATGTAATAGCAATACCTAGCCATCCTATGTATGCTCCACTTTATTTAAAGTACCTATGTCTTTTTATTCACTTTTGTCATTAATTTAGTTAGTTACAACATAAGTGTTGAGGTGTAGCAGCATGGATTCAGGGGTTTTATTAAAAAAAAACTGCTTGACATGAGAGTATTATGAACATCATCAAATCTATTGGGCTAAACTATTATCTGCTCTACTAATACATTATAAAATGTACTAAAGTAGAAGGGGTAGATGTTATTGGGAAATCAAATGGTTTCTATTCTATACCAAAACCCCCAAATATATGGTTTCTAAATCTAAAGCAATGAACTGCCATTAAAACCAAAGTTCAGATTGTTTAGTGACTTACCAACTGATGGATGTTTGTTTGATATTTTTTTATATTCTGTGCTAAATAAAGCACCCAATTATAAATGTGGTTTATGGTTAGCTTCTAGCCCTTACCCATACACACATCAACCTATTGCAGACCACTGCTGGACGTAAGCCGCTCCCAGGGCACACCGCAAGGCAACTGCCATAGGGGTTTTTTGTCCATAGTCAACACACTGAGTAGACCACTGTGTAATTTTCATGGTACCTTGTCAAGATAGAAGGTGTTGCAGCCTAGGTTTTGGAAACCCTTAATTTATATTTGTTCTGGCCTGGATTTTCTTAATGAGGAAAAAAGTATCAATTTAATAATAATAATAGATTACTCCTGTACTTTTTGAAGTTGTGTATATTCACTTACAGATAATTTTAATGTTTTATTGTAGATAAATTTGCAAAACATTGCAATAAAACTGTCAATTAAAAGATTAATCATACACAAATAATTAGCTAATACACAGTACTATTATTGTTGGGTATTTACAAATTCATTAAATAAATAGTAACTATCTGTATTTATTATTATTTTAAATTGTACACCAAAAAAATGTTTATAAAAAAGGAAATGTACAGTGGCATGCTTATTTCTAAAAGAGATATCTTCGAGCAAACCATTTAAGACAGTATACCAACATAAGAGATAGGTATGTGTAACCTATGCATTTACATATATACATATATATCTAGATTACATGTCAATCCACCTGGTAGTACTGCTACCTTTCCACCAGAGATGTGCTCTATGTCAGTACCTCTCCCCCTGTGGCAGTAGCCTTGTGGCGTGCCCTGGGGGAGGCCTACGTCCAGCAGTGGACTGCAATAGGCTGAAGCCAAAGACAGAACTTGATCATACCTATTAAGTTTTTTAAATTTAGGTAATCTGTACATCCATACAAAATTTGTCTTGAATAACTGATGGATCTACCCTCAGTGTGTTCTTTGTATGATGTAGGGCAGGAATTCTTAGTTTACACAGATAAAGCCATGGGCGTCCACTAGTCCATTTTACAATTTTTAACCGGTTATAACTGGCATGAGTTGGTGATAACTAAATCATCCTTGTCCTGTGACAAAAGTACTTATAATGCCCTTAAATGACATTAATGTTGTACTAACAAATGTGTGTATTCAAATAGATTACGACTGCATTATTCTAATAACCTATTTTGCCTCTTATCTGTGCACAAGAAATTGTATATTCCTATTACTGTGGCTGTATTAGACACAATTTGTGCGCAATTCAAAAGGTAGGCAACTTAGCTGATTAAATAACCTCATTTATTTAAAGAAAAAATCCCAACCGCTTAAAAAATTTAATCCAGCGTCACTCTCACCACTAAGATGAATCTAATGAAACCTCTTAAGCTCAAATGCGATCAGCAGTTTAGGCCGTAGAGCCGGCCGAAGAAATATATATGTCGTGGCCATATCGTAGAATTGATCATTTCATGAAATGGTCGAGCATTTCATGAAATGGTCGCATTTCATGAAAAGTTCAACTGTCTATTGGCCACATCATGATATGGTTTGGGCAGATCGATGATTAAAAATCGTTTCTCGATATGGGCAACTAAACGCCCGATCATTTCATGAAGTGGTCAAGATTATTGATCATATCGTAAAATAGTTACATGAATCACCGGTAGAGGCGCTGCGCGCGTTTTATTTATGTGTGAAGATGGCGGATTTTTCTTTTTAGGTTATAAAACAAATTAAAGAGAGTAGGGTGACTATGCAGAAGAAGTTCACGGATAGTGTGTTATATTGTATAATGTATATTAGACTTAATGGTGGTTTATAATAATATTGTTAAACAAAAACCTTAGATTACGATAGGTTAGGTTAGGTTAGACTATGACAAATGACGCACGAGCCGAGAGAGCGGAGCGAGCGTGCCCAGGCAGCGTCCGGCGATGTGCCAGATGCGAATCGCTTTTGTAAAGTCTTTTATGTTTTTAAATATTATATTGTGAAAATATCACATAAATAATAGCAAAAAAAATCATACCATCATACCTTATGGTATACTTATATATGGTGCACGGTATATATATTATTTATATAAGCTCTTACCACATTCGGATTTTATGGACACCCTGTTAATACGATTTGGCCAAACGTGGATGACAAAATCGTGAAATGTAGACGATTTAACGATCTGGTCAAATTGAATTGGCCACTTCATGAAATGCGACCACTTCATGAAATGCTCGACCATTTCATGAAATGATCAATTTAACAATATGGCCACGACATATATACTACAAACGTAACACTCGAAAAACATAATCCTTTTGGCGCAATTGGGTAATAAGGCAAGTCGTCTATGTATTGGTGAGATTTCAGTCGCGAGTTTGAATGTGAGAGAGCAAGCCTTGCCATGTACGATTGACGTAGGTACCTCGTTAGGCATGTAAACAAATTAAATCAAAATAGCGATAGTGAACGTCGATGCCAAAAGATGTTACACTGTCTTCATCTATCCTGGATGGAATGGTGATGGTCTGCCCGCATACGTTCGGCCAAGGGGTTCCTTTTAGTTTGACGTACACCTCCAAAATACTCAACCTTCCATGGGTCAAAAGTGCAGCGGTAACTAGTTTGGTCTATAATAACGTCGCGCCAGCGTGCAACTATTGCCAAATTTTTACGCAACGATTAAAACTATGTCACCTTATAGGCGGGAAGGTGTTATTATAGGTGTACAGGGTCGGACTCACTAGCGACTTCCGCGTTTACTGAAAAAGCAAACTATCGCACCTGATTTTAGAGTTTTTGATTTAATATTATCATACTGGTAATCGTTCTCTCTCTCTCTCTCTCTTTTGTACCTAGGCATAATTTTTTTTGTGTTCGAGTTGGGTTAAAAAGTTTTATAATTATCATTCATTAACTAAGTGGATTTGTCAAATATTTACAAATAGATAAAGCATGCCAATTAAATATCGAATGCGAAGTAATTAACGCCAATACCCTCTCAAGTCTAACGTCGCAATAATTATGTTTGTGTTACGTTAAAAGCTTGTTTAAAACAAATTAGTGTCATTGCTATCAAACATTCAGTGTGCTGCGTTTGCGCATCCGTGGCGGTTTCCTTCAAATTCCCGCGACTTGTGAAATGTATACTCAGTTTTGTTCGCCGTTATGTGAAGAGGTTTTAGTCTAGTGTGCGTGTGTTTTAACCTGAGTCTTGAAACTCTTTGGTGTCAATGTTAAGGGAGGTCTACACTCGGCTGCTATCATGTCGGTGCACCGAGGAGGTCGTGGCGACTTCCGTTACCGTTACTACTACTGCGCCAGCACAGGATTCGAGATCTACGACCTGGAGACCCCTGAGGAGGCGCTGGCCGCGACTAACGGGTATACCTGAGTAAAACTACTAAAAACTGCTAAATAACCGAAATGGTATGGCAAGTTTCATGTTGTGGTAGAATTAGGTCGGTTTTTCACAAGGTTTCCTTTCATGTAGTTCTCCGAAAATGGCCGGTGTTCTTTAACGCAAGTTAATCCTTATGTTTAAAGCACGCCTCTTTTGATTGAGCGTTCCGGGCGGTCGCCACTATCTACGAATCTGCATTTTTATTCAAAGTAATAAACTGCATGCATATAGGTTAGGTGTAGCGGAACGAGTGGGAAATAAAAAGTTCCAATCGTTACCACAAAACTTTTTTCCCACTCGTACCCAGTGGGGACGACAGGGTAGGTACGACCGGGAATAAAGGGTCTGCTCTTGTGTGGAGTCGGCTACGAGTTTTTACCCGATTGCGCCAGAAGGAGGGTTATGTTTTTCGAGATATCTCTTTGGCACGCTCTAGAGCAGTCTTTCCCAAAGTGGGCGATAACGCCTCCTCGCCTCGTGGCGTCGGAGGCCTAGAGAGGGGCAGTTAAGGCCCCAGAAAAAAATAGCGCATCTAATAAGCTATTGACATTTTTAAGGTGAAATAAAAATGGGGGCGCTACTGATTTTAAAAATGGGCGTTAGAGTTTAGACGAAATAAGTTTGCAAACCTCTGCTCTAGAGTCTAAATAGCTTGTCGCATTAGAGCTTGCGAGGTGTCATTAGATTCGTCATAGTAGTGAGCTACAGTCGGATTTTATTCTTTAAACTAGTGGACGCCCGCGACTCCGTCCGCGCGGACAAAAAAAAAGAAAATGTTGAAATTATCCGGGATATTAAACATTTTCCCGGGATAAAAAGTAGCCTATATGTTAAGCGGGACCTGTCACAATTTATTCCTGAAAACTGCATCGAAATCGGTTCAGCCGTTTCTGAGATTAGCGTGCACAAACGCACAGACAAACCGACAAACAGACAAAAATTCCAAAAATCATTCTTTTGGGTACTATTGCGTTGATAAAGGTCTCCCATAATATTTTTTGTCATATATCTTCCATGTACAGACAGCGATCCGTTACATTTTTATTATACCTATATATGTATGTATAGATATATGTAGAATTTAAATAGATAAGGTTATTACCTTGATGAGTAGTTTTAGACGCTAGTGTGCCACGTCCCTTATGTAATGAACCCTCATAATGAACTGTAATTATGTAATAATTAGTAACTTCCTTGTAGATAAATATTGTTAGGTAAAACTACTTTCGAACGTTTAGGTGCATTTGAAATTATTCGGGCAATTAACTAAATTCCTCCATTTAGTGTCTAGTCCACTATATTACTTATTTACATAGTTAATATACATAATAATTACATACGGCAGAGTGGAATAGCACCACCCCATATCACATGTCTCATCGTAAGAGGCGATTAAGTGTTTCCGGGAGGTGGGCAGTAGCTCCTCCCGAGTTGACAACATAATCCGAAAATTGTTGCTGCATGTTGTCTATGGGCAAAACCCCCCTATGGTAGTAGCCTTGTGGCGTGCCCTGGGGAAGGCCTACATCCAGCAGTGGACTGCACTGCAATAGGCTGAAATGACATGCTTAATAAGTGTTGATTTTATGGGGCGAAGACACCACTTTCATACATTTATTTAGTAGTTCCTCATACCAACTAACTATTACATATGAACTGACAACGACCTTCTGTGACTGACCTCGTTATCAATCAATCATACACGTGGGACATAGTATACATTTGTACTTACTCTTGTTTATATTTTCGTACATAAGTGGATACATGAGGGTACTTGACTGATATTATTAATCTACGAGTATACTTCCCAGTTCACACTCCATTCTACAAATTTTTATACTATAAATTTTGGCTTGTAAGAACGTAAAGTTACTTTAATGGTTGATATTTATTTGTACGTCACAATAACGCATAGGCTATATAGGATGTAACAAAAGGCGTATGTTAATTACACCCTGTAAGTTATATTTGACGCAGCTGTGAGCACGGACGGCACGTCTTCTAGCTAATTTATTAAAAGCTTATATAAGGTAACTCCGCTTTCCTACTTTGTTTTTTCAAACTTATCGGCTGAAGAAATATTGATAAAATGGCGCATATAGAGATCTCACTAAAGATATTAGAACTAAATATAGTAATATGTTAAACGCAAGAAAGTAACATAGGCTGGGATATTATGTTTTTTTTTTTTTGTAACTGATCCTATTTGTGTCATGTACCTACTCGTAGGTAAACAAACGCCCACCATCTGAAATTCACGTGTGCTGTAAATCTTTTATTACATACAGGGTTAGTCATGTCATTGTTGTGAATCACGGAGAAGGTATATCGTGAATGTTTATAGCGAAAGACCTTAGGCTGCCTTTCCATCAGAGATGTGATATCCGCCAATCATATTCATTGGTCCATGATGACATTGTCTATAAATTGGATTAGTGGAAATCAAACTAATACATGATGATGACGATGATCTCCGACCGTATTTCGGCCACCAATCTCTACGGAGATTGGCCAGGTACGCAGGAGATATTATAGTGCACAAGTGTGTGCGCAAACACAGATGCACTCTCTATTACATTACTTTCATAGTCCGATGGGACGGAAAGCCGACACGACCGGAGAGAGAGATCAGGCGCAGGACCAACGGTTTTACGTGCTTTCCGCGGCACGGGCTAAGTGACAATTTTGCAACATTAAAATCTGTACATGAAATAAATTCATTGGTACAGGCCCGTGACTGGGATCGAACTTACGCCTCCCGCTTGGAAGGTGCACGTCTTAACCACTGGGCTAACATAGCAACGTGGCAAAGCACATACCTAGTGGAAAGGCAGCCTAAGAAAGGGTTTGATGGACTGAGAATGGTGTTAGATGTAGTCTTTATTGAAGTAAGGAAAGGGTTACAGTTTTTTGTTATATTAAATGAGACAACCGTTAGTTAGATTTAAAAAAACGGTGGTAACAATATATTGGTAGGAGAACAAAGTAGTTATTAAGAATCTCCGTGATCGCAACCCTCAGGCTGCCTTTCCCCTAGAGATGTGCTATGATACGTTGCTATAGTTGCTTTGATAATCACCAATCAATTTCATAAGCATCATAGACTAATGCATATTATGATTGGTAAATATCGCACGCACCCGCAGCATAGCACATCACTGAGGGGTAAGCACCTCTCGATAGTCCGTAATGCTATCACCAAACTGTCAAATCACATAGATTTTGCTAGCGAGTCGCTAGTGTTACGTCGCGTAAAAAGGTTCGCGCTTACCCCAGTGCAAAAGCACTCTTAAGGTAAACGTCAACATGTCGGATCGTACGCAACGTATCGTTGTATTCTTTGTATAGAAACGCATATAAGTGCGTCCACTTGTCCGCATCGTACGCATCGCACATCGGCAATGCCGACACCGTTGCTCCGAGAGGCAACTTTTGCGATGCGTGCCGATGACATCATACGGAATGCCGATCAGTGGACGCACGCTTGCTCTGCATCGTCAATTGTTCTTCATCGCTTTTCTCCATTCTCACAGAGTCCACATGTGCTCACTACGAAAATCCGAATGAACTGGCATCGTCAATCCGTATGCTTGTAATCACCGTCGGTAACCCGTATGCTGCCGATACAGTGGACGCAGTATGAAAAATAAATGCGTTTGATGCGATCCGTCCGCAGCGTCCGATGCCGACCTGTGGACGCTAATTTAGGCTTAGCAATAATATTGCTTGGATGTTTGTTACTCTATCCCGTGCTGATGCGATACTTCACTGCACATCAGCTGCATCTCCTTCCGTGCATGTCCTAAGAGCCGACTAAGAAATTCTATTACGCAAATAACTCCTACGCATGGAACTTCATATCTGAATACCTTAGTACCTTCAGTCTTATGAAAAGTACAAACTGCAAGATAATGTTTTGTCGCTCTCGGCTTCGTTTAAATAACAAAATCCTTTGTGTAGATATATTGTGATATCTATCGCAAAACACGGGCCTTTTGTGTGACCGAGATTGTTACACAATGCCGCGTATTGTGATGTTTTTAGATAGGCTATAACAGATCGCAAGTGCACCACTAACTTACAATGATAGTAAGTAAAGAATCAGCTGCCCGTTTGTGGTTTATTTGCTTTATCGTAGCGATTAGTACATTGCGATATACCCCCCTATCTGATTTTATGAATGTAACTCTATCGAATTTTTGAATTCTGTACCTACCTACTAATTTTATTCGTCGTCAGACTATGGCAGTCCACTGCTAGATGTAGGCCTCCCCCAGAGCACGCCTAATCTTAGTACCTGATGTGATGTTATCCTCGCTTAAGTTACTTTGCTAGGATATTTTTCTAGGTGGCTTAAAGACACTTTTCACATGTCGGCACCGTGAATTGGGCGTGGTTTTACATTCGTAGCTGAATTAGCTTTCCTAGGATATTCCTTCACGACCGCTATGATAGGAAACTAATGCTTTAGTACACTGTACGTATATTTTATATACGGTGGAGTAAGCGGGTTCTAGAATGGAGATCGCGCCTCGGTAAGCATAGCGTAGGGCGCCCTCCGGCCAGATGGACCGATGACTTGAGGGCGGCGGGTAGGGACTGGATACTGTACACTCGTACGACGTATATTGTACACTGTTTTGGCTGTATGTGGCGGTGTTCCCAAAAAAGAGGTAGCCGGAACTGCAGCATCGCGAATATATAGCCATGTTTACCATAGCGTGGTCAGATGTTGAAGATCAATGACAAGTTGATAGCTTGAAGAAACGCCCCTGAGTTTCATAGTTGACTTTTACGACATGCACATTAGCTACCTACTATTCTAGTGTGGGGCTACACAGCATCAGCAGAGTTCGGCTTAGACTCAACGCATAATCAACTAAATTGCCTATCTTGTATTTTAATTAAGTTTATTTTTAGTTTATCTAACTAGGTAGGTAATTTAATACAATTATTATGCTGATAAAACAGAAACCATGCATGTTACTGCAATTTTATTGCGTTGCATTTATTAATTGTTTACTGTAAACTGCGTTATTTACGTCGGATTAGCTTTTACTTGCTACTTTCATATCAGGGAGAGATCAGTAGGGTAAGCATGAACCTTTTTACGAGCGGTAACGCTATCGACTCGCAAGCAAATTCTATGAGATTGACGATAGCGTTATTGACTATCGAGAGGTTCGTGCTCCACCCACAGACAAGCGTTTTTTGGCGTATTTTCTGTCGCGTAATGTTTTTGATCTATTCGGTTTGTACCACTGGAACGATGTAAAATCTGTCAAATTAAAACCGGTTTAAGTTAAAGGCTTAATCGGTATTTTAAAACCATTTTTACATCTGCCTTTGCTAAGCTAGACGTGGCTGTGGATTCTCCTTTAAGATACTGCAGTTCTGGCTACCTCATTTCGGGTACACAGCCGTATACATGAAAGTCATACTTTTTTCTATTACAGAAACAGCGTGAACGTCGAAGGCGCAACACACAAGCAAGTGGTTGACCTAATCAAGTCGGGAGGCGACTGTCTCACGCTCACAGTCATCTCTGTCACACCTAAAGTGAGTATATGAGCCTAAATTAGACATTTTCAGTAAGTATTCGCCGGTCGTTGTCACTTACACCCTGTATTTAGGCAATACTAAAGCATTCCTAAACCTTGCTGTTTGTCAAAAGAGTTTTTTAGAAGTGTAATCATTACGTTTTTTACTAAAACGTTGTATAATATCTAGCGATGGGTAATTGCACTAGTAAAACAATCTTGAATCATATTGATAATGAGCAAGTAGTTTGACTAGTCACTACGAGGTAGTTTCTATGTAAATGGGCAGGTCTACAGTGTTCAATGCTCCCCTCGTTCCATACTTCACCCCCGCTCCGCGGCACACTATTTTTTTGTATGAAAATATACTTAGCCGCTACTCCTCTTTTATTTCTTCTCCATGAGTGTAATGAACTTAGGGCAGACTGTCCCTATGGAAACCTATTATAATTTTTTTTTCGGCCTAGTATTGTTTAGGGAGCACTATTCACTGGCAAGGTATTGTGTTATTGCTATATATTATCAGGGTCATGGGTATGTCTGTGTTTTAATTGTGCAAATAAATAAATTTCTTCTATGCTGCTCTGGGAGTGAAAAAAAAACGTATAATACTACAGCTGCTTCTCTTCCCGAGCATACTGTACAAGTCAGTAGAGGGACGAGAGGGTCTAGGTGTTTTGTATGCGATGGGCTGACCACCTGTTACTACTAACCGAACTTGTACATCTCAACTATACCTTCAAAATTGGTCAGAAGTGTCACCATGTGGTTCTATCGGCCCTTGGTGCTCTGCCTACCCCGTAAGGGATAAAGGCGTGATTATATGTATGTATGTATATGTAGTGTAAAAATCCAGATGCATTTTTGACGAGTGTTTAACCGCATGAAATAACTCGAAGAATGCTATTGTTCAGAAAAATGTGCAGTGGATTATTTTCTTATTATTGTTTATTATTCCAATAAGAATGGAAACCATAGCTAGACTTTTTTTATTTCCTAAGTTGCTTATACAAATAGGTATAGGTTACAAATATTCGCAAACAGATAATTTATGTACCTACTGTTTTAAATAGAATATAATAGTCAATTATTTGTTTACTGTTCTTGTTAAAAACAAATACCCAATGAATTAGCTTTTTTCTTCGGCGGCATAAATTATGGAAACCGGTATTGTTATAAGGACCAAAGAAATTGTGTAAATTGTAGCCTATGTGTTATTCTGATATGTAAGCTTAATATTATTGTGCAGTTTCATCAAAATCGATTCAGTAGTTTTTGAGTGAAAGAGCAACAAACATCCTTACATACGTTCTCACAAACTTTCGCGTTTATAATATGATGATATATATATTGTTGGTTATTGTATTTGTAGGAAGCAGAGCGGTTGGAGCCATGCGACGACAGCGCCGCCCCCGTGGGGATTATCGGCGGCGCGGCCAACTCCCGCGCAACCGTCTACCAGCGATACGATTACACGGACAAGAGGTCGCTGCCCGTGTCTATACCGGACTACAGGTAATTATCCTTACTTTGTTTACTAATATTATAAATACAGTGGTGCCGGCAGAGTAGAGTATGTACCACCCAATGCCTGCCCGTGGTTACCGTACGTGGCGATTAAGGGTTCCCGGGAGGTGGGTAGGAGCGCCTCCCGTGCTGACAACATAGTCCAAAACAAAAATCTGACTGCGGTCACCAACCCGACTGCCCAGCGTGGTGACTATGGGTAAAAACCCCCCTATGGCAGTAGCTTTGTGGCGTGCTCTGGGGAGGCCCACGTCCAGCAGTAGACTGCAATAGGCTGAATACAATATATTGTAGGTATGTTGAAATACTAATATTACGAAAGTAACTCTTTCTCGCTTTCACGCCGAAACTACTGAACCGATTTAAATGAAATTTTAAACACAGTAGTCTAGAACCTGAAAAAGGACATAGGCTACTTTTTATCCCGGGTAAATATTTTTATCCCGGATAATTTAAAGATTTTTATGTATAATTTATTCTTCAAAAATCTATCTGACAATTGGAGAAATCTACCAGCCGTTGCCCTCAACTTCGATTGTATTACAGAATGTAGTAGTATGTACTTCTCCGTACTATACAAAATTTCAAGTAGTTCGGTCCAGTAAATAAAACGTGAAGAGGTTACAAACAAACTTACCTTATCGAATTCTATTCAGGGTGGTGATGGAGCGCAGTACCGGTCGCTCGTACGTTGCGTTCAACGTGCACATGGCAGGCCGGCATCTATGTAGCCGAAGATATAGAGAATTTGCTGCGCTGCATCAGCTGTTGAGAAAGGAGTTTTTAAGTAAGTATGCTTTGTGCTAATGCGGGACTGGAATACATCAGCTGCATCTCCTTCCGTGCATGTCGTAAGTGTCGATTTAGGAACGTATGGGCGTTCTCTCTGGCAGTGAACTAGCAATTAGTCACTGATATTTTACCTTAGTCACTGATATTTTACCTTAGTCACTGATATTTTACAGTAGTCACTGATATTTTACAGTAGTCACTGATATTTTACCTTAGTCACTGATATTTTACCTTAGTCACTGATATTTTACCTTTAGTCACTGATATTTTACCTTAGTCACTGATCTTTTACCTTATATGCTCGCTATGCTAAATGTTGCTTTAGGATCTGCTTTATGATCCTGTAGTTCAAGTTACCCCAGTTTAGGATTTAGATTTAAGCTAAGAGCTGTTTGCTCGATAGATTGTATGCACAAAATTTGAGACAAAATAAGCCAAGTAGGTGAACACTGATTTATAGGTGATGCAATATATGGAGGTATACATATAATCAAAGTACCCTACACTATTCACATCTCTCCTTTTCTTATCAAAAGACGAAAAAAAAACATATAAGTGTAACCTTATCTATCTATACATATAACAAAAATGTAACGGATCGCTGTTTGTACATGGAAGATATATGAGAAAAAATATTATAGGAGACCTTTATCAACGCAATAGTACCCAAAAGAATGATTTTTGGAATTTTTGTCTGTTTGTCTGTGCGTTTGTGCACGCTAATCTCTGAAACGGCTCAACCGATTTCGATGCAGTTTTCAGGAATATATTGTGACAGGTCCCGCTTAACATATAGGCTACTTTTTATCCCGGGAAAAGGTTTTCATCCCGGATAATTTCGGTCCACGCGGACGAAGTCGCGGGCGTCCACTAGTAACTTATATATAACAAAAAGACCCGACTGCGTAAAAATATATTTGATCGTTTAAAAACATCTGTCTTGCCGCTATACTAAACGTGCTGTAGGATTTCCTTTAAGATTTTATTTATTTTATTTTTATTTATTTCGGAAAACAAACAGTGTACAAACTAAAAAAGTAACTATTAAAAAAACACAAAACCATTTAAATGTTTCCACATATGTGCATCTAGGTAATTAGAAATAGAAGGAGGGGAAGGGGAACGGAAAGGAAATGGCGTAAAATGTGGAAAAGGAATTATAAAAAAAGAGAAATAACTACAAAATCTAAACAGTTGGGGCACCATTGAACCAGGACTTAGATATATCGTTCTTAAATTTTATCGCACTACAGCAAAACAAATCAAGAGTTGGAATGTCGGCCAGTTTGTTAACGCTCTCCGACGCTCGGATTAGGAACGCGTTATGTCTATAATTTGTGAAGCTAGTATCGGCGGTAAAATATCTAGGGTGACGGACTGTCCGATTAGGGACCCTTATGTTAATTTTAGACAGAAGGAGAGAAGAATCAATGTCACTGTGGACTAATTTAACAATATAACAGACATCAGCAATATTTCTTCTCTCCTGCAGAGGAAGAATATGTTGTCTGCGACACCTGGCCTCATAAGTGGAATCGTGACATCTACATTTGTATTGTAAGTACTTCAAAAATCTTCGTTGAATCGACTCGAGTCTATCTATGTAGATGTCATACATCGGATTCCATACCTGACTACAATACTCGAGGATACTACGTACAAATGAACAGTATAGAACCTTTATCACCTTTACGTTCGAAAACTGAGAACAAGATCTAAAAACAAAACCCAACATCTTATTAGCCTTTTTTATTATATAATCAATATGGCAATCATATAGCAACTTTGAGTCGTGGATAATCCCAAGATCACGAATTTGCAGAACTTGCTGTAACGTTTGGTTTAGCAGAATATAGTCGAAATGAATGGGGACCAATTTACGCGTAAACGTAACAGAGTAGCATTTATTAACATTTAGATCTAAACGATTACGACCACAATATTTTTCAAATTCAATCAAGTCTATCTGCAGCAGGCGACAATCGTCTATGCTACTTATATTTTTGTAGATCTTCATGTCGTCTGCATAAAGAAGAAACTCGGAGTGTTTAAAGCAAGTACGTATGTCATTAACGAAAATGTTGAATAATAAAGGTCCAAGCAAAGATCCCTGCGGGACGCCTGATGGTATGCTATGCCATACAGAACTAAAACCATTAATGACAACAGCCTGGGACCGCTTCTCTATGTAAGAGCTGAACCATCGGTATAAACTGCCATGGATACCGGCAAGCATGAGTTTCTCAAGCAGTATTCCATGGTCAATTCGGTCGAACGCTTTGCTGTAATCAGTAAAGACTGCATCGACTTGGCCTCCAGAATCCATGCCCTCAGTCACATAATCCGTAAAGGTTATCAAGTTCGAGGTTGTGGATCTTTTTCTCAGAAAACCGTGCTGTTGAGGTATTAATACGGTACTAACACTCTCATAAACCTGCGCATAGACAATTTTTTCCAGAATTTTAGCAAAGATGCAGAGTTTAGAGATAGGCCTATAGTTATTTATGTTACTCCGGTCACCACTCTTATGCACACGTGTAATGAAGGCTGCCTTCCAAATCTCAGGTACTATCCCCTCCGAAACTGAGCGCATAAATAATATTTTTAGAGGTGTCAATAGGCCATGAGCACATTTTTTTATTATTATCGGAGCTATTTTATCCGGCCCTGCACCTTTGTTTATATCTACAGATTCTAGGAGCTTAGAGAGAGTTTTAGGATTAATCTCTATGGTGTTAACACATCTGCAAAAAGTATTAAGGAAGTCGGTGTCCGCGCAGGATCGAGAGTCATTCCTTGAATAAGAGAGAAAGTTGGATTGAAAGCATGTAGCAAACAGATTACAAACTCGCTCGCCTGTATCAGCCGATTGACCTGCATAGTGCATTGAAGAGGGTAGTTGATTCGAGCCTTTATGATTATATTTTATGTAAGACCAAAATTTTTTCGGACATTCTATGATAGCCTCCTCACACTTAGTTTTATAGATCTTATAGCATTTATCCTCCAAAAGTTTAGCTCTTTTCCGTAAAACAGAAAAGGATTCATAGTCGTGGCTATTTTTGTATTTTTTAAATCTTTTTAGATATTTAAATTTTTCCTTAATAACCTTTCTCAAGGGTATGCTGTACCACGGGGGAAAGTTATGTGGAGATGCTAAAGTATGTGGTATATGTTTATCTATGAGGCGGTTTAAAATATTATAAAATATATCAACGGCTTCATCTAGTGGAACATTATAGAGTAAGGAATCCCAATCCTCACTACACAATGACGAGCCAATACTATCAAAATCAGCTTTGCTGTAATTATATTTCATTTTGGGATGAGTTTCCAAAGAATCAACCTCGACCGTTCTTATAACAATATCTAAAGCTTTATGATGTGGATCTTCGGGTACCAATGGATCACCACACGGAGATATGAGAAGTTCACAATTACATAACATTAAATCTAAAATGCGATTATTAACGTTCAGGCATGAATTGTATTGGCTTAGATCACCATGTGCCAGGATATCAAAAAAGT
The DNA here is from genome assembly GCA_014607495.2 of Carposina sasakii. Classification (NCBI taxonomy): domain Eukaryota; kingdom Metazoa; phylum Arthropoda; class Insecta; order Lepidoptera; family Carposinidae; genus Carposina; species Carposina sasakii. The sequence continues at coordinate 1,694,470 of CP053163.1, read as the reverse complement.
ATAACTGGCTATCCCCGGAGATGCCATCAGGATTCAAAGAGTTAAATTCACTCTGTATCCAGTTAATATTTGTAAGATTAAAGTCACCAGTAAGGAGCAAGTGGTCATTAGGGCACATAGCAATAATAGTTTCCAGTTTCTCCGAGAAGTTCCTCAACTGCGTATTAAATGAGTTACCCAGGTTTTCCTTGCATAGATACAAGGAGCAGATATGTAGAGAGTTGGCAGTTTGAGTAGATTTATTAAATAAAGTGACGGTTAACCAGATATCTTCGGCAGATGAGTTCCATTCAGGGCGTCTAACCGCAGCTAAATCTCGGCGAATTGCCAGCAGAACCCCCCCACCGTATTTCTCACCTGTTCGGGCATAGTCTCTATCTCGCCGCCAAACTATATACCTGTCATCGAAAAGTTCACTGTCACCAATACCGTCAAGTAACCACGTCTCAGTTATCGAAATAATATCGAAGGAATGTAATAATAAATTACGTTTAAAAGTATGTGTCTTTGTACGTAGACCTCGGGCATTTTGGTAGTAGATATTAAGGTTTGAGGTAGCCATTATATACGAGTTTTAAAACAGATAGCTCATTAAGTAAAACAATATACCTATAGGGTAGAACATACGGTATCATCATCAAAAGGGCCAGTAAAGCACAGCTTTGGAAAAAGCGCCTAGAACATTTAGCACAGCAGTTAATTACATGTAGCGAATTTATATTGTCAACATTAACTTTAACTACAGATAGCTCAAATAAATTAAACATAACATAAAATAAGAAAGCAAAGCAAATAATAACTGCACAATAAAGGCATTTTGTATAGCTTAAATTATATAGAAATAATTGTATGATACGACACATATTGAATATTAATCCGATGTACGATATGACTTTAAAATGTACAAACCCATAGAAATTAAATAACCCATGTATTCCAAAGCCAATAAGCAAATAATAAACTTTACCGGTATACACTGGGTAATTACTAATTACAAATATCATTATATAAAGGTAATTCAATACATTATTAAGTCTGAGACTTGGCAGTCTATCCCTTCTACCCATTAGAATAATAATACATATTTTACAAAAACCTACTGGGCTAAATACATAAAAAAGTGCAGTATTTAGGTAAGAATACAGCGAGATTGTCAATATCAGCCAAACTAGCAAAATATTATTTGTTACAAGTAGCACAATATTAGATAGTAATGTGCACCTTGGTAACCGAGCCAAGGCACAAGCATCTACGAGCACAGGCGAAAAAAAGCTGTACGGTAATACAACGCATGGAAATTTGGGTGCCGCGACAGTCTCCAAAAGCGCGCAAACGGGTGAGAATAGCGTAAAACGTTGTTTACTTACATGCGATAACTGGCCGACGATTCGTAATGGGTCCGCAGAGTACATAGAACAAAGGAGTGTTCGCAGCGTGCAAAAGGTTCCCAAAGTGTGTACAATGCGAAAATAAAATTTAAGAACTAAGATAATATTATTATTATTAATCTTCCACGCCGTTAGACGATCTTTGCCAAATCGATATCCGATTTTATAAAAAATATGGGAGTTGTATCTGATTTTCTAGCCATGATCTTTGAGTGTTTGACCCAGATGTACATAAAATCTTTTTCCTTGGCTAATGACTTAGCTCTACTCAATAAAGCTTTATTCCGTTGGGTCAGGTGATCATTTACGTAGAAGTTAGCAGCCGTAGAAAATCCCAGGTTTGTGAGGCTCAACTGCTTACTCTTCCTTGACAGAGACACGAATTCTTCTTTTGTATATCTAGAGTTAAAAGATATTACTATTGGCTTTTCGGCGTTCGGGACTCGGGTAGGAATTCGAGCAATATAGTTGATATCTTCTCTTCTTATAGAGCATTTACCCAAGCTGCCAATCTTTTGCGCCAAGTCATAAAGGTTTTCGGAATTGGTCTGCGGTATACCTCTAATCTCCACGTTGTTAGCCCTCGCCCACTGGTCTCTGTCATCCAGTTCTTTGTTGAGTCTACTTATTTCTGCTTGTAGTATTGGTACTTCCGTTGCCACCTTTTCCATCTTAGTGACTCTAGACTCTAGCGATCTCATGTTGCCTGAAAATTTCTCAATGGAGTCATGAGCCATATCCAAGGATTCGCGCAAATTAACCAGATCCATCTTGATTGTTTTCACGTCCTCCACCAGCAGTGCCAACGGTACTAGTTGTTGTAGTATATTGGAGAGTTGCTCCTGCATTCTGTCTAACTGGCTGGCGCCCGGAGTCGGAGAGGGCAGGGGGCTAGACTTGCATTTGGGACAACGCCAGCCGTTCTTTCTATCCCCAAGACGTCTATAGCCAGCCTCCGAGACCCCGGAACAAGCAAAGTCAAACTGATTCTTGCAAACACTACAAACTGGGCCATCTGTGTGTTGGATGCCACAGCTAAAGCAAGTAAACATGGTGGAAATAGTTTAAGAATCACTGGATTTTTGAGATAAAAGAAGCGTGCGTTCCCCACGAACTCCAAAAAGATCCTGACTATTAGAGTATAAAAAAGATGAGATCACTCGTATGTTGAAGTCAGCAATTTCATAATAATATGTAACATTATAAAGTGGCTCTCAATAGACTGAAGTATATGAGCAAACATGATTTATTTGCTAGGCTTCTTTCGGCGCCGCGCGTTCCAAGGTTTCTAGATTGACTGGTTGCTAACCTGTTATTTGATATTAATATAATTTTTATGTTATTCTCAGTAAAAAATGTATGGATATTTTTTTAAATACTGTTTTTGTAATTTAGCTAAATTGAAGATTTTTATTTGCGTCACTGTTGCTCCGAATGAGCGATGTGTGTAATACGAAATTCAGCTTGAAATAATATAATTTAAGTGTGATTCGATTAGGTTTCACATTTTTTTGTAGATAAATAAAATAAAAATATAAATATTCACACACTTCACAACACATTGACCTAGTCCCACACTAAGATCCCTAAGGTCTTGTGTCGTGGGTACTAAGCAACGTTATATAAATACATAGATAAATATATAAACATCCATGACTCGGAAACAAACATCGATATTCATCATCACATCAATGTTTGCACCTACCGGGATTCGAACCCAGGACCTATGGCGTCGCAGGCAGGGCCACTACCAACTACACCAATCGGCCGTCAAGATGTGTCACCGTTGCTTCAAATGAGCGATGTATGCGTGTATAATAATATCGCATTTTAACTGTGTAAACGTAACTTTGCAGGATTCAATTTCCCGAAACTGCCGGGAAAATGGCCGTTCACGCTGAGCGAACAACAACTAGACGCGAGGAGAAGAGGCCTGGAGCAGTATTTAGAAAAGGTAATCTTTTCTCATCTGTATGTCGAAGGTATATTGTAGAACACGCCGTATTACAAAACGGCTAGGCATTTGTCATAGTATGGGTTTTGGAGGGAGACGATTTAGCTTCAAGCACTATGCTTTAATTTTCTTTTCCGTTGTCCCTGCTAGTCACTGGCCCACTGTCTTTAGTCACTGGCTTTCCTGTTTAAGCTTGTTTTTTATTTGTACTTAATACTGGTCGATGATGGTCACCAACCCGCTTGCCCAGCGTGGTGACTATGGGCAAAACCCCCCTGTGGCAGTAGCCTTGTGGCGTGCCCTGGGGGAGGCCTGCGTCCAGCAGTGGACTGCAATAGGCTGAAGAATAAGAATAACTGGTTGATAAACCTTAGTACATATATGCTCGTAATCTAATAAGTAAATTATTCCTTAAAAATTCGCAATTAGCCCATGTCAAATGAGATGTCCAAGACACAAGACCTTAAACATCTTAGTGTATAAATTAAAATGTTGTAAAGCGTGTTATCGTTATTTCCCAGGTTTGCGCGGTGCGTGTGATAGCAGAATCGGATGCCGTACAGGAGTTCCTAACAGACTGCGATGATTCCTCCAACCCGACCCCAGTGGACCTTAAAGTCTTATTACCGGACAAGGAAGTGGTCACCGTATCTGTGTTGAAGTCCACCAATGCAGATGATGTGTATCGGGCCGTTTGCGAGAAGATTGGCCTTTCGAAGTCCGTGCATAAATACTTTTATTTGTTCGAAATCGTAGAGTACAATTTTGGTAAGTAATAAAGAAAATGAACATTAGGAATTCACGTTTTTACCTATTGTTAGAATTCACGGTTTTAACTATTTTTTTTTTTACACTCTTCACACCACATTGACCTAGTCCCACACTAAGATCCCTAAGGTCTTGTGTCGTGGGTACTAAGCAACGGTATATAAATACATAGATAAGTATAGAAACATACATGACTCGGAAACAAACATCGATATTCATTACATCAATGTTTGCACCTACCGGGATTCGAACCCAGGACCTATGGCGTCGCAGGCAGGGCCACTACCAACTACACCAATCGGTCGTCTAACTATGTATGTATTTCCGTAGGAATTTTAAAAAAAATGTGTCGTAGTGCTCTATTACGCGTAGGAGTATAGATTTACACATGGGTCCTGCTTTTACGTTATACATATATTAATTAACATGGAGTTACTCCATCATCCCCAAATGGGGTCGGGCAGTAGCAAATTACACACATGTTTCACCTGATAACCTTTTATACAGGGTGTAAAAAGACAACAAGTTTTTTTTTATACCTCGTATTCTTTGTAAGGTTACGATAATTTTTTTCTATGGAACCAACCCTGGGAAACGACAAAAAATTTATGAAAAAATACTGTCATTTTGCAAGCAATGTATTTGTTTGATGCGCAAAGTACAAATCCAAATCTCACTCGGGTGAAGAGTTTTTTCATTTTCTTATTATGTAATATTTTAATAATAAATATAATTATCTCTTTTCCAGAACGTAAGCTACAGCCGAACGAATGTCCACACTCGCTGTACATACAGAACTATTCCACCGCATCGAGCAGTTGTCTGTCTGTACGCAAATGGTTGTTCAACCCCGAAAGAGAGATATCGGTTATCAAAGAGGATAATAAGGCCGCTGAGTTCATATTCTGGCAGGTTAGACTGTTGTTTTATCTGAAAGCTCTATTTAAAACTAGTGGACGCCCGCAGCTTCGTCCGCGTGGACTGCAGAAAAAACAAAATCAGAAATAATTTATTGTTTGTATAGAAACATCCATGACTCGGAAACAAACATTGATATTCATCATATCAATGTTTGCATCTACCGGGATTCGAACCCAGGACCTATGGCGTCGAAGGCAGGGTCACTACCTACTAGACCAGTCGGCCGTCATTTTGTCATTTATGTCACCGCTTGACGTCCATGCTTACGTCTACGCATACGCATCCGGTCTGCTCGTACCTATACATAGTTCCATACATTACAACTCAGAGATACGTGTACGTCTACGGTTACGTGTACGCATACGCATCCGGTGTGCTCGAGGCTTAAGTCTTTAGATAAACGTTTTAAGTTAAAACTTAATTTGCAGGCAGTAGAAGATGTAAACAGAGGCGTGTGCGTGGCCGGAGCGCGTTTATACCAACTGAAAGCGCTGCAGGAAGTGAGACGGGCGACCGACTATCTCGCTCTAGCGCGCACGCTGCCGGGCTACGGCGATATTGCCTTCCCTCTCGCACGCACTGACTCTAGATCTACGCCTGCTGTTGCTGTTTCTGTTGGTAAGTGCGATATTTATATATTGAAGGAGGATATTTTGAGGGTGTGAAATGAATGCATTGATGTAATGAAACCACGCTCCAAACATACACGACACAATGGGGATAATTCACTTCTTAGACCGAGTATGTATTACTGTAATGTAAGTAATGTATTGGGTTTTAAAGGTTCATAATAATTAGTGGTTTACTAATTTACTAATTTCTATACCTATAATCCTGAGGATGCCACGGTTGTTGGCGAAACATATGTAGATTATTTATCTAGTTTTTGATTTCGGAATAGTGCAATGTATCGTCTTGCATGCTAGATGCTCGGGTCTGGTTTCTCGTGGCGATTGTAGTTAGTGCAAGTGCCTGTTTTCGCAATTATGAGTTATCAGATCCGAGGGTCAGTGGAGGGTGTAGGGCCCGGTGGTGGGCGCACCCATAGTGAATCTTATAGAGTAGTCAAAAACAAATATATAGTTTAAATCGACAGATATTCCATATATTTTGCTGTCATAAATCTAGTAATAGGTACAACGAGGTTGTAACTTTAACGCGCGGTTTATTAATAGCAAGGTGTATGTATACGAACTTCTTACTTGACAAACCCATGTCTTGTATCAGGCTGGAAGGGAATAAAATCGATACATTTTGCTGTTAAACGTCGTGCTTAACTTTACATATTGTTTATAATTAAGGCCCTATATGTATATGAACTTCGTACTTGATAAACATATGACCTTTCTCTTTGGCTAGAATAAATTCGATACTTTTTGCTGCCAAATCGACATTTGATTGCTTAACTGCGGCTCCGCCCGCGTGTATGATAGCAAACACCGTGACACGAGAATTTTGTACATCAACGTCAACATTTCCGAAAATTACGGAATCTCCTCATCATCATGATCATTTTTCTCCATAGAAGCATACCTGGGAAGTGTCTGGTTCCCAAGATATTAGGGTCCAAAGTTGAGTATAAAAGACTGCGTTTTTTCTGCATAAATGCACATAGACGCGCGTAGCAAGATTTTTTCACGAGAGATAATTAACATCTGCTTATGAAAATATTAGCATAAACACTGAACGCTATAAATTTTGCCCGATCAAGTAATTTTTATATTTTTATAAATGTACATCTTTTCCCAACATTTTTTTGGCATTAACTTACTTTATTTCATGTATAGAGTACGTACCCTTCGTTAAGGGTGGCAACGAAAAAACATCCTGTATATTATTAGGTGAAGTTTGAACTTGACAAACCTATGTCTTGTCTTAGGCTGGAAGGGTATAAAGCTGTCAGGTTGGAGCGAGCCAGAAGGCGCGGCATGTGTAGAGTGGGACGCGATACGCTCGTGGCGGCCTGATGATGAAGCCGCTGCGGTGAGGATTCAGTACTGCAGACCTGGCTCTCTCGCTCTCTATACACCCTATGTAAGTATTATACACCATATGTAAGTATTATACACCCTATGTAAGTATTTTACACCCTATGTAAGTATTATACACCCTATGTAAGTATTATACACCCTATGTAAGTATTATACACCCTATGTAAGTATTATACACCCTATATAAGTAGTATACGCTCTATGTAAGTATTATAAGTAAGTAAGTCGTTTTCGTCGTCAACGTTTCCGAATAGTACGCATTCTCCTCGTCATCACGAATATTTCTCTCCACGAAAACAATCATGGGAAGTGTTTGGTTTCCAAAATAGTATGGTCCAAAGTTTTGCAAAAATGCACGTAGGTATTCGCGAAAAAAAACTCTAGGGGCTGTTTAGAAAAAAATCCGACTGCCTCAAAATTTTGACGTATCTAACCTAACCTAAATTATTTTTTGTTACAGTATCAATTCCTATGCAACTGCATGGACCGAATAGCGGAGGAAGCCAATTGGGTCGATACCGGCGAATAAGACTGCTTCTAGAAACTTCTAGAACCTTCTGGAACATTCTAGACCCTCCTAGAACTAATACGGTATTAAGCCATTACAGCGCGCTGCCATTCATAGATTATAAATTATACTAAAATATCTCCCCTAAATAGTTTTAAATTTTAATTATATACACCTAAAATGACAGCGCGTACCTACTCGTAATACCTACTCGTAATTACATAGAAGTGTATACTAATGTTATTATGTAAGCAATTATTTATCAAATGTTCAATCAATTAATACCTTATAGGTAATGTATATAATTTAATTTTGATTAGGCGCTGACATAGCGAGCGGTTTTATGGGCGGATATATTGTTTTTTTATATAAAGAAAGGACAATCGCGATAAATGAGGAATAGCAGCATTTTCTTCTATAAACAAACTTAGTTTTAAATTTATTAATAAAGAAATGGAAAAAATTCCTCACCCGGGTGGGAATCGAACCCACGACCTCTGCATTCCGTGCCAGCGCTCTTACCACTGAGCCACCGGGACAAAACTTAGTTTTGTCAACTCTAGCATATTATAAGCTGCAATGTACACCGACTTTAAAATCGCTCGCTGTGTTGCATTACACTATTAGGTTTTTTTTTTTTAGTAGAAAATGATCTTTCTTATTGGTTCAGTATTGTGATCTGTGAAACACATTCCTTAAGTGGAGTTTTAATCTTTAAAGCACATCTTACGTGACTGACTGTTGCTTTGAGTAATTTACAAGAAAATAAAGTGTGGCATTTTTCTGTAGTTCATTTGAAATTTTGTATGAAAACAATTGAAGATTAAATCTGAGATACGCAAAAAATCTCTCAAGATTAGTTATGGAAATTGGCAGTAAGGGCTCCAGCCACAGCCACAAAACGCCGCCTCCGGCATATTTCCTGTAATTTCATACATAACTTCTCGTGGCGGCGTTTGTAGCTGTGGCCGGTGGCCCGTGTGCGGTGACACTTAGTCTGTCAAATGTATCTATGTCGACGGCATATTGTCAAACACGCTGTATTCCAAAATGGCTAGGTATTTTGAATAGTATAGGTTTTGGAGGGAGATAATGAAAGGTTAGGTTATGTTAGAACTTTCACTGTGGCTGCGCCCACCACCGGGCCCTACACCCTCCACTGACCCTCGGAACCTCGGACCCTGAATGTATGAACTTCCGAATTGTAACGCCTAATACAATTTCATTTATGTTAGAACTATTAGAATAACAACGCACAAGCCGATCGAGCGTAGCACTGTAGCATTCGGCGAATTGCTAGAAGATGTTTTTTCTTTTATTATTATTATTATTCAAAATGCTTAACCTTGTTGTAAAATGGCTTGTTCTACAATACGCCTTCGACAATTACCCACTGTATCAGAAAAAAAATCGCATGCAAAAACCATATGCAGAATGCAGTTTGTCTTAATTATCAGACTATAGTTACAAGACTGACACAAGCTTATTATGTGTCATCCATCACCTTGTCGCATTGACATTTCTGTATAAAGTGACAGCTGTATTATGACGTCATCAAGTGGCACGCCTAGATTGCCATACTTTATTTTCTTATAACATGAAATTGCTCTGCTAATCTGTAGATTATAAAGAGTTTGTGCTCTCTTTCACGTATATAGGTTTGTCCTTATCTTATTATGCTATTTAGTGCTATAAGGGTACTTCATATCAGACTTGTCAGAGCATTGTTTGAAGTCTCAAATTTGAATGTTACGTTTTTTATGTGTCGTTTTTTATCATTCAATTTTTAAATACCCTATACAACATAGAGTGCAATGAAATTAAGTGATAAGTTATTTTCTTTCGGTAGAAAAATATTTAGCAACCTGTAGCAGTTTTCGTATGTTATAAGAAAAATCGGGTACGAGTATAATCCGCTCTAGGGGGCAGTTGGGAAATTTGGTACCAACCGTCCCATAAACCGGTGCAGATGGTACCTACCTGAAAAATAGTATATTAGTCTCATTGTATATAATAAGTAAATCCGCGACGCTTAAGATAATAGTGTTGACTCCTTCACACATCACGAGTACAATGCGCGCAACCATAGATGACACTTGACAGATCACGCATAAGTGGTGTTCGTTTTATACACGATGATAACAGCGATAGTGATTTCGATATTCAATAAATATTATATTAATCCGAACTATGTTGTTGAGGAGTCTCCCAGGCGTAGCGGAAATAAAATACTATATTTCTAATAGGTAAAAAATGTAATAATTGCTAAGTAATAATCGGATAGTAAGTAATGTAAAACCAAGAGAAAAATCAATAATTTTAACAATGAATGACAGACGCGTCACTATTTAAATTGACGAACAAGGTTGCGATGAGTTCCGCGCTCGCAAGAGGTTTTAATCTTCAACATATGTAATTACTTCATTTAACTATTTTGAGTGCGACTGTACCTGCGCAAAATCCTCTGTACTATTATAAATCTGACAGGCCTCATCTTTGGTTGCGCGCATTATACCGTACAGCACGGGTGAGACAAATAGGCCCTTAGCAAAAGTAACATCGCTTTGTTTCGAAGTTCGTTATCGTTACATATCAAATTTAATAGCGGTTAGACTTACTAAATTATCTATTTGTTTATCTTACAAAATAAAGGCTTGCTATTGGCTATCATTATTGCCTATCGGTGAGAATCGATCTTACAAACAAATGTGACATCGATTCTCGATTGATTCGACAAAAGTTTCGTATCTTTTCGTCCAACAGCCCCCCTAGCATAACCACGCATCGTGGGTATCGTATCGTACGATATCGTATCGTCTCTATACAAAACTCTACACGGCGGCTATATTTATCGTATTTTGACAGGCTAAATGTCGATAAATCGGTTTATCATATCGTGTTTCGCAGGTCATGCTACTAGGCCAGGAAGCCTTCATTCAGTGCGATCGCTAAACATTTCAGCCTATTGCAGTCCACTGCTGGACGTAGGCCTCCCCCAGGGCATGCCACAAGACTGCCACAGGGGGGTTGACCATAGTCACCACGCTGGGTAGGTTCGTGACCGCACCGCAGTGTGATTTGCGGACTATGTTGTCAACACGGGAGGCGCTGCTGCCCACCCCCCGGAAATTTTAATCGCCTTGTACGATACCCACAGATAGACATGAGGTAGTGCCATTCTATACAACATTACAACCACTATAGGAGGTTACAGAGTACAAATGTCAAAGCGAAACGACGTTACATTGTATAATGATGGGCCTTGTATTTTTACATTTAAAAAAAAACGAACTGGCAACGACAGAGCAATAAACAAAGTCTACAAAATAAAATGGAAGCCTTTGCTTTAAGTAACTTTTGTACTTACACAATAATAAAAATCATCTATAAATAAATAAATAGTTTAAATAAATTGTATTGTGAAATCGATTTTATAGAGTTAAAGTTATCCATAGAATTATTACGATTAGTCGAGTTTAAATTAATAATTAAATAATAATAATTATTCCCTATACCATATATTATATACTAGATGCATATTAGATATCCGCCCCCTTATTACCTAACTAGCAAAAGCAAAGCGATAACGAAAATTGTACAAAAATCGCTGATTGCTTGTCAAATTCGTATTACGTAAAATGAATTGCAAAGGAACCTTGACATTTCAAGGCGAATATTGTACAATTTTCGCTATCGCTTTGCATCGGCTTTGCTATTGCTTTTACGTAATCAGGGGGACGCATTGTACATTTTGTCATGCATTCATAATTTTACTGATAATTTAGCAGTTTTTATGGCATCTATCTATGTTTATACATTTTATAGAGAAGGTTACACTCTTTTAGTCAGATAGTCGCATATTATCAAAATAGACAAATCTTATTATATAAAATTCTCCTGTCACTTTGTACGAAACGGCTTGACATATTCTCAGACATACTATCTACCTATACACAAGGGATGTGATGGGATGGGATGGGACACGAATGGGATTTTTCACCAACGTTCAGTATAGCAGGGCCAGTTGTAAAAGGTCAGTGACAAATTCATCATAACGCCCCTACATTCCTTACTAATTGCAATAACCGATCTCAATAGATTTTTTGCATAGATTTTCAATTGTATTCTTCCCGGGCATACTGTACAAGTCAGTAGAGGGATAACAGGGTCTTGGTGTTTTGTAGGCGATGGGCTGACCACCTGTCACTGCTAACCGAACTTGTACATCTCAACTCATTATCATCATCATAAGCCTATTGCAGTCCACTGCTGGACGTAGGCCTCCCCCAGGGACACCACAAGACTGCCATATTTAGGTATTTGCCCATAGTCACCACGCTGGGCAGGCGGGTTGGTGACCGCAGTTTGTATTTTGGACTATGTTGTCAACACGGGTGGCGCTGCTCAACTATACTATACTTTCAAAATTGGTCAGAAGTGGCACCTTGTGGTCCTATCGGCCCTTGGTGCTCTGCCTACCCCGTAAGGCATAAAGGCGTGATTACGTGATATGTATGTAATTTCAAATTTGGAATAAAAAGGGTCCGAAATTCTTTATGATCTCTCTATTATTGAAATTGGCCGTTAGTCGACTCGTTTGCAACATGCATTAATTACATTGGAGATGCAGCTGATGTAGTCTAGGGAAGCCCGTACCAGCACAAGACTATTCTGAATCCTACCGAATATACGCAAATGTCATAAATCTAGGTCAAGTCGTTACGGAGGAGTTTGTTTACAATGCGACACGAAAATTTAATATACATTGATATTGGATTATGTTGAAGAGTGGTATTTGTTAGCAAAATGCTTATGTGATTATAACAAAATCTATTCAAACGTTATTAATGAAATCATAGGTACATACATATGTCATTGTCAAATTTTGAGCAGGTAAACTTGTCCCCAGAAGAAAATATTTGGATGTTATAGCAAATTGTGATAATTGATTATTTAATTGTGTCGAAAAATAAAACTGATTATTGGAATGATCTAAGTACTGAAAATAGTTTGATCATGTGAAAATACTCAGACCAATTGTATCAGTAACAGAATGGTCATCATTGGTATTTCAGTCTAAGACACCTGAGACGGTAACAGAGTTGTACATTTTGCATACCCCTAGCTATAAATTGTGGAAATTAAAGAAAACGTCAAGCTTATACTGTGTATATCATATTTAAGTAGTTACTACAGATTCCAACACATTATAAATAACACTTCAATTTCAGGACCTTTTAAATTCTTAGTTACCTGCTCAAAATTTGACAACGACCCACATACAGTATTAAAAATTATATTTATTTGTGAAATGAAACAAATTGGTGCCATATTGCATCCGTTCATTTAAAAATTTGTTGGATTTTATGTGAAATGACTTAATGGGCATATATAAATATTTTAAGTTACGGTTAGTTATGTTTTTTGCAGCAGTGTTAATTATATTTAAATATTATTGTAATTGTATTGAAAATAGTTAAGTGCTAATAGAATTTTGATGTAGTTTTTTTTTATGTTGTATAATTGTGTTTTAATTTATTTTTGTACATTATTTTTATGCGTTCTTTGCCATTAATTTACTTGCAAAGTTTTTAGATTTTGGAATACCATAAATTCATTAGTATAAAATTTACAGCCAGTCTAATTTACATTATTTTGTAAGCATAATCAGATATAAATAATATAGTGGTAACAAAAAGGGTGTAACAAAAAGGGTATGTCAAGCGAAAAGCTATGTAAATAGCCCACTATAGAGAACCTATCCACGAAATTTGAGAATTTAACTATAGTGGGGTTCCCTATAGTGGGCTCTTTACATATCTTTTCGCTTAACATACCCTTTTTGTTACATCCTCTATATTTGTATGTATAGCTGCCTTGGTTAGAAAAAGATATCCTCTATCTCTGTGTATTCTTGTTAAATGGAGACAAATAGCCCACAGGAGTCAAGGTATACTTCAGATACATATTCATATTGAGTGGCCTTCACATATACTTTTATATTATATATGTACATGAAATTATGTTATATTAACGGTCAATTTAGAAATTATACTGGATGTTTTTTCGTTGCCATCCTTAACAAAGGGTACGTACTCTATACATCAAATTATCTAAGTTTATGCAAAAAAATGCTGGGAAAGGATGAATATATTCTAATTCTAATGCTTTATTGTACACAGTAAAGTTTTCACAAATAAAGTTTATGACAAAGAAAATGTACAAAGGCGTGCTTATCTCTAAAAGAGATTTCTTCCAGCAAACCAACAGTGAAAGAAAAATTGATGATGAATTTTTTTTTTAAATTACTTGTTCGGGCCAAATTTATGGTGTCCAGTGTTTATGCTAGTTTTTTCATAGACAGATAATTATTATTTCTCGTGATCTTGCTACGCGCGTCTATGTGCATTTATGCAGAAAAACGCAGTCTATTTACTCAACTTCGGACCCTAATATCTTGGAAACCAGACATTTCCCAGGTATGCTTCCATGGAGAAAAATGATCGTGATCATGAGGAGATTCCGTAGTTTTCGGGAACGTTGACGACCAAAAATCATCCTGTATAAATCTCAGCTTCGTAGAGGTATCTATAGAACAATTTTATATACATTCTCATGATATAAAAATAATACTTTGTTATTATAATTGTGCTATTTGTTAAAGTACGAACGCGGATAACCAAGCATTTGGTACATTGACCTATGGCTGTAATTATTTATCTATCGTAGATCGTACATCGATATTGCTATCCCGTTCATGGCTACCGAATGTAAAAGCTTTACGTGATACCATTTTCTTGTTTGCTGCATAAAATTTTATTGAAGCAAGAAATGACTGGCATCGTATAAACTGTCATTTTTGATACTTTGTACAAGTTTTTACTAGTCAATTTGAATTCGATTATTGCTCTTGAATGTACAAGAAATTGGTATCATGCATTTATTCACCAACGACAGAGTTGAATAGAGGTCATTGTCCGAATCCTTCTTAATCCGCTCTCGTACATCACAATAATCTCATGACAGTTTATTATGACAAATATTTTAGACTAGTTTTATCAGATTTTATGTTTATTGTGTTTTATGAAAGGATTCTATTGGAAGTACTTATTTACTTTTAATGTTGCTTTTAAAATCTGGATCGTCTGTGAGATATTCCGTGCAATATTGCACATTAAAATGCGTTTGTAATTCAATATAATTGATCATGGAATTTTAAAAATAATTGGGAATTATTTATTGTTGCTATAGTATTATAGTTTTTACTTCCTGCTTATAATTAAAAGTGAAGGTAGCTAAATTTTATATTGAAACCTGAGTTTTATAAACGCCTTCTGATGTTAAAAAAACGTTAAAGGCCACTTCACGTATAAAATGCAGAAAAGCATTTGCCTCTCACTTTAGCTCTACATAATCAGGTACACGTGAGCAAGACAGAACGAATCGCTGAATTATTTTTACGTGAAACGTAGTGTTTTTGTATTGTGCTTTTTACATGTGTATGCAAGGCTTAATGTTGAATTGTCCTATTAAAATAGTAATTTTATTGAATAACATCAAAATGTATAATGTCATATCATTAAAATGTAGAAATTATCTAATTATTGTTAATGAGTGTTGCGTTACATAATCTCGAAAATTGTTGGTTCGATAGTTTTGAAAGATTGAAAATTTTAAAATGTATAATTTCCTACCTAGGGATGTATCAACTTTACGAGCGACAACGAATTTCGCGAAGTTATCGAAACATTATCACCAATAGGAAGCCTTCATTTAGCGCGTATATTAAATCATGTGATAAAGTCTGACCACTATTGGTGGAAGTTTCGATAACTTTGCGAACTTCGCTGTCGCTCAGAAAATATTTATACTAATTGCCCTCTGATTGGCCAAAGGGCGTGGCTAAGCCAAGTCGCGACGACAAGTCACTATTTGTTTACGCGAATTCGCTATAAAGTTTTTATAAGTTGTAATTTCGACCAGACAATTTTCGAATTCAGTTTACAAGTTGTGAAATCATCACTGGGATATTGTAATGAAATAATTAAATACCTACTGTATTAAATTTACATTCCAGTATGCGTAGAGTAGTTCATCCACAAAATAGTATAAAATGATATATTGTATGTTGGTCATGTGTGAAATCATCATGTTATAGGTTTCGCTTAAAATATATAAACTGTAATCTGTAATTATTGCATTTTATTTAGCTGTTTTACCTAGTAGAAAGGGTCCTTTAGACTTATGGGCAAATGTAGGTCTATAGGGCCTTATGAACCCTTCACTAAGACAATAGGCGAAGATAGCCCTATCTTATATAAGGCTTATATTATATACTAGGATCTACATAGGCTCTTTATCGAAAAGAAAGGGTTCTTTAGACCTTTGGACCGAGACAGGTCCAGACGGGCCTTACCCGGCTTAAGAGATGAGGTTGCAATGACTGGCTGACATTTGCCGTACCCCACCTCCTTTTTCTAAGAATGAACGTAGTTTTGTATGTAACTCTTCCTACGCGTATGGAGATAGACCATAGATAACAATGTAATATAGAGCAATTTTCCGGGCAGACTGCAAGCGCCACTTAACGGGAACATTAATATTTCCTTCCAGACAATAAAATTGTTATTAGAGGTGATTATGGTATACTCGGTTATGTAGGATCGCTATGTTGTTGTTTGTGTGCCCGAAAAACGGCGGCAGGCTCACCACGTGGGACTGAATAGGCTAACAGGTTAAAAGTCGGTGTGTATTTTGCACACTTCTGCCTAACCTCTGTGGAATAATAGGCG
Source organism: Carposina sasakii (assembly GCA_014607495.2). Classification (NCBI taxonomy): domain Eukaryota; kingdom Metazoa; phylum Arthropoda; class Insecta; order Lepidoptera; family Carposinidae; genus Carposina; species Carposina sasakii. The sequence continues at coordinate 1,678,148 of CP053163.1, read as the reverse complement.
TGTCTATTTATGTAATTAAGTGTATGTATATTAGGGTTTTTTTGTATATTAGGGGTTATGTATATTAGGTATTAGCCTGCTGCCCAGTGTGGTGGCTATGGGCAAAACCCCCCTGTGGCAGTAGCCTTGTGGCGTGCCCTGTGGGAGGCCTACGTCCAGCAGTGGACTGCAATAGGCTGAAGAAGATATTAGGGTTTAATGTACCTAAGTTAGACAAGAAGGCGAGATTAAGTGGAACTCTTTGTTTGTTACCTATGTGCTTGGTCTCAGGGGCGTAACTACAGGGTGGCAAGTCGGTAAAATGCCATAGGCCCCTAGCCGGAATTTACTCCTGTTAATCAGCATCCGATGTATTTGCCTCATTTTTTGTGTTCGGGCCTCAAACGGTAGATATACTTACGTCACTAAAGTTTTTTCATGGAATACTCAGTTTCCGTGCATAACATTTCAGTAGTTTCTGCCATTATAGGTCAACGCACAATAGTTTCTTTGATTTATTTATACAGGGTGCTTTTTTGTGGCCACCATTAACGAAGGGTACGTTCTCTATACATGAAATAAAGTAAGTTTATGCCAAAAAAAGCTGGGTTTTTTTTTTAAATTTTAATTACTTGATCGGGTGAAATTTATAGTGTCTAGTGTTTATGTTAGTTTTTTTTATAGACATACTAGTGGACGCCCGCGACTTCGTCCGCGTGGAAATTGAATTGTAGCTTATATGACACGTTTGTCGGTTTACCATAGCAGTGCCATCTATTGATTACTTACTCAATCCAGTCGAAAAGTATCGACATCTGTTAGAATCTTTTGGAGTTAACAGATAATTGTGACTGTCAATTAATTATAGACAAATAATTTGCAATAAAATAAAATTGCGACTAAGATTAAAGATCTAAGCTATCCTATCTCTCAAGTTGGACCAGACTGCTCACGGTTTGCCAATTTAATTTAAAATCGGTTAAGTAGTTTAGGAGTCCATCGCGGACAAACATCGTGACAGGAAATTTATATATATTAAGATATTAATTATTTGTCGTGAAAAAATCTTGCTACGGGCGTCTATGTGCATTTATGCAGAAAAACGCAGTCTATTTACTCAACTTTGGACCCTAATATTTTGGAAACCAGACACTTCCCAGGTATGCTTCCACGGAGAAAAATGATCGTGATGATGAGGAGATTCCGTAGTTTTCGGGAACGTTGACGACCAAAAATCACCCTGTATTGTTAGATTATTTTGCTTTTATGGTCAACCGCCAACCTGACAAACGCTTTGTGTGAACAACAGAAAATTCAGTGGAAAATTAACTTACTTTATTCAAAATTAATTCAATTTGATCGAGGTAAACGCACATCATTTTGTTTGCACGCTACTTACTTACATTACTCGTACTACCTATTTTGTAACTACCTGAGATGATTATGTGCTACCAACTCTAACCGAAATCACCTGACCAGTGAAGTCAGACTTTACTTACTACTTACCTACATATAGCTACTTGCCTATTCTATACATTTTGCGTGAATAGGCACTAAAGAGCCTATTCCATTGTACCTACTACGTAAGTAACGTGCAGCTACGGACCTAACATTTTTTATATGCAGTGAAACAGAAAACGTGATCATACACATAGTAACTAGCGCCATGATCCATCGGACCTATACTTACGGTGAATCGCACTCTATCCCTTTTCTCACTCAAGATAGCAGTGCTACCAACTTTAAAGGTAATAATTTCTCAATTATAGAGGAACATTGCAGTAAAATTTATACAATCGCTTCTACACATGTACATACCTAATATTATTAGGTGTAGTTATAATAAAATCAAGTGTACAATGCCCTTAAAAAGTACGAAACATATCTCAGCGATGATCAAGTAAAGCACCGATAATGAGACAGTGCTACTCGCGCTCCCGGCACACTTGCGCATCTAGAGTTTGCCGCGTTTGGTATATTTTAGCGGGAAAGAGTTTTAAAAAGTTTGTGTGGATTGCTTTAAAGGTAAGATGTGATTGATCAGCTTTTTTTTTCTTGTTTTTTACATTAATACATAAAGCATTAATAAAATAACTGTAAGTATAAACATACCTATCTATAAATCTGTGTTTTAAATTAACTGGGTACTAAAAGCGTTAAACTTTTTCAAATCAAATCAAATCTTAAAAACATACATACCTACATACAATAACGCCTTTATCCCTTATGGGGTAGGCAGAGTGCCAATTTTGAGAGCATAGTTGAGATGTACAAGTTCGGTTATTAGTGACAGTTGGTCAGCCCATCGCCCACAAAACACCCTCTTGTCCCTCTATTGACCTGTACGTACAATATGCCCGGGAAGAGAAGCAGCTGTCGTACTATAAGGTACCTACCTTTTTTTTTACTCCCAGAACAGCATAGAAGAAAAAACGTTAGGTTTTTACCGAAGATTAATTAATTACAATTGCAATTAATGTATTAATTCATTGTTTTAATAATAATAATAATATATTCAACAAATGAATACATAAATTAATCAAAGAATCCAAATTACAATAACAAATCGCTGACCAAGAGCATGTCGGGTACGCTCATTGAGTTCCGTACACCTTAAAAAACAGAACAGAATGAAAATCAAGAATGTTCTACACCTAAGATTATAAAAATAAATTAAAGCTGCAAAAATCAGATACCTTCCTAATTCAACCTAAAATACTGTAACTTTTTTTAACACTGGACACTTATTAGTGTTAGAGACAGACTACTTGGACGTTATTTTTCAGTGACACTCTATTAGAGTCTAGACTAGTGGTTCCCAAAGTGGTCCAGGTGGACCCCCATGGGTCCACAGGAGACTCGATGGGGGTCTACGTTGGCGTGAAAAAATGAGGGTTCACATTTATTTTGTATGTGATGTGGGCCTGTAGGGGGTCCAGGGGGTCCACCAGAACCAGATAACTTTTGAAAGGGGTCTATGAGGAATAAAAGTTCGGGAATCCCTGGTCTAGACCATAATCTAGATATAACGAAATGTCGTTGTCTCCCGTCATTACAAGAACAGTTCCTAATCATTAATAAGATAAATTTAAAATAGGAATATTTTAAATTTAATAATAAACGGAAGCATTGTGCGACCGCTACAAAAGATTTTAAATATTGATAGTATTTACACGACAGATCCTTAATGATCCTCATCTGTCGACGAAGGACCTCTAAAAACGACAATATACTCGTATAAAGTATTTCTTACGCGGTACATATTTACGTAGTAGTTATTATAACATTCTCATAGTTTTTAGCTATATGATAGGTATTCGTCGGGTTTTCCTTATTGAACAATTATACAGGATGTAAAAAGACAACGATGTTTTTTTAATACCTCGTATTCTTTGTAAGGTTACGACCATTTTCTTCTATGGAACTAACCCTGGGAAACGACAAAAAAAATATGAAAAATACTGTAATTTTATTGCAAGCAATGTATTCGTTTGATGCGTAAAGTACAAAACTAACATTATAACATTTTGACATGGTATCTTTGAAAAAAAAATGTTTGTTAACCGATTTCAGATGGATTTATGTAAAAAAAATTATAATATTAATGTAACTTTGGACCTCAATATATTGGAAACCCGTAGTTTCCCAGGGGTGCTTCCATAGAAAAAAATGATCGTAATGTTACAAAGAATACGAGGTATTAATAGAACAAAGTTGTCTTTTTACACCCTGTATAGGTGTACTCCTAATGATGTACTAATTGTTTCAAATTCCTTATGTAAGTGTGTGTTTTATGTTACTCGTATTTTACAAAAAATAATACCTACTCACATACCTACCTAAAGGTTTAATCACGATATAGTTGTTTATGCGCTTTACCGTATTTTTTGTTCCATAGGTAATACTTATCAAGGAAACAACTCGGCACATACCTACCTTCATAAAGGTAAAATTATTAAGGAATTTTCGGTAAAATAAATAAAAAAGTCTTTAAATAGATAATTAGGTTCCATTAGTAAGGCCCAGCTGATACAAGGACGAAAACTGAGTATAGATTTACGTCACACACAATAAGAAAATGTAACATTTTTGCGAATTTTCCAGTGTTTGCTAATTAGCTTAACTTATAAGAGCAAACAATCTTAAATCAACACTCTAAATCGCTATCGGCTCGAACCACTGATCTCTACTATAGCAACTTAGGTACACTGTATTACAGAATGCGTCTTTTCTCGTGTCAGAGCTAATCTCGAGCACCGCAGGCTGATTAATCAAGGCTCAAAATAACTCAATAAAACAGTTTTGCTATAATTTCGCCTGTGAAGTAAACATCTTAATCACTAACATGCAGCGTAGTTGTATTAGCAAAGGTCAGTGGTTCAAATCCATTCGAAAAATATCACGCCTTGCGATAACCCCTATCTAGTGAGATTATCAAATATTTCCTACCGATATACAAGTGCTTCAAGGATTTTATAACTTTGCATTCAATGTCTATAAAACTAAGATAAGGTAGCCACGGATGCTGAACTGTGGTGGAGCTGGCTTAACCAAATCCGTGTTAGTACAAAATAATTTAAACAATGTTTAAGCTGAAAATTGTGTAAATTTTACAGACATCCCACACATTTTGCTGTCAAATGTCATTTTTATACAGCGTCTGACTTTAGACCTGAGCTTAAGACGCAGTTTTGTTATAACACCGTCTAATGTCTATAAAACTAAGATAAGATAGCCACGGATGCTGAACTGTGGTGGAGCTGGCTATTCTAATTTGTTTCATAATTCAATGTTATTTAAAAAACAATTTAAATATCGTATACCTAAGCTAAATACATAGATAAACCTACATACTCGTACTGTCTAAATTTCACAGATAAGTATTCCATAAATTTTGCTACCAAACGTATAAATTATTTAATTATTCAAAAATTACTTTTGAATACCGATTTTGTCTAACTACATAAATAATGATTTCCGTTATTAACTGTATTCTTACTCCAGAGGTTATATTAATGCGTAAAATATAATCTGTCATTATGATACTTTATCAATCCATCGATTTCGGCAACGTGCTTATAATGAGGTAGCCAAAACTGATATCATCACGAAGGAGATCACACAGTCACGCTTAGCAATTAACATAGCAGGGCCAGATGTAAAAGATCAGTGACAAGTTGCTTGATCATCGCCTGAGAGAACGACGAGTGCATTCGTCGACTCTTGACGACATTTCCCGAAGATGTTGCTGATGTATTCTACTCGTAGTAAAGCCCCGCATCGGCACAGGGTTATTTACCTCTTCATTATTATTATAGTCTATTACAATAGTTAATTACTGGTGATTAAATATGTTTCAGCGGTAAAGCCTCTTTTCATCCATTTGAAAAATACTTAATTTCCGTCATTCAATGTTTCATAACTACTTAGGAATGGGAAAGTAACAAAATGGTTTCATCGATTTTGAAAAATTAATAACCATACATTATTGTACCTATATCCCAACTAATATTATAAATGCGAAAGTAACTCTGTCTGTCTGTCTGTCTGTCTGTTACGCTTTCCCGCTTAAACCTCGCAACCGATTTTGATGAAATTTGGTACAGACAATCTTTAGACCCTGAGACAGAACATAGGCTACTTTTTATTTCGAAAAAAAGGGATGAAGGGGTTGAAATAGAGGTTGAAAGTTTGTATGGGATTTCTTAATTTTAAAAGATAAAACCATGAAACTTTATATTTAAGCACTTGATAAGAAATCATTAAACATTTGTTCTAGCATTTTTGAAATTTCGACCAGCTAAGGGGTGAAATAAGGGTTGAAAGTTAGTATGCAAGTTCGTTATACATACTCGTATATAAAGTTTGTAAGTATGGATGGATGGATAGATGGATGTTTGTTACTCTTTCATGTAAAATCGGCTGGAGCGATTTTAATAAAATTTGGTATGGAGTTAGCTGATACCCTGGATTAACACATAGGCTACTTTTTATCCCGGGAAAATATTTTTATCCTGGATAATTCGACATTTTGTTCTTTTCTGCAGTCCACGTGGACGAAGTCGCGGGCGTCCACTATATAATATTAATATTATAAAGCTGAAGAGTTTGTTTGTTTGTTTGTTTGTTTGTTTGAACGCGCTAATCTCAGGAACCACTGGTCTGATTTGAAAAATTCTTTCAGTGTTAGATAGCCCATTTACCAAGGAAGGCTACAGTCTATACAACAACCTGCCCGGCTTCGCACGGGTACAACGCCCCCTCACGCGGACGAAGTCGTGGGCGGCTGCTAGTTGACAATATAATTAGGTACATCGCAAGAAAACGCAATATCGAAAGAAACGATATTGCGCCGATCTCATATACAGGGTAAAAGATACAGCCAGGCAAATTTTCCTCTCATCTCAGAATCATGGTCTGAAGTCGGCGGGAATATGACGAATATTTTACAAACACTGCTCAGTGGCGTAGCTAGGTAACTAGGAGCCCTGGGTCCCCATCTCGCAAGTAATTAGATTTTGAGCACTTTAGCTTACTATATCTTCTTTTTATTGCACGTGACTAGACATTACCAAGAATTTAAAAAATTTACGAGCCCCATAATTGAAAGACTGCTTAGATAGATTAGATAATACATGCGCGAGCGTAGCGAGCGCGAAATTATTTCTCGTACTTATATTGGTAAGCCATGTAACTTGTCTATTACGTTCTTGGAAATTCAAAATTTACCGAGGATTTTTGACCTCTGCTAAATAAAATATGAGATAGGTTACAATTATTGCCGTTACCAGTATTGCCCCGCCTAAACCCTAGGTAGCTACGCCACTGACACCGCTGCTTTGGGATGTTGTTATCACTTATTCTCATTTTTCATAACTAAACTAGCTGTTGTCTGCGACTTCGTCCGCGTGAACTACAGAATATGGTCCGTCTTCGCACTCCCAACTGCGAAATGCACCTACATCTACCTATGTTATGAGGAATGGAAAACTGGAAAAATGGAAAATATAACCTGGAATATGACGATTGACTTTTCCAGAACACGACCGGCGCCGCGGCAATCATCTAGTAGCACACCATAAATAGTTTCCATACTAATTAGCCAAGAGAATCGGCACATGTTTCTATAAAGTGTATGAACAGGATGCTTTGTATTTACGAGGTCTGCATTTGCATACAAATAACGTTGACTCATCAGATTATGTCAGTATATAGGTCTAAACGTAGAAAGAGTATAATATATACAATGTGTTGTACTGTAACGATTGATAATTAAAAGCAAATAAATCTTCTCTGATTCGATACGTTCGCAGCCGTAAATATTTAGTTATGAGGTTTCTATCTACTATTACAGGGTGTATGTGACAGCCAGACATACTGGAATACTGAACAAGTACCATTGTTTTAAGTTATACGACAGTGTTATTACTCGCAGGAAATGCATTTTTAAATTTGATTATCGGCAATGTTTGCTTTCCGCGTTAATTGCATCGGGCGATCCTGTTACTAGTTAAGGACCAATTTTTCCAAATATCTAATAGCTTATCTGAGGAACAAAGTTGATGCTGTCTTTCTCTAAAACTTTATCATGATAGAGACAGCATCAACTTTATTCCTCTGTTAGGCTTTCTGAGGTTTGTAAAAATCAGCCCTAAATGTGCTTAGGTATTGGTTATTGTGAGATACATCCCACCAAAAACATAAATGTAAAAAAGGAGATTCCTTTGTCCTTTGCTTGAACTTGGCTTGACACGCTGCTGCATGTCTAGATTATATTTTATGGTCTACTTGTGACTCTCCATAGGGGCTGATCAGTATTTTGAACTTTTTGAGACCAACTTTTTTTTAAAATCATCCATAGGTTAAAATTTTGTTTTCAAGTCATTATCTAAGGCCTTTAAGTAGGCTAGGTTAACGAACCACACAATTTTTTTCCTGAAAAAAAAATGTAGGAAAATTTTAGAATTTTCCTGCGAAAATTTTCACTGGTATTCGCCTCAGAATCATGGTCTGAAATCGCCATATCAATATTTGCTTGGCTGTCACTTCCACCCTGTATACACGGCTGTGTTCCCAAAAATGGGGTTGCCAAAACTGCAGGATCGCGAAATTGACGAACGAGATCCTAATGCTACGTGTAGCAGATTGGAGGTAGGTGTAAAATATCAGTGATCAGTTTTGCTAGCTTATCGCCTAAGAGCACGCCTCTAACTTCTATTCGAAGCAGATGCAGCTGTGGTGAAGTCCCGCATCAGCAAAGAAATCTCTACTGAAGTATTATACAAATTGGTGTGTCCCCAGAGTTGTTATGTATACAGGAACACCCTGTATACAAGATGTTTTTTTGTTGCCATCCTTTACGTACGTACTCTATACTCGTACATCAAATAAAGTAAGTTTATGCCAAAAAAAAATTGCTGGGAAACGATATAAAATTTTTTGAAGAAAAAAACAATTATTACTTGATCGGGCGAATTGTATAGTTTCCAGTGTTTGTGTAAATTTATTTATAAACAGATATTAATTATTTTTCGTGAAAAAGCCTTGTCACACGCGTCTATGTGTACTCGTATCTATTTACTCGTATGCAAAAAAACGCAGTCTAAATACTCAACTTTGCACCCTAATATCTTGGAAACCAGACACTTCCCATGTATGCTTCCATGGAGAAAAATGATCGTGACGATGAGGAGATTCCGTAGAAATCGGGAACGTTGACAACCAAAAAACACCTGTATACGATAGTGTTGCCAAAAATGGGGTAGCCACAAATACAACATCGTGAAATAGTGGGGATAGGTGTAAAATGTCAGTACCCAACCAGTTTTAGAAGCTCATCGCCTAAGATGCCTCTATCTTACGACATGCACGAAAGGATGCATTTCTGTGAAACTGAGGTGTAAGCACGAACCTCTCGATAGTGCGTAACGCTAGCGTCAAACTGTCAATTCCCATAGATTTTGCTAGCGAGTCGCCAGCGTTACGCCGCGTGAAAAAGGTTCGTGCTCACCCCACTGATGTGTTCTTGTTAAACCTGGCATCAGCACAGAAAGCGAATTATTTATTTACGAAAATTATTCCAATACTGTACCGCAGATAAAAATATACTTTAATGATGCTAATTTAAGAAATTACAATGCGATTAGTTTACTAGTTTTTGTAAAAAAATTGTAGTTATTGATCAATTTAAAACAGCTTATGGTAGATCTAATTGGTGTAAATAAGATTTTCTTATAATACTTAACTACTAACGTTCAAATAAGTAAATCATCATCATCAGCCTATTGCAGTCCACCACGCTGGGCAGGCGGGTAGGTGACCGCAGTTTGTATTTTGGACTATGTTGTCAACACGGGAGGCGCTGCTGCCCACCTCCCGGAAACATGGGGTGGTACAAATTCTCTGCCGGCACCACGCGGCTATGAGTAAATACGAGTAGCTAATGTAGATACAATTGAGATAAAATTATTAATAAAGAAATGGAAAAATTTCCTCACCCGGGTGGGAATCGAACCCACGACCTCTGCATTCCGTGCCAGCGCTCTTACCACTGAGCCACCGGGTCAATTACTCGGATGACGAATTTTACCATCTCTTTTTGAAAATACATTATTGGAAACGTTATTTTTCAAGCCAAATCTCGGCAAACAATTGAGATAATCTGTAATTTTGTATGAAAACGCTTGCAAAAAATCTCTCGTGATCGGTAATTCAAATTGGGTGTTATTGCATCATTCAGCCGAAAAGAAAGAAAAAGAAGATACGTACCTCTTTGGCGGGTACAAATACGTGGGATGTGACTTACGGGCCAGGCTAGGGTAGGGTGGGATAGGGTGCATGGCTCCTTTATAATGTTTTACTTTACTGTAGGTAAGTACTTAGTTATTTTTTCTTTCCACTGCAGTGCACTGTCTTCGTTTCTACCTAAGGCTTCTATTTTTTTATGTTTCTATCCTGTCTATCTTGTCTATTTGTCTTTGTATGTGTAATCTACCAATGAAAATCTATTCTATTCTATTTGCTCTGGGATAAGGGCAGGAAGATAATGATGATCTAATTACTCTGAGGTCTATGATACTCGTATGTAGATTGGTACATGCGTATAGGTATGCGCTATTAATTTGTTTTTTTTTTGTACAACGGCCAATATTTTGTGCTCCAGAATATACAGGTGATTTTTGGTCGTCAACGTTCCCGAAAACTACGGAATCTCCTCATCATCACGATCATTTTTCTCCATGGAAGCATACCTGGGAAGTGTCTGGTTTCCAAAATATTAGGGTCCAAAGTTGAGTAAATAGACTGCGTTTTTCTGCATAAATGCACATAGACGCGCGTAGCAGGATTTTTTCACGAAAAATAATTAATATCTGTCTATAAAAAAACTAACATAAACACTAGACACTATAAATTTCGCACGATCAAGGAATTTATTTAAAAAAAAAAAAAAAAAAAAAATCCCAGCATTTTTTTTGGCATAAACTTACTTTATTTCATGTATAGAATACGTACCCTTCGTTAAAGGTGGCCACAAAAAAACACCCTGTATAGATGTTTTGACACAGTGTAACAACATTCGTCAAGTATCTCCACACATAAGATAAAAGATAGGTGTTATGACACTGTCATTATTACTGTAAATCTACATAACATTGGGAATACTTAGTACTATCATTATACAAAGTTGACACTAATGAGGCTTCAAAATTAGCATACATCATTACTACATTTACCTATAAAACAATGTCGCTATCCGCTGTCTGTCTGTACCTATGTAGGTATGCTTAGATCTTTCAAACTACGCAACAGATTTTGATGCGAATTTTTGATAGTGATTCAAGAGGTAAGTTTATTATGTACGGGCGCCCGCGACTCCGTCCGCGTGGACTACAGAAAAAACAAAATGTCGAAATTATCCGGGATAAAAGTAGCCTATATGTTAAGTGGGACCTGTCACAATATATTCCTGAAAACTGCATCGAAATCGGTTCAGCCGTTTCTGAGATTAGCGTGCACAAACGCACAGACAAATAGACATAACTTCCAAAAATCATCGTTTTGGGTCCTATTGCGTTGATAAAGGTCTCCTATAATATTTTTTCTCATGTATCTTCCATGTACAGACAGCGCTCCGTTACATTTTTATTATATGTACAGGGTGATTTTTGGTCGTCAACGTTCCCGAAAACTACGGAATCTCCTCATCATCACGATCATTTTTCTCCATGGAAGCATACCTGGGAAGTGTCTGGTTTCCAAAATATTAGGGTCCAAAGTTGAGTAAATAGACTGCATTTTTCTGCATAAATGCACATAGACGCGCGTAGCAGGATTTTTTCACGAAAAATAATTAATATCTGTCTATAAAAAAAACTAACACAAACACTAGACACTATAAATTTCGCACGATGAAGGAATTAAAAAAAAAAATTCAAAAAAAAAAAAAATCCCAGCATTTTTTTTGGCATAAACTTACTTTATTTCATGTATAGAATACGTACCCTTCGTTAAAGGTGGCCACAAAAAAACACCCTGTATAGATAGAAGATAACTAGCTAACTAGCGATCCACTGTGACTTCTGACGGGTTCAATAATGATAGGTGATTCCCCTTTACGCGGGCGAAGCCGGGTGCTACTTGCTCATAACCTGAACTTTAGTTTAGAGAAGGGAGTACTAGTAGCTACTAGTTATGAAGTGTAAGTTGCGACTTTGTGATAATAGAAGAGGAGAATACATGTTAGTTGACCCTCGAACCTAGCAACCCATGATCACGAACTTCCTTTCTGAATATACAATGATGATGGTTGTTGTTTATAAACCCAAATTCTTCCCGTAAATGAACCCTGTACCCGTAACTCATAAGTCAGTATCCGTAACCGTCAGTAAGCGTTGTCCTTTTAACCCAGAGCGTGACCTATTCCCCCAAATAGTAGGTACGTCATTAAAGTGAATTAGTTCAAGGTAGAACGGCGTAACAAACAAAAAGTACAAAATTTGAATCGATTCGTTTTATTTTTAGTTTTAACCATAGAGTAACAAGTTCCCAAATGGAGTCATTAATGACTAATGTATTCCGGGTAGTGTAGAAAAAAATTGGCGAAAATTACGCAGCTTTCATTCTTTTAAACCGCAGATTTTTGCCCTATCACTTTTTATAGTTTTGATATAAGAAAGTAGGGTATATGCATGATTTTTTAAATTCATTATTAGATTATACGTTAAAGAATTTAAAATGTTTGCCGTTGGAATGGCACATCTAAGTATAACCGTTTTGGATTTACAGCGATTCAAAAGTACGAGCCGGCAAAATGTTTTTGAAACGCTCCGTTTGCTCCATACTAAAATGGCATAGACTTTAACGTCATAGTACACAACAGTCTCAAATTAGTATGAAAAAAATGCAATCTTATTTTATAAACGTAATATAACATATTTGTGTATAGTTGTCAGTGAAAATTGTTTATAAATAGGTCCAGAAATTAATAAAGTATTTAATAATTCAATGAGATAATTCAAAATATGGGTAAAATTTTATGTTTTTACTCCTTTTATGTTGTAATTTTTTTTCTTTCAATTTTTTAAACTTTTAAACTTTGGTATTTACTAACCGATTGATGTTATTTTTGGACTATTCGGTTTGTATTGGTAATATCTTTCGAATAAAATATAAAAAATCTGTTTTCGTGTCAGACGCATATTCCGTATTAAGTAAATTATTGTTTAGTCTAAGAAAAAGCTTCAGGAATACAGCTTTACCTACCTAAAATATGAAATTTCAAACTTTATGCTAACGTTATTTTCGTATATGTACCTAGAATTTCAAATTAATTAAGTCCTAGCGTATACAGACTTAACCTTTTAAAAAATTCAGTGTGGAAATGACTTTATAAAACTAGTCAGCTATAAATAGACACTTCATTTTACTTGTAAAACGTAGATTTCATTTGACGCTTTACGTAAATAATCAACTAATACGGAAAACCATAAGAAACAGACCATACACTGTTGTTGGTTCATTTTTAATTAGTGTTATCCAATAATTATTTTATGTCTCATTTACTTCAGGAAATAAACGTTTTAAAGGGATTAAAGGCATTGTTAAGTTAGTATTATTCGGGTTTTTGTTAGCGTACAACGTGGTGATATTTAACGCTAAAACATTTATAGTGGCTATAAAGTTTAGTGGTATGAATTAGAGTTTCTTCAATTTGTCACAAATCTTGTAATTTATATATTTTTCATGGATATAGTTAGGTACATAGTTACTGAAATATTAGGTACTTGACATTGAGCAATCAACCAAGCAACTTCTTTCTTATATGAAAATGGATTGCTGTTCGTTATCGGCCGTTTTTAATAGAAGAGATCAAAAAGAATCTTGGATTTAAAAAATTGCTAAATAAAAAAAAACATACCTACTTATACAGGGTGTAACAGAAAGGGTATGTTATGCGAAAAGATATGTAAATAGTTCACTAATAGAGAACCTATTTCCAAAATTTGAGACTCGAAATCACATATAAGGAGATCAGGCATTCTCTCAGGCGATAACTTCGTTCTGACCATTTTACGTCTGTCCCCGCCATGCCGACTCTCGGATGACAAAACGTGACTCTCGGATCTCCTTTATAAACTAACAGTTCTAGCTTCACCGTTTTGAGAACACTGCCATACAGGGTGTAACAAAAGGGGTATGTTAAACGAAAAGCTATGTAAATAGCCCACTAAAATAATAAGTTTAGTAATTTACCACCCACAAAATTTCAGACTCGAAATCACATGTTTATTTTTCCGGATACTATGGAGAATTCCGAAACAACTCAGCAATGATACATACAATCTTTAAAAGTAAACATTTGATTTCGAGTCTCAAATTTTGGAAATAGGTTCTCTATAGTGGGCTATTTACATAGATTTTCGCTTAATATACCCTTTCTGTTACACTCTGTATATATCTAACCCCTCAGAGGAACACACTAAAGTATTTTTCACAACGCGTTTTCTAATAATGTACTACTAATTTGATTCTCACTCAGTTCTCTAATTGGCGGATCAATACCTTGTTTAGTGTGCGTTGCGCTCGAGTCGCGTGATTTAACTATTAACATTGTTTCGTGAAGTTTGTCTGATGTTCTAAAAACTGGTCATAAGTGATCTTGCTAGAAGGAATTTTCTTATTGCTTATTCCCTACTAATGGAGGCCCGCGGTCCGTCCGCGTGGACTGCGGCGTAAACAAAATGACGTAAATATGCGGGATGAAAATATTTTTCCGGGATAAAAAGTAGCTTATGTCCTTTCTCAGGCTCTAGACTACATGTGTACCAAATATCATTCAAATAGATTCAGTATTGTTGGCGTGAAAGTGCGATAGACAGACAGAGTTACTCTCGCTCTTATAATAGTAAGGATAGTGGACGCCCGCGACTCCGTCCGCGTGGACTGCAGAAAAAATTTAATGTCGATATTACCCGGGATAAAAACATTTCCCCGGGATAAAAGTAGCCTATATGTTAAGTGGGACCTGCCACAACATATTCCTGAAAACTGCAACGAAATCGGTTCAGCCGTTTCTGACATTAGCCTGCACAAATATCGATCCGTTACAATTTTATTATATGTATAGATAAATAGATAAAGATAGATAGATAGATTGATTGCACAACCACAAAAACAGGATAAAAGAAGAGATGCATGTACTTACATTGACAAGCTTATCTCTACAAGATATCTCTTTTAACAAGCCAAGAAAATAAATATTATTTCTAACATGATATAAATGGTAACATAATAATCCTCAACTAACGAGCGTGCATATAGGTAATGAAAGTAGGTAGATGAAGCGAAAGCGGTCAGGATCGTAGCAAGTGGAGATCCGTGATCTCTGCCTACCCCTCGGGAAAGAGGCGTGATTTTATGCAAAGGGTAACAAATTACATCTACTTACATACCTGTACTAGAAATGAATGATATAATACAATTAATGATAATAGTATAAGAAAAAACTATACACTCACACAAAAATAATAAGTACAAGTCAGGGACAAGAGGGTCTTGGTGTTTTGTATGGGCTGACCATCTGTCATTACTAACCGAACTTGTACATCTCAACTATACCCTCAAAATTGGTCAAAAGTGGCACCATGTGGTTCTCTCGGCCCTTGGTGCTCTGCCTACCCCGTAAGGGATAAAGGTTATACAGGATGTAACAGAAAGGGCGATTAAGCGAAAATCTATGAAAATAATCCACTATAGAAAACCTATTTCCAAAATTTGAGACTCAAAATCACATTTATATTTTTCAAAATTATATGAAAATTCCTGAGATATTTAAAAATTCTCCATACTATCGGGAAAAATAAACATGTGATTTCAGGTCTCAAATTTTGTGGATAGGTTCTCTAAAGTGGGCTATTTACATAGCTTTTCGCTTAACATACCCTTTTTGTTACACCCTGTATATATATGTATGTAAAAATAATAAGTAGAGTGCCTTTAACCAAATAGTTTCTTGTGTGTTATCTATCTCCAATGGTATAGTAAAAATATACCTATAGGTAGGTGGTTTCCCCAAAGCGTCACTAGAAACACAGGAAATTATAATGATGAATTTATTTGCTCAAAGTATGGTATAGATTATGTTTTTATTTGATTATTTGTGGCTTAGAATGGGGACAAGAGTTGCTAAACCCCCATGGGAACTATACAGGATGATTTTTGGTCGTCAACGTTCCCGAAAACTACGGAATCTCCTCATCATCACGATCATTTTTCTCCATGGTAGCATACCTGGGAAGTTTCTGGTTTCCAAAATATTAGGGTTCAAAGTTGAGTAAATAGACTGTGATTTTCTGCATAATTGCACATTGACGCGTATAGTAAGATTTTTTTATTAGAAATAATTAATATCTCTCTATGAAAAAACTAGCATAAACATTGGACACTATAAATTTCGCCCAAACAACAAATACTTAAAAAAATAAATAATTACATTGTTTCCCAGCATTTTTTTTAAGCATAAACTTACTTTAATTGATGTATAGAGTACGTACCCTTCGTTAAGGGTGGTAACGAAATAACATCCTGTATACCTTCTTAGTAAAAAAGAAATACAAAATAGGCTACATAACTAAAACTAAATAATATTATCCTTACTATTAATATAAGAAATGCGAAAGTAAAGTTGTTTGTTTGTTACATCTTCAGGCTTTAATTACTAAATCAATCTTCTTGAAATTTTGCATATACGTGCCTACTAGTGGACGCCCGCGACTTCGTCAGAAAAAACAAAATGTATAAGTTATCCGGAATAAAAGTATTTTCCCGGGGTAAAAAAAGTAGCCTATGTGTTAATCCAGGTTGTCGGCTAACTCTATACCAATTTTTATTAAAATCGCTCTAGCCGTTTTTACATGAAAGAGTAACAAACATCCATCCATACTTACAAACTTTCGCGTTTATAACATTAGTAAAATATATATACATAAAATACATAAAAAGACATAGGCTAAATTCTGTAGTCCATGCGTCGTGATGGCAACGGCAAGTAATTTAAAAGTGCGCATCTTCACGAAATTTGCGCTAATAGTGTTGCTATCCACGTGGCTATCACCTATGAGGTGCCTATCATTGAAGTATCATTATTGCAATACAATGATCGTATTCAAATCTAATTAAAACGCTCTAAAAACTATGACATCATTATTCATTAGAATGAGACCTTGGCTGAGACCTTGTAAATGTTACCTATGAGGCATATGATCTGAGTATTACTTGAGTTCGAATATCCATCCTTTAAGTATTACACGCGTGCAATTCCATCTAATAAACTCATTTACTTGAAAAAACCCGACTGTGTAATAATTTTGACCTATTGACACTTACACGAATTAAACGAATCTGATGACACCTCTTAAACTCAAATGCGACCCGTATAGGTTCTAAAGCGTGCCAAAAAAAACATACATACAAACTTACCTACATACAGTCCAAAATCATAACCCTCCTACTTCTAGCGTAGTCGGGTAAAAATCCCGGATCTATTTTTTATTAATAGTGTGTTTATTATACGTTAATACCACCCTTAGACCCGTTTAAAATCACATCTAAAATCTTTTCATACTCGTAATTTATATTAATAATCTAATAATAATAATAATAATCGCTATTAATAACAGCAATTCATTTTTACATATATACAGAGTGTCCCAAAACTCAACGTCAAGCCGAAACGTAACCATCACGAGAAAAATCTGAAAAAAAATCTATCCCATGCAGTTTGAAAATTATGGGCATTTTAAGAAAAACCTAGAAATTTGATCAAACTGTACCATTTTTCGGTTATTGTGGTTATTCTTTTTTATTTTTGTTCATTTGAACTTTGGAAACGTAATCCTAAATAACATTTCTAGAATCCCAATAAAAAATAATGACACAATTGCCTCAAGTTTCCGAGAATTGAGACTATTTGTTAAACTACGAATTTAAAATTTTCAAGATTCGTCGACTTTGACAGGCCCTCCTATAAAAAAAATGTACTAGAGTGCCTTGGCAAGTGGCATTAAAAGTTGGCGCATTTAATCAGAATTCTAAAATGGTACAATACTTGTTAGTTCCATACAATAGAAAAGAGTAAAAAAATTAAAACCTCAAGTAACCCGATTTTTGCTATCTCATTTTACTCAGTTAAAATGTTTTTAATTCACACAAGCTCTAGGTAGGTTCTTAATTTTAAGACAAAATGATGAGAGAGATGGATAATGGGTATGTTCGCCATGAGTGAGCGAGACAGATAGTGACGCCACTTTTACCAAAGTGAAAAAAAGTTAGTAAAATTAGTAAAATAATTAGGTTTGTTGGAATAAAAGTCAGATGATAGAGAAATAACGTTTTTTATTACAATAAATGTTCAAATTGTTTACCATCAGCCTCAATACAAGCCCTACATCTTCTTAAAAAAGATCTACTTATTAGTCGGGCATATCTTCGAGAGTTGATCGCCTCAGCTGCTTGAGAAATGCGTTCACGCAGGTCGGCTACGTTCTCAATGGGCTTTGAGTAAACTTTTTCTTTGAGAACTCCCCAATAGAAAAAATCCAGGGGATTTAAATCTGGTGAACGGGCGGGCCACGAGATAGTGCCCGAACGTCCAATCCACCTTCCCGGATATTCCTGGTCAAGGAAATCTCTTACTTGCACTGCGAAATGCGCTGGGCAGACATCTTGTTGAAACCACATGTCGCGAAGATCTGCTAGTGGTACGTCCTCTAACAGGGTTGGTAAATCTTCTCTTAAAAAATGTAGGTAATTAGTTCCATTCAAGTTCTCAGGCAGTTCAATAGGCCCAATAATTTTACCGTTTAAAATTCCGGTCCACAGGTTTACTTTAAAACGATACTGGGATCTATCTTCTCGCATTAAATGTGGATTCTCCACATGCCACTCGTGATAATTGTGCAAGTTCATGTAACCATCTTTTTTAAATGTCGATTCATCTGACCAGAGAATTTTTTGGATGAATTGGGGATTCTCATTATGCCTCTGTAGCATTGTTCTACAAAAAGAAATCCTTTCCTGATAATCTCGAGGTAGAAGACTTTGAACTCGTTGTACGTGAAACGGATGCATTTCGGCTCTTTGTAAAATACGATGAGCAGTGCTTTTCGGTATTCCCGTTCTTTCTTCAATTCCACGTACGGAAATACTTCGGTCACGTGCGACCTCTTGCAATACTTCTTCCTGGAAAGGAAACACAGGTCTACCTCCAGCCTGTATTTGATTCGGGAAATGGCCGCCCTCTGTGAGTGAACGGTGCACATTAACAAACACGCGGTGATCCGGGTAGCGCTCTAAATTTGGATATCTTTCACGATAAAGTCTAGCGGCAGCACTTGCGTTGCATCTGCATTCCCCATAAATGAGGTGCATGTTCGCATATTCTTGTGAAGTGTAGCGCGTAGGCATGGTAGATAAAAAGGATGCCAACACAAAAGTCCAGAGAGAAGCCAAAGTTGCCGGTATGTTATCAACAAGTCCAATTCACAAAGATTCAAGTCCAAAAAGAGAAGCCAAAGTTGTCAGTACTAAATCAACACAAGCGAATACGAACGTGCGCAGTAGACGAATGAGCGAAACGTACTAACTGGTTGGTGTCGGACTGGTAGCGTAGCCATTTGCTTGGCTGAAACTAGTGCGAATGAAACAGATAGATGCCATAGCATCTATCTGTTTCATTCGCACTCGTTTAAACGACGCATCTCCGTCTCAATGCGTGGCGTCACTATCTGTCTCGCTCACTCATGGCAAACATACCCATTATCCATCTCTCTCATCATTTTGCCTTAAAATTAAGAACCTACCTAGAGCTTGTGCGAATTAAAAACATTTTAACTGAGTAAAATCTGATAGCAAAAATCGGGTTACTTGAGGTTTTAATTTTTTTACTCTTATCTATTGTATGGAACTAACAAGTATTGTACCATTTTAGAATTCTGATTAAATGCGCCAACTTTTAATGCTACTTGCCAAGGCACTCTAGTACATTTTTTTTATAGGAGGGCCTGTCAAAGTCGACGAATCTTGAAAATTTTAAATTCGTAGTTTAACAAATAGTCTCAATTCTCGGGAACTTAAGGCAATTGTGTCATTATTTTTTATTGGGATTCTAGAAATGTTATTTAGGATTACGTTTCTAAAGTTCAAATGAACAAAAATAAAAAATAATAACCACAATAACCGAAAAATGGTACAGTTTGATCAAATTTCTAGGTTTTTCTTAAAATGCCCATAATTTTCAAACTGCATGGGATAGATTTTTTTTCAGATTTTTCTCGTGATGGTTATGATTAATCCTGTCACCCCGTTTCGGCTTGACGTTGAGTTTTGGGACACCCTGTATATAAGATAACAAATAAAAAACATTCATTACCTAAAATTGGCATTTTAATTCCAATAGTAGAACTCAAAAAGTGGAATAAGACTTAAAAGAAGATGAAGTTCGGTTGCCTTCGTAATACCGTGTCGAGTGAGGAAGTGAAGTGCTTCTGGTTCGTTTTCTACCTGGACTACATCCTCTATGGAGTGTTTGTTCTTCTCCTGGTCATCATATTCATTTACTTCATGGTGATTGCGTAGGGTTATCAGGTAACTAATTATCATCATTATAGATACAAAGCCCACTGCTGAATATAGGCCTTTCCCAGTGATCTGTACTGCGACCGGTTGGAAGCGATATCCCCTAGATTAATGATAGGTCTTCGCGGAGCGAATCATTATTCTAAGCGATATCCATCCAGCAGATTACTAATAAAAGTGTTGTATTGTATCTGGTGTTAGGTACTAAGTTCAAATCTACTCCTGAGGTATCGGACCCTACACTCTTCGCTGACCCACTCATGATTGCAATTATAGGCAACTACAATCGCGGTGAGAAACCAAGCAAGGCCTTTAGAGAATGTACCTAACATTTTACGAGCGACAGAGAACTTCTCAAAGTTATCACAACATTTAAACCAATGGCGGTTAGACCTCTTTCGCTAAATAAAGGCTTTTCTAAGCCCCTATATCCGAGCCGGCGGCGCGGCGTTTAATCACCCAATATGTAAAACTGCTTCTCTGAACTAATACAGGTTCATTACAAGGGATATGTTAGTGAAATGCTATGTAAATAGACTATAGAATCTTTTTCCAGTAAACTACGGTAGATCCAGTAGGGTTGGCGGCCGCATAGTAAATAAACTACGCCATTCAGTTTCCCCAAGGGATTTTAAACGTAACGTCATACCCGCAAACGTAGCATACATAATACATAAGTATTTAACTACCTACTTACAAAATACGAACAGCGCAAAAACTTGAAATAAATCACTAATAAATAGAGCATCAGAGTAATTTACGGTTTCGAAGATCCTATCCTATTAAAAATCATTATATCATTTTAAATTTAAGAAGACCTTCCATGAATATGCAGGGTGTAATGGAGAGTGTATGATATGCAAAGACAAATTTCAATACGCCGATCTTAAAAGATTTTTTGCATATCTCAGATTTAATCTTCAGTTGTTTTCATACATAATTTCGAAATAATAAATCTGAGATTCTTTTTGATTATGTAGTATTGAATTAAGCGAATTAAATTGGTCGACAAGAGAGAAAAACAAAAAGAAAAACTTAAAACCATGACAGGCACAAGAGATTCAAAAGCCACATATTTTGCCGGCAAAGTCGTTTAAGTGGTATTGAGCATTAAAAGTCAAACATTTGACGTCACTATCGAAAGATGTTTGCCGGAGTATAGTCGTTGATCTTTGTGATAATCTATGTGCAAACTGACTACCTTACCTGCGCATAAGCCGACCTCGCTCAGTGTGGGTCCACCTTTACGATATAATGTAGTTTTCCGAACGCTATAGGTGTGTGTTTGATTTTGTTAATATTTTTTTTTTTAATTTTTTACCACCTTTGTCTTGTCTTGTCTAATTTTATTATCGTTATTTTGGATGATGACTTAACTATAAATATGTGTTAAAATTATCTGGTAAGTAAGTCTAATAAATTATGATAAATATTCGTATTAAATAAATTATATAACCTAGAGAAGATTTATAAAATTAACATTATATTTTTCTAATTTGCGAGATTGCTGTTCGAAATGTAGATAATCTCGCTTTCATATACTTTATGGTGTACTGTTATCTTTCAGGCAATAAACAATAAATTCTATAGACCGGCATAGTAACAATTATGTTACAATGTGAATTTTATTACATTGTATTTTTAAAGCAATCTTCATTTTACATGGCATATTAACATAAAATCTCCATTGTAAAGTTAAATTAAAAATCTTGTTATTTTGTAATTTTATTACCGAGTTACTATCAAAACCTGCGACTTCGTTCGTCTATCTACAGAAAACAGGAAAACCGCTATAAATAAGTAGTAGGTTTTTGTGAAACCTTTTAGTAGACATCTCGTTGTGTTACTACAAATATTACAACAAATGGTCATTATTAATATACTAGTCTAATAACAGCAAGTAACTGATTAGTGATTATAGACATCCATTAGGCCGATTGGTGTAGTAGGTAGTGACCCTGTCTGCGACGTCATAGGTCCTGGGTTCGAATCCCGGTAGATGCAAACATTAATATCATGAATATCGATGTTTGTTTCGAGTCATGGATGTTTCTATACTTATCTATGTATTTATATACCGTTGCCTAGCACCCACGACACAAGACCTTAGGGATCTTAATGTGAGACTAGGTTAATGTGTTGTGAAGTGTGTGAATATTTATTTATTTATCCACTAAGGGCCGATTTTACCCAATGATCAGCCGGTTTCAAGGATAAAGATGTTGTCTTTCTCTAAAACTGAGCCAAGATAGAGACAGCATCATTTTATCTTGCAGATAAGCTATTCGACTATTAGAAAATTTGTGTCTAGAACTATAAATCGCAGCTTTCATACTATAGGGGCACATCTCGAAAATTTTGTGATTTCGAGTTTTTATAATATTTGGGCACAAAATCAACACTGCTACATCTTAAACGCATTTTCCCAATACTCATTTTTTTATAGAGTTGTGCCCCTATAGTATGAAAGCTGCGAAATATATGTAGTACCTACACACAACGGTTGACCATTGACAAGAGAAAACTGAACCGAAACTAACAAAAATACATACTTAGTATTAACTTGAGGAGTTTTAAACAATACAATTTATTTACTTATCTCTGAGAAATAAGACACATGTCCCGTAAAACATAGTGCTAATTAGTCAATAAACATTCGGCTTTGTATGTTAGTGAATCATCTATCCAATATGGTGGTCACTAAATTAATAAGTATATAAACATAATGACACGACATAATATACGTAACTACACAGGATAACTAGAGATACATACATCACATACGAGTAAGATCACATATCGTATAGAATCACATACGGTTTTTATTATAACTATCGGTCGCCTGCGACTATCTGCGAAACTTTAGAAAACCCGTTTATCCCGTGGCAATTTCGTGAAATCTTTTCTTAGTTCCTACAACGAATAGGGTTTTGGGGCGTATCGGTCCAACAATGCCTGAATGGGTCCATTCGTCCCGCGAGACGAGTCACCCCATATTTTTATTATTATTAGGTGATTCGTCCCGATATAAATACCGGCCGTAAAACAAACGCCAAATCCTTGGCAATATGAGTTTCGAAAGAAAATATATTGCGCCTACTTCTTAAATAATGGAATAAGGGAAGGTAGATGAAGACAAGGAAGACCATTAAAAGTTTCAAATTTGCGTTGGCTGACAGTAATAGAAGTTTTAATATTGTTGATTGATTTTTTACAGATTCTGACTATGAAATAAGCGACCGTAGTCTACGCCATGGAGAACAACCACACCGGTATATCAAGAGGTCTAAATTCACCTGAACTAAAAACCAATAAAGACATACCATACGTTGACGATATAATAGAACTAGACACCACACATGTACGACCAAACGAACAATTACGACTTGAAATGCCTGCAGATAAAGATATCGAAACTAATGATAAAAGGGAAACTATTAAAATACACGCATCAGATCTCGGAGCTATACATTCATCACCAAACAGTGATACAATAGTAGTCAATACGCCAGAAGGTACACTGTACATAACTCTGGATCCTGAATCATCTAAGTCAACAAACCTAACTAGTCCAAGCACAGAATCTACTAATTACTCAGACCCATCAAATTCGAGTGCTTTTGGAGCAATAGAATCTAATAATTTAATACTAAATGAGAAGGAGGCTGAACAAAGGAAAGCTGGTTTGCGAAGAAATTCGATATCAATGCCCACGTTGCAGAATTTGGAGTTGGAAGTACTGAAGCAGCAGTATTTGAATAACCCTGATCAGGTAAGTCAACTTAAATTGTACCTATAGTATATAGGCTTCGGCAATATGGCTGTTCCCGAAATGGGATAGCCAGAACTGCAGGATCATAAAGAAGATACCACAGCCACGTTCAGCATAGCGGGGACAGATGTAAATGATCAGTGACAAGTTACCAGCTAATCGCCTGAGAGATTGCCCGAGTTCCCTGGTCGACTCTTACGACATGCACGTAAGGAGATGCAGCTGATGTATTGTGGTGAAGCCCCGTATCAGCACAGGGTTTACTGCACTATATTAAAAAAGAAGAATACTATCTACCTAATGATACAAGCTATTTATGTACAGAATTCTTCTGAGGTAAGACGTAATTTCTATAGGTAGGTATATGCAAATTATGCGTATTGGCTAACAAAAAGTTTTATTTAAAAGCCTCCCCTTTTAACTCTATCAAGAGTAACAATATTATGGTATGGGTTTAGCCTTTAACTAGTATAATATTTCTACAAACATACGTACTCGTCAATTAAAATTTTCGTAGAGATAAAACTCTATGCATTTTATAGTCAAAGATTTTATGAATCATTGCCCTTTGCTCTACTGCACTAAGATTATAACAGCTTTGATAGCAAAGAAGACGAAAACATTACATGTGTTCTTAACATATCACTTAAGTAAACAAAGTCAATGACATATTATAGGTATAATATGTGTTCGAGACATATACGGTATATCAACCAACAGTCATCTATTTTAACGTTTATTCTTTGGAATCATCATCATCAGCCTATTGCAGTCCACTGCTGGACGTAGGCCTCCCCCGGGGCACGCCACAAGACTGCCATGGGGAGTATTTGCCCATAGTCACCACGCTGGGCAGGCGGGTTGGTGACCGCAGTTTGTATTTTGGACTATGTTGTTAACACGGGAGGCGCTGCTGCCCACCTCCCGGAAACCCTTAATCGCCTCGTACGATACCCACGGGCAGACAAGGGGTGGCACGAATTCTACTCTGCCGGCACCACGCGGCATATTATTCTTTGGAATAGGAGCCTTAGATAATATAAAATTAAATCTCGATTGAATCGATAGACGTTCGTCATCGACAAGTTTGCTCTAATAGCAAAGCTAACATTTTCGCCAAATCACATGTAGGAGACACCTACACGTTAGACACTGTCTAACCTCTGTTGTTGGGAGTGTGGTGAGAACGAACGCCGATGCCAAAGAATGTTATATTGTCTAAACACCTAGAGCAGGGATTATAAAAATAAAAAAATGCAATGTAAGATATTATATCTCACCTACCTACACGTAGGTATTTTTTAAGTCCTCAAGCACATGTTTTAATGTCTGCCACATTTTAAGACGTCAAAAAATAGGCAATAGTAAATGTTATGAGGCCATAAAAAAAAAAAAAAACCTACTAAAACAGATAAGGTTTTGCTCTTAATACCACCAAAGTAGCCTGATTAGCATCATATTGCTTCAAAACTGTCATAAGTATGATACTTTGATCATTGCCTTTTAATGACATAGCATGTGACTGCGATAAGCAAAGGAATTGAGGAAAACATAATTTGACAATCATTCGGTATCATTACGTTACGGCCGTTATCTTGAAGCAAGTGATATTGACGCAAAATTTAGATAATTCGCCAAAAACTGAAATTCTCTCAGATTGCTTTTATTCTAAGTGGAGTGCATTGTGTATATATAAAAAAAATGTAATATAATTAAAACTAATATACATAGCTACTATTGAGACAAGTAAACAAGTTGATCATATAACTATTTGTAGTGCCAAGTGATAACCGTGCCGTCGTTGTTTATAAGTTTGTGTTGTGTGCAATTTGTAGGAATATGGAAACATTGGTCAGGAAATTGTAAATTTAAATTAAATATGCCCTTGGTAGATAATCCTACCTTATCAGTTCTGGATTAAGCAGATATCTTAGACGGCATATTTGGACGGCACGAGTAAATTTGTTTAACACGTGATACTGATATAGACAATGGCTAGTGATAATAATGAAACAACTAAGCCTAGAGTGCGAAAAAAACCGGATTTGCGCCTTCACATACCATCGTACCCTCACGAATATGTAGAATATCCAAACGACTATGTAGAAATGCCGGAAGATGTTAAACGCTTGATACAAGCTACTACTGGAACACCCAGTAACCTGAAGTTTATTGATGATGATACGTCTATAAAAGTGACAAGTTCTGTTAAGTCTAGCACAGCGAATCCTACAAATTTAAACCCTGCTGATGATGAATTGCGTGCAGTCACACCAGAAGTTGTTATCACAGGTCCAAACGTGACATTAAACGATGCACAAAAGAATAAAGAAAACGCTGATAGAACGCCACCACCTGAATATGAGAGTCCAATTGCTTATCGGCGTGACCAGAAAAGGAATTCATTGTCACATTCTGATGGACTGCAGATGAAGGAATTTGAGCCTTTGCAGAGGATATATTATGGAAATAAAGTAAGTAACAATGATAAATGAACAGAGGTAAACATTGTAAACATCAAATTTATAGGTTTGGGTGATCTTGATCCAGGTAAAATGTTTTATCGAGCTCATTATTCAGAGGGTTATAGATATCTGGAATTTTCATTAGGTCTGAAGATTGCGCGATGTTAATTTTCTTTCTTTAGCGTATCGATCCTTTGTTATGAAATATGTAAAGCATATCGCTGCCTTGCGTCAGTTGATTAATAACTTTTATAGTCAATATGATAAAGCCAATATAAACGGCTAGTATTCCAAGAATACATATACTAAAAATATCTCAGATAAAAATAGGTAACACAAGTAACGTTTCACTTTCATATCATCAATCAACCATATTTTCGCATAGACACGGCTGCGTTCCCGAAATCATAGAAGAATAAGATGTCATAGAGTGCTTATATCATACATAAGGACTGGAAGTGTGAGGCACCGAAAAGTCTAATGGTGCATCGAAACTGTTAGTATGACATTAGCACTCTATGTCTACCTACATCTTATTCCTCTATGCCGTAATGGGTAGTCAGAGCTGCAGGGTCATAGATCCTATAGCCACGTTTGGCATAGCGGAGACAGATGTTAATTGCAAAAAGTCGCTAGATTATCGCCTGAGAGAATTCCCGAGTTCCTTAGTCGACTCTTACGACATGCACGGAAGGAGATGTAGCTGATGTATTCTAGTAAAGCCCCAAAAATATGTCTTGACCAAAAAGTTAAAGTACTACCATCCCTTACTGAGTATCCTCCAGCAAGCCTAGCATGACCTGCGAAACACGATATGATAAACCGATTTATCGACATTTAGCCTGTCAAAATACGATAAATATAGCCGCAATGTTTAATTTTGTATTTGCTCTGGGAGTGAAGAAAAAACGTATAATACTACAGCTGCTTCTCTTCTCGGGCATACTGTACAAGTCAGTAGAGGGACAAGAGGGTATTGGTGTTTTGTAGGCGATGGGCTGACCACCTATCACTACTAACCGAACTTGTACATCTCAACTATATCCTCAAAATTGGTCAGAAGTGGCACCATGTGGTTCTGTCGGCCCTTGGTGCTCTGCCTACCTCATAAGGGATAAAGGCATGATTATATTTATGTATTGAATTTTGAATAGAGACGATACGATATCCACAATATGTGGTCATGCTAAGGGGGCAGGTATAAGTTACGACTTCATAGTTGAGTTGGTTATCTTGGTCATATTTTACGGAATGATAGATACCAACTACTTCAACTTATCATGATGGGCAAAATACAGGGGAAAAGACGCGTCGGAAGACGAAAGAAATCTTGGCTGCGAAACATTCGTGAGTGGACGAGAATAGCTAATGTGGAGGAGCTGTTCCAAATGGCCAGGGACAGGTCTGCATTTAGTAAGCTGACGGCAGACCTCCAGTAATGGAGTGCCACTTCAAGAAGAAGATGATTAGGTAAATTGGGCTGTCATTTGCCTATCAAAGTTACCGATGCACAACGCCACGCGATCATGCGATGGCATTATAATGACTATGTATTTTAATCTCAAAGTAAATAAACTGCATGTACGAGTATCTCGTACGGCTCGTTAATGTTTACTTAAACGGCCTCACGACACGGCTACATAAAAATAAACTAATGTTCCTCACGCTTGTATTTTAATAGGTGAGAAATGCCACTACTACTATGTACATTGTCATATATGAGTTAAGAGTTCTTCTTCGATACCCGGTCTCTACCATGGTACCGAATATGGCGCCAAATATCCATGACAAGGAATCAAATATAGATATTCATAATATCACTGTTAGGCTCCTATCGGGATTAATACCTATGTAAAATATTATGAGTGACAATGTTAATTGATTAGAGGCCGATTTTCCGAATAATAAAATTGATGCTGTCTCCATCTTGATCAAGTTTAAGAGAAATACATCATATCGCACCTTCGGTAGAACAAGGGCACAATTGTCTAAAATTGTAAAAGCAAATTGTGCCTTTTTGTTCTACCGAAGCTGCGATATAATTTATTCTTCAGATGGGCTATCTGACCGTTAGAAAATCGACTGTGATCTGTGATTGGCCCTTACTAAAGAAAATATTTTTTTATTGACATCTGACGAAGACGCCTCATTCATTAGTATTTTTTTAAATACATATTTATTCATAATCAAGAAGATTTTTAAATTTAATTGATTTGTCATGCATTAGTTATACAAGGTTTATTAATATTGCTGATTGAGTTGTAAATTGTAACACCCATTAAGCGATAAGTAGGTAACTAAGTAGAGTAAAAAAAAATAGAATTTAATTTAAATCTAGATAGATAGTTAATACTAAAAGAAGAAATAAGTGCATTAGCAGCTACGTTCTGCATTACAAGCGTTTATTAAAATGCCCTATGATGTGGGGCTTCACTAGAATAGGTACATCAGCGGCATCTACCACTGTACATGTCGTAAGAGTAGTCTCAGGAACTCCAGCATTCTCTCCTCAGGTCATTCTGTCCCCGCTATGTGAGACGTGGCTGCGGAATCTCTTTTGATCTTGCAGTTCTGGCTACCTCATCCCGGGAACACAGCCGTATCTATTCATCATCATCATTATCAGCCTATTGCAGTCCACTGCTGGACGTAGGCCTCCCCCCGGGCACGCCATAAGACTACCATGGGGGGTATTTGCCCATAGTCACCACGATGGGCAGGCAGGTTGGTGACCGTATCTATTATGTACCTTAAAATGGTTCTGGAACCTATGACTCGAAGGCAAACGTATAGTAGATCACAGCATAGACGTCTCACGTAAGACACTGTGACACTGAAATGTCGGGGCTTATGTGCATTAACTAAATTGTTCAACGACATCCTATAGAAGGACGATCAACTGAGATTGTCTGAGATGGTTGGGAAATATTTTCTGTATTATTTGTTGCTAGGTACTAGGAATAGGTACCTATTCTATCTGCGTGCTTAAATAGCTTTATGCCTTGATCCCACGTCCCGAGTAAACGGGCGAGATAGTAAAATGATTCCCGGCCGAGAGAGTGACGTGGGCGAGTAGCTCACTCGGCCTAGTAAATAGAACAGGGTCCGAGTTACTGTATATTAATATAGCTATAGCTAATATTTTAATTCATATATTATGTAGCCGCGTGGTGCCGGTAGAGTAGAGTTTGTAGCACCCCGTGCCTGCCCGTGGGTAACGTACGAGGCGATTAAGGGTTTCCGGGAGGCGGGCAGCAGCGCCTCCCGTACTGACACCATAGTCCGAAAATCACAATACGGTCACCAACCCGCCTGCCCAGCGTGGTGACTATATATGGGCAAAACCCCCCTGTGGCAGTAGTAGCATTGTGACGTGCCCTGGGGGAGGCCTACGCCCAGCAGTGGACTGCAATAGGCTGAAGACGAATATTATGTAATTTTTTTCTGGGTCTTAATCTACGATGAGTCCAACTCATAGAGAAGAAATAAAAGAGGAGCAGCGGCTAAGTATATTTTCATACAAAAATAGTGTGCCGCTGAGCGGGGATGAAGTATGGGACGAGGGGAGCATTCTAACACTGTAGCCCTGCCCATTTACATAGAAACCACCTTGTAGTGGCTAGCCAAACTACTTGCATAAGCGTGTGGTTACAGCTACTGCGTTACTCACACTGGCCCTGAAGCTCCGCCCCTATCATGACGTCATGGCCTCACGATGGCCACACGACTCAGTTCATAGTCCCACCTCCTCTTTTATACCTTCTCCATGGTCCAACTTGTAAATTGATCTTTTACATCTCTCTCCGTTATGCTAAACGTGGCTATAGGATCTCGGGAGCAATCCTGCAGTTTTGCTACCCCATTTTTGGGATACTGCCGTATGTACCTATTTATGTATGTATGTAATCCACATGGAATGACAAGGAGCAGCTGGTACATCATATGCGCCTCACAAATTATTCATTTAAAGATTGAGCAGCTCAAATTGATCGTCCCTCCACGAGTCCTATTTGCCTACATTCAATTTGCCCGTGATCTTAGATCTTGGGCTCTGCGTCTTGCAAAATTGTTTAACATTTTGAATTTGGAATCTATCGCAATGGCCAATGGCAACGATGCAAAATTCAATGCGTTTGCGCACACGTTTAAATACCGATCTCCTTTGTGGATAGAGACCGACTCTGATGACAGCAAGAGTAGTAAGAGTGACAGTGTTAATGGTGACATTTCTAATAGTGCAAGTGACAGTTCAGGGAGTATAAATAACTTTTTGGATTCAAAGGTATGTCTGATAACATACTACTAGCTTTTCGACGTATTTGCATCAAAATTTAATTTTTTGGATTAGTCTTAAACAACTGTCTATTCTAATAGACATAGGGCCGATTATAGAACTCGGCCGTTTTCTCAGGCGATAAGCTAGCAACTTGTGACTGATCTCCTTTATGATCCTGGAGTTTATGCCTCATATAGAATGACAGCACGCGTGTGTAGATTATAATCCACGGCTTAACCAAAATTTAGCATTACCTAAGTGTTTGGTTCATATGAGGCATGCATTTCCTTCAGACCTTGCATTTAATCTACCTTACCTACATTACTTTAACTATGTTCTGACCTATTTCATTATGAGGGTTTTTATTAATCGAATCGAGGGCTTCTTAGGGGTCACGGTCGCTTAAAGGCGTATACCTAAGTGGTGTTGATTACTTGAATATTTTGACCCCAACTTTCTTACGATAGAGAAAATGCAGTTGAACTCCTCATCTTTAATTATACTTGGCAGGTACTTTAATCAGTTTAGAAGCCATCATCATCCTGCCTCATCTCATTATTATGGGGTCGGCGCAATATGGTTTTCTCGAAACTTTGTTTTACGACTGCCTGCCTTAAAGTACCTATACTTACATGGATAATATTAAGTAAATTACGTATTTCAAACTGGTATGGTCAACACCTTTTTTATTTGAGTGTGTAGTAAAATATCTCAGGTCATTGGCCGAAGGAAAAGAAGTAGAGATCCGGGTCCATAACGCACCATGCGATTACTAAGCCAGTTTATTATTATTAATTTTAAAGGAGTAGCTGTTACTCGTGACTCCGTCCGCGTGGACTACAGACATGCAAATGATTTTTAACAATGACGAGTTTCGATATAAACTTCCAACCCTCACTTTAAAAATTTGGAGTCAAAATATTGGAGATTTATCTTGTTCAAGATTGTTTAAGATCGATCGCTGTACAACATAAAAGTTTTCTTGGACCGCTTGTTAGAAGATTTTTTATTCTTATTCTCATTTTCCTATTGTACAAACACAAATCACTACAGTAAATAAAGAGAAATTTACAAAAGAAATGCACACAAAGGCTTCCACACGTATCTCCTGTGTAGGTTCTCATAAGTTTATTTTTATTGTTGCTTTCTAAAAGTAAATGTAGAGCTTGTAGAGCATTTTGTTGAACTGCGACATCTAGTGCGAACGTTTGGAACAGTTATTGTTACACCGATACGCAAGATAATCGTGTCTACGCGTACTATGTGGGCTCAAAGTTTAAGATTAGACCGTATAATTCATGTTAGTTCTACAGTTTTACTGTAGATGGCGCAAGAAATGTGACGAATATAAAAATAATTTAATATTTATTTACAAATTTTCAGTCACTTTTCATACATGTATGTATACCCATTGTAACATTGTGTTAATTGTGTACATATATACTTGAATATATGACAATGATGAAATAATATATGAGTATAGCTCTAGCCAGGCTTCACTAATAAGGCAATCACGACTTTTAAGTTAACTTGTCACATGCTTAGATGAAAACAAATTGTTTTCATCTAAGTTCACATGTCAACATATCGCCTAGGGTTGACAACAAATCTAATTTATAATATTAGGGTCGATTCTGACGGTCACATTTAAACCTAAACCTAATCTTATTAAGTTTTATCTCTCTCCATCCTTAACATAAATGGCTGAGAGAGAAAAGGACAGTTTTTACGTTTAGGTTTAAGTGTGACTGCCGGAATCGACCATATTATCTACCTTTTCTATGTAAAATACATTATACTGCTGGCCAATACCTACTATGCTTTCCATATGTTACTTAGGTAGGTATATATACCTAGATAAGTCTGCAATACAGAATTTAGTACCTGTTTCGATTTAACTAAAAACTGCAAAACTAGCAAACATGCATGTGACATTCCAATGTTTAAAATCTTAGGTTAAGTTAATTTGAACGGATACTTGTATAAACTAACCACCAAATTACAAGCAGCGAAATGTTTAAATTATGATTATTGAAAAAACGGCACATTAATAAAAGGATGCCAACCTAACAGTCACTCAAAACCTATATTTCTTTTTATATAATCTTTTGTATAATCGTTAAAATATTTTTTAACAACCCTAACTCAGACGCGCGTAGTCGCACGATTAAAGCATGTCCAATTAACGCGAATTAAATCAAATTAATTGATTAATTAATTGTACGCGCTGCAGTGTCGAGATGCGCTCTACTAAGAGGCTGTCTGATTGTATCCCTTTGACGCAGGTGAGGAAAAATATAATACAAAAAGATTACAGAAAAAATAAAAGCCGATCTCTTCTAATACAATTTTTGTAGTCCTTGCAACTCTTGCAAATGTACCTAATTTTTATAGTAACTAGTAATTGCCCGCGACTTCTTCCGCGTGGACTACAGAATGCCTTAATATGTCCTTTTTCGTACTATACAGGATGATTTTTGGTCGTCAACGTTCCCGAAAACTACGGAATCTCCTCATCATTACGATCATTTTTCTCCATGGAAGCATACCTGGGAAGTGTCGGGTTTCCAAAATATTAGGGTCCAAATTTGAGTAAATAGACTGCGTTTATCTGCATAAATGCACATTGACGCGTGTAGCAAGATTTTTTCACGAGAAATAATTAATATCTGTCCATGAAAAAACTAGCATAAACACTGGCCACTATAAATTTTGCACGATTAAGTCCCAGCATTTTTTTTGACATAAACTTACTTTATTTGATGTATAGAGTACGTACCCTTTGTTAAGGGCGGCAACGAAAAAACATCCTGTATAGGTTGTAATATTGTATATTGTGTAAATAAAATGTGAAGAGGTAACAAATAAACTTTAATTTCGCGTTTAAATTAATATCATCATCAGCCTATTACAGTCCACTGCTGGACGTAGGCCTCCCCCGGGGCACACCACAAGACTGCCATGGGGGTATTTGCCCATAGTCACCACGCTGGGCAGGCGGGTTGGTGACCGCAGTTTGTATTCTGGACTATGTTGTCAACACGGGAGGCGCTGCTGCCCACCTCCCAGAAACCCTTAATCGCCTTGTACGATACCCGCGGGCAGACATGGGGTGGTACGAATTCTACTCTGCCGGTACCACGCGGCCAATAATATTAGTCGAAATAAATTCGCATCTTTAAATAACTAAATGTTATAGTAATAATATTACAAGAAAGAGTGGCATTGGTAATATTGTTAGTAACCTACTATACCTTAGTTAAATGAGTAACCTACTGGTTTAAGAGCAAGTTAAATTATACCTCAGTTAAAATTATTCAAAAATATATGAGTTACTTAAACGTAAATGTGACCATTATTTGTTGTATATCTTACTGTACAATGGTTATTCCAGATATTGGAGCACCATCAGAGTTCAGCGTCAGGATTCAGCGATGGAGACAACACGGCTGACGAGCATCACGAGCCTCTCTCTGAAGACGAAAATGCCAAGTAAGTTACAAGTATCTACAGAGTGCAACAAAAGGGGTATATAGGGTGTAACAGAAAGGGTATGTTAAGCGAAAAGCTATGTAAATAGCCCACTATAGAGATACTATTTCCAAAATTTGAGACTCGAAATCACATTTTTATTTTTCAAGATTGTATGGACATTCCAGAGTTGTTTCGGAATTCTTCATACTATCTGGAAAAATAAAAATGTGAATTTGAGTCTGAAATTTATACCCTTTCTGTTACACCCTGTATAGACACGGCTGTGTTCCCGAAATGGGGTAGCCAGAACTGCAGGATCATAAGGGACATCCCACAGTACACGTTTAGCATAGCAGGGACAGATGTAAAAGGGGTATGTTAAGCATAAATGTATACCTATATAAATGTAGCCCATTATATTAATAACATTAAAGTAATAAATAAATTTAAAAAAGAATACTTCTATGCTGCTCTGGGAGTGAAAAAAAAAGTATAATACTACAGCTGCTTCTCTTCCCGGGCATACTGTACAAGTCAGTAGAGGTACAAGAGGGTTTTGGTGTTTTGTAGGCGATGGGCTGACCACCTGTCACTACTAACTGAACTTTTACATCTCAACTATACTCTCAAAATTGGTCAGAAGTGGCACCATGTGGTTCTATCGGCCCTTGGTGCTCTGACTACCCCGTAAGGGATACTCGTAAAGGCGTGATTATATGTATGTATGTATGTAAAAAAAGAAGATATCCACAAAATTTAAGGCTCGAAATCACAATGTATTTTTTTCTATATGGTATGAAAAAAAAACCCAAATAACCTTCTGATTCTTTTGTTTTGTATAGCTAGACGTCATTTATGTAATTTCTATTTAGGATTTACAAGCTCTCGTTCTCTTGTTAGAGAATAAGTATATTCTTTGAGCCATAGCGAAATGATCTGAAAATAGTTCACTATAAAGTACCCATCTACAAACTTCTTTTTCCAGATACTAGGTATGGAGAAATCCTTAAAAACAACTCCTACCTTTTAATTCTTTGATATAAACGTCATTCGTAAAATATAATTTCCATTTAGTGAAGCACTTGCACACGTGCAAATAATCCTAAGTCCATTTTCTAGGTCAGATACAATGGGTAACGTACACATGTAATGCGGTCCCAGATGTAAGAGACAAGATTGATGAATAATAAATAGATCTTCCTGTCGTTTTTGTCTTTTAAACTTTTGTAATGGTCC
Source organism: Carposina sasakii (assembly GCA_014607495.2). NCBI lineage: Eukaryota > Metazoa > Arthropoda > Insecta > Lepidoptera > Carposinidae > Carposina > Carposina sasakii. Next base: position 1,642,813 of record CP053163.1, on the reverse strand, counting down.
AGATCTGTGCCATTTTTCAAGACAATTGTTAGTCAAATATGTACGGCATTAAGGTACTTATGCCAACAGGAATCAATCTACTTTAAACGATAAAAAGAGTTGGAACATTTTAATAAACTTGTGCCAGTTTACAGAGTCAAGATCAAAATTGTAAAATATTTTTTGATAGTTTTAAGAAATGACAAAAGATGGCTTATATTCTAGCGAATCTAAAATTATATCTCGATCGAATCGATAGAGGTGAGGCATCGAAACGTCTGCTCCAGTAGGAAGCATTTAGTTTCGCTCGTCAAATCACCTGATAAAGTCTAAAGGCGATAAGTTTTTTAGATAAGATAGATTAGATTAGATAAGATAAGCGATAAAATATTTTGTTCTTGAAGAAAATTTCTCCATTCGTGATTTTTATTTTTACCAAAGTTTTTGTTCTATTTCGCGGATTTTGTCGAAGTTTATCAGATGAGATTATTCCATACGCATATTTTACAGATATTTCTTCTTGTAAATATAGTATAGCTAACTTTGAACAATAGCTTCCTTTCGATACAGCTTTGAACTGGCAAGGTTTATTGGATTTAACAAGATTGTTCAATTTTACGAATGGAATTATTACTCGTATCTACTATTGAGAAAAAAGGAGACTGGGGTATTCGATATAGAGAAAACAACAAATTGGGAAATTTTGCGAATGGAAAAATTGCTTCAAGAAAAAAATATTTTGTCAAAAATATCGCCATACTCTGGTAGGAGTGTTACGACAATGAACATCAATGTCGTATTACATTATCTGGTTACTTACCAGGAACGACAACGACAATTACATGCGTAATAGGTAGACTCAACGCCTGTCAACTTAACTTCGAAGTTTAATTAATAAAAGTTACGTACATACATACATATAATCACGCCTTTATCCCTTACGGGGCAGGCAGAGCACAAAGGGCCGATAGAACCACAAGGTGCCACTTCTGACCAATTTTGAGGGTATAGTTGAGATGTGCAAGTTCGGTTAGTAGTGACAGGTGGTCAGCCCATCGCCTACAAAAACCAAGACCCTCTTGTCCCTCTACTGACTTATACAGTATGCCCGAGAAGAGAAGCAGCTGTAGTATTATACGTTTATTTTTCACTCCCAGAGCAGCATAGAAGAAAAAAGAAAAGTTACGTCATCTCATATAATTAAAGTTCAGAACTTGGTACCTAACTTCTGATTACAGAGAGAATAAAATCACAAAATACATGATCTCATATTGGTGAGATTTCGCAATATGGTTAGTAATAGGTCAACGGACGCGCCTCCTTAGTCACTCCCTCGCAGTACGCTCCTTGATTCAATATAATTAAGAATCAAAGACGAATAGGAATTTTCTTCAAGTGATTGTTAAAATAAATTTTGGTACATTTCACCCCGTTATGATAAACGTAGTTCTGGCTACCTGATTTTGGGAACAAACCGTGTCTGTCTGTATGAACGCAACCTCTCACTACGACTAAAAGAAGATGCAAATTGAATAATCAAGTCATCATAAATAACATAAAAATCATGGTTACATAAGGTAAGGTTAGGAACCCAAGTATTCTTTAATTTCTTCATAATATATACTTAATTTCAGATTGTTTTATGATAATCGTGATAATATAGAGTTACTACCTCTCACTACCACTTAAAGGCGACGCAAATTAAATAATGCCCACGTAAATAACACAAAAACATGGTTAGGTTAGGTCAGGAACCTACATTCTTTTATTTTCTTTATTTATATTTAATTTGCGATTATTTTGTGATTTATGAATAAATGGGGTTCTTTTATATGTACATTAGAAGGTAAAAATATTTTAAATAGCTTAAACCTAACTCCTAATATTTACAATACAACAATTTGAAAAATAAACCTGCTTTTATTTATTAACTTTAGAAAAAGTCAAAATAAACTCTTTGTATCTTATTCAAGAACCAGGCATTCATGAGTCGCATGCAGTTAGATTTCGCAATGCACGCTGGGTCAACGACCGGACGAGCTTCCTCATTACCGGCCCTTAAAAGAGACCCTCCCAGACGTCATGTCTTCAAATTATTCGACACACGAGATTTATGGATAACGCACCAGATCATAAATACTTTAGGTTCATACTAGATAGAGTGCGTTTCAACAAATAGATACACTGCAAAAAAATTGTTATACAACGAGGCAATGCAGCCAGCATTCTGGACAACCTCCCGGCAACTTTTAAAATATATATTTAATTTTGTGTAAGGTTAGTTAGTTTAGCTATATAGTTTAGATCTGCATATACATATAATTCAGTTGTTAAAAACAACCAGTGCCCGCCACGCACTGGAGTTAATTTATTAAATGGACTCTACCTATACAATAGGCCTAAAGACGTCGAGATGTCAAAAAAACTCCTCAGAAATAAATGCAAATTTTACTCTATTAAAATAAAATGCTCAACTACATACAAGCGTCATAAACATTTTTTTCTCATACTCGAAGTTTACATGATTAATTATGTATCACTTATTTTTTAGAAAAATATTAGCCTTGAAGTTCCAAACAATTTTTTTTTAACTTTTCAAACTTCGACATTCTACAGAACCGTATGTATGAAATAATAAGGTGTTTCCCAATGAATGTGTGACCAAACATATATGGCGAGCTGACGATAATGTATGCTATTCTATTGTGATGGTCATAAGGTATACTTTCAAACGATTTCAATGGGAACCTTCACGTTAAACCTTCGACCGAGATTTGAGTTCATCATTCTTAATATTCATGACTCAGACGTGTACTTAGACAATTTGACATGTTCACATTTTCCCACTAAGTCTAATTAGTAGGCAGTTGATATTTTTATTAATTATTAAAATAAAGACTGCCTTTCTACTAGAGATGTGGAATGCGTAGTAGTCCGTAGTAACGGACGCGTGTGATATCTACCAATCAATTCATTAGTTCACGATGTCAACGAATTTGATTTTAGTTTTTTTTTTTTTATAATTAGCTAGGCAAACATTTGACCATCGTGCCTAATGTTAAGCAAGATGCGGCCTAAGGTGGTACATGTTTGCCTAGAAAATGCCTATTCACTCTAGCTTTGAAGTGATCAATGTTGTAGTGCTCGGGAAATATATCGGCAGGAAGTGCATTCCACTCCTTAGCCGTTCGCATTACAAACGAGTTAGCATAACCTTTGGTGTGGATGGGTGGGATATCAACAACATAAGGGTGATCTGCGTCTAGTATCCCGATGGTGAAAAGGGGCTGGTGGAACTGTATTGTGAAGTTCCCACGCACACTCTCCAAAGTGTATCCTGTAAAACACTGATAAGGCAGCAATTTTACGGCGGTGGGTCGGGTCCTGGAGTTTCGAATTTGCTACGGTTTTCTTCTCCAAAAAGTTTCATTGCCCGTTTTTCCACCGAGTCCAGTGCGGATTGCTGATACTTAGCTGATCCATCCCAAAGGTGGCAGCAGTACTCCATACAAGGCGAACTTATATAGCGCCAATAGTTGCTGTGGAGTAAAATACCGCCTAACCTTGAATAGGACGCCTAGTTTTTTTGCTGAGAGTTTTGAGATAGTTGCATTCATAGCACCGTAGCATAGTGGGAAGGCGGCTTTAGATTAATTGATAAAATAGGTAAGGAGGTCGCACTCGTAGCACTTGCTACGAGATATGTGCTACGGGCTACGAACCTACTACGCTATAAAGCGAACGCATGGGAATGGGTTACCTAAGGAAACTTTACCTACCATGTTAGGAAGTTGCCAAAACAGCTTATAAATTTTTTTAACTTCCCGTTGGTCCCATGATGGGGACAAAATCATGGGGCCAACGGGAATACAGGGACTAATCCTAACTTTATAGCCTATAGTGGACACCCGCGACTTCGTCCGCGTGGACTGCAGAAAAAACAAAATGACGAAATTATCCAGGGATAAAAATATTTACCCGGGATAAAAAGTAGCCTATGTGTCCAGGGTGTCAGCTAACTCCATACCAAATTTTATTAAAATCGCTCCAGCCGTTTTCACGTGAAAGAGTAACAATCCATCCATCCATCCATACTCACAAACTTTCGCGTTTATAATATTAGTAAGATATGCAAATTTTAAGCAAGCTTCCTTTTCATTACACAGGTGTTATTTCGTGACCCTTAACGAAGGGTACGTACTCTAAACATCAAATAAAGTAAGTTTATGCCAAAAATAATGCTGGGATTTTTTTATTTATTTTTTAATTCTTGATCGGGCTAAATTTATAGTGTCTAGTATTTATGTTAGTTTTTTTATAGACAGATATTAATTATTTTTCATGAAAAAATCTTGCTACACGCGTCTATGTGCATTTATGCAGAAAAACGCAGTCTATTTACTCAACTTTGGATCGTAATATTTTGGAAACCAGACACTTCCCAGGTATGCTTCCATGGAGAAAAATGATCGTGATGATGAAGAGATTCCGTAGTTTTCGGGAACGTTGACGACCAAAAATCATCCTGTATATATATATATAATATTAGTTGGCAGGGTTTCATTCATTCATACATACATATATGTGTTCCCGAAATGAGGTAGTCAGAAGTTCAGGATCGTAAAGAAGATCCCAGAGTTATTATTACAGTTATTATTATGGTTAAATGTAACTGTGCTTGCTTTCGTCTCTACGTTAAAGACCTTCTCATTAATTATTAACTTTAATATTTATGTATATGTAAACCTTCTTCTTCTTCTTCAGTCTATTGCAGTCCACTTCTGGACGTAGGCCTCCCTTAGGGCACGCCACAAGGCTACTGCCACAGGGGTTTTTCCCATAGTCACCACGCTGGGCAGGCGGGTTGGTGACCGCAGTGTGATTTTCGGACTATGTTTCAGTACGGGATATGTAAACCTATTTTATCTGAAATCATGTGGAAAGATAACAGATCCACCTATACTATACTGCACCAACAAAATAAGAGTGCGCCTTTAATTGAGACAAATATAAAGGTAGTTAGAACTAACATGGAAAACTAATCCTGATGATGCCACGGGTGTTGGCGAAACATATGTCGATTAAAAATTTTAATTGGTTTTCGGATTAGCAGCTATGTATTTATGGTTGCATGCTAGGTGCTTGGATCTGGCTTCTCGTTGCGACAGTAGTGTCTTGTGTTCGTGACCATGAGTCGGCAGATCCGAGGGTCAGCGGAGGGTGTAGGGCCCGGTGGTGGGCGACCCCTCAATGGAAATATAAAGATGTTATTGCTCTTGTTGTTTATGATAGATAAAATAGAGTAGTATTTCTATTCGAGATATTTATATTATGTAGCAATGATAGCCCGTGGTTAAGACGTGCACCTTCCAAGCGGGAGGCGTAAGTTCGATCCCAGTCACGGGCCTGTACCAATGAATTTATTTCATGTACAGATTTTAATGTTGCAAAATTGTCACTTAGCTCGTGCCTCGGAAAGCACGTAAAACCGTTGGTCCTGCGCCTGATCTCTCTCCGGTCGTGTCGGCTTTCCGTCTTATCGAACTATGAGAGTGAGGGAATAGAGAGTGCGTCTGCGTTTGCGCACACACTTGTGCACTATAATATTTCCTGCGTACCTGGCCAATCTCTGTAAAGATTGGTCGCCTTGACCGAAATACGGTCGGAGATCATCATCATTTATATACCGTTGCTTAGAACACACAACACAAGACCTTAGGGATCTCACTATGGGACTAGGCTAATGTGTTGTAAAGTGTGTGAATATATCAAACCTTATATGGATTGAGAAAACTCCACCAGGACCCGTTGAAAAACGTGAACGTGAACAAAATTTCGAGTTTATTTTACAATTGACAGATTTTTTAAGTGTAAACACATAAGTCTAAATAAAATAAATTTACATTAGTGCATGAATTTTTGTTTTGTTTTCTAAATCTTGATACCTACCCTTATGTCGCTGTAGTAACTTTCATATTTATAATATTAGCATAAAATATACTCTGTACCTTTAGCACTCGGGTTAGTGAGAAACCCTATAAGCGAGAATGAGATTGTGCTGAACTCTCGCTTAAGGTTTACTGTGAAAAACGTGAACGTGAACAAAATTTCAGTTTATTTTACAATTTCAATCTGGTCTAAAAATGTCGCTGTAGTAACTTTCATATTTATAATATTAGCATAAAATATACTCTGTTTCACCAGAAACCCGCACTGTAATTTAGTGATCGTAGTATGTTCACGAAACCATCAACCACACATGCGCAGCGTGTCACTAGATTCCTGCGCTGGCGCACGTCTCAAGAACTGTTTCTTGTACGAAAAAAAGTACGATTTCAAGACTGAAAATCGTGGAAGAGTGAGTTATAATAATAATTATTATTACTATATTTAAATAGAAAAAACATTTTCAATTTTTTAATTTATCAGTTCAAAATGATTTAAAAAAATATTTAACGCAGCTTTTATACTACTCGTATAGGGGCACAATTCGAAAAAAATGATTATTGGGAAAATGCGTTTAAAGATGTAGACGTGTTGATTTTGTGCCCATATATTAAATAGGGTGTGGGTGACAGCCAGGCAAATACTGAAATGCTGAACAAGTACCATTGTGTTGAGTTATATGACAGTGTTGTTACTCGCAGGAAATGCAATTTTGATTTCATCATCAGTAGTCTTTGCTCTCCGCGCTAATTGTATCGGGCGATCCTGTGACTAATTAAAAGGGCTTATTGGTTATTGTGTGACACATTGCTGTTTTTTGGGTCACTTGTGACTCTCCATTAGGGTTAATCAGTATTTTGAACTTTTTTGAGGGCAACTTTTTTTTGAAAATAATTTTTGGTTAAAATTTTATTTTTAAGTCATTATCTAAGGCCTAATTAAATGATCTAAACTATTTTTTCCTGAAAATATGAAAAAAATGTCGGATTTTTTTTTTATTTCTCCTGCAAAAATTTTCATAGTTTCCGCCTCAGAATCATGGTCTGGAGTTATGGTATCAATATTTGCCTGGCTGTCACAAACACCCTGTATAAACTCGAAATCACAAAATTTTCGAGATATTAAGAGACAGAATATAATTTTTCGGTCGACAAAATCACAGGCATATAAACAGAGCGGATATGTTTTATATCTCATATTATGTACTTCAAATAATTCAATTTTTAACTGGACAGTGAATACCAAAACATTATATAAGGGTTGTCTGTTACTTCTCTTATCTTCAAAACTAATTTCACAATATAAGAAGGATATAATTAAAATAACTATAATATACTTATTATTACAAAAACTATATAATACAAATTGAAATCATAAATCATAAATATAACTGTGTACCCACTAAATATCGTTGTCGCATGAAAGCAAGACAGGCAGATAGATCGACAGGTTAATAAGAATGTAAGGATATAGGTACAAAGAAATGCAGTTTAGTGCAATAGGAAAACGGTGCCGTCTTTACGGTGCTGACACGTTAAATGTTCCTTCGAGGCCTCTATATGACCTAGTAAAGCAAGAGTTTGCTGATTTTGGTGCAGTTGCGAATAAAACGGGCTATCATGTCATCGTTATCCCAAATGCCGTAAATTACGTAAACAGATGACACTTAATGTACTGTCAAGTGCAAACTCGTGCGTGTGACAAACTGGACATCCTTATTAGCGTCAGGCAGGCAGGTGTGGTCAAGTTCAGTTCAGATTTTTTGTATTAATACTTTATTTATTTCCAATAATAACATGTATGTACAGATGTTGATACTCTAGCTCTCACCCTAGGACTCCCTGTGTCGTCAGAGCTAGTATACAATATGTGTTTTCGTTACCACCATTTACGAGAGGTACGTACTGTATACACGAAATAAAGTAAGTTTATGCCAAAAAAAGCTGGGGAATGATTTTCAATTTTTAGGCAATTTTTCAAAATTAACTTTTTATTGTATGAATTTATGGTCTCTAGTGTTTGAATTGGTTATTTAACGGGAGATTTTTAAGTTATTTTCGGGAAGCAAAAAAATGCAACCCGATTACTTGACTTTGGACCTTAATATCTTGGAGACACATCCCAGGTATGCTTCCATGGAGAAAAATGTTCGTGATGATGAGGAGAATGCGTGGTATTCAGAAACGTTGACGACCAAAAAACAGCCTGTATTATTAAAAGCAGATTTTTCGGATAATGTTCTTAAAAATATTTAACTTAAAGGCTTTGGTCTACCAATAAATGCAATTTTCGAACTGAAAAAGGCGAGAAAAAAAGTTGAATTTGTCTATTGTAATTTTAATTCAATTAATTACCGAAGCGAAGAAAGGTCCCTTGAAGTAATTTTTTTACTAATGCTAAATGAAAGATAATGAACAAGAGAGGTCTGTTTGCCGATATCAGTGAGGTTGAAATGGGCTTGCTCGTCAATGCTATTTCCCGGGAATATTATGTAAAATCACACGTGAATACATAAATATTTACTTCTCAATATTAAAATCTAAAATTAAATAGTAATATACCTATAGTGTTTTCGAGTGATAACGTTTTATTTGCTATACTATGATAATAATGCAATCTTGTCTACGTGACCTTTGTAAATATTTATTTGAATAAAATTCTCTTTGCGACTCCAATATCAGGCGCACTACTTTTAATATAAATAATAATTAACGAATAGAGATGGAATAACTTTACTCCGACGCGTAAAGCGATATTTTGTATAAATTATCCGAGTTAAAATTCAGAGTGTCCTCGCCAATCTGAGAATATTCAATATAATAAACAAAATTCAATATAAACCAATTCTTGAGCGATATAACTTTCAAAAGCAAGCATATTGCACCGGCTCTAAAGACAAGGAATAAGAGCAGAAAGATTTTCCTTGATACTCCAATTTATTTATATTTTTAAGCCCTAAAGACTTATGTTTGCCAGCCCTGACACACATCGTTTCCAGTTTCCAGATTCATGATATCTTAAGGCCACGGTCGGTGTTTCATTACACGTACTAAAGACCAGTTTACACAATAGATAGAATGGATTTCTAACTGAGTCTTGGAACTTTCTCGTCAAAAACTCATTTGCTTACTGTTATTATAGGTTAAGGAAGGATAACATTATGTTCCTGCCCTCATGTCGTTTTTTATGGGGTCGGCAGAATATAACTTCATTTCGATTTTTTTTTAACGTTTATTTTAACGGTCGGATGCTTGCCTAATACCAAAATCCTTATTGGGTATAAAAGGATTTCCTACTTACTTATTACATTGATAAAAAATTGTATTTCTTAAAAAATATAGAGTTCCCTGTGCTGATGCGGGGCTTCACTAGGCATCAACTGCATCTCCTTCTGTACATGTCGTAAGAGTCGACTATGGTATTTAGCAGCGTTCTCTCATGCGAGTCAGCAAGTCACTTTTGACACAGATCTTTTACATTTGACTCTCTATGCTAAACTTGGCTATCAAATACCTCTATTCCCATGAACCCCGTAAAGTGCATTCCCAACCTGGACGTGATTAAATTTCTTTCCCATAAAATTATATATTATTCACACACTTCACAATACATTGACCTAGTCCCACATACACTTACTATTTATGTTTCAGGACCCCCCTCCGCTCCCCCCGTCGCAAATCGACTGCACCCCGCCGTCTCGGTCGCTCGGAGTTCAGCATGGATGACGACTACTCTCCGAGCAACTCTGTTACATCCGTCAACTCCTTGGCCAGTCTTCTTAAGGAAAAACTGCAGGTACGGAGAGAAGTGGGATAAAGATCCTCCTGTACATATCTGTATCAACATCGTAATTTAGAATCACTTGGGTTTTCTGACTGGCTGGATACGTTACCTAGATTGTTATAGGTGTGCCTAAAAAGCAGCGGCAGGTTTACCTCCTTATCATGTAAAACTTAGTAGCCTTGGGGATAATGGGCGTATCTTTACTTATTTTAATGTAACCACCCTCCAAACCGTTCGGCGGCTAATCTCAAAGGAGACTAGTCATAGACTAGACAATAGTTCAAAAGCGTCTGCGCAAACACAGCTGCAATTACTATTTCCTAACTCTGATAGCCAGAAATGTGGACGGAAATACGACATGAGCGAGAGATCAGGTGCGACTAAAAGGCACACGTCTTCACAAGCGGGCTATAACTACTATTTATTTGGATATTTAATTTTTTAGAGTATACCACAAAAGATCCGCAAGAAGCCCACCGACTACAAGCTCCGAGCGTTCGTCGGTCTCATGTTCCTCTCAGTGGTCTTCTTCGTGGGCTTTGCCTACGTCCTCTACCACCAGCAGGCCCTCACCACAGCCTACTTCGGCAGCGTCCAATTCAACGAACCCAAGCGGCACATACGACTATTCAATTCTGATGATGTTGAAATTTTGAGGGCACGATTGGGTATGTATGATTTTTTTTTTTGAACTACTAAAATCAATTCTTAATCACAATTGGTGCTTTTGTGGTTAATCCGTAGACAGAGTATAAAGTATAGACAAGTTACTGAAATAATAATAATTACAAGAGTAAGATGGTGCGAATGTAAATTATGGAGGTGTGAGCAGGACGAGACTTAAGTTTTTTGGCTCCACTATAAGTTTTTTTTGTTTGCCATCATTGCTATTGATGGCAGACAAATTGTTATGCTATTAGCTCCTCTATTCCTTTCTCTCTCTGCGGGTTAATCATAGAAATAAATTGCACGGTCAATGAAATGATGGGGTTATGAAAGAGGAATATACACTAACCATATAGGTAGTATATGTGAGTAGGTTAATCAAGTTACTAAATACATACACTAGATACTATGATAAATTTCCTTGTATAGGCATAGTTAGGGTACAAACAGACCTAGTTATAATATTGTTTGCTAATTTCTCAAAAATTTTGCTTTGGTAACAACCTGTTGTGCTTGTCCATAAACTAAAATACGACCAATAAATTAATAAATCAATCAAAAATCTCCAAATGTCGTATTTATATGTAATACTACCCTCATTAATGGTATCATTTTTATTTCCAGCTGTGAGCCTGGAAGGACGACAGAAGGCATTTCCTTGTCTGCCCGAGCATCGGTTGGCAGATGGATCCGAGTGTCTAGAATGGTTGAATTCCCTTCGTCTGTACCTGAAGAGCCAGCCACATGATCCTGGAGTAGACAATACAACCTGCTATTATGTTCATTGGAAGGCTTTAAGACATGGTCAGTATGAGATATGAAATCTTTGAATTTTGTTTATTACCTAGCTGTTGCCCGCGGCACCGCTCGCGTGGATGTCGCTTATTGCGTGGAAGGGGTATAAAAAGTATTTTATGACCTATACTCAAACCTACCGAATATACATATAAAATTTGATGAAAATCGGTCAAGCCGTTTCGGAGGAGTGGTAACAAACACGCGACACGAGAATTTTATATGCTTATTAAATTTTACTTCATTTAAAAAAAAATTGTTAACTTACCTCTATCGCATATTTTAGAAAATATGCACGAAAATCTTCTACTATCATTTATGTATCTGTACCACATGGTTTTATATTTTGCATATATTAACATAACATTTGCAAATAAAATCGTGTATTTATGCAATGTTTCGCCCACTTTACAGACGTCAGTCCAAATGACTGCTTCACCTGGACCGACGCAAATCTTCATTGGTATGGAGGAGGGCAATCTTCAAACGTGTCATGGCCGCTAGACTCGGGTTACATAGATTATACACCCTTCATCACTGGAGATATGCAGAAATCCCAATGGGGTAATGTTCTGACCCGATACCTGATCAACTCTAGAGGTGCAGCAGTCACAGTGTCTGAAGACACGCCTCTTCAAATAGCTGTACATAAAGCAAACAAGGAAATTTGCATTCGAGCAAAGTATGATGATTTCGCTTTTGTGAATAAAGTAACAGAATTTCCAGAACTAAGATATAATATCTGCACCTCACGAGATATGAAATCTCTACATACATCTATACATAGCCATAGAAATGCCCCCTTATGGGATGGACTGAAACCTGCCGATATTAATACATTAGATTCCTTAATTTCCGAACCGGTTTGGCAAATAGCACCTCGATTCAAACATGAGCTCCAAGTTGAAACCATTTCAAAATACACTGAAGACGTAATAGATTTAGGTTTCTTGAAACAAGGCCATGTGCTTATAAATGAATATTGGCAAAACGAAATTGGTGATCTCAGTGTTGATAAAAGTAGGTTTTTAAAATTCAATGAAACTATCGACAAATTGCACAGAAGAGGCTTTAAAGTTGCATTTACAATTCAACCATTTATAAGTACAAGTAGTATTAATTTTGCGGAATGTGTACAGAAGAGAATATTAGTCAATGAAAGAAACAGCGATAGAAGAATTCCAGCACTAACTAGATTCAAATCACTGGCTAGTGCAGCTGTATTAGATATAACAAACAACAGATCAGTCCCATGGATATTAAGTAAGCTCCAAGCAGTGATTGACGAATATCACATAGATTCTTTTTACCTAGACCTAGGTACTGCTTACGATATGCCACATTACTATCAATGCGAGAAGAGGCTAATCAATCCTGATCAATACAAAACTCACTTTACGAAAACTTTTGAGAAATCACTAAGCATTATTGGAGTGTCATCCTCGGTTTCATTACCGCGACCACCAATATTTGTGTCGTTACCTCCATTTGAGTCAACATGGGAAGCTTTAAGATTGGTGATTCCTACAATGTTGACATATTCAGTAAACGGCTTCCCCTTCGTCATGCCAGGAGCTGTAGGTGGTGATATTTACTGGCCTGGAAGCGAACAATTTCTGCCATCATCCAAAGGCTCCTTAGACTTGAATGCTACAAAAACAAAACAGGAGAATGGGATAGCGTTACCAGAAAGAGAGCTGTACATAAGATGGTTGCAGATGGCCACGTTCTTGCCAGTGATGAAGTTCACTCACTTGCCGAGTAAATATAATGATGAACGAGTTTTGGAGATGGCGAAAAATTTGACTGTAGTTCGACAGAAAGTGGTAAGTTATATAAAATAATATAAAAATAATTTTAGTGCCGATTTTGCTTTTATATGCTATCGGTAAACCATAAAAAGATTTCTTTTAAAATTAAATATAGGAAAAAGATTTAGTGATAATGGTAAGAAACAGAAAATAATATAATCCGTTATATAATGGTTGATCGTTTCATCTTTAAACATTGTGCTGAGGGATTCAGCTTTGTTTGCCGAGATTTGGCTAGTGTATAGCTATCGGGATGAAGAATAACGTTGCCTTTATGTAATTTGGAAAAGAGATGGTAAAATTCGTCATTCGAGTAATTGACCCGGTGACTTAGTGGTTATAGCGGCTGGCACGGTTTGCAGCGGTCGTGGGTTCGATTCCCACTCGGCTGAAGAATTTTTTCCATTTTCTTTATTAATAATTTTATAACAGAAAAGGAGTAAGAAACTCATTACCATCAAGATTTCACATCATTACTATATGAGCAAAATTATTATATACTTACTCATCTATCTCACACACTTCGAGATAATGCCAATCCTCAATTTTCTACAGGTAACCCCAATCCTACTTAAATACAAACGTGAGGCCCTCGAGGAGGGTTTGCCTCTCATCAGGCCGCTCTGGCTGGTGGCTGGCGGTGATGCTGCTCTGCTTGTCAAGGATGAGTTCGCTTTGGGAGATGAGATCGTTGTTGCTCCTGTTTTAGAGAAAAGGAGCTACTACTAGAGAAGGTGAGGTTTCATACGTCTCTATTAAATTTAAATAAGTAAGGGTACATACTACGAATAATACCGATTGTAAATAATATTGCTAGGTGGCCAAATATTTGTAGGAAGGTTGTATAGCGGAACATGGGTGATACCTATTTAGTCGGAAAATTATTATTATCAAATTGTTAACGAAATACAGACCAACAAACGTATAATAGGGTTGGCTAATTGCTGGGATCAACAAGAGTTGGTGGTTTCTTAGAGATAAATAAAAACAATTGCATACTACTTAAAAGTGACTTTCTTGTAATTTTCTTTTCCAGTATACCTACCAGCTGGACTATGGCAGGACGGTATCGACGGGTCCCTTCGAAAAGGCAACAGATGGATGCACGAGTACAAAGTGCCTTTGGACAAGGTGGCTTATTTCGTCAGAAAACCCGATGATTTGAGGTTTTGAAGTGTACATTATTGTATTGATGTGAAAAAGCTATGCCAGAAAAACGCAGTGAACATCTTGTTTTATGTCACTGGCAGATTGTGAAGTTTTATATTTTTAATGCCAGAAGGTGCTCCTATAAAGTGTGTCTTTGCTTTCAAATCGCATACGTTCAGTGCAAGTAATTGCAATTATTTTGTTTCTAAAATTTAATACGTACGGTCTACCGGTCAATCTAGTCAGAATTCTAAAAGTTTGAGCCACATAAAACTAAAGCGGTGACAAAAGTCCACAGGGCTCCGTGTGAGTTTTTCACATCTCAGCCAATCACGTCATTATGCCATACCGTGATTGGTTGGCTAAGTGATGATGATAATAATTACCTATAGATGAATATGTATCTAAGCTATTTCTATTAAACATAATATAGATAGATAGATACAATAGGTAAGTAAATATTTATAATACTTAGTGCCATGATATATAGCAATAAAAATAGACTTACTTAAAGTAGATGCAGTTTAAATATTGTTTATTTTTAAAATTAAACAAATAGGTGCGATCTCATAATTGATGAACATAAAATTACAAAACATAAAATTCCAAATGAAATATACAGTATTGAATAGCAAAAATGTTTGCCAAGAAAATAATCAAGAGATCAGAAAATAGTTAATTTATTAAACTAACTAATACCTGCTTGATGTTAAATTGTATGGAATAAAAATTTGCATATCAGATATGACGAAATATGTAGAACGCTTGCTGTAAATACAAATAATAACATGTATATATACACATATTTGAGCAAATAAACATATTGATTGATTGATTGATTGAGTTAACGATTATACACTACAAATTAATTTTAGATAGACACCTAACGAAACTCAGAATCGAGACAGCGTTTTGTCGGTCTATTGCATTATGATCACCCAGGTGATATCCTATTTTTTTACCTGTCGATATATTTTTTAAACATATTTTCTGATCTGAAGATCTAGCCTTGTGGCGTACTCTGAGGGAGGCCTACGACGTCCAGCAGTGGACTGCAAATAGGCTGATGTTGATTCAAGTCGTGGTTTAGAGTTTCAACTTTAGTATTATTTTTAATAAAAAAATATTTATGTAAGGGCACAATTTTTTTACAAAATATTTTGTATATTTTGAAATATTTTTTAAGTTAAGCGCTTTACGTAGGTAATCTAGCATTTATGTTCGTTACGCGTTTTAATTACCTAATTGTGATAATGTAAGCATTCCAAAGTTGTTAGATTTTATGTTATAATATTTTGGAATTAAAATGTCAACTATGTGGTCGATCGAGTCTGACTGTCACACTTAAATAAAAACTCAAAATTTGTCATGTACATTCTTCTTCATTCTTAACATTAATGGCTAAGACAGAAAGGGACAGGTGGATCAAATTTTAAGTTTATTTTTTAGTGTGATGGTCAGAATTGACCTCTATACAGGATGTTTTTTCGTTGCCACCCTTAACGAAGGGTACGTACCCTATACATCAAATAAAGTAAGTTTATGCCAAAAAAATGTTGGGAAATGATGTAAATATTATTCTGATCGGGCGAAATTTAGTGTCCAGTGTTTATGCTAGTTTTTTCATGGACAGATATAAATTATTTCTCGTGACAAAATCTTGCTACGCGCGTCTATGTGCATTTATGCAGAAAAACGCAATCTATTTAGTCGACTTTGGACCCTAATATTTTGGGAATCAGACAATTCCCAGGTATGCTTCCATGGAGAAAAATGATCGTGATGAGCAGATTTCGTAGTTTTCGAGAACGTTGACGACCAAAAATCATCCTGTATATTAATGTAACAAAAGTATATAAAGCGGTCAGTTAAGAATTTAAATATTTTGTACCAAGCCACGTATATCAGTATTCTGTAAACAAGATTGCATAAACTTGCATTAGTAACATACACATAGACACGGTCGTGTTTCCGAAATGGGGTGGCCAGCACTGCGGGATCATAAAAGAGACACTACAGCCACGTAAATGATCAGTGGCCAAGTTGCTAGCCGACTTTTACGACTTGCACAATTGCATGCACAGAAGGAGATGCAACTTGTGAAATTACATACATACATATAATCACGCCTTTATCCCTGACGGGGTAGGCAGAGCACCAAGGGCCGATAGAACCACAGGTGCCACCTATAAAAATATATCCTGTATATATATTTTTATATATAAATATATGTTTTTTCGTTGCCACCTTTAACCTTTCTATACATCAAATAAAGTAATTTTATGCCAAAAAATATTCTGGGAAACCATGTAAATTTAAAAAAAAAATGTTTGATTACTTGATCGGACGAAATTTATAGTGTCCAGTGTTTATGCTAGTTTTTTTATAGACAGATATTAATTATTTCTCATAAAAAAATCTTGCTACACGCTTCAAAGTGCACTTATGCAGAAAAACGCGGTATATTTACTCAACTTTGGACCCTAATATTTTGGAAACCAGACACTTCCCAGGTATGCTTCCATGGAGAAAAATGATCGTGATGATGAGGAGATTTCTGTAGTTTTCGGGAACGTTGACGACCAAAAATAACCCTGACTTTATATTGTAGATTTTTACCGGGTTCGAATCCCGGTAGTTTCAAACATTGATGTGATGAATATCGATGTTTGTTTCCGAGTCATGGATATTTCTATACTTATCTATGTTATTTATTAATAAAGAAATTTATCCGGGTGAATCGAATCCACGACCCCTGCATTCCGCGTGTCAGTGCTCTAACCAATAAGCCACCGGGTCAATTACTCGGATGACGAATTTTTACCATCTCTTTTTCTAAATTACATATGGCAACGTTATTTTCATCCCGATAGTATACACTAGCCAAATCTCGGCAAACAAAGCTGAATCCCTCAGCACAATGTTTAAAGATGAAACGACAACCATATCCTAACGATTATATAATGGAGAAGTGTTTTATAAATTTATCTTAGTCAAGATATTATATATTTAAAATTATTAATAAAGAAATGGAAAAAATTCCTTAATCGAACCCACGACCCTGCATTCCGCGTGTCAGTGCTAACCACTAAGGGGTCAATTACTCGGATGACGATTTTACCATCTCTTTTTCTAAATTACATATACTTATCTATGTATTTATATACCGTTGCTTAGTACCCACGACACAAGATCTTAGGGATCTTAGTGTAGGACTAGGTCAATGTGTTGTGAAGTGTGTAAATAAAAATAAAAAAAAAATATATATTTGATCGCTTTATGACTTTATGGAGGCTTTAGAGAAGCGCGCTAGGTATTCCTAGAAATTACCTATATTCCTCGTTGAAAAAATAATACTGTTGAATAATACGTGTAAAAATAAAACGTATACCTTTGTATCATATGTATTATTTAATGTGCAACGCAAATGAGTTATATTAGGTATAATACTATGTTAATTATTCGCTTATTGTAATAAATTGTGAGCTTTAATGAAGCATATACTACATATAAATGTTGTAAAATGTGATCCACAATATATGAAATTGTCGTCAAGTTAACTGTCTATTCATTTACTTACCTACTCTGCCAAAGACTTGTTAATTAGTAAAATAAGATAGGAAACATTTTTGAGCGAAAATAATAATTTTAAAGTTTTATTTTATTTATGCACATAGTAGTTTTAAGGCCAGCATTTCAGCAAAACCTCTTTGTCAGACGAGCATAGAATTTTTTTTTTTTATAGAATTTACAATTTTTGATAATTGAATTTTATGAATGAATTGAAAACCAAATTTTAGCAAGTTTTCTGTAGTTTAAAATAAAGAGCGATATTTCCATATAATAATAATTGTTTGGAAAGTTATACATTTTATTATAAAATTATTCGTTTTAGATTTTACACTAAATTTTATTTGTGATATTTTTTTTTATCGGGTAAAGTACACAGTATCGTGTAACAAATTAGCACATTCCTTAGACAAAATATCCTTACGTGTGTCGAGTATTTTTTTCAAGATCGATAGTTTGTTTTTCGCTTGTCCACTGAAGCCTCGCCTTAAGGATTAAATTAAATACTTAATGGGTAAATAATTAACTACACAATATAATTTTTCATAAATTTTATTACCGTTAATGACTTACATTCTTCAAACACGCTGAATGGAAAATAGCGACATGACTGATACATTTAATGATTTTTTTTTTCATTTTTTTTCCATTAATTACGTTATACAATAATCATTACAGATACCTAAAGATCCAAATCTGAACTAATACATTATTCAAATTATTAAACGTCGACGTTTAATTGTGTGTTAAGCAGAGTCCAATACAGATTCCTTCAATCAAAACAAGATATAATAGAATACTTGAAAATTCCAACTACATAAAATATGTACAGGGTATAACAAAAGGAGTATTTAAGCGAAATACTACGGCAACTACGAAAGTACAGGTTTATTTTTCCAGATATTCCCAGGTATGGAGAATTTCTAAACAAGTTCATAATCACAATGTTCATAAAATCTTGTTCAAATATACATGGGTTTGTCTAAAATTTTGTATATAAGTAGTCTATTTTATATTAGTACTGTTACACCTGTACTTAGTACTTTTGTTACACCCTGTACAGGTATAGGTACGACGTTACTTTAAGTAAAGGCCGCAGTGACAGACGGTGACTAAGTATATGTCTACCAATATCACGGAAAGTTCTCGGATAAAGTACCCATATTCTTTAGTTCGTCAAATTCATGAAGCTCTATCATGCATGAAATGAATCAGTATATATATTGTTTCGAAGGGAACATTTTTTCATACAATACATAAATTGGAATTTTTAAGATTCCCATATCCTGAACTATCACTCAGTCCTCAAAACCATTAAGCGTGTCAATACAATTTCCAATAACTCGAAATGAAGATTCTAAAATAGAAATTCATCTTATAAGCACATTGCTTGATTCAAGTAGATATCACAATTTCATCAAATCTTCATTTTGGTTTACAGAAAATATTTTAAATTTCTCGCCTAGCACATTTGTTGTTAGCACCACAGAAGCCTGAATTTCATAAAATCTACCTACCAACAACCCATTCATTTGAAAAATAACTTCAATAAATCATAACAACTGAGTTTAGAGTACGTTTCGCTAAATAGCTCCTTTGACTCATGGCGCTCGTTCTTAATAATAATGTGTGTACGACTTCATTATCTTTGTCACTACGCACAAAAAATCTTAGTCGCGAAATCAGCATAGGAGTTATTCTATGAAACTGCCCCCTTATTACGTAACTAGCAAAAGCAAAGCGATAGCGAAAATTGTACAAAAATCGCTGATCGCTTGTCAAATTCGTATTACATAAAATGAATTTCAAAGGAACTTTGACATTTCAAGGCGAATATTGTACAATTTTCGCTATAGCTTTGCTTCGGCTTTGCTATTGCAAATTAGGTAATCAGGGGGCGGAGTCTACATTACTGTTGACAGCAAAAAATGCGTTCAGTCAAAGTATCTCGAATATCTTTTCAGTACAAAATAAACCGTTTTTGATTGTAAAGAATAGGAACGCGCCTAAGACAAGTTTTACAATGTTTTTTACACAAGACGTTAGTATGTAGTTCCTGATGCAACTCTGCTAGATTTTTCAAAATTTCTATATTCAATTTTATTCTGCTTATTACAATTTTCAAATCTTTCGAAAACTTTACGTACGTATAGAAGGCATCAAGATCTATCTTATTTCGTTCTAAAACCACGAAAGTCGAGGTTTCTGTTTTCGGGTTGACTTTTTACTTAGTCTTGTTTCCACTAGAGGACATAGTCTGGAGTTACGGTTATGGCATCGCGGTCATGCGCTTAATTTTCATACTATCACCATCGCGTCGGCGCGCACTCGCAGTGCCATATCGTAACTTGCAGTAGCAAAGCCGAAGCAATGCGATCGAGAATTGTCCCGCGCACTCACTCTTCAGATTTCCTACATTAGTTACGTAATAGCTCTGCCGTCATGTACGGAATTGTACCTACATTAAGCGCTTCCATCTCCATAATAGTTAAATATCGCTTGGCGTACTCGTACATGCCGTCTTGCTTTTTTAACGTAATTGGATATGTTTTATTTGAACCATCAGTTGGTGAAAGTAGGACTTAAGACTGTTATTTTAAGTCGATTGTTAAAGCCAGACATCTTTATTATGTCCGCTAGGGAATACGAAGCTTTAATCTAACAGGAATCTTATTATAACACAAAATTTTGTAGTTACCGATATTAAATTTAACTATTTCATCGAAGACAATGATAAATTTAATGATGTTCTAAGGTATAGCCAACTTAAAGGTATATGTAGGTCCTTAAATTTTGAATAAATTTAAAAATAATCTATTTAATCCAAAATACTCGCGGAATGCAGTTCAATATATTAAGCATTTAGTAATGAAAATGTATGTATTCTTAGGAGAAGCTTTTAAATATTTTTCCTGCATTCCACAGTTTATTAAAATAATATTTATGTATCAATAAATATAATTATTATTATAAATACAAACGTCTCGATAACAACCCACAGCCGGAAAAATACAACATTTAATAATTTTAATAATGATTTATTTCTCAGAGCTATTGATGTTCACTAAGCTGATACAATTCTTAATTTTAATAACATTTTAATATTCCTAATAATATGCATTAATTAGAGTTCTAGCTATAAAATACAAGAGTAAACCTGAGACGCTATTCTGCATACACTTCGCAATTTATTCGTTTACCTTTCTCTTGAACTTGTTTCTCCAGGTTTCTGACGTGGAGGCAAGTAGCTGGTTTTAGAGAAACAATTGCGAAGTGCGCGGAATGTGCCCCAGGGATAGGCTTTATAGCCAGCAAAGGCCGATATCGGCGTAAATTAAGTAAAGCCTCAACATTCTGACCGTATTTGTAAGCTCGTGATCATTGCCGATTAACTTTATTGAAATATAAGCAACTAGTGAATTACATACTAACAAGCTGAAAACTCAAGCCAAAGGTAACCATAAATTAAAACTAAAAGATTCTTGTGGTCATTCTTCAAATAGAAGACAAAAGTAATGAAATTAAAATAACTATTGGAGGAATCGACATATGGATAGTGATGAGATGATAAAGTTATATCGGTAATGTCACATTCCTTACAGATTCATCCCTGTTTCGTCCCAACCACAATTATCTAAAGCATACAATTGTTTCGAAAACACGATCTCGTTATCTAAAAATTACGATTGCGAGTAACATTTCTAAGGATAACGAGACAGTCTGTGAAACAAATAACATAATAATGAAAACGTATTTTTTATTGTGCTCACACCAATCGACACACGTAAACACATTAAATTACATAGATCATCTACAAAATTAAAGAAATACACAAAAGAAAATAGAGTATACATTTTTTTAAAGTATTATTTTGTTAACATTTACATGTTAACTAATGTATTGTGCTCGTGCATTCGCAGTAATGAATTGTTTCGCTATTATTTGTAATAATAGAAATTGGCAAAGTAATAGATGATCACTTTAACGGTACGGATGACTTAAAAGTAATTGACTTAAACTCACCATTTGATATTTTGGCAAATAACAGAATAGGAAAAGAAACTGGAGTTATTTTTTCACTTTAACATCAGCATGATTTAGCATGATCTTAAAGATAAAGTTTTAGAGTATATCAAAAATGATAAATTAGATGCACAATCTACTAAAGTTTATAGTGGTGTGTAGAACAACTTCCAGTTTCGATGAAAGCCCTGTTGATGTAGCTTAACACTAGATGGTAAGAATAACAATGATTCATTATGTTTATCACATTCGCTCACATTATCTGAACATAAGACTGAATTGTAAAACTGAATATACATCTAATAGACTATATCTATAATAATTATATGAGGATTCGGGTATATCAATCGAATATAATTAAATAATATCGGAAATCAATTTTAAATAGGAACATACAGACTATGACACATAAGCATTTGGGTCTGATGGACTAGACGTAAACAATGAAATAGGTTAACATCACACAACACATTTAAAGTAGCCAAACAATTCGGAGATTCTAATAATATAGGCAAATAAAAAAATAACATTTTCAAAAGTATAACATTATACAATTATAACCTATGGTCTAGTAATTTTTGATGCAATAAGCAAACAACTAAAACAGAGGTAAATAGAAAGTTCAATATTTAATAATATTTCTAATAAAACTTTTATTTCATAATTGGTTAAGCTCTCTATCGTTTTAGGCTCGTAGTTAATTTCAATAGCATAGATCACTTCACCCTTTTTATATATCATCAATATAGTGAAACTAGCAATGTTCGTTACATAAATATACATATATTGTAGAGGCAGGCATACTCCAAAATATACTTATATTAATTTAAAGAATCATTTATAGTTTCAAATATCTTTGTGCTTTCTTTTTCTACCATTTATCAATTCTCGTTTCACGATTCAAAGATATTTCATATCATTACTATACATTCCCTAAAATTATGGTGGCTGACGAAGCGTCTTAATTGGCCACCTTAGGGTCGAAGTGATCTTTGTAATTTCAGAAATGATTAATTTAACATTTATTAGTCACTTCTAACTTAATAAGATAGAAACTAGCACAAGCAGCACTAGCTTATACAGCGGTATTATGCCATTCGAAAATGTCTTTTCAAGACTTGTTTACTCCGTAAATAAATTTCTTAATGTTAACACATTGATCGTGATTTTGGATTCTGAGTAACGGATATTCGGTTCGATATTAAATACTAATGGAATCATGTATCACGTCCGTTATAAAGCAACTGCTAAATTAAAATATGTGGCTGTGCCGCTAAAATATGTAAAACTACCTTTAAATTTCACAATGCGATAGCAAAATAATTTTATTAAAAATTTTGTTATTAGCACAAGCAGTGTTTTTGGCTAAACAAAATGGACTGGTTTCGCTAAAAATCTTCATATAAAAGCTCTACAGATTGTATAAGACCAAATTTAAAAACATCTTCAGAAATATATTTTAACTGGCGTTTACTATTTTAATGAAGCTACTAGAAAACAGTTATTAGAAAAAAATGGACGTTTCTGTTCTTAGGTCGACAATTTGGTATTGACTTTTGGATGCGGTTTAGGACTTCGTCGATACAGGATTAATGAACGACGTGGCTGGTTGCTGGCAACACCTGGAAGTAGCATCACCAGCACTCGAATATCGATTACATTATAATCACTAATTGAAACATTAAATAAAACTTTATCAAACTGTTTTGCAGTCTGTTCTTTGCATTCACTTATCACATTTACTCTATCTATTTGCAAACTATCTCATACGAAGAAATTGCCTGTACTTTTGAACGTTTCCTTCTTTATCACAGTCATTTTTTTACCTACCACAATTTATTCTCTTTGGTTCCTCAATTCAAAAGTACTGCTGAATGCGGCTTACTTCTTCGATGAGAAAGATACAAATAGACCCGACACCTAGAACTCAAGTCTGTAGGCCGCGCAAGAAGTCTCGTGGTCTTGAAGATTTATAGTGCACCGAGAAGCTGATGGAGACAAATCTATCTTATACTTTTCAAGGGCTTCTTCATTTTCTGTCACCCAGTAGCCAAGGACATCTGTGTCGTATGTCGGGATAATGGTGACTTCTGAAATTGACAAAGAAATTCTTGTTATAAATGCGACAATAGCTGTGGTACACAATCACGCCTAAACTACGGAACCGATTTATATAAAATTTGGTGCAGATATAGCCTAGGACCTGAGATAAGATAGGCTACTTTTAGAAATAATGGCTGTAAGTAAAATTGATGAAATATAATAATGAAAATTATATAATTATGACTTCGTCCGCGTGGACTGCAGAAAAAACAAAATGTCGAAATTATGCGGGATAAAAATATTTTCCCAGCATAAAAAGTAACCTATGTGTTAATCCAGGGTATCAGCTAACTCCATACCAAATTTTATTAAAATCGCTCCAGCCGTATTTACGTGAAAGTGTAACAAATATCCATACTCACAAAGTTTCGCGTTTATAATAATTATGTAAGATAAAATATAACAATAGGGGTATGTATCTTAAGTGAAATGCAATGACTACAGTTGTTTAGAAATACTCCATATTATAGGTACATATAAACATGTGAATGTGATTCTTTTGTGGTTAGTATTATACATTTATGTATACTAAAATGCACATGGCGAGCAAAGACATCGCGGATTTTGGCTTCAAGTCTTTATTGTCTAGCTGTTAAAAAGAATGCCATGTCTAACGTTTACTTTGCGTAAAGCGTTATTTAAAACTTACCTAAGTTTTTATCTTCCCAAGTCTTTTTGGCGTCTAGTAAAGCATTGTAGATTTCCTTCGAAGGTTCTGTACCAGAAAACACATAATATCGTGCTCGTATACGTTTGAAGAATTCAAGAGCTGAATAATACGAATTTCCATGATGTGGGACATATGTTAGCTCCATATAAACAGGTGAGGCCGACTTTTTTTTACTTGGAGATTCTCTGTTCTTAGCTTCTTTGCTTTTTTCTTGATTAATTTTATTTTTATTCAAAACAGCTGCATTTGCTTGCTTTTTGGGAGTTCCTTTTCCATCTGATTGGTTTGGTGGCAAAATAGGGCTTGGTAGACCAAGTGGCTTACCCCATGATTCAATAGGGTCGTTAGATGAGTGAGATTCTCTAACTTGAGTTATTTCAGTCTTTGATTCTTTTGTACTACTACTACTAGATTCTGATATAGATTCTGTTTGTTTTTTTGATTCAGTCCTGACATCTTTTAACGTTATTAAATTTTGACTCTTCATAGTTTCTGAACTCGTAACTTTGTCAAGTTCATATTTTGCAGTAATATTAGATATTACCTCAGAACCGCTTACTTTTTTATGTTCTTCAATGGCCTTATCAAAGTGTTCATCGGCTTCTTTTAAAAATGCAATGTCAGATATTTTTTTAGTGGTAACTTCTTCACTCTCATGCCTTTCACGGGATAAAAATTCATGAGTCATTTTACTTATTGTTTTATCTGAGGAATGTACTTCAGTTTTAACTTCGGAATGGCTAGACGATGTACAAGAATCATCTTCCGGTAACTGGCCATATACAGAAGTTGTCATAAGATCTTTATGTAATAGCGCATCAGGTATTGCACTTTCTTCATAAGTGTCATGCTGTGACAACTTTGTAGGCTCTAATTCAAAACTAAGATTAGATTTTGGTGATTGTGCGATTTGTGACTTAGTACTACTTGGACTAACTTGACCGTCATCGTCACTATAATATAAACCACTACTTTCAGTGCCCCACACATGAGTGGCGGCTCTTGAGTCTCTGGAACTTATATCTGAAGGAGGTGACGAAATTCCAGGATGATCTAAATCATCACTTGCAGCAGACGAACTGCGCATATCTCCAGTCTTCGAGGAAAGTTTTGAGTACGACTTTTCACTACTTCCAGTATCTATAATTTCTTCATATTCTTCTGTGAATTCAGATATTGTTGTTTTGGTTGATTTTGTTGTTTTCGTTACCCCATCACTTCCTTTACTTACTGTAGTAGTCTCAACGGTTATTTTTAATTTTTCGGGACTAATTACTTCCTTGGTAGTTAAAACTGTTATAGTTTGGACTACTTCATTATCTCCTTCTTTTATTATATTAGTGTGGGTTTCAGTTTCTGTGCTTATTTCCCCAACAGGTGATCGCTGCTTTTTAACTTTTATATCTTTCTTAATTTCTTCCTGTTTTTTAGTTAGAGGTAGCTGTTCTAATACAGGTTTGGTCTCCACTGGTTCCTTTTCTATTTCTTCTATTTCTTTCGGTGACCAGTCATCTATATTAGTACCTATAGGCAAGTAAGTAACTTGAGTACGTACGTCTTTGGTTTTTTCTATTGAACCATCTTCCTTTTCGTTTTCTGTGATAGTCTCAGTAACGGTTTTTACTGCTATTTCATTGGTATCATTGTTTCTAAGTTCTTCTTTAGTAATATAGGTAGAAATGGTTTGAGTAATTTTTTCACCGTTATCATTAAGCAAATTTATTTTTTTATCTGTTTCTGTTTTAGTCCGTCCTGTCGATTTAAGACCTTGTAAAGCGGCTTGTAAGTTACTATCTGAGGTTTTCTGAAACTCAGATATTGTAATTTTTACATCTTTGGTGGTTTCAGTGGATCCATCTGGATACTGATCTTCAGTAATTGTTTCAACCGTTGTTCTAACTCGTTTAATATTTGCGTCATTACTTGCCAACGTTTCCTTCTTAGTATTTGTTGTAATAGTACGTTTAATAGTTATAGAACCATCTTGAACTATCTCTTGCCTAATGTCCGAATCTTCAGTTGCATCCTCCACTGTTGCTGAGTCATCAATATGTGTTTCTTCAGTGCTTAATTTATCCTGGTAGCTTTGAGAGGCTTTTAGAAAAATATCAGATAAAGAAACCTTTTCACTCTTTTCTGTAATAACAGTTCCATCAGGATATTCATCTTCAATAATTGTTCTGACAACCGTTTTAATTTTACTTGATTTTAAAGCTACATTCTCATACTTTTGACTTATTGTGGTAACGGTAGTTTTCCGTTTTATGGTAATATTGTTTTCATTGACTTCTTCTGTGTGAACAGTTGTGTTTTCTTCAGGCTCTCCTATTTGTGTATAACCATCTAGATTTTCATTATATGGCTCTGTACAATAATCGGCAACCGAAACTTTAACTTCTTTAGAAATATTTGTTACGCCATCTTGTGATTTTGTTTCAGTTACAATCTCCGTAGTCGTTTTTATCTTTTTCTTAGTTGATTGTGGTGACGATAGTATTTCTTTGGTCGTTGTGGTAGTTATTATTTGTTTCATTTCTTTTTCATCTAAGTATATTAAATTCTCTTTTTTGTCAACATCTACAGATTTGTCTTCAACATTTGTAAAACCAATTAGGTCATCTATTTCTTTAATATTATCTTTGATATCGCAAACAGATGTGTTTTCACTGACTGTCGCGCACTCTGATCCATCAGGGTATCGATCCTTGGTGGTAACTGTAGTTACAGTTTTTAATTTTCTTTTATTTCCTTGATTGTCTGAGTATTTGGTTTTTATTACTTTCGTTAATATAGT
The DNA here is from genome assembly GCA_014607495.2 of Carposina sasakii. NCBI lineage: Eukaryota > Metazoa > Arthropoda > Insecta > Lepidoptera > Carposinidae > Carposina > Carposina sasakii. Next base: position 1,615,524 of record CP053163.1, on the reverse strand, counting down.
TCTCAATATAGTTATATCATTTTCTGTTATTTCTACCGATCTACTTGTCTCTGTTTCTTCCGGGTCACCCTCAGGAATAAGTTTTTGAAGGGCAGCTTCCATATTTGTATCAAGTTGATCTTCCAATCTTTCTTTGCTAGCAAATAAATTTGATTTCTGTTTCAATTTGATTTCATCTAAACATTCATCTAGAATTGAAGTCTCTTCACTTGTTTTCGTAACAACAGATCCGTTAGGGTACTCATCTTCCTTTATAGTTTTTACAATAGTTTTTGTTCGTTTTATTTTAAGAGATTTATTGTGGTAAATATGTTTTGTTGTGATTATTGTTGTTTTTCTTTCGATCGCAATTCCGTTTTCAGACACAGTCTCCTTATTAGTTATCACTTCTTCATCAGGTATTCCTACTTCGTCATACCCCTCAAAGATGTTTTCTGATGATTTTTCGGCAGAAATGTCCGATACTAGAACTTTTACATCTTTCGTGATTTCCGTGACGCTGTTAGGCATTGGTGTTTCAGTTACTGTTTCAATAGTAGTTTTCATCTTTTTTGATGTCTTATTTTTATGTAAAAATATTTCTTTTGTAGTAGTTGTGATTATACGTTGTGTTATAGTGATACCATCAATTACAATATTTCTCTTTTGTTCGTTTACTTCGACTGACTTATTTTCGACTTCAGTAAAATCAAGAAGTTCTGGTATTTGTACTTCATGCATATCTAAATCTGTTAAGGAACTACTGCTTTCGACCTTAATCTGAGAAGATCCATCTGGGTAATCATCAGTAGTAGTCACAACTGTATCTGTTTTTAATTTTCTGGAATTACCAGAGGAATTGACATATTTCGTTTTAGATATTCTTGTCACTATTTTCCGTTTAATAATCACATTGTCTTGTTCTAATTCTTGACATTCAGTTGATACACTTTCTTCAGGTTCATCACACATTGCAAAACTACTGAGTATTTTTTCCATATCCGCATTAGGATCTACGATAATTTCTTCTGTCTTTACCTCAATATTCTTCTTAATATCTTTGGAATTATCAGGATATTCTCTGACAGTATGCGTTTCAACTGTAGTTCGAACAACTTTTTTATTCTCATCCATCTTTATTGTTTCTTTTTTAGTAGTAGTGGTTATTGTTTCAATTACATCGATGTTGTTTTCTTTAATAACTTTTTTGCTAACATCTGTATTAATAACAGCATCTTCTACATCTGATTCATCAATTTCAGTAATAAAAGAGGAATTTATATTACTATCCATGTTCTTATCATCTATTGTTAAAATACCTTCCACTTTACTTGATTCAACATTATTTTTTTCGACATAATCCTTTGAGTACATGTCCATTTGTGATGTTGATTTAAGACTAGATGAACATTCTGACAATAAAGTTTGGGTATTTTTAGATGTAGTGGTAGAGCCATCTGAGCCTTTGCTTAAAGTTGTGGTTTCAATTGTGGTTTTTATATTCTGCGGTGTCCCATCTTCTCTAGAAATAATCTCTTTTGTTGTTACAGTAGTAATTGTTTGTGTCACAACATTTTCTCCCTCTTTTATAATTTTTGTAACGGTATCTGTTTCTGTCTTTATTTTTCCAACTGTATGCAAGATGTTAGTTAAATCAGATTCATCTAATTCACTCAAGTTTTTTATCGATTTGGGAACTTTTTCAGTTGAAGTTGAAATTTTCTGAGTAAGAATATCATCGCCTACGTGTACAGTTTTAGTTATAGTTTCTTCTGAACCGTCTGATTTATCATAAACAATTTCGCTTTGAACTCCATCGCCCACCTTTACATCTTGGAAATTAACAGGTGTTTTAGGCAAGGGACTTACAGGTACTGTTGGTGGTGTAGATATACCATCGAATTCAGAGTCCACTACCAACGAGTCAAGTTCATCTGTTTTAATACCTTGTTGAACAGACTCATCGCTGAAGGCTTTATGTATAGATTCTACCAGTTGAGCAGCACTATCTGTATCACTTTTATGTGTTAGTTGATCAGTATCGTTGAGTATACTATGAACACCTGAATCAATGCCTTCGGAAATTTGTGAGTCCTGAGGAGAAGAAATATCAGTTGAAGGTTTGATTGCACATTTTTCATCTCCATGGAGAGTGAGGTTAACAGGTATAGGGGATTCAATTTGTTTATATTGTTCGACCGTTATTAGTGCTTCATTTCCTTGTTTAGACTTATCTACTTTTTCAGTACTCTCGAAGCTATGTTTTTCTTCTAAACTAACTTCTGTAGATAAATCATCTGAACTACTAATTTGACAAACAATATCCTTATCTTTTGCCGATATTAAATTTTCACCCGTCTTAACAGAAACAGCTTGATTTTTTGATTCAAGTGGTTCCGTGATTCCAACGATGTTTTTATGTGTTTTTACTTTCTTCGAAAGTTTTTCATTTTCTGTAATTAAATTCAATGAATCGTCAACTAGTATTTTACTATATTTTTTAGCGTCATCATATTCCATTTCGTCCACATCTTTTTCTTCATCTTGATATGTAGATTCTAATTCTTTAGATGTAATTATCTTTTCACTTCGATTAGGACTTATGGGTAGCGATTCAGCAGCATCATACTTTTTGGCTGGACTTAGTTCTTCGTCGTAAATTATTTCTGGTGAACCAGGTAATTCTGTTGATTCAGGACTTATGTTATTAGTTGTATGACTTGAAACTCCATTTTGAGTTTCGAAAAATACAAAAGATTCTGTTTTAGATTTTAAATCTTTTGTCTCTAATGGTGACTTAGGTGTTCCATCGTTCACTTCATATTTTTCTTGATTAGAGATCACAGAAAAGGTTTCAGGAATCGATTGCTTGATTTGTTTTTCATTTACTGATTCTTTTCGTTCTTGAGATAATGACGAAGATAATAGTTCATCAGACGTAGTTGATTTTTCAGTTATGGCCAAAGGATTGAGGCCTCCATCTTGGCTTCTCGCCGAAGATTCCGTTTTATTTTCATCTATACGCGGACTTCCTTTTCCTTTAGCGTTTGATTTTAATAACTCAGGGCTCGTATCTCTTGAAGTTAAGCTTGTCAGTTCTTGTCTTGGCTGAGGTGATAAATCTGATGATGTGGATTCTGTTTTACGTGCAATTTCATTAATTTCTATTGAAACAGGTGGTAACGAGTGATCTTTTATATCATCGTGTTTGATTTCTCCAGGTTTATCTGAAGGTGAGGATTCACTAGATTTGATGTCAGTTGGACAAAAATCTTTTGTCTTTGATGGTGACTTAGGTTTTACATCTATCACTTCACATTTCTCTTGATCAGGGATTACTGATGCAGTTTCATGAATCGATTGTTTGATTTCTTTCTCACTTGCAGATTCTTTTCGTTCTTGAGTAAAGAAGTAGACAGTGATGTTGCTAGTTTTTCAGTTGGGACCGTGGGACTAATACCTTCATCTTGGCTTTTCACCGAGGAATCCGTTGTTTTGTCATGTGTATGCGGACTTACTATTTCTTCAGTGATTGATTTTGATAACTCAGGGCTTGTATCTTTTGAAGTTAAGCTTGTCAGTTCTTGTCTTGGTTGAGGTGATAAACTTGGTGATATAGATTTGGTTTCGTCTGCTGTTTCATCAATTTCTAGTGCTACTGTTGGTAACGAGTGATCTGTGTTATCATCGTATTTGATTTCTCCAGGTTTATCTGAAGGTAAGGATTCACTAGATTTGATGTCGGTTGGACTAACATCTTTTGTCTTTGATGGTGACTTAGGTTTTACATCTATCACTTCATATTTCTCTTGGCCCGAGATCATAGATTCAGTTTCATGAATTGATTGTTTGATTTCTTTCTCACTTGCAGATTCTTTTCGTTCTTGAGTTAAAGAAGTAGACAGTGATGTTGCTAGTTTTTCAGTTGGGACCATGGGACGAACACCTCCATCTTGGCTTTTCACCGAGGATTCCGTTGTTTTATCATGTGTATGCGGACTTCCTATTTCTTCAGTGATTGATTTTGTTAACTCAGGGCTCGTATCTTTTGAAGTTAAGCTTGTCAGTTCTTGTTCTGGTTGAGGTGATAAACTTGGTGATATGGATTTGGCGTCGTCTGCTGTTTCATCAATTTCTAGTGCAACAGTTGGTGACGAATGATCTTTGGTGTCATCGTATTTGATTTCTCCAGGTTTATCTGAAGGTAAGGATTCACTAGATTTGATGTCAGTTGGACTAACATCTTTTGTCTTTGATGGTGACTTAGGTTTTACATCTATCACTTCATATTTCTCTTGACCCGAGATCACAGATTCAGTTTCATGAATCGATTGTTTGATTTCTTTCCCACTTACAGATTCTTTTCGTTCGTCAGATAAAGAAGTAGACAGTGATGTTGCTAGTTTTTCAGTTGGGACCGTGGGACTAACACCTGCATCTTGGCTTTTCACCGAGGATTCCGTTGTTTTATCATGTGCACGCGGACTTCCTATTTCTTCAGTGATTGATTTTGATAACTCAGGGCTCGTATCTTTTGAAGTTAAGCTTGTCAGTTCTTGTCTTGGAAGAGGTGATAAACTTGGTGATATGGATTTGGCGTCGTCTGATGTTTCATCAATTTCTAGTGCAACAGTTGGTGACGAATGATCTTTGGTGTCATCGTATTTGATTTCTTCAGGTTTATCTGAAGATGAGGATTCACTAGATTTGATGTCAGTTGGACTAACATCTTTTGTCTTTGATGGTGACTTAGGTTTTACATCTACCACTTCATATTTCTCTTGACCCGAGATCACAGATTCAGTTTCATGAATCGATTGTTTGATTTCTTTCCCACTTACAGATTCTTTTCGTTCGTCAGATAAAGAAGTAGACAGTGATGTTGCTAGTTTTTCAGTTGGGACCGTGGGACTAACACCTGCATCTTGGCTTTTCACCGAGGATTCCGTTGTTTTATCATGTGCACGCGGACTTCCTATTTCTTCAGTGATTGATTTTGATAACTCAGGGCTCGTATCTTTTGAAGTTAAGCTTGTCAGTTCTTGTTCTGGTTGAGGTGATAAACTTGGTGATATAGATTTGGTGTCGTCTGCTGTTTCATCAATTTTTAGTGCAACAGTTGGTGACGAATGATCTTTGATATCATCGTGTTTGATTTCTTCAGGTTTATCTGAAGATGAGGATTCACTAGATTTGATGTCAGTTGGACTAACATCTTTTGTCTTTGATGGTGACTTAGGTTTTACATCTATCACTTCATATTTCTCTTGCCCCGAGATCACAGATTCAGTTTCATGAATCGATTGTTTGATTTCTTTCTCACTTGCAGATTCTTTTCGTTCTTGAGTTAAAGAACTAACATCTTTTGTCTTTGATGGTGACTTAGGTTTTACATCTATCACTTCATATTTCTCTTGCCCCGAGATCACAGATTCAGTTTCATGAATCGATTGTTTGATTTCTTTCTCACTTGCAGATTCTTTTCGTTCTTGAGTTAAAGAAGTAGACAGTGCTGTTGCTAGTTTTTCAGTTGGGACCGTGGGACTAACACCTCCATCTTGGCTTTTCACCGAGGATTCCGTTGTTTTATCATGTGTATGCGGACTTCCTATTTCTTCAATTATTGTTTTTGATAACTCAGGGCTCGTGTCTTTTGAAGTTAAGCTTGTCAGTTCTTGTTCTGGTTGAGGTGATAAACTTGGTGACATAGATTTGGTGACGTCTGCTGTTTCATCCATTTCTAGTGCAACAGTTGGTGACGAATGATCTTTGATATCATCGTGTTTGATTTCTTCAGGTTTATCTGAAGATGAGGATTCACTAGATTTGATGTCAGTTGGACTAACATCTTTTGTCTTTGATGGTGACTTAGGTTTTACATCTATCACTTCATATTTCTCTTGGCCCGAGATCACAGATTCAGTTTCATGAATCGATTGTTTGATTTCTTTCTCACTTGCAGATTCTTTTCGTTCTTGAGTTAAAGAAGTAGACAGTGATGTTGCTAGTTTTTCAGTTGGGACCGTGGGACTAACACCTCCATCTTGGCTTTTCACCGAGGATTCCGTTGTTTTATCATGTGTATGGGGACTTCCTATTTCTTCAGTGATTGTTTTAGATAACTCAGGGCTCGTGTCTTTTGAAGTTAAGCTTGTCAGTTCTTGTTCTGGTTGAGGTGATAAACTTGTTGATATAGATTTGGTGTCGTCTGCTGTTTCATCAATTTTTAGTGCAACAGTTGGTGACGAATGATCTTTGATATCATCGTGTTTGATTTCTTCAGGTTTATCTGAAGATGAGGATTCACTAGATTTGATGTCAGTTGGACTAACATCTTTTGTCTTTGATGGTGACTTAGGTTTTACATCTATCACTTCATATTTCTCTTGCCCCGAGATCACAGATTCAGTTTCATGAATCGATTGTTTGATTTCTTTCTCACTTGCAGATTCTTTTCGTTCTTGAGTTAAAGAAGTAGACAGTGCTGTTGCTAGTTTTTCAGTTGGGACCGTGGGACTAACACCTCCATCTTGGCTTTTCACCGAGGATTCCGTTGTTTTATCATGTGTATGCGGACTTCCTATTTCTTCAATTATTGTTTTTGATAACTCAGGGCTCGTGTCTTTTGAAGTTAAGCTTGTCAGTTCTTGTTCTGGTTGAGGTGATAAACTTGGTGACATAGATTTGGTGACGTCTGCTGTTTCATCCATTTCTAGTGCAACAGTTGGTGACGAATGATCTTTGATATCATCGTGTTTGATTTCTTCAGGTTTATCTGAAGATGAGGATTCACTAGATTTGATGTCAGTTGGACTAACATCTTTTGTCTTTGATGGTGACTTAGGTTTTACATCTATCACTTCATATTTCTCTTGGCCCGAGATCACAGATTCAGTTTCATGAATCGATTGTTTGATTTCTTTCTCACTTGCAGATTCTTTTCGTTCTTGAGTTAAAGAAGTAGACAGTGCTGTTGCTAGTTTTTCAGTTGGGACCGTGGGACTAACACCTCCATCTTGGCTTTTCACCGAGGATTCCGTTGTTTTATCATGTGTATGGGGACTTCCTATTTCTTCAGTGATTGTTTTAGATAACTCAGGGCTCGTGTCTTTTGAAGTTAAGCTTGTCAGTTCTTGTTCTGGTTGAGGTGATAAACTTGTTGATATAGATTTGGTGTCGTCTGCTGTTTCATCAATTTTTAGTGCAACAGTTGGTGACGAATGATCTTTGATATCATCGTGTTTGATTTCTTCAGGTTTATCTGAAGATGAGGATTCACTAGATTTGATGTCAGTTGGACTAACATCTTTTGTCTTTGATGGTGACTTAGGTTTTACATCTATCACTTCATATTTCTCTTGGCCCGAGATCACAGATTCAGTTTCATGAATCGATTGTTTGATTTCTTTCCCACTTACAGATTCTTTTCGTTTTTCAGATAAAGATGTAGACAGTGATGTTGCTAGTTTTTCAGTTGGGACCATGGGACGAACACCTCCATCTTCGTTTTTCACCGAGGATTCCGTTGTTTTATCATGTGTATGCGGACTTCCTATTTCTTCAATTATTGTTTTTGATAACTCAGGGCTCGTGTCTTTTGAAGTTAAGCTTGTCAGTTCTTGTTCTGGTTGAGGTGATAAACTTGGTGATATAGATTTGGTGTCGTCTGCTGTTTCATCAATTTCTAGTGCAACAGTTGGTGACGAATGATCTTTGGTGTCATCGTATTTGATTTCTCCAGGTTTATCTGAAGGTAAGGATTCACTAGATTTGATGTCAGTTTGACTAACATCTTTTGTCTTTGATGGTGACTTAGGTTTTACATCTACCACTTCATATTTCTCTTGGCCCGAGATCACAGATTCAGTTTCATGTATCGATTGTTTGATTTCTTTCTCACTTACAGATTCTTTTCGTTCTTCAGATAAAGAAGTAGACAGTGATGTTGCTAGTTTTTCAGTTGGGACCGTGGGACTAATACCTTCATCTTGGCTTTTCACCGAGGAATCCGTTGTTTTGTCATGTGTATGCGGACTTACTATTTCTTCAGTGATTGATTTTGATATATCAGGGCTTGTATCTTTTGAAGTTAAGCTTGTCAGTTCTTGTCTTGGTTGAGGTGATAAACTTGGTGATATAGATTTGGTTTCGTCTGCTGTTTCATCAATTTCTAGTGCAACAGTTGGTGACGAATGATCTTTGGTGTCATCGTATTTGATTTCTCCAGGTTTATCTGAAGGTAAGGATTCACTAGATTTGATGTCAGTTTGACTAACATCTTTTGTCTTTGATGGTGACTTAGGTTTTACATCTATCACTTCATATTTCTCTTGGCCCGAGATCACAGATTCAGTTTCATGAATCGATTGTTTGATTTCTTTGTCACTTGCAGATTCTTTTCGTTCTTGAGTTAAAGAAGTAGACAGTGCTGTTGCTAGTTTTTCAGTTGGGACCATGGGACGAACACCTCCATCTTGGCTTTTCACCGAGGATTCCGTTGTTTTATCATGTGTATGCGGACTTCCTATTTCTTCAATTATTGTTTTTGATAACTCAGGGCTCGTGTCTTTTGAAGTTAAGCTTGTCAGTTCTTGTTCTGGTTGAGGTGATAAACTTGTTGATATAGATTTGGTGTCGTCTGCTGTTTCATCAATTTCTAGTGCAACAGTTGGTGACGAATGATCTTTGATATCATCGTGTTTGATTTCTTCAGGTTTATCTGAAGATGAGGATTCACTAGATTTGATGTCAGTTGGACTAACATCTTTTGTCTTTGATGGTGACTTAGGTTTTACATCTATCACTTCATATTTCTCTTGGCCCGAGATCACAGATTCAGTTTCATGAATCGATTGTTTGATTTCTTTGTCACTTGCAGATTCTTTTCGTTCTTGAGTTAAAGAAGTAGACAGTGATGTTGCTAGTTTTTCAGTTGGGACCATGGGACGAACACCTCCATCTTGGCTTTTCACCGAGGATTCCGTTGTTTTATCATGTGTATGCGGACTTCCTATTTCTTCAATTATTGTTTTTGATAACTCAGGGCTCGTGTCTTTTGAAGTTAAGCTTGTCAGTTCTTGTTCTGGTTGAGGTGATAAACTTGGTGATATAGATTTGGTGACGTCTGCTGTTTCATCAATTTCTAGTGCAACAGTTGGTGACGAATGATCTTTGATATCATCGTGTTTGATTTCTTCAGGTTTATCTGAAGATGAGGATTCACTAGATTTGATGTCAGTTGGACTAACATCTTTTGTCTTTGATGGTGACTTAGGTTTTACATCTATCACTTCATATTTCTCTTGACCCGAGATCACAGATTCAGTTTCATGAATCGATTGTTTGATTTCTTTCTCACTTACAGATTCTTTTCGTTCTTCAGATAAAGAAGTAGACAGTGATGTTGCTAGTTTTTCAGTTGGGACCGTGGGACTAATACCTTCATCTTGGCTTTTCACCGAGGATTCCGTTGTTTTATCATGTGTATGCGGACTTCCTATTTCTTCAATTATTGTTTTTGATAACTCAGGGCTCGTGTCTTTTGAAGTTAAGCTTGTCAGTTCTTGTTCTGGTTGAGGTGATAAACTTGGTGACATAGATTTGGTGACGTCTGCTGTTTCATCAATTTCTAGTGCAACAGTTGGTGACGAATGATCTTTGATATCATCGTGTTTGATTTCTTCAGGTTTATCTGAAGATGAGGATTCACTAGATTTGATGTCAGTTGGACTAACATCTTTTGTCTTTGATGGTGACTTAGGTTTTACATCTATCACTTCATATTTCTCTTGAACCGAGATCACAGATTCAGTTTCATGAATCGATTGTTTGATTTCTTTCTCACTTACAGATTCTTTTCGTTCTTCAGATAAAGATGTAGACAGTGATGTTGCTAGTTTTTCAGTTGGGACCGTAGGACTAATACCTCCATCTTGGTTTTTTACCGAGGATTCCGTTGTTTTATCATGTGTATGCGGACTTCCTATTTCTTCAATTATTGTTTTAGATAACTCAGGGCTCGTGTCTTTTGAAGTTAAGCTTGTCAGTTCTTGTTCTGGTTGAGGTGATAAACTTGTTGATATAGATTTGGTGTCGTCTGCTGTTTCATCAATTTTTAGTGCAACAGTTGGTGACGAATGATCTTTGATATCATCGTGTTTGATTTCTTCAGGTTTATCTGAAGATGAGGATTCACTAGATTTGATGTCAGTTGGACTAACATCTTTTGTCTTTGATGGTGACTTAGGTTTTACATCTATCACTTCATATTTCTCTTGGCCCGAGATCACAGATTCAGTTTCATGAATCGATTGTTTGATTTCTTTCTCACTTACAGATTCTTTTCGTTCTTCAGATAAAGAAGTAGACAGTGATGTTGCTAGTTTTTCAGTTGGGACCGTGGGACTAACACCTCCATCTTGGCTTTTCACCGAGGATTCCGTTGTTTTATCATGTGTATGCGGACTTCCTATTTCTTCAGTGATTGTTTTGATAACTCAGGGCTCGTATCTTTTGAAGTTAAGCTTGTCAGTTCTTGTTCTGGTTGAGGTGATAAACTTGTTGATATAGATTTGGTGTCGTCTGCTGTTTCATCAATTTTTAGTGCAACAGTTGGTGACGAATGATCTTTGATATCATCGTGTTTGATTTCTTCAGGTTTATCTGAAGATGAGGATTCACTAGATTTGATGTCAGTTGGACTAACATCTTTTGTCTTTGATGGTGACTTAGGTTTTACATCTATCACTTCATATTTCTCTTGGCCCGAGATCACAGATTCAGTTTCATGAATCGATTGTTTGATTTCTTTGTCACTTGCAGATTCTTTTCGTTCTTCAGATAAAGAAGTAGACAGTGATGTTGCTAGTTTTTCAGTTGGGACCGTGGGACTAATACCTTCATCTTGGCTTTTCACCGAGGAATCCGTTGTTTTATCATGTGTATGCGGACTTCCTATTTCTTCAGTGATTGTTTTGATAACTCAGGGCTCGTGTCTTTTGAAGTTAAGCTTGTCAGTTCTTGTTCTGGTTGAGGTGATAAACTTGTTGATATAGATTTGGTGTCGTCTGCTGTTTCATCAATTTCTAGTGCAACAGTTGGTGACGAATGATCTTTGATATCATCGTGTTTGATTTCTTCAGGTTTATCTGAAGATGAGGATTCACTAGATTTGATGTCAGTTGGACTAACATCTTTTGTCTTTGATGGTGACTTAGGTTTTACATCTATCACTTCATATTTCTCTTGGCCCGAGATCACAGATTCAGTTTCATGAATTGATTGTTTGATTTCTTTCTCACTTGCAGATTCTTTTCGTTCTTGAGTTAAAGAAGTAGACAGTGATGTTGCTAGTTTTTCAGTTGGGACCGTGGGACTAACACCTCCATCTTGGCTTTTCACCGAGGATTCCGTTGTTTTATCATGTGTATGCGGACTTCCTATTTCTTCAGTGATTGATTTTGATAACTCAGGGCTCGTATCTTTTGAAGTTAAGCTTGTCAGTTCTTGTTCTGGTTGAGGTGATAAACTTGTTGATATAGATTTGGTGTCGTCTGCTGTTTCATCAATTTTTAGTGCAACAGTTGGTGACGAATGATCTTTGATATCATCGTGTTTGATTTCTTCAGGTTTATCTGAAGATGAGGATTCACTAGATTTGATGTCAGTTGGACTAACATCTTTTGTCTTTGATGGTGACTTAGGTTTTACATCTATCACTTCATATTTCTCTTGGCCCGAGATCACAGATTCAGTTTCATGAATCGATTGTTTGATTTCTTTCTCACTTGCAGATTCTTTTCGTTCTTGAGTTAAAGAAGTAGACAGTGCTGTTGCTAGTTTTTCAGTTGGGACCGTGGGACTAACACCTCCATCTTGGCTTTTCACCGAGGATTCCGTTGTTTTATCATGTGTATGCGGACTTCCTATTTCTTCAGTGATTGATTTTGATAACTCAGGGCTCGTGTCTTTTGAAGTTAAGCTTGTCAGTTCTTGTTCTGGTTGAGGTGATAAACTTGTTGATATAGATTTGGTGTCGTCTGCTGTTTCATCAATTTCTAGTGCAACAGTTGGTGACGAATGATCTTTGATATCATCGTGTTTGATTTCTTCAGGTTTATCTGAAGATGAGGATTCACTAGATTTGATGTCAGTTGGACTAACATCTTTTGTCTTTGATGGTGACTTAGGTTTTACATCTATCACTTCATATTTCTCTTGGCCCGAGATCACAGATTCAGTTTCATGTATCGATTGTTTGATTTCTTTCCCACTTGCAGATTCTTTTTGTTCTTGAGATAAAGAAGTAGACAGTGATGTTGCTAGTTTTTCAGTTGGGTCCGTGGGACTAACACCTTCATCTTGGCTTTTCACCGAGGATTCCGTTGTTTTATCATATGTATGCGGACTTCCTATTTCTTCAGTGATTGATTTTGATAACTCAGGGCTCGTATCTTTTGAAGTTAAGCTTGTCAGTTCTTGTCTTGGTTGAGGAGATAAACTTGGTGATGTGGAGTCGGTTTTGCCTGCTATTTCACTAATTTCTAGGGCAACGGATGGTAACGAGTGACCTTTTATATCATCGTGTTTTGTTTCATCAGATTTTTCTGTAGATGGTGGCTCACTGTGTTTAATGTCAGGACTTACAACTAATGCTTCTAATGGTGACTTAGGTGTTCCATCTTTTACTTCATGTTTTATATGATCAGAGATCACTGAAATAGTTTCATGAATCGATTGTTTTATTTCTTTTTCTCTTACAGATTCTTTTCGTTCTTGAGATGAAGAAGTAAATTGTTCACTAGACGTTCGTTTCTCAGTTATGTCCGTAGGACTGAAACTTTTATCTTGGCTTCTCGCCGGAGATTTCGGTGTATTTTCATCTGTATGCGGACTTAGTTTTTCATCGGCAACAGATTTAGACGACATAGGGCTAATAGCAGTTGTCAGTTCTTGTCTTGGTTGAGGCGATAAACTTGGCGATATAGATTTGGTTTTGTCTGCTGTTTTATCAATTTCTAGTGCTTCAGTTGGTAACGAGTGATCTTTTATATCATCGTGTTTGATTTCTCCGGGTTTATCTGAAGGTGTGGATACATTAGATTTCATGTCAGTCGGACTTACATCTGTTGTCTTTGATGGTGACTGAGGTTGCACATCTATCACTTCAAATTTCTCTTGATTCGAGATTACAGATGCAGTTTCATGAATCGATTGTTTAATTTCTTCCTTACTTACAGATTCTTGACGTTCTTGAGATAAAGAAGTGGATATCGACGTTGCCAATTTTCCACATATGACTGTAGGACTGACACCTCCATCTTGGCTTATTACCGGGGATTTTGAAATTTCATCTTCTGAATGCTGACTTCCTTTATCTTCAGTAATTGATTTTGATAACTCTGGGCTCGTATCTTTTGAAGTTAAACTTTTCAGTTCTTGTCGTGGCTGAGGTAATAAACCTGATGATGTGGATTCGGTTTTGCTTGCAATTTCCCTAATTTCTAGGGCAGCGGGTGATAATGAGTGATCTTTTGTATCATCGTGTTTATCTGAATCTTGCTCACTATGTTTTGTGTCAGTTGGACTCACATCTATTATCTCTAATGGTGATTTAGGTATTTCATCTTTTACTTGATCAGAGATCACTGAAAATGTTTCATGAACCGATTGTTTGATTTCTCTCTCACTTACAGATTCTTTCCATTCTTGAGATAAAGAAATAGGCAGATCTTGGTTTTTCATCGGAGTAATCCGATGTGGCTCACTGGGTTTAGGAGAAGTTGGGCTTGTTTTTGGCTCTAATGGTGATTTAGGAACACCTTCCTTTAATTCTTGGATGTTTTGATTGGTTATCTCTGTCTTTTCTTTATCACTCATAGATTCTTTTCGTTCTTGTGATATAGACGTAGATTCACTAGACGTAGTTGTTTTTTCAGTTGTAATTGTAGGACTAACACTTCCATCTCGGCTTCTTGCCAGAGATTTTGATGTTCCATCATCTGTAACCAAACTGACTTTTTCTTCTGTGATTGATTTTGGTAACTCAGGGCTAGTGTCTTTTGTAGTTAAGGTTTTTAATTCTTGTTTCGACTGAGGTAATAAACCTGGTAATTTGGGCTCAATTTTGCCTGAGATATCATCAATTTCTGGGGAAACGGGTTGCAGTGTGTGATCTTTTATACCGTCGTGTTCGGTTTCTTCAGGTTTATCTAAAGATGATGGCTCACTGGATTTGGTGAGAGTTTGACTTACGGTTTTTGACTCTAATGTTGATTTGGGTGCACTTTCAATTACTTCTTGTTTGTTTTCATCAGATGTCACTGAAACAGTTTCATAAATCGATAGTTTGAAATCTTCCTTATTTAAAGATTCCTTTCGTTTCTGAGATAAAGACGTAGATAGTAGTTCACTAGAAGTATTTATTTTTTCAGTAATATCTGTAGGACTGAGACCTACTATTTATTTCTTGGCTATCTTGATCTGTGATCTCTGTTATAGTTTCATGAATCGATGCTTTAGTTTCTTCTTCATGTATAAATTCTTTTTGTTCTGGTGATTTAGACGCAAATTGCTGTTCAATTGGTTTCGCGGGAGTTGGACTTACGTCTTTTATCTCAAATGATAACTTATGTGTATCTTCTTTTCGTATTTGTGACTCAGACGTAGATAATTCACTAGACGTCGTTAATTTTTCAGCTGTTTCATCATTTGTATTTGGACTTTGTTTTCCTTCCGTGATTGATTTTAATGATTCAGGGCTAATATGTTTTGAAGTTGTGCTTGTAATTTGAGGTAACTTAGACTTATCTTCCTTCACTTTAGGTCTTTCAAGATCAATTTTTGAAACAATTTCTTGATTTCCTTGTTTGATTTCCTTCTCAGTGACAGATTCTTTTAGTTCTTTTGGTAAAGACGTAGACAGTTGTTTACTGGCCGTAGTTAATTTTTCAGCTAAAGCTGTAGGAATAACACTTTCATCGTGACTTCTTGCCGGAGATTTGGGCGTCCCATCATCTGAATGTAGACTTAGTTTTTCTTCCGATGATTTTAAGATCTCAGAGCTAATATCTTTCGTACCGATGCTTGTGTCTACTGGTGACTTAGGTATACTTCCCCCTAAATCATGTTTCTTTTGATCTGTTATATCTGAAATAGTTTCCTGGAATGATTGTTTTACTTCTGTTTCACTTATATATTCTTTTCGAACTTGTGACTGAGACGTAGATAGTTCACTAGACGTTGTTAATTTTTCCACAATACCTGCAGATCTTTCACTTCCCGTCGGAGATTTTGTTAATTTCGTCATCTGTACGAGAACTAAGTTTTTCTTCCGCAATTGATTTTGATGACTTAGGACTAACATCCATTGTAGGTATGCTAGACAATTCACGTTTCGTCAGAGGTGATAAACTTGGTGATGTGGATTCAATTTTACCTACGATTTCATAAATTTCTTGGGCAACGGGTGATAAAGACTGATCTTTTAAACCATCGTGTTTGCTTTCACCAGGTTTATCTAAAGATGATGGCTCTCTAGGTTTGGTGAAAGTAGGACTTACGGCTTTTGGCTCTAATGTTGACTTGTCTATACCATTTTTTACTTTATGTTTCTCAGAGATCACTAAACCAATTTCATGAATCGATTGTTCAATTTCTTTCTCAACTACAGATTCTTTTCGTTCTTGAGATAAAGACGTGGATTCAATAGAGGTCATTAATGTTTCTGTTATGACCGTAGGACTTCCAAAATGGCTTTTAATTGGCGACTTGGATGTTTCGTCATCTGAATGCGGACTTCCTTTTTCTTCAGGTATTAATTTTGATAACTCGACATCGCTCGTTTCTTTTGAAGTTAAACTTGTCAATTCATGTTTTGACTGAGACGATAAATTTCGTGATGTAGATTCGATTTTGCTTGCGACTTCATCAATTTCTAGGGCAGTAGATGATACTGAGCTATCTTTTATAATAATATCATCGTCTTTGGTTTTATCTGATTTATGTAAGATTGACGGATCACTGGGTTTGATTGCTGTTGAACTTACATCTTTTGTGTCGAATGGTGATTTAGATGTATCTTTCTTCACTTCAGGTTCCCTATGATCAGTGATCTCTGAAATAGTTTTGTGAGTCGATTGTTTGATTTCATTTTCACTTAAGGATTCTTTTCGTTCTTTGGATAGTTCACTAGACGTGGTTAATTTTTCAGTTATGACCGTAGGACTGACAGTGCCTTCTTGGCTTCCTAATGGAGATTTTGTTGTTTTATCATCAGTGTGTGGGCTTAGTTTTACTTCTGTAATTAATTTTGATAATTCAGGATGAATATCTTTTGTAATAATGCTTGTCAATTCTTGTTTCTTCTGAGGTAATAAATCTAGTGACGTAGATTCAGATTTAGCTAAGACTTTATCAGTATCTTTGGGATCAGATAATAAATACTGATCTTTGATCAACAACTCAGGGCTACTATCTTTTTTAGTCAAGCTTATCAGTTCTTGTTTTTGAGGCGATATACCTATCAACGTGGATTCAATTTTCCCTACGCCTTTATCAATATGTAGAACGACGGGTGATAACGATTTATCTTTAACATCATCGTCTTTAGTTTCATCAGTTGTATCTAAAGGTGAATGCTCACTGGATTTGATGGCAGTAGGTGTAGCATCTGTTGCTTGTAATTGTAATTTGGGTGTCTCTTCCTTTACGTCATGTTTATCTTGATGAGAGATATCTGAGACAGTTTCATGAAGAGATTGTTTGATTTCTGTACTACTTACAGATTCTTTTTGATCTTGTGACAGAGCTGTAGATAGTAGTTCATTGGACGTAGTTATTTTTTCAGTTGAAACTGTTGGACTGATACCTTCATCTAGGCCTTTAGATGGAGATTTGGGTATTTTATCATCTGTATGAGGACTTAGTTTTTGTTCCGTGATTGATTTCGATAATTCAGGGCTACTATCTTTTGTAGTCAAGCTTATCGGTTCTTGTTTTTGAGGCGATATACTCGTCAACGTGGTTTCGGTTTTCTCCACGCCCTTATCAATAGGTAGAGCAACGGGTGATAACGATTTATCTTTAACATCATCGTCTTCAGTTTCATCAGGTTTATCTAAATGTGAATGCTCACTGGGTTTGATGGCAGTAAGCGTTCCATCTGTTGCTTGTAACGGTAATTTGGATGTATCTTTTTTTACGTCACGTTTCTCTTGATCAGAGATATCTGAGATAGTGTCATCAATAGATTGTTTGATTTCTATACTACTTACAGATTCTTTTCGATCTTGTGACAGAGCTGTAGATAGTAGTTCATTAGACGTTGTAATTTCTTCAGTTAACACTGTTGGACTGGTACCTTCATCTTCATGGCTTTTTGCTGGAGATGTGGGTATTTTATCATCTATATGTGGACTTGGTTGTTGTACCGTGATTGATTTTGATAACTCAGGACTAGCATCTTTTGAAAATTGTTCTTTTTGACGAGTTACTGACACAACTGAAGTGGAGTCAGTTTCGGCTAAGATCTTACCAGTAACCGCAGGAACGGGTGATAAATCTCTAATGTCATCGTGTTTGGTTTTATCAAATATATCCGAAGTTAACAGCTTACCCGGTTTGGTGGTAGTTGGAGTTACATCTGTCGCCTCTAATGGCGATTCAGATGTTTTTTCCTTCACAACATGTTTTTCTTTATCAGAGGTGTCTGAAACAGTTTCATTAATCAAAGATTTGATTTCTGTTTCACTTACAGATTCTTTTCGATCTTGTACTAAAGACGTGGATAGTTCTTTAGACGTCTTTAGTTTTTCAGTTATGACTATTGGACTTCCATCTTGCCTTCTCGTAGGAGATTTTGATGTTTCGTCGTCTGAATGTGGACCTAGGTGTTGTTTCGAGATTGATTTTGATGACTCAAGGCTACTATCTTTTGTAGTTAAGCTTGTCGTTTCTTGTTTCTGCTGAGGTAATAAGCCTAGTGACGTGGATTCAGTTTTGCTCAAACTTTTATCAGTATCTAAAGCAACTGGTGATAACGATTTATCTTTAATATACTCGTCTTTAGTTTCATCAGGCTCATCTGAAGGTGAATGCTCACTGGGCTTGGCGGCAGTTAGAGTTACATCAGCTGCTTGTGATTGTTGTGTTTCTTCCTTTATGTCATATTTCTCTTTGTCTATTGTAGTCTCATGAATCAATTGTTTAATTTCTGTTTTACTTACAGATTCTTCTAGATTTTGTGTTGAAGAAGTAGATAGAAGTTCATTAGACGTCGTTAGCTTTTCATTTATAACTGTCGGACTTACACTTCTATCTTGGCTTCTTACCGGTGATGTGGATATTTCTTCATCTTTATGTGGACTTAGTTTTTGTTCCAAGATCAATTTTGATGATTCAGGAGTAATATCTTTTTTACTTAAAATGATTATTTCTTTTTGATCAGACGATGCAACAGATTCTTCAGTTCCAGTCTTAGGCAACGGATCATCTATTTTATCATGATGTTTCAGCTTATCAGGTTCATCTAAAATTGATGAGTCATCAGCCTTAGCATGAATCGGACTAAAAACGTCAATTTTTACTGGTAACTTGTCGAGATCTTCTTTCTGTATTTTTTTCTCAGAACTTTCTGATTGTGATTGTTTTAACTGAGTTTCGGTTAAAGATTCTTTCCTGTCTTGTAATATCGATGTAGATATTTTTTCACTTGGTAGCGTAGATTTTTTAGTTGAAACTGTGGGACTATCTTGACTCGTCTCCGGGAATTTAGGTATTTCATCGATAATATCTTCTTGTGGAAAAACCATTTCTTTTTCTTGGACAATTTCAGTTTTAAGCATGTCGCAATCTTTGATGTCATCATGTTTAATTTTTTCAGATTCATCTAAAATTGATGACTTATCAGCTTTTGTATGAGTCGGACTTAGACCGTCCACTTTTGCTAGTGACTTTTCTTTCACTTCGTGTATCTCTGGAATGGGTTCTTGAAGGGATTGTTTTAAATTTGTTTCTGATATTGATTCTTTCCTGTCTTGTAATATCGCCGTAGATATTTGTTTACTGGATGTTGAGGAATTTTCATATAAATCTGTTGGACTAACACTTGTATCTCTTAGCCCCTCTGAAGACTTATGTAATTCATCTTCTGTATGAGGACTCACTTTTTCTTCTGTAACAAATTTTACAGAACCTAGACTGATATCTTTTGCACTTAAAGTAACTAATTCCTTTTGATCGGGTGATACAACTGATTGGGCAGTATCAGTCTTAGACACTGATTCTTCTTTAGTATCATCATATTTAATATTATCAGATTCGTCTAAAATTGATAAGTCCTTGGCTTTAGCATGAGTCGAACTTAAATCAGCAATTTTTACTAGTGACTTGGGGATATCTTCTCTCACTTCATCTGTCTTTTGGTCAGAACTGTATGGAATAGTTTCTTGGAGTACTTGTTTTAATTTTGTTTCGGATAGAGATTCTTTTTTCTCTGTAGATATATTTTCACTTGTTGATTTTTCAGTTAAAAACGTAGGACTAATAGTTTTATCTTGGTTGTATCTGGAGTTTTGGGTGTTTTACCGAGGATGTCTTCTTTCTGTGAAACAATATCTTTTTTTGTTTCAGTAGCGCTTATTTTTGTTGCAGTATCAGAGACTGTTACAAGTTTAGTGTCTTTTTTCTCTAATTTTTCGGACAAATACTCTTTTGCTTTACTTATTTTTTCATCAAATTTACCAAATATTGAACCCATCATAGACTTTTTCTCTTCCTTGGGTTCATATTTTTCAACATTTTCTGCATGTTTATCTTTTTGCATACTTTCTTCGAATTGATATGTTTCATAAATTTCTTGTTTTATTGGTTCTCCTGTAATTTTATTAGCATCTATTATTGTGTTATTACTGATTGTATCTAAGTTTTGAAGATCTTTTTGTACTAAAATGTCATTAGACTCCGTGTGACTAATTACTTTTGGTAAACTATCAGTCTTAATTGCATGTTCTTCTTGCTTTTTAAGGTCCGCTATTTTTTCTTCTAACTTTTCTAAAGTTTTTGCGGAGTCCAATGTGACACTTAACCTTTTTTCTGCTTTGTCATCTAATTTATTATCTGCCGTACTCAACAAAGGTTTAGTGGGAGTAACTTTATTGCTTTCTGATATTTCTTCTTGGCGTTCTTTTATAGACTTACTATCTTCACTGATGATGGTTTTGTCAGATACATCACTAATTTCCTCGGAAGTCATTGATTTAATAGGAGAAATCCCTTTTTGATTTGTTTCATGCTGTTCATTTAAGGCCAATGATTTTTCAAAATGTTTAGTTGTCATCTCAAGTTTACTTTCAACTGAAATAAACATTTTTGTCGCATCAACTATACTCTCAGCAACGTCAATAATATTCTCAGGAGATAGCTGCTTTCTTACTGGAGATTTTTCCGCCATAATTTCATCCAAACTTTTTTCAGACTTAAGTACCTCAGCTACATCTGCAACGATCTTTTCAACATCTTTCGGACTTGGAGGTGGTTTATCCATGATTTCTAATATACGTGCTTCCTCGATTTCTTTTTCTACATCTTCAGGTATAG
Source organism: Carposina sasakii (assembly GCA_014607495.2). Taxonomy (NCBI): domain Eukaryota; kingdom Metazoa; phylum Arthropoda; class Insecta; order Lepidoptera; family Carposinidae; genus Carposina; species Carposina sasakii. The sequence continues at coordinate 1,594,950 of CP053163.1, read as the reverse complement.
ACGGAATTTTATCGGGCATACAAAGAATTTCATCGTTCAATTTTGTGTCTTCTTTAATAGGAGAATCCAACGTTGTAATATGAGTCTCTCTTAATTTCTCTGTGTATTGCTCATAATTATAATCGGGGTCTTCGTATTCTCTCACTGGTTCTAAGTCTTTTGTAGTCAGTGATGCCATTTTAACTTCAGGAAACATTGGTGACTCCGGAGCTGATCCTGGAGTGACCGTTACCAATTCAGGATGTGAAACACGATCAACAGTTTTAACAATGATATCACTTTGAATTGTTTTAATTGGTTTGGTGGCAACTTCAGCTTCAACTTCCCGAAGTGGAAGATCTTTTGGAACTTTAATTTCATGTATGAAGCCTAACTCAGGCTTGCGTTTGAATAAATCTTCTTCAATTGGTGTTTTTTTCTCTTCGTAAGTCCGATAATCAACTTCTTCGTGCAAAGGAAGATCGGCAACTTCATCAGGAGTTTTGACTATCTCTCTTATTGGTGCTGGAAGTCTTTCAATTTTAGGACTTTTTTCAGAAGAACTAGGTTTTTGCATATCAATTAAAGTTTGTGGAGGTATTATTTCTTTTGTATCTTCTTTTATATGTTTTTCTTCTTCTGGTTGATCTTCTTTTATTTCATCAAGAGTTATCCTTTCATCTTCAGGAAGAGTTGGTGCCGTAGTGGCTCCAGATTCAATAGTTGTAGATATTTTTTCATCCGGGTGTGATTCATGTACATTATTTAGTTCTAGAGAATCTTTCGCTTTCACTGCACTTTTACTATCCGAAGTTTTCTTTTCACTACTTATATCTTGCTTCTCTTCAACACTTACAGAATGTTCTTTAGATTCTTCTTGTTTGGAATCAGTTTCAAAGCTTTTTTCTGGCTTTGATGTCTTTTCATTCTTCTTTTCTTCGATTGTAATTAAATTTTGTTTTTTCTCAGATTCTTCAGTATCTTTGATATGTTTATGTAATTCATCTTCCAGTTCTTGACTGGTTTCATGATCAACTATTGAATCTTCGGTGAATTGGTCTATTTCTTCTTTTTCTATTATCAAATATTCTTCTTCAAACTCCCCATCTGCAGTTGTTTCGGTTTTAGTTTCGTCTAATAAACAAGTTATTTTTTCAATATCCGAGCGGCCTACAAATTCTATTTTCTCTTCTGTTTCACCATCTCTATTGAATACTGCTTCAATCTCCCTGACTATTTCTTGTTCTTCTTTATCATCGAGTTCTTGTTGTTTTATATCGTCTATTGACTTGGAGGTATCTTCATCAGATTTTTTCGCTTCTTTCAAAATATCTTCGTAATTAACCCTCTGTAAACCTTTTATTTTAGACGTGTCAATCTTAGCGGATTTAACAGATTTGGTTGGGCTTTTCATTGCCTTCAAGCCTTTAACAGGAGATGCTAATGGTCTAGGTCTTCGTGAAATTGGTTCTCGTTTTGTTTTGATTTCTTTTTTTTCCAATGATTTTTGGGTCAAATCTCGTTTTGGAGATGCCTGCTTATATTTTGATTCAACTACTCTTCGATTATTGGCTTCTTTTGCACTTTTTGCGGGAGTGCTATCAGGGCTTAATTTTCTTGGTTTTGGTTTGGGTCTTTCTTTGGCATTTGATTGAACAATTGAAGTTGTTGATTTAATTTCAACAGACTTTTTAGGAGTTGTTGGGGGTGATCTTTTATCATCTGTTATCTTTTTTTCACTAACGATCTTTTTATCTGAGATTTTCTGTATAACTCGATTACTTGTCTTTGTTTTTGTGGCAGCTTATTACGGTCGGTCGGTTTTCCAATTTTTTTCTAGTATCAGACTTAATCTTACTTTCAAGATCAGCTTTTTTATTATCAGATGACTTTGTCATTGATTCTTTACTATCTTCAGTCTTGTCGATTCGTTTTACTTTCTTTTGACTAACTTTCTTCTTAATATCCCCTTTTCTAGGCAATCCATCTATCACAGTACTCTCATATTGAGCTATTTTTTCATCTGTTGCTACTCGTGCAGTAATAGCTTCGTTTAATATTGACTCAATTTTTTTATCTTCACCGTCCACTAACTCATTAAGCAATTTATTATCTATGATATTCTTCGAATCAATCTCATCTTTTAACTTTGGTGGCAGTTCAGGCTCAACCACTCTTTCTTCTTTCGTTTTATCCACTACAATACTTTTCTCTTTGCTGGTTCTTATTGATGTATGTTTGGTTGTTCTCGCCGAAGTCACGGTCGTTGTTGTAGTCATCACATTTGTCGTCGCCATTTGCCGTCCAGTGCATGTTGGATGTTGTAAAAATTCCAAGTGCTTAAGTTTTTCTAGACCTTCGAATATTTTATGCTGTGGTGTAGATCCTGGAAACATTATCCTAGTGATCGTATCATCAGGATTTGCTGGACGCCAAACTAGTAAAGCACATATTGACACTATGTTTGGTATTGGAAAATTAAATGGGCCTGTAGCACTTGCACCGTCAAAAAGTTTTTGTTCACTACTATGCCACCTCTTGAGAAACTCACGAACGTATTTAGAATCCTTAGACGGATTCAAAACGTACATGTCTAATGTTCCTGAAAAGACAGAAAATATTTAATTAGTATTTATTACATTAAGCCGCGTGGTGCCGGCAGAGTAGAATTCGTAACACCCCATGTCTGCCTATGGGTATCGTACGAGGCGATTAAGGGTTTCCGGGAGGTGAGGCAGCAGCGCCTCCCGTGTTGACAAGATAGTCCAAAAATACAAACTGCGGTCACTAACCCGCCTGCCCAGCGTGGTGAATAAGGACAAATACCCCCCATGGCGTCTTGTGGCGTGCCCTGGGGGAGGCCTACGTCCAGCAGTGGTGGACTGCAATAGGCTGATGATGATGATGATGATTACATTAAACGACAGAATTATGTAGTTCAACATTGAATTTCCAAATCTATTGTATTAGTAACTTACCATGGCCAACTTTGTGGTAAAGATTGATAGGTTCCGGGCTGCGGTAGCAATGTTGCGGCTTCAGATTAAGATGGCGGAGGTCAGCCATCATATCCGAGCCTTCCTGAAGCAAGGACACTAGGAGGGGGTCGGAGTCCTTGTCGCCGTCAGGACTAGTTAGGGAGCGACGTTCCTGAAAAAATATGACAGGGTTTATATTTCTTACACCTCACAACAGTTGGCATCTGGCCAGCCGGCAGCAGGTAGCCAGCCGTAAAACAAACGCCAAATCTTTGGCAATATAAGTTTCGAAAGAATATACAGAGTGTAAAAAGAGAACAATGTTTTTTTAATACCTCGTATTCTTTGTAAGGTTACGATCATTTTCTTCTATGGAACCAACCCTGGGCAACGACATAAAAATTATGAAAAAATCATCATCATCATATACAGCCCCGAGAAGTCCACTGTTGGACATAGGCCTCCCCCAAAAACCTCCACTCCGACCGGTCGGAAGCAGCCTGCATCCAACCGACGCCCGCGACCTTGGCCAGGTCGTCCGTCCAACTCTCGGGTGGCCTTCCCACGCTGCGCTTGCCGATACGTGGTATCCACTCTAGAACTTTCCGACTCTGGTGTAATTCCATCGTCGCCCGGCGCTTTGTTGTTTTTGAGTTATTTAAGGGCAGTCCTAATCTCGTACGGGCTGATATCCGGGATGTCTTCAGTATAGTGTCGGGTAAGCTTGGCTCTTGGGTCTTTGCCTAATCTAACAGGTTTAGCGACCGAGGTATATAGCTGTCCATAGAACCTCTCAATCTCCCTTAGCACCTCTGGTATGGTAGACGCTACACTGCCGTCCTCTGTCTTCAGATTCGTCAACTGGCTCTGCCCAATAGATAATTCTCTTTGCGAACACTTTGGAGCCTTGGTTTCGCTCTATTGTCCTCCTTAATGCAGCAGTATTAAAGCTGCGGATGTCGTGTCGCAGAGACTTGGAGATACGTCTATTGAGCTGCCTATATGCTTCAGCGTCATCAGAGGACTGCAGAGACATTGCGCGCCTTTCCGCCATGAGGTTGAGGATATGATCAGTTAGTTTTTGGGGTCTATTTCTACGGTTAGGTCTAAAGACCCCACCATGTGGACAGTTTCTACCAGCCTGTTATTTATATCAACCACTGACATGCAATCCTCTAGGCAAGCAAAGCGGTTTGTCAGCTCGAGTTGAAAGCTCTCGGGGTTTTGAATGTGCACGGATGAGGGTGGGAGTGTAGACTTCACTAGTCGTGATCTCCCCGTTTGAAATTAATATTTAATGTGCCTCGAACCATTCGGTGATCGCTACCGGTTTTCACCCTGTTGATCACTGAGACATCATTGAATATCCGTCTATCGGTGGTCAATATGAAGTCTATCTCATTCCTCGTGTGCTTGTTGGGATGGAGCCAGGTCTATGTCCTATGAGGCGGCTTCTCGAAGAAGGAGTTCATCAAAGTCGGCCAGCCTCTGGCCCCTGGGGTTCCTGTCGCCGCATCCAAATTGTCCCACTTTCAACTTCAACTCATTCTCACCCCGCTTGCCCAGTTTCGAATTGAAGTCCCCCATAACAACATATAAATGAGTTTTAGAGGTATGTATGGCTGTACTTATGTCCTCATACATAACCTCCACCTCGTCATCCGGATGTGTCGAGGTCGGCGCGTATACCTGGATGACCTTCAAGAAGTACCTTTTTGATACTCTGAGTATCAGGTATGCTACCCTGCTCGACACACTCGTGATGGATTCGATGCTGTTTACGAGGGACTTGTGGACCATCCTGGGACTTATGATCACCTTCCCGGTGGTACAGTAAGTTGCCAGATTTCAGGGTTATCGTATCCTCTCCCTGTCTTCGGACCTCAGATAACCCTACATTATCCCACCGCAACTTACTCATTTCCTCGTCCAGCTCATCGAGCTTTATGTCCTCCCTCAGCGTGCGCGCATTGTAGGTCACCAGCGATAACCCACGCCTATGGTCCATTTTCGAAGCATTTGTCGTCGTACAGTTGGACCGGGGATTCTTAGCACCCCTGGCTCCGGCACTTGACCGGCGCCTGTCTGACACGCCAGTGTCACCTCCGGAGCCGCCGGGCACTTGGGGCCTTCCTAGATTACTACTCATGGGGGGGGAGTTTCGGACCGTAACCCGCCACGCTGGTCCAATGCGGGTTGGCGGGTGGCCAGAGCCTCGTTCGTTGTTCTGCAGGGTGCACCGCGAGCAGGTGAGGATGGCTTGGGTCCCGTTAGAACTTATATGGGACCCTATGAACATATAGGGACATATGAAAAAATACTGTCATTTTATTGCAAGCAATAAATCATTCGTTTGATGCGCAAAGTACAAATGTACCTACAAAACTAACATTATAACATTTTGAATAAAATGTTTGTTAACCGATTTCATATGGATTTATGTAAAAAAAAATGATAATATTAATGTAACTTTGGACCTCAATATCTTGGAAACCCGTGGTTTCCCAAGGGTGCTTGCACATAAAAAAATGATCGTGATGTTACAAAGAATACGGGGTATTAAAAGAACAAAGTTGTCTTTTTACACCCAGTATATTGCTCCGACTCCATAAATACTCGATGTGGGCAGGAAAATGACACCTCACAACACGTACGCTCATATTCTTTCTTGGTGATAACTTTTATAAGGGCTGGCTAAGATATTGTTGTACCTTGTTTTCTTTGAAAAACAATTTTTCAATGGTTGAGTATGATTACAGTTTTACCAATTTTGGTACCGATAGTGACGGTGTATTTACAAGAAAGAGTAAAAAATCTTTAATGTCATCTAAAAAGGCATTGTCAGTCGTCTGGGCACCTGGTAGATGGCAACTTATGAAGGTAAACACTTTCAATTAACTTTAAGTGTGTATAATTTGAACTTACAATTTTTAGAGCATTTCAGCTCTAAATATAAACGTGAGCACTATCACATTGTCACAACACTGTCACTACACAAGAAAGGAAATTACTTTATCGTAGGAATTTGTACGAAATCACGAGGGTCCGCGATCGGGTAATATTGATTACATACTAAACGTAAGGTGGAAGGCGACACTCTTGATTCCACTTGATTGGATAGGGCATTGAAATAACACTCAGGATATTATTATGTTGTACCGAGCATTGGGTTCAGGAGTATAACAATAACATCAGCTAATAATTACTATTACATATAATGATTATCAGATAGGTTGCATATATCAGATAGGAGTAACGTGCATGTCGTAAGATTTGACTAAGGAACTCAGAGGCGTTCTCTCAGACGGTAAGGTAGCAACTTGTCACTGATATTTTGCATGTAGTGTAGCGCCGCTATGCTAAAGAAGAAATGCAAGCATCATAAAATGTCTCAATATATTTTTATTTTATTTTATTCGAGAAACAAACGGTTGACAATAACTAACTAAGATTATTACAACATTTACCACATTAATGTTTCCACATTTAGAGACTATTATAAATATGTAACATACACCTTGCCATATTATGATACCCTAGCAAAATGTGAACAGAAAATCAATTCAATATAGTCTCATGGCTAGGCATAGTGAAAAGAAAAGTCTAGAGAACCACATGCTCATCGAACCACTCTTTGGATAATACCGCCTTAAAGGTGTTTATTTTGTATTAAACAGGTCCAGGTCCATAGTTATACCTAATACATACACCCCTATGTGTTACTGGAGTATGCATGTAGTAAAATCTCAATAGATTCATAGGTATACTCGTAGCATAAAAAGTATATAAGGTGCTTTAAAACCACATAATTATGTAACTTCCTTTAAAAACTAGAGTTAGACTAGGTAAGGACTCCAGTCAGCGAGGAAATCATTTAAATTTAACTCGTGGATGAAACCGTATCTGCCAACTATTGTCCGCAACATATACAAAATTAGGTGAAATTATGGGTACCTACCAGTGTCATCATATTTATTATCGAAAAAGTAAAAATTAAATAAGTACCATCACGACAAACGAGTTTTCTTGGCGGATATTTTTATATTTTCAGATCTTTTAATGTTTTCATTACTGAATAATACCATCCAATTGTACACGGTAAGCAAATTGTCCACTCACTCATGTGTGTGCTATTAGGTTACCTAAACCTTGGGCTCCGGCACTAAGGCGCCAGCAGGTAACGTACCTAGTACAGTAACATAGGTAGGTACCTATTTAATAGTAACTACATGGTAGGAAGATAATTATTTATTTTATTATCAAAGAAGAAATGTTAACTCTATTCTTTCATATACCTATATGGACTTGATTACAGCAAAACCAAGGTCAAGTATACACAAAACGGGTATAGTATATAGCGAAAAGCTATGTAAATCTCAGCACCACTTGTCAGAGAGACGCATATCTACAAACCGTGCGCGCCTGATTTGCGGGGTCTGAGAGAGTATTTGGGCACATCAGACAGATCTCACCATTCAGGGATGTCGCAGGTACGCAGGGCACGGCACGCGGTTCAATTTCGCCTTGCCTCTAGGGAGAAGCCCAGCATTGTATTCCCATACAATTTCTTATATAGGGATCTCATGCCTTCTGGAGAAGCAAAGCATAAGTACTCTCGTGGGGGTTCCAAACGATTGCTGCTGCCTCAATTTTACTTCGCACTAGTGCCGTGTATTAATTTTATAGTACGAGGTCACGGGAGTCAAATTTTTGGCGGCGATGGATTATGTGTTCTCTAAGATCCAGTGGGTTCTGGGCGAGCAGCGGCACTCGGGCACGGCTCGTCATAACGCAACATTTAGCTTTATCGCTTGATGTCTTCCTGTAGGGTTACAGAGTCGGTGCTATTCTTCACCCCATATATCAGCTTAAGGTCATATAAAGAAGGCATCTAGCGTTTTTTAGAGTGGAATCCCTTTATTGTTACACCCTGTATACACACACGGCTATCCTGCATAACTTATTTAGTGGTCCCGAGATTATAGCTAGCGAGATATCGTGTTGCGAATCACGGGATTGAAGACAATACCTCCTAACTAACATGGTTTTTAATGCAATTGTTTTGGATACATATGCCAGATTGAAAATATGACTTGGAAGCCTCATTTTTTTAATTTAATAACGCAGGTAAGAATATTGCAAGTCAACGTTAAATGTAAGTCGATCATGGTATCCAGCATCAATGTCAAAAAAAATATTAGTATAGCTGACATAATGAGAGATTCCTCTACCTGTCGTTAGGAGCGTATTGTCACTAATCTATACGTTTGGTCATATGACCTGAGATTCCTGTAGTCGATTCTTATGCCGTAACTTCTTTGGTATACGATTCATGATGTCATAAAATGTGTGAGTGGCAGTGTCGACATCTGGAGATGTCATGCCAAGATGCGCTAGTAGCAAGGCTTCTTACGTTCCAATCATGCCGTAGATTACTTCGTATGTCCTACAAACTAGTCCGCTATCTCGGACACTCTCAGTGCCTTCCTATAAATACATAGTCTACGAAATAACATACAATACTATGCCCAACTATCCTTCAGAGAGGTTAGGCAGATAGTTTAGCATACAACGCTTCAGAGTAAAAGAAGCCCAAAGGTCCTCATTTTCCAGATCGACGTCGCGACAGAGAAATACCACACCAGAAGCACACCTCCGTGGATGATTCCCGTGCACCGATCTCTGCGTAACACACTCCAATCTCCGCAAACCAGTTCCGCATCCTCCACAGAGCTGGTCAAAAAGGATTCAGTCACCGCAACAACATCGCACTCCAGGGAAAGCAAACCGTGCCTGAGTTAGCCTAACGTTCTGATAAGTTACAGTGGCACTAAGCTCTGTGGTCTGGGGATCTTCGGGCCTTGATTCTGGCATTGACGCCTTGCTCACATACACTTATCATAAGATTCAGCTGGAACACCGATCTTGAACGACTTATAGTCACCCCTGGGTTTAAGCTCCTCTACAGTGCACAGTCCCTCAGGGCACAACTAGGTAGGCCCTAACCTCGTCATGTTCCAAAGGTGGAGGTGTTTTCGAACGGCTTTTAGGGACGTCTGGTCCTGCGGTACAACGTAGATCGTCTGGTTTTTCTGCTTCGTACTTCCACCCAATTATCTTTAACATCTGCCACACCATACTGCGAGTTACCGACAAGGATTCCTCAGGAGATATGTCGATCAGTTGAATCTCATTGTGCACTGGGATCGATCCTTTCTCGATTACCGCCACTAGTATTACCTTTGGATGAGTTGGATTGTGCCACTACGGACGCAAAGTCAGCATGTCGGAGTGGGTTTGCTTCAACAACAGGCTGGAATAACCTACAGATGAGAGACCATCCATCAACTCGTCAATGCTGACTGATAGTTGGAGATTATGGATTGATAGTTGGAGACTGATAGTTGGAGATTTTGTTACACCCTGTATATTACGAAAAGCTATGTAAATAGAAGAGAACCTATCTGACTCGAAATCACATTTTTATTTTTCAAGATTGTATTCTCCATACTATCCGGAAAAATAAACATGTGATTTCGGGTCTCAAATTTTGTGGATAGGTTCTCTACAGTGGGCTGTTCATATAGCTTTTCGCTTAACATACCCTTTTTGTTACATCCTGTATACACACACGGCTGTGGTCCCGAGATTATAGCTAGCGAGATATCGACGGTGAAGTGACAATACCTCCTAACTAACATTTTTTAATGCAATATACTTATAATTCAATAATAAGTATATAGCATTAAAAAAGTCGATTTGTAAAAAAAATATTAGTTAGGACATAGAGGAATTCCTCTATGGTTAGGAGGTATTGTCACTTCACCGTCGATATGCCGAGTTCCTTAGTCGATTCTCACGATTCACGCAAGGAGATTCAGCTAGTACTCGTATATCCTATCGTATCGTATCCTAGTGAAGCCCTGCACCTTCCTCTAAATACATACATACAATCATGCCCACTATCCCCCAAAGAGGTTAGGCAGAAGTTTGCAAATTGAAACACACCAACTTTTCATCAGTTAGCCTATTAAGTTACGTGGTAAGAGGTGAGCCTACCGCCGCTTTTCGGGAGCAAATACAACAATCTATCGACCGGTATCGAATCCAATGTGAAATGTTTCATAACCTACCTCTAAATTACAGAAGAAATGTCCGATTTGAGGATAGACGTTAGTCAACGCCTTCCTGTGCAGCACCGCCGCCATTCCTGATACTGAGCAGTTGTTCAGGCGAGTGAACAACACAGCGTCGAGGCGGTCGAGGTGCCGGGCGAAGTCCCACCAGCACGCTTTGCGGGAGAAGCCGCCGTCAACTGAAATGAAAAGAAATAATTGTATTATTACCAGGTACTTCTACTTCTGCGTTAAATATAGCCGCCATGTTGAATATTGTATAGAGACGATACGATATCGTAAGATACGATATCCAAGATGCGTGGTCATGCTAGGGGGCAGGTGAGGCACTGACCGATAGATTACAAAAAGGACTCTTCACCCGTGCAGTCATTTTGTCCTTACTAAAAAAAATATTTACAGATTTTTTAAATAGGTAGGTCACAGTACAGGTAGCTTCATATTATCTACTTGTGCCACGAAAATTAAATTGAATTTGCAAAACAACATTAAATAAAATCAACGCAAATAGCAGCAATACAAATAAAGTGCACCGTTTTTAAAATATATCAATTTCTCTTTAATTATAGACGCAATCAATGGGGCGTGGGTTTACCCAAGCGCAATGTTAAACAATAATGAAAGCGGTCGGTATTAAATTATTTTGCACGTTTTATTTAAACACCTAATATACCTACAGGTTGCCATTTTAAACAGTTAATTATCAAGGGCTAAATATACAGGGTGATTTTTGGTCGTCAACGTTCCCGAAAACTACGGAATCTCCTCATCATCACGATCATTTTTCTCCATGGAAGCATACCTGGGAAGTGTCTGGTTTCCAAAATATTAGGGTCCAAAGTTGAGTAAATAGACTGCGTTTTTCTGCATAAATGCACATAGACGCGCGTAGCAGGATTTTTTCACGAAAAATAATTAATATCTGTCTATAAAAAAACTAACATAAACACTAGACACTATAAATTTCGCACGATCAAGGAATTTAAAAATAAAAATAAAAAAAACCCAGCATTTTTTTGGCATAAACTTACTTTATTTCATGTATACAATACGTACCCTTCGTTAAAGGTGGCCACAAAAAAACACCCTGTATAAAGCTTTATCTGTGTTAGATTAGGTTAGAATTGAAAAGATAATTACAAACATTAAACTATTTGTTAGCTAACCTATGTGTAACACACCCGTCAAATGTCCCAAAATTACACTAAAACAGGAATTAGCCACGAGCACACCGGATGCGTAGACGTACACGTACCTCTGAGTTGTAATGTATGGAACAATGTATAGGCACGGACAGACCGGATGCGTATGCGTAGACGTAAGCATAGACGTTAAGCGGTGACAGTTCCATACATTAAAGTCAGAGGTACGTGTACGCCTACGCTTACGTGCACGCATACGCATCCGGTGTCCTTGAGGCTTTAAGTTTATCCGTGAAAAGTCGTGGTTCTTAGTAGATACATGTTCAAATTCAAATTCAAAATCATTTATTCGACATGAAAGCATTAACACTTGTTTGTCGATTGTCTAATTATATGTTACTTTCTATGTTCGCACCCCAAAAATGAAACCGCTACCCAAACAAAAAAGGAGGTGAATTTAAACAACCCAAAAATAAATAAATCGCAAAGCTTTTGCTTTGGCAACGGTCACCACCCCAAGGTGCGATTTGTTACGGTCTGTCAGGCATAAGTTAGCGATTCGGGGCTTAATAGCCACCAACGTGGAGAATAAGAGTTAAGGTCGCCTAAAGACGAAATTCAGAAGAGCTGCTACACAGTTCTTCTTTATGGCAAAACCAACATTAGGTCTGACACACCGCATGATTCTACTATTACTGTTACACTATGTCAGTGAAGTGTCACTGCTTGGAAGAAGAAATAGCAAGAAAACTCCCAGCGACACAGTCAAAACTAAGTAACATATTAACAAAAGAATCTTACATTGGATAAGATATCAGATAGTATCATGATATAGGATATCCGGTCCGGCTCAATAGCATTAATTTCCAGATACTAGCAAAACAATACAAATAAAATCGAGCAAACATTCGTCAGAGTGGAGTGCGAGGTGAGTCTTGATTGGAAAATAAATTGGAGAGAGATTGGGTCCGATGTGCATCCCGTGTTGGGTTTGGGTGGTTCCAGTGTGAGCGGAAATGGCGGAGCGGTAAGTTCACTGACGGTAAATTTCAATACCATAGCCTATTTTTTGAGCAAACGAGTACCGAAAATTTTGACAACGTTTCTATTGCTCCACGTAATCAATATAAATAGTGACCAAAATGAATCTCAAATTTTTTGGTTCCGAATATGAAATTTTGTATGAAAACAATTGATGATTCAATCTGAGATTTATAGTTACAATAAATATTTTCCAGGGAAATAAAATGCCCCACAAGACGTCTTTGCTGCCTAATTAAATAGGTAAGTATACCTATAAAAACATAACGACTTCTGATTTATCCGGGATTTGTAGGGGTAAAAATGTAAAATACAACAAGGCTACTTACCACAAGCACGAGTATATAGGAAAATTATGTGGTTTTCGGTAAAAAAAAATTCTATGTCACTAAGAATGTGAAATACCATGGTCATGAAATACCATCTGCGGAGAAGCAACAGCGTGCAAGCTTAACAAACAATCGTATTTTCTCGCTATATTTAGTTAACATCAATCAATAATAATGTTGACAACATAGTTCAAAATACAAACTGCGATCACCAACTCGCCTGCCCAGCGTGGTGAGTATGGGCAAATACCTCCATGGCAGTCTTGTGGCATGCCCTGGGGGCGGCCTACGTCCAGCAGTGGACTGCAATAGGCGGATGATGATGATGAATCAATAATATAAATACTTCAACAGCTAATGATATCGCTAACACTGGGTCCACACTCAGCACCATTTTAAGTAAGAGCTTTCAAATATTTTGTTACAATTTCCAGGTCAGTGCAAATAAACGAAAACAAATAGGATTTTATTTATTTCAATTTTGTAGATTAAATGAAAATAGTACGGTGTGCAGGCTACTGTGACATGTTGTCGATTAACGTAGTAGACAGTGCGCCATAGGTTTATATGTTATGAATATAACCTAAAGAAACTATCCGGAAAAAATTTGAGAGTCGAAATCACATATTTTATTTCAAGATTGTATGAACATTCCTGCGCTCGTAGCATGAACTTGGTGAGAGCGAGATGGATCACAGCGACAAATTCACAGAGCTATGTAATGACTAGATCATGTAAGTGTATGTACTTTACGTGTAAAAAAGGATTGCAAAGCACTTCTTTCAGGGCAATTTCATATAGTCTTAGCTTATGTACGAGTGTCTATTCTAATTCCCAACTCCGTTTTTATACGCAAAGTAAGAACTAAATCTTTTGTCTAACTGTGAGATATCTCGCTCCTATCAAATTTATGCTACGAGCACTGGGCTTTTTATGATTTTTCGATACTATCTGATAAAAAAATGTGATAACGAGTCTAAAATTTTGTACTCGTAAATAGATTCCATATACTTACCCCTTTTGGTTCGCTAAGCAAGGACTCAAGCCACAACACCTTTGGGATCTTTATGTAGGACTAAGGTTAATATGTATTTAATTATATAAGGCCTCACTATTCTGAAGTTTAAATTGCCATCGAGGGTTCGCCACCATCGGGCCCTACACCCTCCGCTGACCCTCGGATCTGCCGACTCATGGTCACGAACACAAGACACTACAGTCGTAACGAGAAGCCTGATAGCACCTAGCATGCAACCATAAATATATAGCTGCTAATCCGAAAATCTATTAAAAATGTTTCGCCAACGCCAATAGGTTAAATAAAGTTTGTGAATATTTATTTATATAATAATATTACTATTTTTCACAAAAACCTTACAAAATTCCGTATATTTTTTCTGTCTATCCACGGAAATCATCTTAAGCCACATAAAGAGATCTAGTGAAGGCCGAACCTTGTTGGCAGGGCACCAACGGTCCGACAAGGCTACACATGTGTGGCTTTACCATGTCAAGTGGAAAATCAAGGCTTTTTTTAGCAACATTATTATTTTTGCTACAAACACGTCTATTATGTTTTAGGCTTTAGGTATGAATAATTGATTATTGTGTGTACTAATATTAAAACAAGTTATTATGTATGTAAGCAATTATGTTTTTCTTTTGCCGGATAGAAAATATTATTTCGGGTTAATAAATATTCTTTATAATCAAATTAATGTTGATTAGTAGAACTAGGGTCAGCGATATTTAACTTTGTTAATCATAAGGTTTATAATTACAATTTTTTGTGTATAGCTAGATATAAATAGAATAATAAAATATAAAGGGTGTAACAGAAAGGGTATGTTAAGCGAAAAGCTATGTAAATAGCCCACTATAGAGAATCTATTTCCAAAATTTGAGACTCTAAATCACATTTTTATTTTTCAAGATTGTATGAAAATTCCTGAGATATTTAAAAATTCTATACTATCGGGAAAAATAAACATGTGATTTCGGGTCTCAAATTTTGTGGATAGGTTCTCTACAGTGGGCTATTTACATAGCCTTTCGCTTAACATACCCTTTTTGTTACACCCTGTATATTAATTTTTTTAAAATGTTATACAGGGTGTTTGTGACAGCCAGGCAAATACTGAGATCCTGCACAAGTACCATTGTTTTGAGTTATACGACAGTATTATTACTCGCAGGAAATTAATTTTTGATTTGATTATACGCAATGTTTGCTTTCCGCGCAACTTTTATCGGGCGATCCTGTGACTACTTAAATAGCCTTATTGGTTATTTTGTGATACATTGCTGTTTTTTGGATCACTTGTGATTCTCCTTTGGGGTTGATCAGATAATTGAATTTTTTTTAAAGCAATTTTTTTTAAATCATCCAAACGTTAAAGCTTTATTTTGAAGTCATTATTTAAGGCCTACTTAAACGAACCACACTATTTTAACCACACACTGGAGACAGCTTAATGGCATTGTATTGTCTATTGTTGCAATTTATTGTAAAAGTCTGTAAAAATTGTCGGAAAATTTTCACTGGTTTTCGTCACAGAATCATGGTCTGAAGTCACCATATCAATATTTGCCTGGCTGTCACAAACATCCTATATACTACCTAAGTCATTAGAGCTTAAAAAAAAATAATATAAAAACTGCTTGCAAGTCCTTGGGTTATTTTTCAATTGAGGATTCTTTTATTAATTAGTCATCGTTATTTATGGGGTCGGCGCAATATAATTTCTTTCGAGACTAATATTGCCAAGGATTTGTCGTTTGTTTCCGTACTGGATCGAACATACGCCTTTTTACTGATACTCGTTGGGACGTAGTCTTAATCAGTTTGTGTACACCTTTTGACTTAAAAGTCGAAAGCACGTCTTAATCAATTAGTGATTTATTTTATTTATTTCTTATTAATTAGTCCGTACGAATACTTATTACATTATATAAATAAATTACCTACAAAAACACTTGATAAACAGGTAAGTTGCTCGCTTGTAGATTTCCCTGAGGAGTTATGTTAACTAGTTGGCAACTGCTCTCTCGGTACCGTACTGAGCTATTTCGTGAATTAAATAGGTACTGTGTTTTGAAAGGAATAGAAATAGGTTTTCATTTGAAGATTACACATGCACATGACAAAATTACGATAGCCATAATGTAATACGAAAAATAGAGTAGAAATATACAGGGTGTTTTTTTGTGGCCACCTTTAACGAAGGGTGCGTACTCTATACATAAAATAAAGTAAGTTTATGCCAAAAAAAATGCTGGGAATTTTTTTTTTTTTTTAATTTTTTTTTAATTACTTGATCTGGCGAAATTTATAGTGTCTAGTGTTTATGCTAGTTTATTTATAGACAGATATTAATTATTTCTCGTGAAAAAATCTTGCTACGTGCGTCTATGTGCATTTATGCAGAAAAACGCAGTCTATTTACTCAACTTTGGACCCTAATATTTTGGAAACCACACACTTCCCAGGTATGCTTCCATGGAGAAAAATGATCGTGATGATGAGGAGATTCTGTAGTTTTCGGGAACGTTGACGACCAAAAATCACCTGTATAATGAACGAATTATGTATTTTTAAAAGAATGTTATTACGACATCAAATTTATTTCCCATACTCTTTTTTAAATTGCGTCTTCACCGATTTATCGACGTTTAGCCTATCAAAATTCGATAAATATAGCCGCCATGTTGAATTTTGTAAGGAGACGATACGATATCGTACGATACGATATCCACGATGCGTGGTCTTGCTAGGGGGGCAACTTTAAAAAGTTTACATGCATATCCGTTTTAGGTACCTAGGGGCGTTTTTTAGTTCGCGTCTCCTCTGAGCTGTGAGGTCTCAAATGGTAGGTATAACCTAGTAATTATGCCACTGATTGGGTTTATAGTTTTATTAAGATTTTTTCATATCTCATATTAAACTAACATTCTTCTATATTGCTTACCTACATACTTACAGTAATGATAACAGATTTGGAATTTAAAAAATCTGAGATGTAGTACGATCCTATCCGATCATGATTCACCGTATGTGAGGGGAACAAAGCGAGTCATATTGTGCGTGAAGTGATCCAGATCACTTTCTAAATGAGGCTCTCCCTGCGGTGGTCACACGGCGTCACGCTTACGTTATGTTGCCAGCGTTTGTTGCCATGGTTACTATTGTATTCTAAACCCCCTAAGACCCCTTTTAACTATTCCCGTTGTCTATTTGGTACTTCTGACCTCACTATGCTAAACATGGCTGTAAGGATCTCCTTCGTGATTCTGCAGCTCTGGCTACTCCATTTTAGGAATACATCCGTGTGAATATGTGTATTTGTTACTTCGGAGTTCGAGCAAAACTGTCTTTTTATAATATTGCATTTCGACCGTCGATGTGGCCTACGCACATACGCAGCGCAGCATGAATCAATCAATAGCCGACATTACGACTGTAACCTACTGTAATCGACGTAAAGTTGCAAGTCTCTCGGTATTCTACAGGTTACATTTCGGGGAGTGTGCGTTGGGACTTCACGACCTAATTCCCCCAGCACCCTTCTACCACCGGACGACTAGGGAAACGTCAAGGCGACACCGGTTCACAGTTGAAGTGCCGTACTAAGCGTTTTGTTTCTACATTCATAGTACGAACGGCCAAGCTGTGGAACTCCCTGCCTGAATCCCTGTTCCCCATGAACTATAATCTTGCGGTCTTCAAGTCGAGAGTGAACCGGTTTCTTTTAGGCAAGCGCGCTCCGTCTTAGACTGCAACAGTGCTTACCATCAGGCGCGTTGTGGTCAAGTGTAAGCCTATTTAATAAAAAAAACCTACCGCCCTTACCCCAGTACCTATTCTATAAAAATAAACTTTGTATGGCCCCCTTATGCTTATATCCTCCGTAAAATAGTTACTAACCACAAGTCGTGATTTTAATCATACCTACATCCACCTACATCGTGCAGGAAACTAAGCACATGACACTTGCTACTTTGTCTTCTAAATTAGCTACTATATCTCTGACTTACAAAATTGAATTCAAAATTGGACCGAGGTAGTGAGAATTTGCCAATTGTCTTAACTGAGAGCCACAGATTGCCAATTACTCCGAGGTGACCTTTCTAGAAGAATGAAAAAGATCGTACGTAATTAGGTTCTAGTAACAAAAAGGTCACAGGATTTTATAAAAGTGCGCGAAAGAGACAAAGATCAGACTTCAGTGTAGAGAGAATGGGACAAAGAGTTATTTGCGCGCTTACATAGTTGAATAGAAAATCTTTGTTAACTTTTATTGGTTCTCTTTTAATATCTTTTGACGTCAAAGAATATTCTTTATTACGAGATTTCTTATCCTGAGGTCACTTTCAAGTACATAGTGAGATTTTCGTAATAATTAAATATATATTTTGCTTTAGATATTATCAACCACCACCAGGCCATATACCCTACGCTAACCTTCGATTAAAATGCTTATTTGTTTGCAATTAGCTCTTACACGAGTACGGAGATGGATTGAGACTAGGTACGTAATATCTGTAGTCCACACGGACGATCTCGCTACAGCTGTTCTAATAAATAACTTAGTATTAAAAAAAACAGAGGTATCCAAACATTATATGAAAACATAACAAGTTGACCTTGACCTACAAAGCATCTTGGCATCATAAAAAAAGAGGTAAGTAGGTATGGCGCAAGCCAAGAAATTATAGTCAAACTCCATTTTCGGTAATACATTTGATATATGACCGCAAAAACTGACTTAATAAAATATATCCGGTACATTTGGCTGAACGCCAGTAACTGGGTAGAAAAGCCTCAGAAAAACTTAATGTTCCGCCCTAGGGGCGTAGCAAATACGATGTTTGTGAAATATATGGCCTGTAAATATTATGTGATACGGAATTACGAGATTAGTTCAGCTTTATTGTCTCTCTAGGAGTAATGAAAGGAATATAATTATTCGCCGTTTGGTTGGTAACAACATTAGGCTGCTTTACCACAAGAGATTTGCGATGCTACATTGCTAAGGATGCGTTGGATTACCAAATTCATTGGCATCAAAGATCTTATTCTTTATAGTGGACGCCCGCGACTACGTCCGCGTGGACTGCAGAAAAAACAAAATGTGGAAATTTTCCGGGATAAAAATATTTTCCCGGTATAAAAAGTAGCCTATATTGTAATCCAGTGTGTCAGCTAACTCCATACCAAATATATTAAAATGGCTCCAGCCGTTTTCACGTGAAAGAGTAACAAACATCCATCCATTCATACTTACAAACTTTCGCATTTATATTATTAGTAGGATTGAACACACACACACAAAAATATAAGTTACAGGATAAAAGAAGAGATGTATGTACAATGGCAAGCTTATCTCTAAAAGAGATCTCTTATGATCATTGGTCACAAGAGACCTATGATGATGATTGGTTGATATCAGAAGCATCCGAAGCAATGTTGCATAGGGGATTACATCTCCTGGTGGAAAGGTTAGTTATGTAACATTTGAAGGTTTTTCCTGCGATCAAAAATCGCGCTCAGTCGGCCCGGGCGGCGCTTCGCTACTACCAAATATAAAAATGCCTTGTTGTGCTGTACACTAGGTAAGCCAACAGTAACCGAAATTAAAAGTACAATAATTTATGAACACATTAATTCGATATTTATCGATTGGAGGTATTCTTATGATGAGTACCACAGAACAGGTAATATAGGTAGAATTAATAAGCAAAATGGCTTGTAGCTTTTATCGCGGGCACGCGCGCCAAGGTTATGAGCCGATGATCAAACTTCGCAAAAATCGCGCTCAGTCGGCCCGGGCGCTTCGCTACAATAATTCACTTAGAATTTACTATAAATGCCTTGTTGTGCTGTAATCACATGTAGAGCTCGAAGCCAAAAGTCTAACCGAAATAATAAAATTATTTCTTTTCACCGGTAAGTACATTAAACCATGTTTTTGTTATTTATTTGATATTGCTACATTAATTCGCCAGTTTTTCCGCTAGTATGGTCGCCATTGACACTTTTTTGTTAAGGGTTTGCCTTCAGATATCTAGTAAAAGTGGTAAGAGTGGCTGCCATTTTGAACTTTTTAGTTAAGTGCCAGAATGCTTCCAAAATCGATATCTGAGGTTTTTTGCAGTTCCCAAACTCATATCCGATGTCAAAAATAGTAAAAGTGGCCGCCATTTTGAACTCTTTAATTAAGGGTAGACAGATTGCTTTCAATTTTGATATCTGAGGTTCCTGGCAGTTCCCAAACACATTTCCGGTGTCATAAATAGTAAAAGAGGCCGCCTTTTTGAAAGCTTTTTAGTTAAGTGCAGCAGATTGGATTTGTGCTTCCAAAATCGATATCTGAGGTCGTAGCCAGTTGCAGTTCCCCTATTCAACATGTGCTTTGATATCCGGCCGATGTCCAAAAAAGGCTGTCATCGTAAAAATGGCTCACGACTGGAGAAAAACACAGAGGCATTAGCCTATCAACATGTCTGTATGCAAAAGTGTTGATGAAAAACTAGTAAAGGGCATGGGATATACGGATCAAATGTATAGCCGAAAAGTTTCTGGCGACAGAAGGTCTAATCGATTTCGCCTTTGGAAGGTTCTGTCTATGATCCTTCTCATTCGGGCACTGAAATCCCTTTCAAATGCTTTGTATTACACAGACTGGTTTACCATCGTGTTAGACAGGGATGTGTAGCGTCACCGTGGCTATTTCTTTTTGCATAAACTTACTTTCAAATGCCTTCTCTATGCCGATGACATGAGGAGGAGTGCAGGAGATGGTAACAAAAATGCAGATCATTTGAAAGTACGAAAGTACGAATTGCCTTGGAGCAAGTGACTAATCTGGGGACTTTGTTTACAAGGCATGACAAAGAATTGCAAGGAACTGGGAACCGGGTCACTGAGTATGTCGCATATGGAACTCTTATGTATGGACTCAAAGTCAAGTGAATGCCATTGAGAAGTATGCAAAAGTAGAATAAGAAATGAGGTGATCTCGTGGTGACGCACTGACAAAGACAACGGTGGATCTGCCGGAACCGATCAAACTTCAGGTAGGTACCCTATGCATGAAAAATGTATGACAAAGAGGTGTGTAGGATCGTAGCAAATGAGATCCGTGAAGTGATATATGTATGTATGTATGTATGGTCTATAAAAAACTAGTTGGAAGCCCGATCGAAAAAGCGTGTTTTACCTTTTACGTTTCTATACATGCCAAAAAAATGCTTTTGAGATTGTGCGAAATTTTAGTGTCTTGTTTATGTTAGTTTTTTATAGACAGATATTAATTATTTTTCGTGAAAAAGTCCTGCTATCTATGACCGCATCTATTTATCAACTTTGTATCAAAACTTCCATTGATCGTGACTATTTTCGGGAACGACGGTGCCCAGCAGTATAAACTCATTTGATGTTCGTAGTTAAGCACAAGTAATAAAAAACTGGCCATGCGACTCGCGCACCGACAACAAAACTTCCTATCGTTTACACTTTCTTAATGACCATTTTATGTATCGAGGTGCAAGTTCTCAGTTTCAGTAAACATCGATAACAATTCATCGACACTTTCAATGCCTAGCGTATATGTAAAATAAATTGCTTTTTTATACGCACACGAACAACGCGATCTTTGTCACAGTGCGAGTGGATTGACCAATCACGTTTCTCTCTTTGGTTTACGCACACGTGCGTACTTCCGTACTTATTTAGTATGCATTAGTGTGAGTGGGCAGCGGTAGGGGTGAAGCGGCGACAGCGGTTCCGGAACAAAATGTAGTCTAAGGCTATTCTACCTTTACCTGTTCTGTGATTCTTACAATAACCACATTATTGTAAGAATATATCTGCTGATTTTCTATTAAGATATATCTCTGGGAAATATTCCTCGATCCTTTGAAAAACGTTGTTAGGGTTCTTATTTGCTGTCATAACTAGCAATTACGTACCTTTCTTTAGGAATCTCTTTGAGGGTGCTCATACGGAAGATAATTGCAATAAAAGTTTTATTTTTCTAACAAGTTATTTTCACTTGACGTGTCTCAAGATTCTTGTAATAGTAAAAGTTTTCAAAGAAGTTTTATGAAATGTTGTAGATAATATTAATATATAGGTATTAATATTATAAGTTCAAACTAATTAAGCGGTGATAGCCGTAGCCTTGTGGCGTGCCCTGAGGGAGCCTACGTCCAGCAATAGGCTGAAGACGAAGACGAAGAAGACATTAGTTAAGCCCTCTGACCTTCCACTTACCTAGCATGTTAAATCCGTTAATCCCGAAGAGTGCCGCATCGCCCTGGCCTCCAGGAAACACGTAGAGCGTCGGGTGGCTGAACCTGATGTTGCCGACCACGTCGCTCGACACCAGGAGTTGCTCCAGGCTGGCTGGCACTACGTAGGGTTCCAAATATCCTGGAGACAAAAGGTTTGATTATAAGTCTTGTCTTCTTTTGTATACCTACTTAAAACTAAAGGACGCTCTTGACTTCGTTCCCGTGAACTATAGAAAATCTGTTTCCCCACGTTCCCGTGGGAATCTGGGGATTTTTTAAATTGTATTTCTACGTCATCAAAAACACACCCTCTAAGTACCTACCAGGTCTCTAAGATCAACGGTTTAGGCTGTGCGTTGATCCATCATCCAGGAGAAAGAATTTCATATGTATAGTAGATTAGACATTAGTCACCATTAGTGACCACCCTAAAACTAACAACACAGACATCACAAATCTTCTTCGTGACTAAATATTCTGACACGTCCTTAGCACGATCATACCAGTCACCAGTCGTGATGTACCTATATATTTGAGGCCTAGTGCCCCATCTAGGGGACACAGGAACATAAGTCAAGCCAAATAAGTCACAGTAAAAGCTGAAGAAATAAAATTGAAAAGATTTTTAGTATTCCGACTTCGTTTTCTCTCATTCATTATGTCTATCACATAAAGCGAAAATAGAGCTGGAAATGTCGCCTGAAATTCATCATAATTAATGTAGATTCTGGCGACAATTTGCTGAAATGGCTAAAATGTTTTTGCGTTTCCCAAACGGCTTTTGAATTTGCATTTAATTGTTTTACTTAAAATACGGTCTTACTTAAAAAACGAAATCACCAAATAAAGTCCCTTTCATATAAGACATGCCTGATTTCGGAACTACAATTTTTTGTTCGTCGTGACACAGATAATGTAGCCATGCACATAGTGTGGACGTCATCATCCAAGGGAATTTGGTGAAACACTTTACCAAAATTTCATTAATTGCGTATTCTAAGCATTTTTGTACATATATATACCTATATATATACCTAGTTACATGGCTATGTTCACAAAATGGAGAAACCAAAACCGCCAGATCACGAAGAAGATGTCAGATGTGAAACGTCAGTGACAAGTTGCTTGTTCATCGCCTGAGAGAACTGCTCTGAGCTCTTTAGCCGACTCTGACAACATGTAAGTGATGTATTCTTGTAACAGAAATTAACGGTATTTCTAAAGTTCACGAAGATGAAGTCGCTGGCTAATTGCAAGTACTCATATTTTCACATTGTAAACTCAATGTTAGCTTCCCTCATCTATTCAGTACTATTATGAGAAAATGGAAATATTTTTAGCCATTTCCGGCCACGATTAGTGACGTAATTTGCAGGGAAACCTCATTTCCAGTCCATTACCTTCAAGTTGCCTGTATTTAGTGTCATACAAACTGAAGTTTTGAAGAGATGTTTGAGGAACTATAATGGTTTTATCTATTTGTATGGATAATGCAACTTACTCGTATATGTAATGGCATAAGGATATTCATTCGCCAAATTTTTTCTTTTGCATTTTTTACAACTGTCATTTTTTTGTAAGAAGTACCTATATGCGTAGCTTATTGCTATATGAGCCACTAAACTAGAGCTCACTATGTAGATATTACCAAAATTTAAGACACGAGACATAAGTTTTTTCCCCAGATAGTATGGAAAATTAATAGGAAAATTCCTAAACAACTCAGAACTGTTAATAAAATCTTGAAAAATAAAAATGTCATTCAGAGTCTCGAGTTTTGTAGATAGGTTCTATATATTGTGATATTTATAGCATTTAACTTAACATGTTATGCTATGCTTATCTTAAGCGAAAAGCTATGTAAATAGCCCACTGTAGGAAACCTATCCACAAAATTTGAGACCCGAGATTACATGTTTATTTTTCCCGATAGTGTGGAGAATTTTTAAATTCTTAAATATTTTCATACAATCTTGAAAAATAAAAATGTGATCTCGAGTCTCAAACTTTGTAGATAGGTTATTTGTACAGTGGGCTATT
Source organism: Carposina sasakii (assembly GCA_014607495.2). Lineage (NCBI taxonomy): Eukaryota > Metazoa > Arthropoda > Insecta > Lepidoptera > Carposinidae > Carposina > Carposina sasakii. The sequence goes on along the minus strand of CP053163.1, from coordinate 1,571,011 downwards.
TACATAGCTTTTCGCTTAACATACCCTTTTTGTTACACCCTGTAGAGCCCTGTAATATAGAGCCCTATTTATATACGGTTGAACATAGCCTTTATGTAGTTACCTTCAAACTATGTCAAAAGGGAACTACAAAAAAACAAACAATGAACCAACAAAATTCGCAGTAGCAAGTTGAAAAAGTCCAACTGGGAATGTCGATGCTTCAGTGAAATGCGAAACTTTGGGAATGCTATCCAAATATGTTGACAATTTATTTTGCAACAAAAACTGCAATGAATAAATAAATTCGACAAAGTAAGATTCGGACTTGCCTACAGAAAAATATATCATACATACAATATATAAATATTATGAAGAAATAATTTTTTTTTCACCCTATTCTTTAAAAAAATGTGAGTGATATATATTTAGCTGTATTCCCATGAATAGAGTAATCACAAACATACATACGAGTTGTATACAAACGGATGTGTTATCCGAAAATGGGGTAACCATTACTGCAGGATCGCGAATTCGCTTGCGAAGAAATTCGTCATCTATTTGGCTTCGCCCGCGTGAGAGTGCATTACTTCTGTGCGAAGCCGGGGCGGGTCCCTAGTTATACATTATAAACCTTCCTCGTGACTCACTCTATCTATTTAAAAAAAACCGCATCAAAATCCGTTGCCTAATTTGAAAGATCTAAGCATACATAGAGATAGCATATGTAGTGATGAAAATTTCAACTGTCTAGCTATCACAACTTAATAGATGTAGCCTTGTGACAGATAGACGGACAGTGGAGTCTTTGTAATAAGGTCCCCACCTTTTGGATATGGGACCCTAAAAACAAAACTCAAATGTAGGTAGGCACTTATACCTATCGGTCTATTAATTTTAAGGCATAACTAGTTGATTATGCACAATGTGTAGGTATTATTTAATGTGTGCAAATAATCCCAAATAATTTAGGTTCATCTAGTAAACCTAATATAATTATAATGTAACATACGACTTTATTAGTATTTTCTGTACAGCGACGGCGGCAATTTACAATGGCGGCGATGAGAAATTAAATTTCGCCTTAGAATGAAGGGTTTTCTCTACTAAGAGCAAAGTTCATTTATTTTCCTATTCGACAGTGAAAAATAGAGTGAACTCTGAAGGAAAAAAACCTTATGTGGGTAATTCAATAAGTACAAAAAAAATCTACTCTAACATAAATTATAACTTGACTGCTTATGCGGGGCTAGAATACACTAGATGCATCTCCTTCCGTGCATGTCGTAAGAGTCGAATAAGGAATAGGAACGTTTTCTTAAGAAATGAGGTAGCCAATAGTCACTGATGTTTAACACCTGACTCCGTTATGCTCAACTTGACTGTAGGGTCTCCTTCTAGATCTATGTCTATAATGTCTAATCTCTATTGATCGGTTTGCTGAAATCTTAAAGAGAGAAGTACGAAGCGTTTCTGCCGAACTGGCGTCGTAAAACCATAGAGGAATAAGATCTTTTATTCCTCTATGGTAAAACTAACGTTAGATCAATTGCATGCAAAAAATCTCTCGTCTTGCGCAAATTTTTATTCTTATATCTGCACTCAGTATTATTAGGTATGATTTTCCGAGAAACTTAATCCAAAATGCTATCAAGTCTTGCCAGTTCAAACGTGATATTCAAATAACCGACACACACAAGTTTGAACCCTGCTCGGTTAAATTGAGATGGGTTATCGAGTGGCAACATCAAGGTTTATAGGGCGGAAATATTACATCCTCAGTTGATTAGGTCGCTTAGGAAGGTCTCATTTCCTAAACGAAGAATTAGGTCGAAGCTGGAGTTATGTAGATGACCTTATGGGAGATTTAGTAATTCCTTTTATTATGCAGTGATATGTGAGGACTAAAAACAACTAAAAATATTGTATCTATTTGTAAATTTTATTTTATTTTGTAGCTCTAGTTTTTTTTTTTTTACGTAGGTTTAGTTATTATTGCAAATAATTTTAGTTCGTAGGTTATTTAGATATGGAGTGCATATCATATATAACCTTTAACGAAGGGTACGTAATACATGAAATAAAGTAAGCTGTTATACAATATAGTTCTAAACATGAAGTTTAAAGTCTATTTACTCAACTTTGGACCCTAATATTTTGGAAACCAGACACTAATGCTTCCATGGAGAAAAATGATCTACAAATAAATAATATTATGTAGAAAAAGTCTAATAAAATATAGTAGAAAAACTAAAAATATAGATTCAAATATTACATACTATGCGGAAAACAGAAGGCAAAAAAATTTATTCCATTTCCTCATTATCCAAGTTAAAGAAGTTTTTACATACACACGGCTGTCTTCCCGAAATGGGGTAGCCATAACTGCAGAATCACAAGGAAATCCCACAGACACGTTTGGCTAGTTTTTTATAGAAAAGACGTTAAACTTTGAATTAACTTTACGTACCATGTGTCACAATATGGACGCGGTATTTAACAAGAAAATAGAGATAAACATCTAATTATAATAAATAGAAAAATACCGGTCATTACAGATTACATTTCGAGGTTATACCTAACTAGTTGTTGCTAACGACTTCTTCTGCGTGGACTACAGAATGTAGACTATGTCCTTCTCCGTACATCCAACTCTATGTGTGCAAAATTTCAAGACGATTTTTTAGTAAAGCGTGCAGAGGTAACAAACAGACAGATATTTTTGCGATCTCTTGAGTCCACTCTAGGTTTTAAGTGTGACAAATAATAGCATCACAAATGTTAAGTTTTGCACACGGAACTTGGGTATATTGTTTTTATTTTAATTAGTTATTATTGCTGCATGCTTGAATTTGGTATATTAACTCACAGGAAGTCGCACATCGTCAGTTCACTTCGAAGTATATTCGAAGTGGTACAGTTGTGCAAATCTTGATAATCTTTGGTAAGTTTGTTTATTTATTATTGAAAATATTGCAAATAAAGATTCAATATGTTTATTGTTTACATCTGAGTGAATATAACGTGTATGTCAACCCGTGTTATCCAAACTTTATCCTCGATTTACATGAACGTTCACATGAATGTGAAATTGCAGTCACGCTACAACGTTAATACCTACGTTTGACATGCAAAATTATTTTTATTTAAACTATACTCATATGTATGATTCCCGCTTGGCATGCTACATGATTAAAATATTAACTTTCCTAACTAATCTAACCTAAACTTAATCCGGGAAATGATTTTTAAAAATCTAAGGTATGTACGCTTATGCGAGACAATAATTTTTTAAATTCATCATGTTTAAAATATGAATTATGAATGTTATCCTCTTATTATTTATTTTTTTGAACAATGTAGACTACATATAGAGGCAGTCGCAGTTACCTATCGTTCGTATATTCGTTAATTTACTTCACTCTCAATTTTTCTTGAAAAGACATTAACATTAGGATATTCGTTGTATACAGGATGATTTTTGGTCGTCAACGTTCCCGAAAACTACGGAATCTCCTCATCATCACGATCATTTTTCTCCATGGAAGCATACCTGGGAAGTGTCTGGTTTCCAAAATATTAGGGTCCAAAGTTGAGTAAATAGACTGCGTTTTTCTGCATAAATGCACATAGACGCGCGTAGCAGGATTTTTTCACGAAAAATAATTAATATCTGTCTATAAAAAACTAACATAAACACTAGACACTATAAATTTCGCACGATCAAGGAATTTAAAAATTTTAAAAAAAAAAAAAAAAAAAATTTTTTTTCCAGCATTTTTTTTGGCATAAACTTACTTTATTTCATGTATAGAAATCGTACCCTTCGTTAAAGGTGGCCACATTATTAATTATTTTTCGCGCGTCTATGTGCATTTATGCAGAAAAACGCAGTCTATTTACTCAACTTTGGACCCTAATATTTTGGAAACCAGACACTTCCCAGGTATGCTTCCATGGAGAAAAATGATCGTGATGATGAGGAGATTCCGTAGTTTTCGGAAACGTTGACGACCAAAAATCATCCTGTACAAACCAGCTTATTAGATTCAATTATTAACTTTTAACGAGCTCACCGGTATATGAGTAGAGTTAGCAACTGCTGGGTTGTTTGTAACTCAATTTTAACTTTATAACAATGGCACAGAATAAGTTATAGTACCGCAACAGTAAATAATCGCATTCCAGTGAGTTAATTTTGAAGTACATACATACATACATATAATCGCCTTTATCCCTTACGGGGTAGGCAGAGCACCAAGGGCCGATAGGACCACATGGTGCCACTTCTGACCAATTTTGAGGGTATAATTGAGATAGTTGACAAGTTCGGTTAGTAGTGACAGGTGGTCAGCCCATCGCCTACAAAACACCAAGACTCTCTTGTCCCTCTACTGACTTGTACAGTATGCCCGGGAAAAGAAGCAGCTATATTGAAGAACAGTTATACCTACATATTTTAAGATTACTTTATTGTAAAGGTCGCAGAAAGTTTGGTACTTTACATACTTTACAAAAAATGGTATAAAAGGAAAATCACGATTATTAAAGATTTCGGAACGGTAAGAACGCGGTGGATAGCGGCAAACACTCAGTATGATTATGGTGCACCCCTATTTCTCCTCTTAAACCTACCAAGGATGTACAAATCATAAAACTAGCCTAGAAAAATACAAAATGCTGATGTTGGCAACTTTGAGACGCCAATTACCTGCTCTCCAGTGTAGCTATTGTTATGTACAATGCCTAGTTTACGGAGTTAGCTAGTCAGGCCGTATCATTAAGGAAGGGCAAAAAGGAGGTGCGAATGTTAAAACTGCTGATGTGTTTTTGATACAAAATAATACCTATATAGCTAAACGTGGCTTTGGGATTTCTCTTATGATCCTGCAGTATTGACTACCAACCCGCCTGCCAGCGTGGTGACTATGGGCAAAAACCCCCTATGGCAGTAGCCTTGTGGCGTGCCCTGGGGGAGGCCTAGATCCAGCAGTGAACTGCAATAGGCTGAAGAAGAAAAAGAATATAGTTTCTGAGTTGCAGCTGTACGTATTGCATGCTAGGTGCTCGGATCTGGTTTGTTATCGATGCTGTAGTTGCCTGTGAACGTGATCTTGAGTTGTCAGATTCGAGGGTCAGTTGAGGATACAGGGTGATGGGCGAAGACCAGCTAAGAAATCCTCAATATAGACTTCGTAGGGTAGTGCTAATGAATCACTTAGCTAGAATTCTACAAAGTCTTGTCTTCTGTCCATAGCCGCGACAAATTCTACGAATACGTTGGGTACCAGACCACCTCCATCTTATAATTCCTTCATAATGCTAACTTTACGGAGTTAGTAAGTCAGTGCCAAGTTTGTAGCAATGCAGGGTATATGTAAAATATTCAAGCGGTAACTAGTTGAATGTGTAGTACTTGTACTATATACTGTTGTATTTCCATACTCAAGAGTTAGTTGGTTTGGTGGTTAGAACTAACCAGAAAAACTAATCCTGAGAATGCCACGGGTGTTGGCGAGGCATGTGTCGATTAATAGTTTTTGACCTAGGATTTCTTGTGTCGGATTAGCAGACTATGTACTTCAATGTGGGGCTTGCATGGCGTAGGTGCTTTAGCAGATCTTGTGGTTGCATGCTAGGTGCTTGGATCGGGCTTCTCGTTGCGACTGTAGTGTCTTGTGTTCGTGACCATGAGTCGGCAGATCCGAGGGTCAGCGGAGGGTGTAGGGCTCGGTTGTGGGCGAACCCTCGATGGAATTTGCACTTCCTAATAGTGACGCCTGATACAATTAAATATACAGTTGAAGTAGTAGCTGCTTTGTTACTACAGTAGTAGGCAATATACCTTAGTTAGAGAGCATAGGTAGATACCCAAAGTCAAAATACCTAAAGAAGGAAAATATGTATTAAGTAGGTAGGTATATAACACACAGGGCTGAGTTTCCGAAATGGGGTAGCCGAAACTGCAGGATCACACGGGAGATTTCGCAGCCACGTTTGACAAGTTGCCCCAGTTCCTTAGTCAACTCTTACGACATGCACGGACGGAGATGCAGCTGATGTATTCTAGTGAAGCTCCACATCAGTAGGTAGAGGCTTTTGCATTGTATTGGATTCATCATCATCATCATCAGCCTATCGCAGTCCACTGCTGGACGTAGGCCTCCCCCAGGGCACGCCACAAGACTGCCATGGGGGGTATTTGCCGATAGTCACAACGCTGGGCAGGCGGGTTGGTGACCGCAGTTTGTATTTTGGACTATGTTGTCAACACGGGAGGCGCTGCTGCCCACCTACCGGAAACCCTTAATCGCCTCGTACGATACCCACGGGCAGACATGGGGTGGTACGAATTCTATAGAAAATACATAATGGATTGTATTTATAAAATTATAATTTTTCTACTGTAAGGAAACTAATAAATGTCACTGTAGTAATGACCACTTACACTATAAAATAAGCCGTAACAAAACTATCCCTGCGTCATTAAGTTTTATCATAAAATTTTATTACATCGACGCTTTTATGTAATGGCTTCGATAGAGAGACAGCAATCGCAATAAAAATAGCATATCTTCGACTTTCTCAGATAATTTTCTTTATATTTTACAATAGCATTCTTCTATGCTGCTCTGGGAGTGAAAAAGAAACGTATAATACTACAGCTGCTTCTCTTCCCGGGCATACTGTACAAGTCAGTAGAGGGACAAACCAAACTTGTACATCTCAACTATACCCTCAAAGTTGGTCAGAAGTGGCACCATGTTGTCCTATCGGCCCTTGGTGCTCTGCCTACCCCGTAAGGGATAAAGGCGTGATTATATGTATGTATGTATTTACAATAGCAAGATTAACTAATATTTTGTCATATTGCAAATAATTTATAAACTAGAAGTAGGTATAATTTTTTTACGTGATAGTATTCTACTATTTAATTTGTACTAATGCTTATTTATTCTGTAATTACTAACCACTAACCATCAGTATTCATCATCACGAATAAAAATACAAGCAGTTTTCTCTAGCTTAGAGGTAGACATTTTGTTTCTCTATAGGTATGTAGAATCAAAGAGCTAACAAGCCCTAATGAGCTGAATTGTTCAAGCGAGACGTGGTTGTTGCTCTGTACGAGGAAAATCCTAGAATATTCCAGACGTCAACACTGATTGTGAAATGTGTGGAAATTGTTTTTAAAGTCGAGGCAAAAGTTAAGGTTTTGTGAATAATAGCAAATAAGTACATATATTGTTTAGGTAACACTACGTCTAAAATGATCGTTTACATACAGGATGATTTTTGGTCGTCAACGTTCTCGAAAACTACGGAATCTCCTCATCATCACAATCATTTTTCTCCATGGAAGTATACTGGGAAGTGTCTGGTTTCCAAAATATTAGGGTCCAAAGTTGAGTAAATAGACTGCGTTTTTCTGCATAATGCACATAGACGCGCGTATGAAGATTTTTGACACGAGAAATAATTAATATCTGACTATGAAAAAACTAGCATAAACACTGGACACTATAAATTTCACCCGATCAAGTAATTTAAAAAAAAATTTACATCGTTTCCCAGCATTTTTTTGGCATAAACTTACTTTATTTGATGTACAGAGTACGTACCCTTCGTTAAGGGTGGCAACGAAAAAACATCCTGTATAGCCCCGTTGTACTAGCATGACAGAGGATCCTAATTTCTTAGGTGTACATAACAAATATTTGTATAAAAATATATCATAATTATTAGAGATGCCACGAATATTCGGCTACTATTCGGTATTCGGCCTATTCGGCCACCTTTTTGGTATTCGGTATTCGGCCGAATAATACGTACTATTCGGCACTATTCAAGTTTTCTTTTCTTACGAAGTGGAGAAGAATCGTCATCGGTACTACTAGATTCATCATAACAACTTAGTTTCAGAGCTTCTAGAAGTTGGCCAGTCTATTATTTTCACTACAAATCTCATAATATTCCCATATGGACGATTTTTTATTAACTGATGTCATTTTTTGATGAACAAACAATTGAAAAAGAACTAATGAACGAACTTTTATACAAAATCGTAATGTTATATTTAATTTATTATTTATATTGATCTGGCAAAGCGTGCCGTGATATTCAAAATTCAATTGTGACAAACAAACATTCTAAAGGCCGCACGCCCGCCCGCGCACGAGGGAGACAGGTCGCGACTTGTTGTATTATTCTTTACGCGCTTGTTAGAGTTGTACTTTGTGCCGAATATTCAGCGGCCGACTATTCGGCGCTTCGGCCGACAGCGTTGCAGAATATTCGGTATTCGGCCAAATCACTATTCGTGGCGACTCTAATAATTATATTAGTTTAAACACCAGCTTCAAAATAGTCAACTCAACATAGATATCATACATTCAAATAGCCATTAAAATATCCCCCCTATTACTAATTATAATGGCGATGGGCTGACCACCTGTCACTACTAACCGAACTTGTACATCTCAACTATTATCTCTATTGAGAGATCGCCCACCACCGGGCCCTATACCCTCCGCTGATCCTCGGATCTGCCGACTCATGATCACGAACACAAGACACTACAGTCGCAACGAGAAGCCAGATCCAAGCACCTAGCATGCAACCATAAATACATAGCTGCTAATCCGAAAACCAATTAAAATTTTAATCGACATATGTTTCGCCAACACCCGTGGCATCATCATTTCATTCATTGTGTTCGTGATCATGAGTCGGCAGATCCGAGGGTCAGCGGAGGGTATAGGGCCCGGTGGTGGGCGATCCCTCAATAGAGATTTGAACTTCCGAATAGTGACGCCTGATACAATTCAATATCTCAACTATACCCTCAAAATTGGTCCATGTGGTTCTATCGGCCCTTGGTGCTCTGCCTACCCCGTAAGGGATAAAGGCGTGATTATTAGTATATAATAATTATAAAATTCCCTAAATCACACTTATATTAGTTCAAACAACAGCTTCGAAGCTGCTTTGTAAATTCACAAATAAATAGTCAACACAACTTAGATTCATACATTCAAATAGTCATTCTATAAAATCCCCTAAATCACACTAAAATCGTTTCCAACAACAACCTCAAGTACCTCCACACTGATGCTTAGTTAGTCCATCTCGGAACACAAGTGGCATCGTTAGCCTACACTTGGAATGGCGAATGGAAGTTGTTCCTACAAATTAGAGACACTAGAGTAGTCTTTGACTACTTTCTTTGGCCTATGTTAGGTACTGGAGCTAATTTGGAATAAGGGCGTAGGTATCTTTGGTCATTTGAGATAGCTAGCGTTCTTTTTAGGGTTATATACCCCTTATAGAATCATTTTGTTGTCCGTCCGTCCATCCGTCCGTCTGTCTGTTGAGACCCTCTTTCTCAGGAACGCGTGGAGGTATGAAATACGTAGGTCTACTGTCCCTAGGAGCTGTGAAAAAATCAAACTTCTAAGCCAACGCAATCAAATGATACAGCCGTTTATGTCGCAAATTTTCGACTCTCGTAATCAAAACCTACAGGGTACTTCCCGTGAACTCAGAATCTTGAAATTTGGCACGAAGCAAGCTCATATAGCACATATTAAGGAAAAATTGCGAAAACCGTAAATTTTTTATTATATAAAATATAAAACAGGTTTGTACGGAACCCTAGGTGCACGAGTCCGACTCGCACTTGGCCGGTTTTTTATTGTTGAGGAGAGCGCCGAAGTATATTCAAATTATTATAAGTAAATTTATAGCTGTAATTTCCCATCACATTCTATAATTTATCCTCTGCGAGGCTTCACTAAAATACAACAGCTGCATCTCCTTCGTCGACGAGGAGAAGAGTCGACTTAGGAACTCAAGTGCGTTCTCTCTGGAGATAAGCTTGAAACTTGTTAGGTACTATCTTTTACACCGCTACAATTTTTTTATATTGGGAATATAGTGTATTCTATAAATTCGAAGAAGCGATTTTACTTTGTCTAAGACTCCTGGATATATTCTATAGCTATATTGACAGAGATAGTAATTTCTAGGGGACCATGTACACCAGTATTTACTTTGTATAGTATATAGCAGCCTCCGATTCCCGTACATAATGCTGTTATCCTATTATGAAGGGATTCTAACACAATTTTCTCGGGTATTCTAGACTCGTCTTTGAGAGCTATGTATTATGCAATATTGGTTATCGTGTTCAGTAATATACGAGTAGGGTGTAACAGAAATGTAGGTTAAATTTTAACATTTATTAAATGCTGCTCTGAGTGTGAAAAAAAAAAACGTATAATACTACAGCTGCTTCTCTTCCCGGGCATACTGTACAAGTCAGTAGTGGGACAAGAGGGTCTTGGTGTTTTGCGATGGGCTGACCACCTGTCACTACTAACCGAACTTGTACATCTCAACTATACCCTCAAAATTGGTCAGAAGTGGCACCATGTGGTTCTATCGGCCCTTGGTGCTCTGCCTACCCCGTAAGGGATAAAGGCGTGATTATATGTATGTTAAAATTTAATGAAAATAAAAAAAATTAAAAAAAAACCTAAACAACACTTCAGATTAGTAAAGGCTTTTCATAGCAATTTTATTCTAAGTTAAAATTGTTTTCCTAATAAATTGTTCGATTCTATACAGGATGTGTGTGAAAGCCAAGCAAATACTAAAATACTTTTGAGCAAGTACCATTGTTTTGAGTTTACGGCGGTGTTATTATTTGCAGGAAATGCATTTTTAAATTTGACTAGCCGCAATGTTTGCTTTCCGCGCCAATTGTATCGGGCGATCCTGTGACTAGTTAAATGAGTTTATTGGCTATTGTGTGATACATTGCTTTTTGGATCACTTGTGACTCTCCATTGGGGTTGATCAGCAAATTGAACCTTTGAGCGCAACTTTTTTTTTGATAATCTAAATATCCCCCTAAATAGGTAAAAAATTGCTTTTAAGTCATTATCTAATTATGGAATGTGTTTTATTTGATGATAAAAGGGCTTATTTATTATGTAAGTAGACTTCTAAAGTCAAATTAAACTTACCTTATATATTCCAATACTCTAAAATCCTATATGACCTTTGCTGAATGAATAATTAACCATCTAGGTTAATAACTACGAAAGACTCATAGACATAAAAGCTATAATTATTATTGATTTGGGTGTTTATTTACATAATGTTCTATATTTATCAGTCGCATATGGTTTTTATATAGATCTCGTAGAGTAGGAAAATGCACGTGCCTACTCCTCTAATTGGTAAGCTTATATGGTTAAAATGATAACCAGAGGTCGGAATTAGGTAGAGTCATTTATGTACTTGCACTGATTTCATACAGCGAAAGAATAAAGTGGATATGCCTCAAATTCCGGTATTAATTTTAAAGAGCAGAAAAAATCCCGTGATTTATTAAGTAAAAAGTTATTTACCTTTACACAATTTAAACTACTGCACGCGCGACGTTGCCAAACTTACATCAATGACATCGGATGTCCGAAGTTGAAAAATTCCAATGCGCACACGCGCGATGTTGCCACATTTGTAGTTCGCACAACATAGATTGTGAGAACAAAAGAAAGCAATAGCGGAAATGCGGAGCACTCCCCGCATAACGGAATGTACTAGATTTTGTCTCTTTCTACCGCATTCAAACTATCTATTAGCAATAAATCGGTTTACTCATTCACACAGCTCATTCGCTTACCTCGATTCGTCGAATGCGCTCGCTTGTTTCCTATTGTGTTTTGAATCGTGTTTGACCTTGGCTTATTTACTGGATTCTGGACTCTACTTAATACGACTATTTCGGCAAGCATTAACGGACTTTGATTTGGCCTTGCTGTATTGGATGATTGGATATTTGAAGTTCGTGATATACTTGGTAAGTTTCTTGTTCATATTTTTATTTAATTTCCTTTAAATTAGATTTTCCCAATGTAGAACGTTTTCTTGTATTGTTATAAAAATCAGTATTGTTTTACTTAAGATGTTCTTTGATACAATTATAATAAAGTAGCAATGATTTCAAATGCTACTGAAGAAGATTAACATACTGGACTCTTTTTTTAATTGCTTTAATTGACTATATGGTTAACGATTGGAATTAGTTTTTTTGGTAATCTTTTACTGATTTTCTTTTTTAGCTTTAAACTGATTAATTATTAATTAATGTGTTTATGTAATTGTTACGGAAACCTGTATTGTGCTACACGAGAGTTCTTGTATGTACTTCTGGAACAAGCGTTTATAGTACATATTTATATAAAATTGTGACAATTACTACTTAACGAATGGAGAAAAGTTTTTAATAGGACTTATATCCCTTTAATCACTTACATAAGGTAAAGGGTAAGATGAACTAGCGCTACCAATTTATTTCTTTGTGTAACTCCTAAATCAAATCAATTTTCAATAATTGAAAGCCCAGTGGCACCAGAAAACACATCTTAAGTTTATTAAATCTCTATATACCATTTTTCGTTTTGTATTTTACCCACAAAATAGATTTACGCCCAAAGTAGCTACTTTGACCGAAGACTGAGCGAAAAGGGGGTGTACAGTGAATCAATACGTATTAATTTATCGGTGTTTTTCAAGTGCCCTTGTACTTACTAAGCAATAGAAGCAGACACTTAAAATTTGTACAGAATGTGTATTACTATAGTTGCTAAAACAATAAATCTATATATAATATAAAACAAAGTTTGCGTCCCGCCGTCTGTCTCTCTGTATGAATTTAGTCATGCTTAGATCTTTTAATCTACGCAACTGTTGTGCCCTATCTCTCACATACTTATAAACACATTCATACGGTTTTCTAAGATTTACTTTTTTTTTGCTCCAGATTAAAAGTATTACCATGGCGCAGCGTTCAATCAAAGAAGCCACCGTCAACAAGTGGATCAAAGATAATCCGGAGCTTCTTTACGACCATGCAAGTGGATTAATTTACTGCTCTAAATGCGAAGCACATTTGAGTGCAACTCTTCGGAGTAACGTCAAAAGACATGTAGAAGGAGCAGTACATAAAGGCACGAAGAAAGAGCACCACACTCCTTTAGAATTTTACTTCGACTTAATCGAATTTATGATTCTTTGTAACATACCATGGTCCCAACTGAGCAACAATGCATTTAAAACATTTTTTCAAAAGTATATGTGTTGCAATTGCAAAAATATTAAACTACCTAGTGAATCCTTATTGAGAAAAGTTTACCTGGATCAGCTTTTTAAAATCAAAGTACAAGAGATGCAAAGTAAGATTGTAGATAAAAAGCTATGGCTTTCAGTAGACGAAACTACGGATTTCTTAGGAAGAGCTGTCGTACATTTGTTGGTGAGACCATTAGAACCTAGTAGGTGCCACCGGCCTTACTTAGTAGTATGTAAAATGCTAGATACTGTAAATGGAACAACGATATTAAAATTTGTTCAAGATTCTTTAAAAAATATGTGGGGAAGTTCATTTGAGAGCAAACTATATAACGTTAGAACGTTATGTACAGACAGTGTGGCATACATGATATCAGCTGGAAGAATGTTAAAATTAACTTTTCCAAAAATGTTGCATTTCACATGTTTAGCACATGCTCTAAATCTTGTTACGGGGCAGGTTAGAAAAGAGAACCCTAATGTTGACAGTTTAATTTCAAATTTGAAAAAAGTTTTTTTGAAGGCACCAAAAAGAACTAAAATCTTTAAAGAAATGTGTCCGGATTTACCTTTACCTCCTGCACCTGTAATTACCAGATGGGGTACTTGGCTTGATGCAGCATTCTATTACGCTAAGCATTTCGATAAAATTAAGTCTGTATTGTCTGTGCTGAATAGTCAAAAGGCAAAATCAATAGGGAATGCTTTAAACATTTTTAATAATAACGACAACATTAAGGATGATTTGTCTCGTATTTACGAAAAAATTTCAATTATACCAACAGCTTTGACATCACTTCAGAAACCCGATCTTTCTCTAATGGAATCATTTGAAATATTTGATGCAGTGAGATTAGCTTTGAGATGGGCAAATTGCGAGAGCTTAATGGATAAAATGGAAAAAGTCATGGATAGAAATCCTGATTTGGACACTATCAGAAATATAGCAGAAAAAATTTCTTCCTGCACTAATGACGAGGAGGAAGAAGTGTATAAATTTTCTAACCTCACCTCAGTTGACGTAGAGCGATCTTTTTCAATGCACAAATGGATTTTAGACGTTCGAAGAAATTCATTGTAGCCAGAAAATATTGAAAGGCTAATGGTTATATATTTTAATTGTACAAAAGTTATACAGTAATGTCGGAAGCGAACAATTCAAATCTTACTGGTGATAAATCGGATAAGAAAAATGATTCTAATGGGCCGTTTGAATAAGCAAAACCTCAAGAGTCTAGGCTAGAAGCAAAAGTATTTGTTCGTATTTATAAAAAAGTTGAAGTATGCGTATGAGAATTTCCTCAAGACTATTAATAATTTGTATTGTGAACTAATGTACCTAAATACTAATAAACATTTTATGTTAATTATCTTTGTTTTATTTGTCTATCTCTGAGGGTTTTATTGTTATTTATTTGTAATATTGTTGGCCACACGGGATTGTCCATTAGAAATCCTGGGAAGGTCCAGATTAATATCAACATTTCGATGCAAGTACATAAATGACTACCTAATTCCGACCTCTGATGATAACTTATGACCTAATGCAAAGTAGCACTTATTTGAATCTTCATGTCGTTCCATTTAGTTCACCCCTATCTGCGAAGGTAGTTTAGTACTTTAACCATTTATAAAAACAAATGAATCTAGGGTAAACAATAAACTATTTCACTTACCAATAAAATCCTTGATAGACTGAGACCCAGAGTCCAAAATATCGGTTGGATTGACTCGAATCTTGCAATGCTTTACAAAGGGCATCTCAGGTAGCTTGGCCCACTCTCCACCCCCACTGGTGGAGCAATGTATGTCAATCGAAATGGAATTCTCGTACGCACGAATCACGCGCTGTACTTCATTCTCTTGGTATGCGTCCGTGAAGTCTGCTAAGGAAAACGTGCCGTCCTGTAACAAAGGAGACGTGTGTGAAAATTGTTAAAATCAAAGATAATGTAAATTTTTTAAACAATTTTTATCTTCTCGAGAGAGAAGATACACGTGTACGTAAGTAACGAGACGGATAATAGGGATGAATGGAAGAGGAGTACAGTAATACACAAATGTACTGTGTGTGAACTATACCTATATAAATGACTGAAGCTTTTAAATGATTAATAGGTTCTATTAGGCCGCGATCAGCCATTTTATCCGGCCATCGAATTATTGAAAGCCAAATTGCTCTAAAATATTAAATCCTATCTGACAATTCAGCATTCTCTAATTCAGACCTAAAGCAGATTGCAAAATTTTATAAGCCAAAATTATTATTTGAAAATATGAATAGCATGTCCTCTAAAAAACACTAAAAAAAAAATTAATAGACTTTTAAAACTATATGAAAATGTCACGGTTGCAGATAATTCATATAATTTTAGTAATAATAGATTTCCAGTCCACACTAGCATCGATATAAATAAAATAAAAATATTTAAATTGAAAATATCGCAATTTAAACATTTCAACATTCGAATCGGCTTATTTGAAATTTCAAAATGGCTTCCGTATTTTTCTCGAGCTTTCCACCCGAAACGGGTCACGCGTCACATGTCACATGTCGGGGGTTTGCGGGTATTTTAAAATTGCCCTAAATTGAATATATGTAGTTATTCGAAAGGCTAATAAAAATGTTAAGATTTGGAAAAAATATTTTATGTTGAAAATATCCCAACTTAACATTTCTACTAGCATTACACTTAGGGCCGATTTTTCCGAACGTCAGATAGCCTATCAGCAGAATAAAGTTGATGCTGTCTTTATTATGATCAAGTTTCAGAGAAAGAGAGCATCAACTTTATTCCTCTGATAAGCTATGTTACGTTCGGAAAAACGGTTCTTAAAGGAAAAGTCTCTTGGCTACGTAATGACAGTAAAACATATAAAAAAACATATAATATTCTAAGAGCTCTATATGACTCAAGTATCGTTTTCAATCACTGACTATAAGTCATTTTTTAGAACTCTAAAACAAAACTCTACTTTATCCAATCTCAATCGCTATATTCTCAACGGAGCAAAGTGATAAACAAAACAATTTTTAATCTATCTAACATTAATTTATTCATTGAAATAAACCCAAATTAAGGTAGAATTTTAAATCGATTCTGAAAAAAGTTTTATTTATTATCCCAACAGGGTTTTTCTCACAAAATTATGTTCAGTTAAAGAGAAGATTATTCTAAACAAGTTAGTTTAATGTTTACCCGACGCCAGAAGGAAGGTTATGTTTTTCGACTCTACGTATGTATATGTACTTCTTTGACACGCTCTAGACTAGAGCCTAACAGCTTGTCCGCATTGGAGATTGAGAGGTATCATTAGACAGATCCTAAACGTGAGAGTGACACTGGGTCCAAAATTTTACGCATTCGGGTTTTTTCTTCCAATAAATGAGGTTATTTGTCGATAATCGTTACCTGCATGATCCAGGAGCCGTTTCCCGCAAAAGTGTATCCAGCGTGCACTAGATGGCGGTGCCTGGTAAAGGAGCTGAGCAGGTTGCGCATGCACTGCATCAGCGTATTCATCTGCGGGTGTATCAGGATCTCTGTCACCAGGTTCTCTGAAGCGTACTGGATTAGGCGTTCTCCTGTTGACAATAAGGATATATCTAATTAGGAATAGCACATAAGCATAATTGGAAATAAACAGCATCGAGGGGAAATCTTAGCAGTGGACTTCCTGTGGAGAAATTGTGAAATATAGCGCGTTGATGTTAACAAAGTTAAATTGATTTCATAGATGCTCTCCTCAAATATACCGTAATATCTCTTTCTATCGTGTTAAAACGAGTGTAAACTTAATAGTTGGCGTCAGGTATTAGGTACCTATATATGTATTTATTTTTCAAGTTATATGAACATTCCCAGGTAGAATTCCTATAATAGGAGGACAATAATTGTCCATATTATCTGGAGAAATAAACCTGCAATTTAGAGTCTCAAAAATTCATTACAGTGGGCTAATATAAAGATAGAGTTATGAAATATCGGCCCAAAGTGTGCCCGAATCGAACAATCAAGGGGAAAATCTTGTTTCATCCTTATCGATATTTTTGTCCGTAGTGATATAAATAAATACAATAGCAATCTTAGATTGTTGAACTGTGATATAATTAACTGACTTAACTAATCGATTTATTAATTAATAAAATAATCTGGGATCAAAGTCCAGTAAATTGCGTATGGCAACAAGTGATAACAATTACCTATATTTATTATCTAATTGATAGCAGTGATAGCCCAGTGGTTAAGACGTGCGCATTCCAAGCAGGAGGAGCCTTCTCAGTCACGGGCCTGTAAAATTATTCACTTAGCTCGTGCCTCGGAAAGCACGTAAAACTGTTGGTCCTGCGTCTGATCTCTCTCCGGTCGTGTCGGCTTTCTGTCCCATCGGACTATGAGAGTGAGGGAATAGAGAGTGCACCTGTGTTTGCGCACACACTACTATAATATCTCCTGTGTACCTGGCTAATCTCTATAGAGATTGGTCGCCTTGGCCGAAATACGGTCGGGAGATCTTATATTATATCCTAATGGATATACACTCGAATTAGAGATGGGTCGTATTAAATTTATTTATTAACACGGACTTGACGGCATTACAGTAGAACCAAGGTACCGTCAAGTTTATGGGAAAAATAAAAGAAAAAGTAGACAAAACGAATAAACAGTGAAATAGTAGATAAACATAGTAAATTAGAAAAAAGTGAAAAAAAAAATAATAAAAGCAAAATAATACTTAATTGAGCTAATCTCGGTCTGTCGGTCATCTCAAATCTCACAAACAAAAATCGTACCTGTTATTATATGATGAATATCGATGTTTGTTTCCGAGTCATGGATGTTTCTATACTTATCTATGTATTTATATACTGTTGCTTAGTACCCACGATACAAGACCTTAGGGATCTTAGTGTGGGACTAGGTCAATGTGTTGTGAAGTGTGTGAAATTTATTATTTAGTTTTAAGCAGGCTTGACACGTATCATTTCACAATAGATTGCTTTTATTGTTTCAGAACAAATACCAAGCTCATAATGAAGTGGCTCATTGTATTCGCTTTCGTCGCCATCGCCAATGGTAAGGAAAAATAAAAAATTGGTTAATTGTTTTGCTATTTAAGCTTTATTTTTATCTAATTAATAATATTATGTTGTCTTTATTTGTTTTAGGCTTGGAGCCTGGTCTACGTGGTAAGTTAAACTTATTTATATTTGAAAAGACCCAAACTGTATCAAATGAATAACACACACACACATACTCGTACATATAATCACGCCTTTATCTCTTACGGGGTAGGCAGAGCACCAAGGGCCGCATGGAACCACATGGTGCCACTTCTGACCAAATTTGAGGGTATAGTTAAGATGTTGGGGGAGGCCTATGTCCAACAGTGGACTTCTCACGTGGCTGTATATGATGATGATATGATACGATATATGCCCGAGGAGAAGTTGGCGTCAGGCAGGCAGCCGATCGTAAAATAAACGCCAAACTTTGGCAATATGAGTTTCGAAAGAAACCATATTACAATTACGGCAAGGGCAGGAAGATGACGATGTTAATTTTTTAAATTTGTAAAAAAATATTAATAAAGAAAATGGAAATATTTCTTCACCCGAGTGGGAATAGAACCCTCGTGGGTTCCCACTGCAAACCGTGCCAGCAGCTATAACCACTAAGCTACCGGGTCAATTGATCGGATGACGAATTTTACCATCTCTTTTCTAAATTACATATTAGCAACGTTATTCTTCATCCCGATAGCTATACACTAGCCAAATCTCGGCAAACAAAGCTGAATGCCTCAGCACAATGTTTTAAAGATGAAACGATCAACCATATCCTAACGGATTATATTAACGGAGAAATGTTTTTATTTTGAAATTTGTATAATTATAAAACGTTTGTGAACTTTTTGCAATAATATCATACAGAAACTTATTTGGGTGGGTGCCCCACAGACATACGTCCTGACTACTTACATATTTGTGGTCACAGTTCCATATAAATAAAACAGAAATTTATTAATGCTTTTTCAGTTCGATTCGGCATAGGCCTGTTCCCCGGCAGAGACTTTTACTACCAGGTGCCGCGGACCGTAGCCGCAGCAACAGAGGCCGGTTGGACCCTTACAGACCGGCCTGACGGACCGCTGTCCGCTCTTGTACTCTACTGCCCAAAAGATAGGATCCTTTGCGCCTTCTTTGACGACACTGACCGGGTTAATGGTCTTCAAATTGCTGTGAGTATTATAATTAGGTATGTATTAAAATTATTGTGTTTTTAACTTTAAAATTCCTATCTTACTGATTGACTGTATTATTTATGATTGCTTCTAAATAAATATATCCAGGTGAATGTAATGAAGCCCCGGGTCTCCTAGACCGTCATGTATATAAACTCTATATCTTGACCTGGAAGTGACTTCGGGCAACAACCCCCTATAGCATTAGCCTTGTGGCGTACCCTGCGAGGGGCCTGTTGCCTAGCTGCACGTTTTTAGCGATCCGCAATGCAATAGTTGCGTGGTCTGGTGGCGGCGGAACCCAGCCGCTATAGGCCTACGTCTAGCAGTGGACTGCAAAATAATGTATGATGTGATCACTTCTTTATCTTATTCTTTGTTGTTATAGCTGCCCCAAGACGAGTACGTGAACGCTAAATATGACTTCGGTACTATTGGCTACACCGAGTGGACCCCCGCAGTGGCTGACGGAGCTATCGTCAAGAAATATTGGACTCTGTCCCAGTTCTTCATCAGCGAAGGTAATTTGAATCCATTATTAAACTTTTTGTCTATGATAACAAGTCTGTTCTTTTATGTTGTTTGTACATTCTATGCTTGAGTTTCTTTGTACAACAAATCATTTTTAACCAAACCGAAATATCTCACTGAGTTTTTGCACTGATCAACTTTTAACTAGAATACAGATTCTATTTAAATCTTCAATCGTTAGTTATAAACTATCTTTCTATAATCGAATCTGCCTTCACTTGAATACATGAGCTGCATCTCTTTCCGGACGTGGCGCAAGAGTCCACTAAGGAACTCGGGTATTCTCTCAGGCGATTGGCTAGCAACTTGTCAATTATTCATCATCAAACATGATCATTTACATCTGTCCTCGAAACGTTAAGCGTGGCAGTTCGATCTCCATTAACTCAGTCATGTGTACATGCATACTATCAACCAAGGCGCCGCTGACATGCCTTACGATTTCGTTTAATTTGCAGCGCGTTAGTAAACCACCCTTCAATAGAAAGTCAGAAAAACATTACAATAGACTTTTTTACTATTGACAAAATGTAAAACAATAAAAATATTGGCTGACTAGCACAGATGTCAAACATAAGAATATTCTTAACAATGATTTTTACACCCTCTCCTGTTGTTTTGGATTTCTCAAGACATAGGCTCATTTTATGTAACTTTTTAAAAAATTATTGATACAATGAACAGATTGATATACAGCAGTGAAGAGTATGACAAGGAACTATCGTAGCTTGCAAAAGAAAAATTTTTAGAATCGTATCAGCGGCGCCTTGGTTGATAGTACATTCAACTTCTATGAGTTAATTATTGGCACGGTTTTTTTTCAGAAACCTTAAGTTTGAGCACCGCTGAACGTTTATCCAAACTGAGCTCTGACGAAACATTGAGAGAAGGCGCGGTGTGGGTCACTACCACAGAAGGAAAACTGGTGAAAATCACCACAAATGAAGCTGACGCTACTACTACTGGTATCCCATTCACAAAACAGGCCTGCATACCCGGAATGGGTATGACGTTATTTTTTAAATAATATCTGTTGTATTACAAAACTGTATAAACACAGCTTCGCATATGGTTGATTAAACCTTCAATTGTTTTCATAACAATGTTTGGTATTGCAATCAAAATCTCCGTCTCTGGTTGGTACAGCAACAGTTGATGCCCTATCACTCTGATATCTATGCCCAATCTTCCACCATACGCCTGGAGAAGTCAAAATGACTTTCTACAATATCGTTCCTTAACACACAGATAAAAAGGGAAAATAAAACCTGAGCATATTAAATCGAAGAGTTAAAATTTTACAAAACGAAAGGAAACTGAAAAGCCTACGCAAGTAAATACGAAGTCTAGGTATCTTACCGTATACTATTTCAGGTCGTCATTACTTCTACAACATGACCACCAAATTGGAGTGCACTGGACCAAACATCTTCAACTGGTTCCCACTGTACCAAAGCAGCAAACTGGTAGCGACTGGCTTCTTATCCTCCGGACAACTACCAGTTGTCGACGGTGAGAAGAACTGGTTCGAAAGACCTTCCAGGCTTGTTGTGAAGGTTGGTATCCCACCCAAAGCCCTTACATTGTCCTGTCACATTCTTGCTTCTATTTGGTAGACAATATGTACCCTCTATTATACATATGCCTGCTTTACTTGTCAGTGATTATTTAAATCTGTCAAGACAACTGTCCCCGCTGTGTTAAACGTGGTTGTGGGATATCCCTTAGAAAAGATAAATAAAAATCATTTTTTGTTTTTGGTTTTGGTCCATATACAATAATATAATTTCATTGATTCATTATAGTAAAAAAAACCGCATCAAAATCGGATCATCCGTTTGGGAGCTACGATGCCACAGACCGACACATACACATTTACACACATACACACACAGAGAGAGAGAGACACGTCAAACTTATAACACCCCGTCGTTTTTGCGTCGGGGGTTAAAAAGTAATTCAATTCATTATTAGTACAGTGCTGGTTACCCCATTTCGGGAATACAGCTATGTGTATTACAGTATGTATATACACAATGCATGCTACATCAAAAGTGGTTAAGATTTTCGTGTTAGCACAAAGGATACATCCATTAGTGAAGACCTTTCCTCTGTCGGCATTTGACGGCCAACTTAGTACTCGTAGGTAGTGACCCTGCTTGCGACATCATAGGTCCTGGGTTCGAATTCCGGCAGGTGGAAACATCGAAATAATGAATAATAATGTTTGTTTCCGAGTCATGGATGTTTCTATATTTATCTATTTTTATACCGTTGCTTTGTTACACGACACAAGACCTTATGGATCTAAGTGTGGGACTAAGTTAATCTTTCTTTCTCAGGCTATCGTACCCCGAGGACCCGAGTGCATGTACGATCTGGCTGACAACCCTGGCCTGGTTACCATGCACATCTACTACGTGGAGAAGCCGTACCTGATCACCTGTCTGTAAATTCTATTCGCGCAATGTGTCTGAAGTTTCCGTTTTGTGTTTAACAATAAAGCAATTATTATGAACTACCTAGTTTCTTTTCGAGACTTACTCTGAATGTATTACTAAATAGTCCACTTAAAAACACCAATAATTCAAATCCGTGGCCATCTTTAAACATTTATTTATGTTAAGGTACACAGGTATATCCGTATCAGGACTTTAGGAGTCATGTATGAAATTGAAATGAAACAACATTGTATAGAATATCTGTAAGATATTCACATGTAAAAAGGTCTAATTATCAGTTATTTTTCATTCAGCTTTGTTTGCCGAGATTTGGCTAGTCTATAGCTATCGGGATGAAAAATAACGTAGCCAATATGTAATTTAGAAAAGAGATGGTAAAATTCGTCATCCGAGTAATTGACCCGGTGGCTCAGTGGTGAGAGCGCTGGCACGCAGAATGCAGAGGTCGTGGGTTCGATTCTCACCCGGTTGAGGAATTTTTTCCATTTCTTTATTAATAATTTTATAATATCAGTTATTTGTTAAGTATTAATTGTCGTGACAAGTACCTATAGGTTTATAATCAGATTTTTTTATTCCGATCATATTGCCACCAAACCGCGACTATGGACAAAATCCCCCTCTATGGCAGAAGTGCGAACGAAACCGCAGGCAACAGCTAGTAGTTTTATAAAAGCAATTTAATTCAACTGTACTGTACAAGTCAGTAGAGGGACAAAAGGGTCTTGGTGTTTTGTAGGCGATGGGCTGACCACCTGACACTACTAACCGAACTTGTACATCTCAACTATACCCTCAAAATTGGTCAGAAGTGGCACCATGTGGTTCTATCGGCCCTTGGTGCTCTGCCTACCCCGTAAGGATAAAGGCGTGATTATATGCATTTAATTCAATAAGCAAATGAGCGAACACTTTTCGAATAAAAAGCTGAGCTAACAGAAATTCTCCAGAGCTTTCACTAATCCACTTAGGTACTCTCTGCAGTATTTCAATCGATAAAAAGTTATTCTCAGTGCTATATATAACTGGGTACTTATTCCCACTGTTTTTACCAATAATATCCGAGGTATTTAGGTAAGTAGACGGTGGTAGGCTCGCGGTAGACTTGAAAGACTGGTGAAAAGTTAGTGTGTAAATTAAGCAAAATAATGGATTATGTCAGATTTAGACAATGTTTCGCTTAAGTAAATTCTTTTGTAATACATAGCTTGTAACAATTTAAAGTATTGCAGCACATATACGAGTAGCACGTGACATCTAATATATAAAATTCTCGTGTCACGGTGTAAGAAGTTAAACTCCTCCGAAACGGCTCGACCGATTTTCGTAAATCTTAGCATGCATATCGGTTAGGGTGGAGAATCGGACAACAGCTATTTTTCATCCCCCTAAATGTTAAGGGTGGTCCACCCCTAAATTTTTTATATATTTTTTTGACAAAATTTTTTGTTTTTATTTTTTTATGATACAGCATACAAAAATACATACAACCATGAATTTTCACCCCTCTAGGATCAACCCCTTTTACATGACAAAACAACGTTTGCCGGGTCAGCTAGTAAACATATATGTTTACCGAGATTTGGCCAGTGTATAGCTATCGGGATGAAAAAATAACGTTGACAAAAACGTAATGTAAAAGAGATGGTAAAATTCGTCATCCGAGTTAACTGACCTGATAGCTCAGTTGGTTAGAGCGAAAGCACGGTTTGTGTGAGGTCGTGAGTTCTAATCTATAATCTAATTTTTTTTTATTTCTTTTTTAATAATTTTTATAATATATATTTTCATCGAAGTGATCGACTATTAAGTTGCACCCACCATGACGAATAAGCGATAAAGTTATCATATAGGTATAAGTATTTTTTATTTATATCTTGGAGTTAGATTATAATCTGGCTGTTTATCTCAATGAAAAATCGTACCTGTTCCACCTAATACTAATATTTTTAAATACGTTATCCAAATACCTTTACCTAATATTTATGCAGTATGGCCGTTCCATAAAGTACTAACTCGAATACATTAGCTGCATCTCCTTCCGTGCATGTCGTAAGGAACGTGCTAGGGATTTTTGGGAGCATTTTTACAGGCGATGATAGCAACATATTATTAAATATTGACATCTTGGTGACCGCAGTGTGATTTTCGGACTATGTTGTCAGCACGGGAGGCGCTGCTACCCGCCTCCCGGAAACCCTTAATCGCCTCGTACGATACCCACGAGCAGGCATGGGGTTGTACAAACTCTACTCTGCCGGCACCACGCGACTAATATAATAATGTGTATACATGTAACGTATGTAATGCAGAGAATTAGAGAGAATAAGTTCACGGACAAACCAAAATCATTTTGCATTGACGTATTGACGTACATTATCGTGACATTGGAAAGATAAGCTTGCCTATTGTTCCTGTAGTAACTATTCTACAGTCAAACAAGCGGATCGTGTTACAGGTAATTTTTGCAAGTTTAAAATGTGGTAATTTTAGGACCTGACAAACATTCATTTAAAGGTTAGTTTTTGTACTTTAAGAGTAGTTGGTCGCTCTTTAAAAATTGTTTAATATAAAACGATTTGATATTGATGTGAGGTATTTTAATTTCCCGCGGCTTTCTTGTACTTGCCTAACATCGATTGGAACTAAAATTAATGATACCGAGACATTCCTTTACTTGACTTGTACACGCAGCTCAGAGGTCATAAGAGCGCCTTTAAATCGTCCCTTTTGTCAGGTAACCTCTATATAAACGGTCGCAAACGTACTTGTCCCTGATAACTTAATTATGAAGCCAATTTCGTGAACCAAATGGCATCCGCACTCGATAAGCAGAGAGCGTCGACAAATAGCCTCTTTCAATAAAATGGTCGCCGATTGTTTCGAGAAGCAAATACAAAGGGGAGCTGTATGTATTCATGTGACTGCCAATGTTGCCTACATAGCGCAGTATAAACCAATAACTCCGCCAATATTTCTTTATTGAAAGTCTATGAGATGAGGACAATTGAATACAGCTAAGAGACCATTAAATGGCTGGCATGGATTGTGCTGTGCAGGGGTGGTAGTCGGGATCGGGTGGAACTTGATCGATTGGTTACGAGAAATACGCCAATATATAAACCAATCACTATCAATACAATATATTAAAGCAACGGTTAATTTTTGCCTCCCAAAATAGATTACGTTGTCACCTTCGCAACAGTAGCGATGGCTATTTTCTTATTTTGAAACTGGATAATAAAAGCCAACTGCTCATTGTATTATGCTCCTTTATGTTGAGACTCTACTGATTCTCGGGGACAATGGGTGCCAAATTGGTACTTTCGAAAACAGTGGCTCCTTGCCTACTGGAATAGTATTGCTGTAAATTGCATTCAGTAACAGTTAAATGCAATTAAACACTTGTTAAAGAACTTCTAGATAGAAAGGCTTTTTAAATTGAATTTTAAAAGATTCTTACTTCTATGCTGCTCTGGGAGTGAAAAAATAAATGATACTACAGCTGCTTCTCTTCACGGGCATACTGTACAAGTCAGTACAGTAGAGGGATAAGAGGGTTTTTGTGTTTTGTAGGCGATGGGCTGACCACCTCAAAATTGGTTAGAAGTGGCACCATGTGGTTCAATCCGCCCTTGGTAGTAGTACTTGGCAGTAGACTTGTTAACATAGAAATCATTAGCATAAATAAAAACTGTTACATATATTTTATTTTATTTAAATAATCTTTTAAAATATTCATTAGGATTTACAATGAACTATTAGGTATATTTTTGGCTCTACTAATAATCGCGTTAGAATCATGAACTTAGAGATAGTAGTCCTATGTTCCTACCCCACCGCACTGCGGAAAATATATTCACAGAAATTGGCTTCGTTCCTTAGTGTGTGCACAGTATATTAGGTTTATTTTCGTGTGAAACGTACGAAGAACTCAAGGCCGTAAATCGCTTAATATCTTTACAAAGAAGTCTTCATTTCAGGTATTTGGATCGTTCGATATTTAAGCGTAGCGTATAAATATAGGTACAAAATAATGGGTACATATGAAGTCTTTTGCGGTAAAAGTTTGAAACTGTGTAAGAGGGTTTTGACAATAGGCTGATTAAAACTCTTGGATGTAACCAAGAGTATGTGCCGTATATGTTTTCTTGAGTGGAGGCCCTCTACCTTATATAGGGGACTCAGAAATATAGTTTTTCCGCATTAAAATTAATTACTAAGATGACGGCCGATTGGTCTAGTAGGTAGGGTTCGAATCCCGGTAGGTGCAAACATTGATATGATGAATATCGATGTTTGTTTCCGAGTCATGGATGTTTCTATACTTATCTATGTATTTATATACCGTTGCTTAGTACCCACGACACAAGACCTTAGGGATCTTAGTGTGGGACTAGGTCAATGTGTTGTGAAGTGTGTGAATATTTATTTATATTTATTATTTAGTTTTCAGCAGGCTTGACACGTATCATTTCACAATAGATTGCTTTTATTGTTTCAGAACAAATACCAAGCTCATAATGAAGTGGCTCATTGTATTCGCTCTCGTCGCCATCGCCAATGGTAAGGAAAAATATAAAATTGGTTAATTGTTTTTCTATTTAAGCTTTATTTTTATCTAATTAATAATATTATGTTGTCTTTATTTGTTTTAGCCTTGGACCCTGGTCTACGTGGTAAGTTAAACTTATTTATATTTGAAAAGACCCAAACTGTATCAAATGAATAACACACACACACATACACATAATCACGCCTTTATCCCTTACGGGGTAGGCAGAGCACTAAGCGCCGATAGAACCACATGGTGCCACTTCTGACCAATTTTGAGGGTATAGTTGAGATGTTGGGGGAGGCCTATGTCCAACAATGGACTTCTCACGTGGCTGTATATGATGATACCCGAGGAGAAGTTGGTGTCAGGCAGGCAGCTGTTCGTAAAATAAATGCCAAACTTTGGCAATATAAGTTTCGAAAGAAACCATATTACAATTACGGCAAGGGCAGGAAAATAATGATGTTAATTTTTTAAATTTGTAAAACTATAAAACGTTCGTGAAATTTTTGCAATAATATTATACAGAAACTTATTTGGGTGGGTGCCCCACAAACATACGTCCTGACTACTTACATATTTCTGGTCACAGTTCCATAGAAATAAAACAGAAATTTATTAATGCTTTTTTTCAGTTCGATTCGACGTAGGCCTGTTCCCCGGCAGAGACTTTTACTACCAGGTGCCACGGACCGTAGCCGCAGCAACAGAAGCCGGTTGGACCCTTACAGACCGGCCTGACGGACCGTTGTCCGCTCTTGTACTCTACTGCCCAGAAGATAAGATCCTTTGTGCCTTTTTTGACGACACTGACCGGATAAATGGTCTTCAAATTGCTGTGAGTATTATAATTATATATTAAAATTATTGTACTTGCAACATTTAAATTTCTATCTATCTTACTGATTGACTGTATTATTTATGATTGCTTCTAAATAAATATATCCAGGTGAATGTCATGAAGCCCCGGGTCTCCTAGACGGTTATGTATATAAATTCTATATCTTGACCTGGAAGTGACTTCGGGCAACAACCCCCTATAGCAGTAGCCTTGTGGCGTGCCCTGGGAGGGGCCTGTTGCCTAGCTGCACGTTTTTAGCGATCCGCAATGCAATAGTTGCGTGGTCTGGTGGCAGCGGAACCCAGCCGCTATAGGCCTACGTCCAGCAGTGGACTGCAAAATGATGTATGATGTGATCACTTCTCTATCTTATTCTTTGTTGTTATAGCTGCCCCAAGACGAGTCCGTGAACGCTGCATATGACTTCGGTACTATTGGCTACACCGAGTGGACCCCCGCAGTGGCTGACGGAGCTACCGTCAAGAAATATTGGACTCTGCCCCAGTTCTTCATCAGCGAAGGTATTTTGAATCCATTATTAAACTTTTTGTCTATGATAACAAGTCTGTTCTTTTATGTTGTTTGTACATTTTATGCTTGAGTTTCTTTGTACAACAAATCATTTTTAACCAAACCGAAATATCTCACTGAGTTTTTGCACTGATCAACTTTTAACTAGAATACAGATTCTATTTAAATCTTCAATCGTTATATATTATCTTTCTATAATCGAATCTGCCTTCACTTGAATACATGAGCTGCATCTCTTTCCGGACGTGGCGCAAGAGTCCACTAAGGAACTCGGGTATTCTCTCAGGCGATTGGCTAGCAACTTGTCAATTATTCATCATCAAACATGATCATTTACATCTGTCCTCGATACGCTAAGCGTGGTAACTCATTCATGTGTACATGCATACATTCAACTTCTATGAGTTAATTATTGGTACGGTTTTTTTCAGAAACCTTAAGTTTGAGCACCGCTGAACGTTTATCCAAACTGAGCTCTGACGAAACATTGAGAGAAGGCGCGGTGTGGGTCACTTCCACAGAAGGAAAACTGGTGAAAATCACCACAAATGAAGCTGACGCTACTACTACTGGTATCGGATACACAAGACAGGCCTGCATACCCGGAATGGGTATGACGTTATTTTTTAAATAATATCTGTTGTATTACAAAACTGCGTTTAAAGCTAGACACTGTTTAAAAATTACACCTGACAGCCAAATGTATGGGTTATCTATAAAATTTCGATAATGTTTAAAATCTTTTGTAACAACACGATATTTTTTTGTGATAGTGCTCGATAAACACAGCTTCGCATATGGTTGATTAAACCTTCAATTGTTTTCATAACAATGTTTGGTTTTGGAATCAAAATTTCCGTCTATGGTTGGTACAGCAACAGTTGATGCCCTAGCACTCTGATATCTATGCTCAATCTTCCACCATACACCTGGAGAAGTCAAAATGACTTTCTACAATATCATTCCTTAACACTCAGATAAAAAGGGAAAATAAAACCTGAGCATATTAAATCGAAGAGTTAAAATTTTACAAAACGAAAGGAAACTGAAAAGCCTACGCAAGTAAATACGAAGTCTAGGTACCTTACCGTATACTATTTCAGGTCGTCATTACTACTACAACATGACCACCGAATTGGAGTGCACTGGACCAAACATCTTCAACTGGTTCCTACTGTACCAAAGCAGCAAACTGGTAGCGACTGGCTTCTTATCCCCCGGACAACTACCAGTTGTCGACGGTAAGAAGAACTGGTTCGAAAGACCACCCAGGCTTGCTGTGAAGGTTGGTATCCCACCCAAAGCCCTTACATTGTCCTGTCACATTCTTGCTTCTATTTGGTAGACAATATGTACCCTCTATTATAGGTACATATGCCTGCTTTACTTGTCAGTGATTATTTAAATCTATCAAGACAACTGTCCCCGCTGTGTTTAACGAGGTTGTGGGATATCCCTTAGAAAAGATAAATAAAAATCATTTTTTGTTTTTGGTTTTGGTCCATATACAATAATATAATTTTATTGATTCATTATAGTAAAAAAAACCGCATTCAAATCGGATCATCCGTTTGGGAGCTACGATGCCACAGACCGACACATACACATTTACACACACACACACACAGAGAGAGAGAGAGAGAGACACGTCCAACTTATAACACCCCGTCGTTTTTGCGTCGGGGGTTAAAAAGTAATTCAATTCATTCTTAGTACAGTGCTGGTTACCCCATTTCGGGAATACAGCCATGTATATTACAGTATGTATATACACAATGCATGCTACATTAAAAGTGGTTAAGATTTTCGTGTTAGCACAAAGGATACATCCGATTAGTGAAGACCTTTCCTCTGTCGGCATTTGACGGCCGACTTAGTAGGTAGTGACCCTGCTTGCGACGTCATAGGTCCTGGGTTCGAATTCCGGCAGGTGGAAACATCGAAATAATGAATAATAATGTTTGTTTCCGAGTCATGGATGTTTCTATATTTATCTATGTATTTTTATACCGTTGCTTTGTCACACGACACAAGACCTTATGGATCTAAGTGTGGGACTAAGTTAATCTTTCTTTCTCAGGCTATCGTACCCCGAGGACCCGAGTGCTTGTACGATCTGGCTGACAACCCTGGCCTGGTCACCATGCACATCTACTACGTGGAGAAGCCGTACCTGATCACCTGTCTGTAAATTCTATTTGCTCAATGTATCCGATGTTTCCGTTTTGTGTTTAACAATAAAGCAATTATTATGAACTACCTAGTTTCTTTTCGAGACTTACTCTGAATGTATTACTAACTAGCCCACTTAAAAACACCAATAATTCAAATCCGTGGCCATCTTTAAACATTTATTTATGTTAAGGTACACAGGTATATCCGTATCAGGACTTTAGGAGTCATGTATGAAATTGAAATGAAACAACATTGTATAGAATATCTGTAAGATATTCACATGTAAAACGGTTTAATTATCAGTTATTTGTTAAGTATTAATTGTCGCGACAAGTACCTATACCTATCAGATTTATAATCAGATTTTTTTATTCCGATCATATTGCCACCAAACCGCGACTATGGACAAAATCCCCCTCTATGGCAGTAGTTCGAACTAAACCGCAGGCAACAGCTAGTAGTTTTATAAAAGCAATTTAATTCAACTGTACTGTACAAGTCAGTAGAGGGACAAAAGGGTCTTGGTGTTCTGTAGGCGATGGGCTGACCACCTGACACTACTAACCGAACTTGTACATCTCAACTATACCCTCAAAATTGGTCAGAAGTGGCACCATGTGGTTCTATCGGCCCTTGGTGCTCTGCCTACCCCGTAAGGAATAAAGGCGTGATTATAGGCATTTAATTCAATAAGCAAATGAGCGAAAACTTTTCGAATAAAAAGCTGAGCTAACAGAAATTCTCCAGAGCTTTCACTAATCCACTTAGGTACTCTCTGCAGTATTTCAATCGATAAAAAGTTATTCTCAGTGCTATATATAACTGGGTACTTATTCCCACTGTTTTTACCAATAATATCCGAGGTATTTAGGTAGGTAGACGGTGGTAGGCTCGCGGTAGACTTGAAAGACTGGTGAAAGGTTAGTGTGTAAATTAAGCAAAATAATGGATTATGTCAGATTTAGACAATGTTTCGCTTAAGTAAATTCTTTTGTTATACATAGCTTGTAACAATTTAAAGTATTGCAGCACATATACGAGTAGCACGTGACATCTAATATATAAAATTCTCGTGTCACGGTGTTAGAAGTTAAACTCCTCCGAAACGACTCGACCGATTTTCGTAAATCTTAGCATGCATATCGGTTAGGGTGGAGAATCGGACAACATCTATTTTTCATCCCCCTAAATGTTAAGGGTGGTCCACCCCAAAATTTTTTATATATTTTTTGGACAAAATTTTTTGTTTTTATTTTTTTATGATACAGCATACAAAAATACATACAGCCATGAATTTTCACCCCTCTAGGATCAACCCCTTTTACATGACAAAACAACGTTTGCCGGGTCAGCTAGTAAACATATATGTTTACCGAGATTTGGCCAGTGTATAGCTATCGGGATGAAAAAATAACGTTGACAAAAACGTAATGTAAAAGAGATGGTAAAATTCGTCATCCGAGTTAACTGACCTGATAGCTCAGTTGGTTAGAGCGAAAGCACGGTTTGTGTGAGGTCGTGAGTTCTAATCTATAATCTAATTTTTTTTTATTTCTTTTTTAATAATTTTTATAATATATATTTTCATCGAAGTGATCGACTATTAAGTTGCACCCACCATGACGAATAAGCGATACAGTTATCATATAGGTATAAGTATTTTTTATTTATATCTTGGAGTTAGATTATAATCTGGCTGTTTATCTGAATGAAAAATCGTACCTGTTCCACCTAATACTAATATTTTTAAATACGTTATCCAAATACCTTTACCTAATATTTATGCAGTATGGCCGTTCCATAAGGTACTAACTCGAATACATTAGCTGCATCTCCTTCCGTGCATGTCGTAAGGAACGTGCTAGGGATTTTTGGGAGCATTTTTACAGGCGATGATAGCAACATATTATTAAACATTGACATCTTGGTGACCGCAGTGTGATTTTCGGACTATGTTGTCAGCACGGGAGGCGCTGCTACCCGCCTCCCGGAAACCCTTAATCGCCTCGTACGATTCCCACGAGCAGGCATGGGGTTGTACAAACTCTACTCTGCCGGCACCACGCGACTAATATAATAATGTGTATACATGTAACGTATGTAATGCAGAGAATTAGAGAGAATAAGTTCACGGACAAACCAAAATCATTTTGCATTGACGTATTGACGTACATTATCGTGACATTGGAAAGATAAGCTTGCCTATTGTACCTGTAGTAACTATTCTACAGTCAAACAAGCGGATCGTGTTACAGGTAATTTTTGCAAGTTTAAAATGTGGTAATTTTAGGACCTGACAAACATTCATTTAAAGGTTAGTTTTTGTACTTTTACGAGTAGTAGGTCGCTCTTTAAAAATTGTTTAATATAAAACGATTTGATATTGATGTGAGGTATTTTAATTTCCCGCGGCTTTCTTGTACTTGCCTAACATCGATTGGAACTAAAATTAATGATACCGAGACATTCCTTTACTTGACTTGTCATAAGAGCGCCTTTAAATCGTCCCTTTTGTCAGGTAACCTCTATATAAACGGTCGCAAACGTACTTGTCCCTGATAACTTAATTATGAAGCCAATTTCGTGAACCAAATGGCATCCGCACTCGATAAGCAGAGAGCGTCGACAAATAGCCTCTTTCAATAAAATGGTCGCCGATTGTTTCGAGAAGCAAATACAAAGGGGAGCTGTATGTATTCATGTGACTGCCAATGTTGCCTACATAGCGCAGTATAAACCAATAACTCCGCCAATATTTCTTTATTGAAAGTCTATGAGATGAGGACAATTGAATACAGCTAAGAGACCATTAAATGGCTGGCATCGATTGTGCTGTGCAGGGGTGGTAGTCGGGATCGGGTGGAACTTGATCGATTGGTTACCAGAAATACGCCAATATATAAACCAATCACTATCAATACAATATATTAAAGCAACGGTAAATTTTTGCCTCCCAAAATAGATTACGTTGTCACCTTCGCAACAGTAGCGATGGCTATTTTCTTATTTTGAAACTGGATAATAAAAGCCAACTGCTCATTGCATTATGCTCCTTTATGTTGAGACTCTACTGATTCTCGGGGACAATGGGTGCCAAATTGGTACTTTCGAAAACAGCGGCTCCTTGCCTACTGGAATAGTATTGCTGTAAATTGCATTCAGTAACAGTTAAATGCAATTAAACACTTGTTAAAGAACTTGTAGATAGAAAGGCTTTTTAAATTGAATTTTAAAAGATTCTTACTTCTATGCTGCTCTGGGAGTGAAAAAATAAATGATACTACAGCTGCTTCTCTTCACGGGCATACTGTACAAGTCAGTACAGTAGAGGGATAAAAGGGTTTTTGTGTTTTGTAGGCGATGGGCTGACCACCTCAAAATTGGTTAGAAGTGGCACCATGTGGTTCAATCCGCCCTTGGTAGTAGTACTTGGCAGTAGACTTGTTAATATAGAAATCATTAGCATAAATAAAAACTGTTACATATATTTTATTTTATTTAAATAATCTTTTAAAATATTCATTAGTATTTACAATGAACTATTAGGTATATTTTTGGCTCTACTAATAATCGCGTTAGAATCATGAACTTAGAGATAGTAGTCCTATGTTCCTACCCCACCGCACTGCGGAAAATATATTCACAGAAATTGGCTTCGTTCCTTAGTGTGTGCACAGTATATTAGGTTTATTTTCGTGTGGAACGTACGAAGAACTCAAGGCCGTAAATCGCTTAATATCTTTACAAAGAAGTCTTCATTTCAGGTATTTGGGTCGTTCGATATTTAAGCGTAGCGTATAAATATAGATACAAAATAATGGGTACATATGAAGTCTTTTGCGGTAAAAGTTTGAAACTGTGTAAGAGGGTTTTGACAATAGGCTGATTAAAACTCTTGGATGTAACCAAGAGTATGTGCCGTATAAGTTTTCTTGAGTGGAGGCCCTCTACCTTATATAGGGGACTCAGAAATATAGTTTTTCCGCATTAAAATTAATTACTAAGATGACGGCCGATTGGTCTAGTAGGTAGGGTTCGAATCCCGGTAGGTGCAAACATTGATATGATGAATATCGATGTTTGTTTCCGAGTCATGGATGTTTCTATACTTATCTATGTATTTATATACCGTTGCTTAGTACCCACGACACAAGACCTTAGGGATCTTAGTGTGGGACTAGGTCAATGTGTTGTGAAGTGTGTGAAATTTATTATTTAGTTTTAAGCAGGCTTGACACGTATCATTTCACAATAGATTGCTTTTATTGTTTCAGAACAAATACCAAGCTCATAATGAAGTGGCTCATTGTATTCGCTTTCGTCGCCATCGCCAATGGTAAAGAAAAATATAAAATTGGTTAATTGTTTTGCTATTTAAGCTTTATTTTTATCTAATTAATAATATTATGTTGTCTTTATTTGTTTTAGCCTTGGACCCTGGTCTACGTGGTAAGTTAAACTTATTTATATTTGAAAAGACCCAAACTGTATCAAATGAATAACACACACACACATACACATAATCACGCCTTTATCCCTTACGGGGTAGGCAGAGCACTAAGCGCCGATAGAACCACATGGTGCCACTTCTGACCAATTTTGAGGGTATAGTTGAGATGTTGGGGGAGGCCTATGTCCAACAGTGGACTTCTCACGTGGCTGTATATGATGATACCCGAGGAGAAGTTGGTGTCAGGCAGGCAGACGATCGTAAAATAAACGCCAAACGTTGGCAATATAAGTTTCGAAAGAAACCATATTACAATTACGGCAAGGGCAGGAAAATAATGATGTTAATTTTTTAAATTTGTAAAACTATAAAACGTTCGTGAAATTTTTGCAATAATATTATACAGAAACTTATTTGGGTGGGTGCCCCACAAACATACGTCCTGACTACTTACATATTTCTGGTCACAGTTCCATAGAAATAAAACAGAAATTTATTAATGCTTTTTTTCAGTTCGATTCGACGTAGGCCTGTTCCCCGGCAGAGACTTTTACTACCAGGTGCCACGGACCGTAGCCGCAGCAACAGAAGCCGGTTGGACCCTTACAGACCGGCCTGACGGACCGTTGTCCGCTCTTGTACTCTACTGCCCAGAAGATAAGATCCTTTGTGCCTTTTTTGACGACACTGACCGGATAAATGGTCTTCAAATTGCTGTGAGTATTATAATTATATATTAAAATTATTGTACTTGCAACATTTAAATTTCTATCTATCTTACTGATTGACTGTATTATTTATGATTGCTTCTAAATAAATATATCCAGGTGAATGTAATGAAGCCCCGGGTCTCCTAGACGGTTATGTATATAAATTCTATATCTTGATTCCAGATCAAGATATAGAATTTATATATTGAACTCTATATCTTGACCTGGAAGTGACTTTGGGCAACAACCCCCTATAGCAGTAGCCTTGTGGCGTGCCCTGGGAGGGGCCTGTTGTCTAGCTGCACGTTTTTAGCGATCCGCAATACAATAGTTGCGTGGTCTGGTGGCAGCGGAACCCAGCCGCTATAGGCCTACGTCCAGCAGTGGACTGCAAAATGATGTATGATGTGATCACTTCTCTATCTTATTCTTTGTTGTTATAGCTGCCCCAAGACGAGTCCGTGAACGCTGCATATGACTTCGGTACTATTGGCTACACCGAGTGGACCCCCGCAGTGGCTGACGGAGCTACCGTCAAGAAATATTGGACTCTGCCCCAGTTCTTCATCAGCGAAGGTATTTTGAATCCATTATTAAACTTTTTGTCTATGATAACAAGTCTGTTCTTTTATGTTGTTTGTACATTTTATGCTTGAGTTTCTTTGTACAACAAATCATTTTTAACCAAACCGAAATATCTCACTGAGTTTTTGCACTGATCAACTTTTAACTAGAATACAGATTCTATTTAAATCTTCAATCGTTATATACTATCTTTCTATAATCGAATCTGCCTTCACTTGAATACATGAGCTGCATCTCTTTCCGGACGTGGCGCAAGAGTCCACTAAGGAACTCGGGTATTCTCTCAGGCGATTGGCTAGCAACTTGTCAATTATTCATCATCAAACATGATCATTTACATCTGTCCTCGATACGCTAAGCGTGGTAACTCATTCATGTGTACATGCATACATTCAACTTCTATGAGTTAATTATTGGTACGGTTTTTTTCAGAAACCTTAAGTTTGAGCACCGCTGAACGTTTATCCAAACTGAGCTCTGACGAAACATTGAGAGAAGGCGCGGTGTGGGTCACTTCCACAGAAGGAAAACTGGTGAAAATCACCACAAATGAAGCTGATGCTACTACTACTGGTATCGGATACACAAGACAGGCCTGCATACCCGGAATGGGTATGACGTTATTTTTTAAATAATATCTGTTGTATTACAAAACTGCGTTTAAAGCTAGACACTGTTTAAAAATTACACCTGACAGCCAAATGTATGGGTTATCTATAAAATTTCGATAATGTTTAAAATCTTTTGTAACAACACGATATTTTTTGTGATAGTGCTCGATAAACACAGCTTCGCATATGGTTGATTAAACCTTCAATTGTTTTCATAACAATGTTTGGTTTTGGAATCAAAATTTCCGTCTCTGGTTGGTACAGCAACAGTTGATGCCCTAGCACTCTGATATCTATGCTCAATCTTCCACCATACACCTGGAGAAGTCAAAATGACTTTCTACAATATCATTCCTTAACACTCAGATAAAAAGGGAAAATAAAACCTGAGCATATTAAATCGAAGAGTTAAAATTTTACAAAACGAAAGGAAACTGAAAAGCCTACGCAAGTAAATACGAAGTCTAGGTACCTTACCGTATACTATTTCAGGTCGTCATTACTACTACAACATGACCACCGAATTGGAGTGCACTGGACCAAACATCTTCAACTGGTTCCTACTGTACCAAAGCAGCAAACTGGTAGCGACTGGCTTCTTATCCCCCGGACAACTACCAGTTGTCGACGGTAAGAAGAACTGGTTCGAAAGACCACCCAGGCTTGCTGTGAAGGTTGGTATCCCACCCAAAGCCCTTACATTGTCCTGTCACATTCTTGCTTCTATTTGGTAGACAATATGTACCCTCTATTATAGGTACATATGCCTGCTTTACTTGTCAGTGATTATTTAAATCTATCAAGACAACTGTCCCCGCTGTGTTTAACGAGGTTGTGGGATATCCCTTAGAAAAGATAAATAAATAAATAAAAATAATTTTTTGTTTTTGGTTTTGGTCCATATACAATAATATAATTTTATTGATTCATTATAGTAAAAAAAACCGCATTAAAATCGGATCATCCGTTTGGGAGCTACGATGCCACAGACCGACACATACACATTTACACACACACACACAGAGAGAGAGAGAGAGAGAGACACGTCCAACTTATAACACCCCGTCGTTTTTGCGTCGGGGGTTAAAAAGTAATTCAATTCATTCTTAGTACAGTGCTGGTTACCCCATTTCGGGAATACAGCCATGTATATTACAGTATGTATATACACAATGCATGCTACATCAAAAGTGGTTAAGATTTTCGTGTTAGCACAAAGGATACATCCGATTAGTGAAGACCTTTCCTCTGTCGGCATTTGACGGCCGACTTAGTAGGTAGTGACCCTGCTTGCGACGTCATAGGTCCTGGGTTCGAATCCCGGTAGGTGCAAACATCGAAATGATGAATAATAATGTTTGTTTCCGAGTCATGGATGTTTCTATATTTATCTATGTATTTTTATACCGTTGCTTTGTCACACGACACAAGACCTTATGGATCTAAGTGTGGGACTAAGTTAATCTTTCTTTCTCAGGCTATCGTACCCCGAGGACCCGAGTGCTTGTACGATCTGGCTGACAACCCTGGCCTGGTCACCATGCACATCTACTACGTGGAGAAGCCGTACCTGATCACCTGTCTGTAAATTCTATTCGCTCAATGTATCCGATGTTTCCGTTTTGTGTTTAACAATAAAGCAATTATTATGAACTACCTAGTTTCTTTTCGAGACTTACTCTGAATGTATTACTAAATAGTCCACTTAAAAACACCAATAATTCAAATCCGTGGCCATCTTTAAACATTTATTTATGTTAAGGTACACAGGTATATCCGTATCAGGACTTTAGGAGTCATGTATGAAATTGAAATGAAACAACATTGTATAGAATATCTGTAAGATATTCACATGTAAAAAGGTTTAATTATCAGTTATTTGTTAAGTATTAATTGTCGCGACAAGTACCTATACCTATCAGATTTATAATCAGATTTTTTTATTGCGATCATATTGCCACCAAACCGCGACTATGGACAAAATCCCCCTCTATGGCAGTAGTGCGAACTAAACCGCAGGCAACAGCTAGTAGTTTTATAAAAGCAATTTCATTCAACTGTACTGTACAAGTCAGTAGAGGGACAAAAGGGTCTTGGGTTTGTAGGCGATGGGCTGACCACCTGACACTACTAACCGAACTTGTACATCTCAACTATACCCTCAAAATTGGTCAGAAGTGGCACCATGTGGTTCTATCGGCCCTTGGTGCTCTGCCTACCCCGTAAGGAATAAAGGCGTGATTATATGCATTTAATTCAATAAGCAAATGAGCGAACACTTTTCGAATAAAAAGCTGAGCTAACAGAAATTCTCCAGAGCTTTCACTAATCCACTTAGGTACTCTCTGCAGTATTTCAATAGATAAAAAGTTATTCTCAGTGCTATATATAACTGGGTACTTATTCCCACTGTTTTTACCAATAATATCCGAGGTATTTAGGTAGGTAGACGGTGGTAGGCTCGCGGTAGACTTGAAAGACTGGTGAAAAGTTAGTGTGTAAATTAAGCAAAATAATGGATTATGTCAGATTTAGACAATGTTTCGCTTAAGTAAATTCTTTTGTTATACATAGCTTGTAACAATTTAAAGTATTGCAGCACATATAGCACGCGACATAAACATATATGTTTATTTGGCCAGTGTATAGCTATCGGGATGAAAAAATAACGTTTCCAATTACGTAATGTAAAAGAGATGGTAAAATTCGTCATCCGAGTTAACTGACCCGATAGCTCAGTTGGTTAGAGCAAAAGCACGGTTTGTGTGAGGTCGTGAGTTCTAATCTATAATCTAATTTTTTTTTATTTCTTTTTAAATAATTTTTATAATATATATTTTCATCGAAGTGATCGACTATTAAGTTGCACCCACCATCACAAATAAGCGATAGAGTTATCATATAGGTATAAGTATTTTTTATTTATATCTTGGAGTTAGATTATAATCTGGCTGATTAAAAGGTGGCGGAAATCTTTTTATGATCAAATCTGTTTTTATTATCATTTAACTGATAACTAATTATTGGATAATAAAATTATCATGAAACGATAACTGCTGATATGTTAGCACGAAACTCGTAGTGACATCATAAGAAAAACTTCGATGAGATAATCTGTTCCGTTTTAGATCGTTTTAATCGATTTTCAATTGGGATTTTATTAAGATTACAAGTTTAACTATCGACGATAACAATAAAAAGCACAGTACAATATAGATATATATAAATACCTTTTCCGAAAGAAATATTTAACAACATAGTCGTGAATGACCTTTGAAGTTTCAGCTTAGGAACACTAGCGAATCCAAGCCAAAACACCATTCGGTTGAAGTTTTTCAATATAATAATTATGCATATCTACCTATATAGGTATACTTAAAAAACCTATGATGCAAATATTACATACATACATAAAAATCACGCCTCTTTCCCGGAGGGGTAGGCAGAGATCACGGATCTCCACTTGCTACGGCGCTAAAACACCTCTTTCGCTTCATCTACTTTCATGATATTCTTCATGCACGCTCGTCGCATACAAACATTATTATTATTATTTTAGAAATTAGGTTTAAATATATTTATTTCTCACACAAACACAATACAAGGTACAAACTGTTCATTTAGAATGAGATATAAAAACTTAATTAATTTATACTAACATCATGCCCCTGGCGTGTTGGCAACAAACAGTTACATTTTTTTTAAATTACGTGTATTCTAATGTATTATATGTTACATTACAAGTAGGTATTACAACGTACACACGTGTTTCCTAAGTTTAAACTTAAATGAAATTATGTGTTTACATTCTTTTAATTCGTTTGGCAAATTATTGTAAAAATGAGCACCCTCAGACAATATTGTTTTTTTATTTTTTTATTTTATTTTATTATTTTCATGAGACACAAACAGTACTATTACACAAATATATTTACAATACATAAGTAGCACATACACCAGCAAAGTGTCTACCAATAAAAACACATAAAAAACATTGAAGCTCCAACCAAACACATCACACTGAATCTATGAAACCCCCACAATCAACATTGATCAAGGGCCGCAATGATTTTACTTTTATAAATATTACATTTTGTATTAAACAAATCAATGCCCTTGAAACGCCGATTGTAGGAGTCACACGATCGATAAATAAAAGTATTTCGCATATATTTGGTCTTAGTGAGCGGCACATTAAACAACGTATTTATGCGCGATCCCAGTCTGGGACATCTAAAACCCACATTACCGAGAAGAAACGGAGAATCTATAGTTGTATGTATAACCTTATACAAAAACATCTGATCTCTCACTGCTCGACGATCAGAGAGAGTCATTAATTTTGGCATTGGCTGATTAAGTCTTTGGCTTTTATATCGAAGATGTTTTAGAAATTTTGTCTGGATTGACTCGATCTCGTCTATATGAACATCGTAGTGCGGGTTCCATACAGTTGACGCATATTCCAAAACTGATCTCACATATGATATTTTACCGTAATTTGTTCTCGTTTTTTTTTTAGTATAAGTTTATATTTATTTCTTATTAATACAATGCTTTAATTATTTTGTTCTGTGTTCTTTGTAGCGGTTTAAGATTAGTTTCGGCCGCAGTTCCCCACACTTCAATGAGATAGTTGAGATGTGAATTGTATATGATTGTACGCAATCTGCGCAGCAAGGAGAGATATCAATTTTGATTTTACATGGTCAATATGAAAAGTCCATGTTAGTTTATCATCTAGCCATAAACCGAGATATTTTTCTTTATTTGATTGTTTTATGACCATATTGTTTATAGTGAGAGGGGTAAAATCTGGTAGTTGTTTATTTTTTGCTGCAAAAATCATAAAGGATGTTTTTAGCGTATTGATGGTTAGTAGATTGTATTTCAACCATTCGTTTAAAATATTAAGGTCATTTTGGGCATCATTTATTAGTTCGGGAAGCGACTTTTCAAAGTAGAATAAACAAGTATCGTCCGCGTAGTGTTAATTGCGATTTTAATTATATTATTTAGATAAATAAAAAAAAGTAAAGGTCCATTTATGGATCCCTTCGGGATTCCGTAATTTATATTTTGCTTACAACTTTCGAAATTATCTATTTTGACAACCTGCCGTCTGTAAATATGAAGAAAACATATTAAGTGCTGTTCCCCTTACTCCGATGTTATTCAATTTTTGTAGGAGCTTTTTATGACTTATTTGCTTCCGGGTTCCGTTTTCAGTAGATCAACATTGAAATTGCCGAATACAACGGCCCTGCTTCGCTGTTCTAATTGTGACGCGTAAATGTCTAATACGGCCCATAGTACACGGCGTACGCGCCGACGACGCGCAGATAAGGTTGCGCTTCATACGAGATTTGAACTCGTAACGGGTTAAAACGCGCCTACTATGTTACATCATCAATCTTATATCATCAATGCAAACGCAACAAGCAGCGTCCAAGACGCGCGTACTTAAAGCCGTGTATAGTTTATATTATGTTGCTCCACGGTATTTATGTGTATCCATAAGTAGCGATTACCATTTTCATATAGTTCTTCCGTAACTTCATATTTGATACTTTAGTGGACGTAAATAGATACACCACCACCTCTGTTGTTTTGCCTATAGTTATAGATATGCGTATAATTCGGCAAGTTATATAATTTAGCGTCACTCTCCGATGTAAACCACGTATCGGTAAATATTAACAAATGAATGGTACTGCGTATTGCTTTCATTATGCATTTTATTTCGTCGAACTTGCCGGCGTTCCGCATACTTTGCATGTTAGCGTAAAAGAATCGTAACGATGATGGGTATAAAGGAATGTCTTCGTATTTTTTTACAATGTAGTGATTTTTTTTTTAGAAATTTCTATGCGTATTATTACTGTATCTAGTTTTTTGTGTCGGTCGTCTTCATTATAATTCTGGGTATGCCCTTGATTATTCTATTTAGTTCTACTTTTAATGATTTC
Source organism: Carposina sasakii (assembly GCA_014607495.2). Classification (NCBI taxonomy): domain Eukaryota; kingdom Metazoa; phylum Arthropoda; class Insecta; order Lepidoptera; family Carposinidae; genus Carposina; species Carposina sasakii. Next base: position 1,528,223 of record CP053163.1, on the reverse strand, counting down.
AGGAATTGTTGCTCAGTGGAAGTTTGGTCTGAGTAAATTTGAATGTTCTCTTTAAAATTTGATTTGTTTCGCAGCAAATATTTCGCAGTATCTTCATTGTCCAAACATACTTTAAGGGACGGTTCTTATTAGGTATGAATTTGCCCAGCCTCAAACATTTCACTGGATTGCAGTTTTCAGCATCTAAAGTTTTTAATGTGCTTTTAACCTCTTCGTTTCCCATCATATTGTCGCTCACATTTCTAATTATAGTCACTAGTATTTTACAGAAAAAAATAATTTTAAAAACATTTTCCCGGGATAAAAAGTAGCATTGTTAAGTGGGACTTTTCCTGAAAACTGCACCGAAATCGGTTAAGCCGTTCCTGAGATTAGCGTGCACAAACGCACAGACAGTCCCTTCCCGTGGGATTTCGGGAAATCATTTTAGTGCTTCCCCGCAGTTGTTTTAGCTTCACATGCTTTTGTAAAAAAATTGAATTCCCGTAGTCCCCTTCCCGTGGGATTTCGGGAAATTCGTTCTTAGCGCTCCCTCGCAGTCCCTATTACAGGTCTGATTTCGTACATATGTATCGCGCTTGTCGTAAAAAAATAACGTTTGTCTTGGGGAGTTTCGGGGCTTCCTCGGGGTCCCAATACCATGATTCAAGAATTATAAAAAATTTAATTCCCGTTGGCCCCCTTCCCGTGGGATTCGGGAAATTCCAGAAATGAACATCTATGCCCAATTTCAGAGTATAGCGGTTTTCGTAAAAATTATGAATTCTTCCCCTCCCGTGGGATAAAGTACCCCCTTGCTCTCCCCAATAACATATATGGATTTCAGTCGATAGTGGTTTTCGTAAAAATATAGAATTCGTTTGCGCCTTCCCGTGGGAATATCGGGAAATCACATGTTCTTCCTAAACTAACTAATTTTTAAAATCCTAATCTTACAACCAAACAAACAAAGTCATAATATTAGGTCTCTTGGCGGGGCATCTCTTATTTTTTATTCGCCAGAAATGAGGAGTAGACTTTATAAAGTATTTAATAGGGTCGCCCTTAACATAAATGGCTATCTCTCTCCGAACATAAATGAGAGAAAAGGACAGGTAGGACTAATTTTACGTTTAGGTTTAAGTGTGACTGCCGGAATCGACCATAATATAGTATTGGAGCAACATAAACCTCGTAGTCTGTGGACACAGATATGCGCTTTCGTAGCAGCTACGAAATTCGTAGTACATACTACGCGTGGTGATGACGCGTAGTAGGCAAATTCTACCAAAAATATTCATCAACCGATAATTTCAAAAGCTTTTAGCAAATATATCATTTTGCTATCAGCTACTCGTTAGACATTAAGGTCAGTGAAGCCATTATTCCCCATCGCGGGGAACGTAGCCATCGAACTGGAAATCGCGATAGCTTTCCAAACTTTCAAGAATAAAAAATATGAGTTATTCTGATGTTGGGACAATGTTGATGACCTGTGACGCAGGAGTTATTGGGTTATAGGTACGCAGTGATAATGAGTTCGAATCCTGGATAATCCATAGGTAGGCTGGTGGTTTTTTCGTGGTAGAAATTTGACCATATCAAGTAAATTTGCTTTAAAAAAATACTTTATTTTAATTAATCACTGTCATGTTTCACATTTATCCGTTTACGCATCAATTATATTCTCTTTACAGTACATACTGTAAATATAGTATATTTCATTACGAGTGCGGAAAGCCTGTCACTGCAATGAGTCCCGACAAATGTCTACCCGAGCCGAGGCGCAGTCGAAGGTGAGGGTTGACAGTCGGAACAAGTTGCAATGACGGTTCCGCACGTGTACTGAACAAATATTTTTAATACAGTTGCGAAAAAATGAAGCAATTAAAAAGACAATAAACTCAACTAACTAAACTCGCAAAGAACATTTTCGGAAAATGGCGCCAACCGTAAAATAATACAAGCAGAGATTTTTTTTGTTTTCTTCACCCATTCTGGGTAGGCAAAGGGAAATATGCCCATACAGCCAAGTTTTAGTATAATTTTTTTATTGACGGCCGATTGGTGTAGTTGGTAGTGGCCCTGCCTGCGACGCCATAGGTCCTGGGTTCGAATCCCGGTAGGTGCAAACATAGATGTGATGAATATCGATGTTTGTTTCCGAGTCATGGACACATGCAAGCCATTTATATACTTATCTATGTATTTACAAGAAAATATACCGTTGCACCCTTAGTACCCACGAATCGTACAAGACCTTAGGGATTTTTTTGTTTTCTTACCCATTCTGGGACTAGGTCAATGTGTTGTGAAGTGTGTGAATATATTTATTATTATTATTATTTATTATATGAAATTTAATGAGATGAAATGAAACCTAACCTAACTCATTGCTCTTTTTGAGCAACTGTATTAAAAAGGTATACACGTGTTAGTAATTCTCAAACTACAGTCTAGTATAGTGTAGGTGTCTACAAAGTATACGAGTATAAGTAAGTTATACATATTCCTCCAAGTTTCTAATGGAAATCTGTCCATATCGGTGATTGATGTGAGACCCAATACTCTCGTGTATCATATTGATTGAACGAGTTATATACAGGATGTAACAGAAAGTCTATGTTAAGGGAAAAGCTATGTAAATAGCTAACTATAGAGAACCAATTTCCAAAATTTGAGACTCGAAATCTTATGTTTAATTTTCAAGATTGTATGAACATTCCTGTTCAGAAATTCTCCATACTGGCTGGGAAATTAAAGATGTGATTTGGAGTCTGAAATTTTGTGGATGGGATCCTTTAAGTGGGCTATTTATATAGCTTTTCGCTTCACACACCCCTTTTGTTAGACCCTGTATAAAATAAGGTAGCCAGAACGTTTAGCGGAGCGGAGCCTGATGTAAAAGATCAGTCACAAGTTGCCAGCTAGCCACCTGAGAGTATGCCCGAGTTCCTTAGTCGACTCTTACTATATACACGGAAGGAGATGCAGCTGATTCTAGTTAAGGTCCGCCACATCAGCACAGAAAACATATATGCATACAACGTGCATATACACACGACTGTTTTCCTGAAATAGGGTAGCCAAAACTACAGTATCATAAAGGAAATACATCAGCCACGTTTACCCTAGCAGTTTGAATTATCAGTGACAAGTTGCTAGCTAGTTGCCTTTACACAAAGATACCTTTTTATTACAGAAAACACATACATTAAAATAACCTCGTGCCTTTTCCCCACATGTGTAGGCAGAGGTAGGCAGAGACTACAGATCTTTATTTAGCACGTTCCAAATATACCTCTATCACCTCGTCCACATTCATTAAATTCTTCATACGTGTTCGTCCTTTTTGGGAGCTCTCGACTAGATACGTCACCATTTAGTCCGTGGGCGACCCCACGTTACTTTTCACTTCCGCGATGTTCATCCAACCTCGTTACTTATATAGAATCATTCTATTTACGGAGGATAATTTTAAGAGATTTTTCGCATGTTTTTCATCGATAAAATCAATGTTGCACTGCGGTATACCGACATCAACGTCAGCAGACATTTTAATTTTAAAACTGCTTCCGGGTTGACGCGTTTTTTTTGCAAGAGTAATCTCTTTGAATTGAACATCAAAATGAAATATCTGACATATACATCTCTCGTTAGAGAGTAAGTAAATTCATTGACATACATTAAGGCCATCGGGTTTCCAACATTTTCTTAAAGTTAAGAGTTTTTTTTAGATTTAGTGAATCATTGTCACCAAGTATGGCGTCACAACGTTGGAATTCGCGTCGCGGTTTTGTGTTTCGGACCTATGTGTTATTCTCTTATATTAATACTCTAGTGATACGATTTCTCGATTTGGCAACAATCCTCGGTGTATTGTGCATCTCTAATAGGCATAAGCACATCTTTGCGCATTATCATTTTAAAGTATTTTTCTGTATTAAATGTTTGTGTACTTACAATACATACATACATAAATATAGTCACGCCCATTATCCTCCAAAGAGGTTGGCAGAAGTGTGCAAATGATACACCCACTTTTCACCAGTAAGCCTACTTACAATAAATAAAAAGAAACTTGAATTCACCTACAAAAGAGCTGTTTGTATAAAGAAGGATAATAAAAAATAAACAGTTATTCTAACGATATTATTTTCTTCACGAAATATCTTAAGCCAATAAGACGATAATCTCTTATAAAATCTCGTCTCAGCGCTAAGAAGATTATTGGTAAAAATATTCTAAAGCTTAGGCATAAATATTAATATATTTTTTTATCAGAAGTGATTTAAATAAATTCAACAAGCTTATAAGGCCGAAAATTTGTAACCGTCAGGACAGCGGGACCAAATTATATTTCGAGTTCAAATTCCATAAACACATAACAAGTTAGTACTCAATTAGTACTAGTTGGTACCTTTAATTATAGAATTAGTACGTCATCGCATTTCAAATAATTATTTCTGTATTGTACACACACAAAAAATAATTACACAGGAAAAAACAAGAAATGTCCTGCCATCCTAGTTTATCATGTCGCAGTAAGGCAATGTATTAGATGTAGGTATGCTAAGGCGCTAACATTGTATGAGCATAACAAACAATTGTATAACATTTTTAGAAATAAAAGTAATTACTATTATAAAAAAAAATACAAGCTCGAATAATCTTATAACAGTTATTAGGTAAATCACAATAACATTGTTTTCAAACAATTGGATTAAACACAATACTAAGCCGGAAAATGTTTTTCGAAACCCCGAAACGTTTATAACAGGAAACAAAGCAAAATGGCGAACAAAAATACGTTTAGCTTGTTAAATAGCCTGTTAATATAAATTTTGTAGAAGCCTATTTCCTATTTTATTTGTGGAATTGAATCCAATTTAAAAAAAATTTGGTACATGTGTAGTCTGGAGCCTGAGAAAGGACATTGGCTACCTTTCATCCCGGGAAAATATTTTACCAGGATAATTTCGACATTTGATTTTTCTGCTACCCACTCGGTGGGAATCGCGGGCGTCCACTAGTTAGAAAATAAATGATTTTTTATCGATTTTATTACGACCTATCTGACTTTGAAACTTGCGTGCAAGTGAGACTTTAAAAAAAATTATAGCAATGTATATGAGTACACACTGGAGTAAGTATATTATGTAGCGGTATTGATTGATATATTTGACTCACCATATCTGGCCTCCTCCCCCTCGGGTGCCTGCAAGGTGATGGCGGCCAGTTCCTTCTCCAAATCCACTTGGTGCTCGCTTGAGTCCCATGACAGAAGTCCTGGAAAGAAAACGTGTGTTAAGGTACTGAAGAATATGGGTAAAAATATTGCTGGAGTTATGATGTCAGTTAAGGTACATAAATACATCATAGCGTGCCTCTTCAGAATTTTTAATATATCAATTGACCCGATAGCTCAGTTGGTGAGAGCTCTGCACGGAATGCGAGAGGTCGTTGGAGTTAGTCCCACTCGGGTGAATAATTTTTTCATTTCTTAAAACATATTTATAATATATAAATTATAATTATTGACAATCAACAAACAAGTGTTAATGCTTTCATGTTGAATAAATGATTTTGAATTTGAATTAATTAATCGGTTTCATAGAGTTCATGGTGGCTAGCAGTGTTTGGAAATATTTATTTATGGGAAAACCCAAAGACCTTCCATAATCCCTTCTATTGTATTTCTATGGGAAAATTAACTGTAATTAGCATAATTAGTAATTATATATATAGAATAACGTTGCCAATATGTAATTTAGAAAAGAGATGGTAAAATTCGTCATCCGAGTAATTGACCCGGTGGCTTAGTGGTTATAGCGGCTGGCACGGTTTGCAGCGGTCGTGGGTTCGATTCCCACTCGGTTGAAGAATTTTTTCCATTTTCTTTATTAATAATTTTATAATTACATTTTGTTGTTAAAAAACAAGTTAGATTTATTTTACCGATGCGCATGTTAACCTATAATAATACATATAACACTTGTAATTGTTTTTTTTTCATAGAATGAATTTATATATTCAGCCCATCTCGTAATAATTTGGTAATAATGTAAATACAATTTAATATTCCTAAGCGACACCAAACAAATTGAACCATTAAATATCTATCACATTACATTTATTTATTAATAATTTTATAATTTATATTACACTCATATTGCATTTGAAGCGACTTACAAGAAATATGTGCCTTACTCCATTTTACATGTTCCCCATCTCCCGTATCAAATTTATTTCGAATCTGCTTCATGCATTGAGCAAATAAATAGAGGAGTTGCTTTAACATAACCTAAACAAAGCAGTGATGTCTGCTTCGTGATGAATAATTACTAGAGGACTCCCAAGACTTTGTCCGTCTACCTAAACTTTTAAATACTATTAGATCAGCTGTTTAGTTGGCCAGGGATTCCCGAACTTTTATTCCTCATAGACCCCTTTCAAAAGTTATCTGGTTCTGGTGGACCCCCTGGATCCCGTACAACCCCACATCACATACAAATTAATTGTGAACCCTCATTTTTTCACGCCAATGTAGACCGCCATTGAGTCTCCTGTTGACCCCTGGGGGTCCACTTGGACCATTGAGTTAGACTGTACATTGATTCTGCAGTCATTAAGGACAAAGCATTTCATATGTATGTATTGATGTCAACGTTGCATGAGTGACGGGAACAAGGGTAAGCTATTAAGTATTATTGGTGAGAGGTAAATATAAGCCGATGGTTTGGTTATGGTACATCTCGCCCACGAAAAAACTCGTCCGCGGGCGAAATGTCTACTTTTAAAAATGTATATGGGTAGATCGCCCGAATCAGTGTGGAAAATCGCACCAGATATCTCCCATTAAAACTGAAGAGATGTTCCGGCAAAATTGTATATATATTTACATTGAATATCTGATACCTGTAGGTAAATATCAGCATTAAATGATAATTATTTATAAACAAAAATATACATGTTACCTAACCATCATAACTATATTATACATACGTGATTAACTAGTTTTAACATTTTCTTAGTATGAATATTAAGATTAAGTATTAAATATTTAATGTAAAAATATAGGATGTTAACGAAATATCCCTTTAGTTTTATGTCGGAGACATCTGATGCGATCTTCCACACTGATTCGGGCGAATCCATCCATAAACATTTTTAAAAGTAGACATTTGGCCCGCGGACGAGTTTTTTCAGTTTTTTCATGGGCGAGATGTATCATAACCCGATGGTTTAAACACGCAGGAGACATATATTAAACAATGTTTTTTTAATTTTTTTTTTATTTTGTTCGTCCATATACAATACTATTTCTCTTGCACGGATAATAGTTAGATATATACCTATAGTCCTTTAGGTATCTAAAAGTTAGCTTATAATTAGTTTGTACTACACTTCATAGACCACGTTGACGGTTGCAGTGTAATATTATTATTATCGCATCTCCTAGAGTTAGGGCGAATGTTTACAACTTTTGGAAATGAGGTCTGCATGATTCCCTAAAGTGCATATTTTCTTCATGATACTGAGGCTTAGCGGTAGTTTGACTACATAAATGAACCTCCTCTATTTATCGACTTCATGGCTTCACGGGTCGCTGCAAATCTAGGGTACGGTAATGCAATGACGTGCAAATTCGATGAGGCAGCCTCGATTCTGCTTTACCCAGCAGAATATGACCGGTAACAGGTGGTAGGTTACCAGTTGCTTCAATTAGTTAAAGGCTGTTTTTAAGTAGTATAAGATGTAGTCATTTTATTTACAATTCGATTACACATTCAAAAGTATTATGAAATATTTAGCTTCGTTTAATCACGAAGATAGAAATGTCACCAGTACTAAGCGAAGAAATATAATATGTTTTTCGATAGTTTAACCCTTTGACCGCCAGACCGAAATCATGTTGTCGTGCCACCAGCGCCACGGCATTTTTTACCTACAATTTTCGCCCGAATCTCTAGTGATGTGTCGTATACTTTAAAATGAGTTATCGAGAATTTGTATTACTAAAAGGAAATGATGTTTTACTATTAAAATTATAAATAACTAATGAATAAATTCAGTTACAAAAAAGTCTGGGTAACTTAGACTTGGTAATTAAGACTTATTATCAAGATTTGACTCCAAGGGTATTTTTAAAACATCGATCTTTTGGCGACACTAGCGGACGCTTTAAAGCGTCATTGGCAGCCATGAGTAGTCCTTTTTTCCGATTTACATAGAACTACTTTTTTTATTTTTTTTTATTTATTTATTATATAATATAGGTTTTTTTACAATTTTAATGAAGGGTCACATAATCCCTGGGTGGTTTATGCGTGACCCTTGTCTTGTACTAGTGTTGTACTTCAGTTATCGAACATTATGTTAGCTCAATATTTTGTGGAATTCTGTTATTCATGATAAGTGTTATAAAATAAATAAAACAAAATACTTTCTATATTTATTTGCAGAAATATAGAATTTTCATGCAAACTTACGTCACAATATTTCACAGTAATTCAGATCGACAGAAATTAAGATAAACTTGACAACCTAAATCAATAACCCTTAATTTAGTATATAGTGTTTGGGACAGCCAGGCAAATATTGATACCATGACTTCAGACCATGATTCTGAGGCGGAAAAAACTGAACATTTTCTCAGGAAAATTAGACATTTTTTTCATATTTTCAGGGAAAAATTGTTTAGTTCGTTTAATTAGGCCATAAATAATAACTTAAAAATAAAAAAATACCAAAAGATGATTTTAAAAAGTTTCCCGCAAAAAAGTTCAAATAACTGATCATCTCTAATGGAGTCACAAGTGATCCAAAAAACAGCAATGTGGTCACACATTGCTGTTTTTTGGATCACTTGTGACAATAACCAATAAGCTTATTTAATTTGTCACAGGATCGCCCGATACAATAGTTGGCAGTTTTTAATTTGTATTTAGGTATATCGAAAGATAATAAAATAAACATTTGCGAAAGAAAAGCTTCGCTAGTAAAAATACTAAAATGCTCCATACAACTGACTACCACAACGTGACGTCACACTTTAAGTAAATTGTATGCACGTAAAAGAACTTTTGTTCTACAGCTATATTAAATACTAGTGGACGCCCGCGACTCCGTCCGTGTGACTACAGAAAAACAAACTGTCAAAATTATCCGGCATAACATCATTACCCCAGGATAAAAAGTAGCCTATATGTTACGCTATATGGGACCTGTCACAATATATTCCTGAAAATTCATCGAAATCGGATCAGCCGTTTCTAAGATTAGCGTGCAGTCACCCCTGTATTTAATAACAATTTTCGTTATTACCGATAATTGATTGTTATAGTTCACATTACTAGTCGACTCTTTAAGATGTCATTGGCGTTGAGAGCACATCTTTTTTTGCACAAAAAATCATAGTTTCTATTTTTAGTTATCCCAGTTAAAATATCACCTGTTCACAGTTTTAATTCATTAAAACTGATTAACGAAGAACTGTTTTGTCCGTGTATGCAAAAATCAAGATTTAAAACCGAGTAGTTTCTATGTAGTTCACTAACAAATATTGCGAAATATTGTGACGCTTTAAGACGTCATCGGCGACTGTGGTCAGATTTCGTTTGATGCTTTAAGACGTCTTTGGCGGTCAAAGGGTTAAATAATAATTTAAGCACAGTTAGCTTAAACCAAGTTAAACCATCAAAGAGGAAGGACGCTGGTTGCTTCCGATGAATGTGCAGCAACACTGAATATACAAGATGACACGTATAGCTCGCGTCCAAATTTCAATATTTATTGTTAATTATTAATTAAACCAGTTTTCATATAAATCGACAGTTATTTTAATCGCACATACTTACAAAGTTTTGTTTCTAAATATGTATATTTTTATGATATCTATAGAGAACTTTGAACTCCTTGTGATCTACATAGCCTCGTTAAAAATTTTAAAAATACCTTAATAATTAATAAAGATGTAAAGAAAATAGATTAGATTATTTCTTAGATAACACCTATGATAAAAATTATTAGATTAAAATGCCTATACTGAAGCTTACATTACAAAAAAATAATATAAAGCTTCGAAACTAACAAAACTTAAAAATACCATTTCATTTACCCCGATTGTAATTAAATTGTAGAAGAAGTCTAAATTAAAATAGCAAGAAGCTACCATTATCGTTAGCCTCGAAATAGTGACATCTATTGTTATCTCGTTGAAGCTTTTACTAATTGCGAAAAGCGGAAAACTGCTCGGTTCAGTTCAGACCTGACAGCTGTTCTTTATGTGGTGGTTACGTCAGCAAGTGAAAATAGATGACGCTGTTTTTAGGGATCCGTACCTAAAATTCGTGACTATCACTAAGAATTCGTTGTCCGTCTGTCTGTCACAAGGCTGTATCTCATGAATCGTATTAGCTAGTAGATAGTTATTTTCACAGATGATGATTTTAAATATTAAAAATAACTGCTTAAAAACTGGTTAAAAATTATATTTGACAGTAGGTATAATGTAAAAAGATTAAACATTTTTTGTAATATAACATGGACATCATCGTCATCTTCCTGTCCTGTTCCCATTTATTTGGGGTCGGCGCAACTTTTCTACATTCATACCTATTATCCGTCATCTCATTGCTCACTCCCAGTACACGCATATCCTACCTGCCCGTACCAAGACCAAGTAATATAACACGAACCATATTAAAAATTAAATTTTGTGGACGTCTGATGTCATGTATTTATATTTGCGGAAGGTAAGGTTAACTCTACCACAAATCGTCTTATTTTTAATGTATACAGGATGTTTTTTCGTTGCCACCCTTAACGAAGGGTATGTACTCTATACATCAAATAAAGTAAGTTTATGCCAAAGAAAATGCTGGGAAACGATGTAATTTATTTTTTTATTTTAATTACTTGAACGGGCGAAATTTATAGAGTCCAGTGTTTTTGCTAGTTTTTTCATAGACAAATATTAATTATATTTCTCGTGAAAAAAATCATGTTACACGCGTCAATTTGCATTTATGTAGAAAAACGCAGTCTATTTACTCAACTTTGGACCCTAATATTTTGGAAACCAGACACTTCCCATGTATGCTTCCATGGAGAAAAATGATCGTGATGATGAGGAGATTCTGTAGATTTCGGGAACGTTGACGACCAAAAATCATCCTGTATGTGCAGATACACAAAAATACACTCGTATTAATTTATGAACATTTACGTAGTTTATTGATTCAGGTGTTTTACGAAGTTATTCGACCATTCGCACCATGGAAGGCAATGTGTGACGACATGTGAAAATAAAGTGATTTTTACTACAAAAACATTTTTGATGTATTAGTAATGGAGTTTTTCAAAACTAAATCGCCTTTAATTAGGCAGGTGAGAGTTGTTTTACAAAATTATTATCTTTGTTATCTATGGAAGTTTATGGATTAATCCAAAATGAGAAGTTTGTTTTTACGACATATATTAAACGGATTAATTGCATAATGTATTTTATAAGAGAATTTTTTTTAACAAGATTTAAGTATGTATATATAATAGCGTAGCTTTTCATAATAAGCGAGAAAATTAATCAGTAATTTTTTCCAGATATTTTCAGTAAGTGGAGTTCTATGCACAATGTTTAGCTGCGGACTTGGTTTGGGACATCTGGCCTTTCTAGACTCTCACAAGCAGATTAGTGAGGAATGGAGATATTACATAGGTCAGTTGTAAGAATATAACAATTTTATCTAGATAACGAAGTAGAGTATGGTGATAAATCTTTACGTAATACAAGGGTCTTTGAGCGAAAGTACCTTGATAAATATTTTTACAAAAGAAATAACGTTGATCTTCTATAAAAAGATGCAATAACAGACGCCATTAATTTCCTCTCTAGAAGCTATTATTAGGTATTCTTAATTAGATTATGTTGAAAAGAAAAAGATTGAATTGTATCAGGCGTCACTATTCGGAAGTTCAAATCTTTGTAGTGTCTTGTGTTCGTGATCATGAGTAGGCAGATCCGAGGGTCAGCGGAGGGTATAGGGCCCGGTGGTGGGCGATCCCTCAATAGAGAAAAGAAAAAGGTTTCATCCACCTTTGTTTTACTAACCAGAATAAATGTTTATTACAGAGACGGCTGGTGAGGTGGCTTTTGTCCCATCTATTCTGATTATACCCCTTATAATGCAGAATAAAGGACGAAAGGTTGCTGGAATGCTGACCACACTACCTCTTCTATTTGGATGGATAATAAACTTCGACTCAACTGGAAGAATCAGTCTGTTAATTGTTAATATACTTCGCAATATTGCACTAGGTGGAGTAGTGACTATAGGAAGTGTTATAATCTCCGAATACTGCAGCTCAAGGTATAGAGCCACATTATTGTTATTAGAAACGGCAGTCATGTCATTTGGGGTTCTGATCAGTCATGTTTGTAGTTTGTTAACATGGTGCAGAGTTACAACTGTCCTTGGAACAGTGTTTGCTTTTCTAAGTGTGGTAATAACATATTTGTTACCTGAAAGTCCTTATTGGTTAATAAGTCAAGGATATATGGTGATGGGTTCGGAGATATTTCAATGGCTTAGAGGTAAAGATGAAGATGCGGTGAAAGAATTGGAAGACTTGTTGATGATATACAAATTGAAACTGCAAAATAATTCTTTGAAACCTATCAGAAACTTAAGACTGAAAGACAAAGCTAAGCAGTATCTACAGTCTTTGTTAAAAGCAGATTTTATGAAGCCTTTATCTATTATGATACTTTTATTCAGCTTTGTGGGTTTAGGAGGAGAAAATTTCTTATCTAATTACCCTATCCGTGACATATTCCATTTAACGAACAGAAAGTATTTTGGGACGATAATATTAGACGTATTTACTTTGGGATGTTCAATAACTGCCTGTTTATTGGTGAATACAATGAAAAGAAAATCTTTGTTTATATTTACAAGCTGCCTTTCAATTCTGTTTTTAAGTTTGGCAGCTTTGTTTTTATTGGTGCAGACATTGCAAATGTTTTCTTTAGATTACATGTGGTTGTATTTGAGCCTAGTAACGGGGTTTGTAATGTTTATGTCTTTGGGAACAACAGCATTGCCATTCTCACTTCTAGGGGAGATATTTCCAATGTCGTACAAAGGTATAGGCAGTTCCCTCACTTGTGCCTATCTTTGGGCTTTTGGAAAAAGCTTCATAAAACTAGCTCCAATATCAATGCAATATCTGGGATTACATGGAATGTTATTTTTAAGTGCCTTTTTGATGATTGTTATTGTAATAGTTTTGAACAAAATAATGCCCGAGACACATACAAAAACTTTAATAGAAATCGATAGCTTAATGAAATTGGATCATGTTAATGTTGAATATGAAAATGTAACAATAGATGAAAATAATGATATTGAACATTTTGATAAACTACAATTGTTTATAGATGTTTAATAAATTGAAAAGTTGATAATGCCAATTGTTCAATTTGCCATAATTTATTCCAACTTCCATTCCATTCAGTAGTACGTTAATGGGAAAGCTACCCCCCAAGCTTTTCGTTTCGCTTCGCTCACTATAAGCGGGGTGCTTTCCCATTAACAGATATAAATTTTAATAAGCCGAACCTATTTAAATGTGAATGCGACAATTGTACAACATCAAAATCAGTACATGAAATAAATTTAGTGGAACAGGGCCCTAACCGAGGTTTTCGCTTCGCTCACTACAAGCGGAGTGCTTTCCCATTAACAGATATAAATTTTAATTTAAAATGTTGTACAATTGTCGCATTCACATTTAAATAGGTTCGGCTTATTAAAATTTATATCTGTTAATGGGAAAGCACTCCGCTTGTAGTGAGCGAAGCGAAAACCTCGGTTAGGGCCCTGTTCCACTAAATTTATTTCATGTACTGATTTTGATGTTGTACAATTGTCGCATTCAGATTGTACATTTAAATAAGTTCGGTTTATTAAAATTTATATCTGTTAATGGGAAAGCACCCCGCTTGTAGTGAGCGAAGCGAAACGAAAAGCTTGGGGGGTAGCTTTCCCATTAACGTACTACTCCATTCCCCACACGTGACCAAAATGTTGGCTGCTAAACTTAGGCCAAAGAATTAGCATAGCTATCAAGCGCGGCAACGCAACCAGCATTTTGGGCACGCTACTAGAGATTAAGTTCTTATGGACCGCAGGGTACCGATAGTGGAGATCGGTAGACCATCCTGTAAAACCAGAACTGGTCAACCGATTTCCCATATACACGCTAGCCCTAAGTAGTTTTTAAGTTAGTTATAGAAATTTCTACTCTTTATACGCTAAAATTAATTATTTATAAAAGAATTTGTATATTTTATTAAAAATACAAACTATGTATTTTAAACATATTATCAATTGTTTCAATAACGTTTTAGACAACGTGATTAACTGGGCATTATTAATAATGCCTATGAGCGATGGGCAATGATTAATTTATCACTTTGTTATTGCCCGACGGCCCGTGGTCCATGTAATAAGTCAGTGTTTGAGGACTTTTCCCACCCCCCGTGCACATCAGTGCGGGGGAGCCGAATGTGGCGCGTCCCCAGGTGGCGGATAGGGGACCACCGGCTTCGGCCGATGGGCTGGGGCCTTAGGGCCCCCGCAGACCAATTTCACCCAGAGGAGGGGGCTGTCCGGTCCCTCTGCGTACAGAGAGGCTTTGGACAGACCTAATGCGGGCCAGCAATGGCTCGCTTTACGGAGACTCCCCAAAGAGGGGAGTTCGTGGTTCCTGGCGAGACTCGGCATCTACTGGATCGAGGCTCTGCATCATGGATTAACCCGCTCTGCACCCTTGGGCGGCTCGGGAATGCAGAGCTGCATCGCACTTCGTGTTGCCACCAGCTCTGCATCCCAGCCGGGTCACCGCTCTGCACCCTGCATGCTCTGCAACCTCTCCAGTAAGCTCTCCGGTATGCCACGATGGGACCATGAAGTGGCAGGCCTCTCTGTTCCAACTGAAAGCACAGGTCCAGTCGATGCGGAGAGGCCTGGGTGGTCAGTAGGTCCACATGAGGTGGGAGGCAGGAACGTGGGGTGCTGGTCGAACCCCACTAGTACGCCTCAGGAGGTCGAGCTCCGAGGACGAGAGGGTCCCGTGCCGTATCATGCTCTGTATGTGCTGACAACATGCTCTGCGGCATGGGACTATCGGAGGTGCATATCCCCGGGAGGGTCCCGCGCCGTATCATGCTCTGTGTGTCGTTGCAACATGCTGCGGCGCGGGCCAACGAGTGGTCTTCCTTGAGATAAGGAAGACGGTGGTGGGCTCTCCGGGCTGCGCACCGGAGTGCCTACGGTGAGGGCTTGGGTGGCAGTTGCGGGGCAGGCTGTCACCCATTGCACGGGTACTCAAGTCGAATGGCGCGTGCTTGTCGTCCTACACGCCGCGAGATAATAGGTAGCCAGAGGCGCCCTGGGGCTCGCCCGAGGAGGGTCCGCCCAGGTGGGGCGGACAGACCGCAGCACGGGGTCTGAGGTAGAATGCTTCGGTAGTCCCACGACCCCGTGCAAGGAGGCGAAGAGGACACCGTGGTGGTTTAGTGGGTATTCCCCGGCCATTTTCCATCTTTTCGGCCGGAGGTGAGTCCCACATAACCCGCTGGTAGCCCCAGCGCCCTTCTCAAGGCGTGCCGCGGGTATCCGTAAAGGGATTCCCCCATGTTAAAAAAAAGTTTTTAGGACTTTCATGACAATTTTGTAAGTTTAATTTCATTTAATAAACAAAAACACTACAGTTCACCTATTTTATTACTTTGCTCAAGATACGGTGGGCATTATTCATAACGCCGGGAAAAGTGATTAATCATGCTGTTTTAATCACATTGTCCAATTGAGTCGGGTATTATGAATTCAGACCGGCCATTATTAATAGTGTGCGGAATTATCAAATTGCCCGTAACATATATATCAGTAACATTTTATAATAACGACTTTTACAGAGATAAAGAGTTACAAAAGCCATTTGACTTGACTCGAGTACGCAAAGAAGAGATCATTTTGAACAAAAGGCAATAAATATCCTGAAAAGGGTTTTTCTATGAATAAGGAATTGATCAAAACGGACTTGAGATGTCGACCCATTTCAGACTTGAGCTTTATTGACATAATGCGGGAGTAATTCTTCAATAGTTTAAAACTTGAATCCTGAGAGCTTTCAATTTATTTCTTTGATAATTTTAAATTACTGAAAAGAGTGTCTCGGGGACTACTTTTAGGACACAAAAAGATAATTTTTAATAAGATAAAAAGGTAATTTAATTATATGTTTTTGTATCAGCATTGCACCTGTGCGAAACTTCTTATAGATATAAATCTTCCTCTAGAATCAGTCTATTTTAAAAAATTGCGTAATTTCAAAGACCATTTTATTTATTTCCTATGTAACAGACAAGCAGCGACGAGAGGAAAAGCGATTTTGTTTTATAATGTAGTTTGGCTAGTATTCAGGGGGTCTACTCTGAAATGTCGCTTTCGAATCTTTCGGTCCGACCGAAGCCCGACCGAATCGAAGCCTTTGACAACCTTTGACCCTACTACGAAATTGCTTCGGATTCATTCGTCTGAGTTCACAACTCATTCGGAACCATAGAGAATATTTCACATTGACTAATATTAATAAGCTTTCTATCATCTAGCCATACCTGTCAAATAGAGTTCGATTGGACCGAATGAAAAAAACAGCGCGACTGATCCGATCGAAGGAAGTTCGTAGTAGGAAACACCTCGATATTCCTACCGATACTTCGTTTATCGTCACTTCAGAGTAGACGTCCTGTTCTATCGAACCAAAACAAACCACTAAGCATCTAAGTAAGTAATAGCCTCTTTCTGAATGTAACGACCGATATAACAAACGCAGTTAAACTAACTCACAATGGAAGAAATTTCTTTCATCCAAGTCAAACAACCTCCTCTAGTTTTCCACAAGTTTAATGTGATGGAAAAGAAGAGGCGGGAAATTCTGGAAAACTCAACGCAAACACCAACAAGTGAATAAGAACTTTTCTGAATCACGGAGTCGAGTTTAGCAAAGCACTTTGTTTAAATGATTCATTATGAAGCCAACGATGTACATCTAAAGAAAATTAAAATAAGGTTCTCTTTTTGCTAGCATCGCACTGGTTGCTTTGTTTTCTTTGTTACTAATTGCTAGTTACCTTTTACTCGTTTTGTACAGCCCCTATGATGGCTGCTAATTTATAAGTACTGTATTATGTCGCAAAGGCCAACCCTTATTATTATTAAACACAGAAGTAAATAGTAAAATATGTTGGGTAAAGTGTAAGATTGAAGTATGATTTCTAATCTCCCTCGATAATTCAACTGGAAACTACATAGTTTGTTATATAACAAAAACGTGTTTTGTGTATTGTGAAGTACAATAGATATTTCTTTCTAAATAACATAACATCTTATGTGATGATATTCTACTCACGAACAATAAACAAACATACATACTTGTACATTATGCTACTATGATTGGGTCAACCGATCTCCAATCTCGAGAAGCGTGCCCAAAATGCTGGCTTACTTAAGCTAAGCATGTCTGAAATTCGTAAAACATGATTTATTTCCATAATTTCTCGATAATCCACACAATCAAATTACCAACGCACGGTTAAAATCGCGGGCGAAATTTCAATTAGTTACTTTGACGTTGAATTTTGTGGTTGCGAGTTCAGCCATTTCGAATTAACGTCGAATTCCAAAATGGCGGACGGGTGTCTGTCTATTCTTAATTGCAATTTCTGTTGACCCAATCTAGTTTAGGTGTAGTAGTAGAGTTTTGGGTCACACGTCTTTAGGGATTAACTAAACGTGGTAGATGGAAAACACGATACGTCTCAATATCTTCTAAAGAGGAACTACTTCGTACTAGAAAAAAATAACTAGGCTTTTTTGGAGGATGTTTGAATATTAGTAAAATATTGTGTTAAAAACAAAATTAATAGAATTACATAAATAGATAACTTATTAATTGATGAGTATTGATAATATATAGGTTCTCCTAGTGTAGAATTCGCAGTAAATATTGTTGAATGTATTTTTGGAAATAAACACTTTTTTACTTTACTTTAAAATGTTAATAAGTACCTACCTGATTTATTATTGTCAGAGGCAATATCGAAGAATTACTTATTTAAATCTTATTTTATTCGAGATTTTTTTTAACTTCTTTGACAAGATAAAGGCTTATAATAAATGAAATTGTATTAGGCGTTACAATTCGGAAGTTCAAACATTCACTATGGGTGCGCCCACCACCGGGCCGGGCCCTCCACTGACCCTCGGATCTGATAACTCATAACTGCGAAAACAGGCACTTGCACTAACTACAATCGCCACGTGAAACCGGACCCGAGCACCCAGCATGCAAGACAATACATTGCACTATTCCGAAATCAAAAACTAGATAAATAATCTACATATGTTTCGCCAACAACCGTGGCATCCTCAGGATTATAGAAATTAGTAAATTAGTAAACCACTAATTATTATGAACCTCTAAAACCCAACACATTACTTACCTACACACTTAAAGTGTGCAAGTGCCTGTTTTCGCAGTTATGAGTTATCAGATCCGAGGGTCAGTGGAGGGTGTAGGGCCCGGTGGTGGGCGCACCCATAGTGAAGATAAAGGCTATCAGAAACCTACAATTCAACACGGTTGAATAATATAATTATGGACGACAGTCGTGTATCGGCAACACAAGAAAATCGCTTTACCTACTATTTTCTCTAGGCGTGGCATTAAAATTGTATTAGTGATACCTGCCACCCAAATAAATAATCAGATACTTACATACACTTACAACATAATAATGTACAAAATAGTAATATAATATAAAGGTAATTAACTAAACATGCTGATCTTATTCAATGTCGATCTATGTTCGAGGATTATTTTCCGTTTTTCCGTTGATACGATATATTTGTAATCCGAGTTCAACGACCTGACCAATATATCAACCAGGTCAAAGTTCGGACCCGCCTCTATTTATATTACCCGACCTCTTTCTCTATGTAGGATAGACCAATCCGGGTTGTGCATGCTAAGTAGTTATATTTTTTTCAATTTTAATTACGGCTAACTGCACTTAATACTAGACTGGAATTTGTGACATTCAGATATTTTTACTCAATATTATTTACTTTCACCTCTTACCTGCAAATGTGTTACCTGCAAAATTGTTTCTATTATTTCCCTATAATTCATTAGTAGATCACCTATGTACCGAATTTGTTCCGTATTCTTGTTTACCTGAAACAAAAGGATGTTATTATTTACTGGAAAAACTGCACAATAACTAAGCTTAGCAATAAATTTCAAGAAAACAAAGGACTCATTTGTCTGTGAATAAATATTTTTAATTTATTAAAGGCCCTATACTGTAAACGGGTGAATACTCGGCATGCGGCAGTAGGAAACACTACAGTCTAATAATAATTAAAATAAAAAATAATTAGTATATGTTATGAAGAGAAATAAACTTTTTTCCAATTACACTAATTTAGTGGAAGCTCGAGATGAAACTTCGTGACTAATTTGAATACTTCTTGGTACGAGTAGAAGACAATATGGCGCCGTTTCGTTGTCATCTCAGTTTCGAGATTCAAGGTTCTTTATCAGACATTCAGAGATTCGACTATACATAATGTTAAGTAGTGCTGCATTAATTCTGAATAATGTAAAAGTAAGTTAATAGGTAGAAGCAAAAGTATTTATCATTCATATATATATATATATATATATATATATATATATATATATATATATATACCTTATATCATTTATGTAACCTCATTTTGCACGGTTTTCACTTTTTTTTAAATTCACACACTTCATAACACATTGACCTAGTCCCACATTAAGATCCCTAAGGTCTTGTGTCGTGGGTACTAAGCAACGGTATATAAATACATATTCGTTATATCAATGTTTGCACCTACCGGGATTCGAACCCAGGACCTATGGCGTCTTAGGCACAGCCACTACGAACTACACCAATCGGTCGTCAAATTATTAAGGAACTATTTGATACTAATTTTACTATGGAACTAACTGATCGTGAAAAAATTTGTTGTTGATGATTCACTGCAGTAGGTATTCGAATTTCTGCAATACAGTTACAGTAATTATTTCTCTATAAAAGAAAATAATGCCAGTCTACCAATATTGAAAAAAATATTTCTGCCATGGTAATACCAGATTTTTAAAAATAAAATGTTAACTATGCCGCCGCTACGTTTTGCATAATTAAATGCATGGACTGGTCCGCACCGATGTAATAAAGTAACGTTGAACTACTGGGTGGCAGCATATAAAAAAAAAGCTTTTTGCTCGCTTCAGTTAAATATAAAATGAAATACTCTCCTACATTTATGCGGGCAAATGGAATAACTTTGATCTTCTAACTTTATGGAGCGAACGTCCAAGAGTACAAGATAAAACTATTTATTTAAATGAAAGAAACATCTCAACTATGCCCTCAAAATTGGCCAGAAGTGGCACCATGTGGTTCTATTGGCCCTTGGTGCTCTACCTACCCCGTAAGAGATAAAGACGTGATTATATGTACCTATATGTATGTCAGAAACCTATCTTTTATGTTTTTCAACAATGTCTTGCTAAGTTTTTTTAAATATACTTGTACCTACATAATTTTTTTTATCTAATATTGATTCTTACGAAGGCTCCGATTATAATTATATGAATATGAATGTTAATTGGACTGAAAAAGGCTATATGTGTTTATATACTGTGGTTAATCTAAACGCAAAAACTATCGTACTCTATTTCCAGCATAAGGTGCAAAAAATCTACTAAATTCTAAATTATTACTTTATCCGAGCTTAATAGCGGCCATGCTTACCGTGGACCATTACATTTGCACATTTCTACCATTATGGCGGAGTTGGAAACACTGTAGGTTATGTCGGGATAATGGCGGTATGTAATAGTCGTTATAACATAGAATTGTGTTTTTGGGAGGAATAGTTCTTGCAGTAATAAAGTTCCCACTTCAGGCTATACAGTTCTATACCTTGTGATTCCTTACTGAAATGTACTTTTTAAACGGCAAAATAGACATGGCTCTATCCCCGATGGCTTATCCAGAACTTCAGTGTCATAAAGGAGATATCATACAGCCACGTTCAGCATAGCGACAGAGACAGGTGTACATAATAAATAATAATAATAATAAAATAATTTATTTCCCACCACAAATGACACAATATGATACATAACATAATATGATGCTTGAAAGCCGATTTCATACTTTAGCTATAGTAAACTATACCATTACGATAACACGGTGAAACGTCAATTGTTCGTGCTATTGAATTTTAGTTCCTCAGACGACCGTAGCGGCGCTGTTATGGTATTCATACAAAATTATACGATTACGTTTACCATAACCATAACGATAAATATTCGTGCTTGAGGCACAGTTGTCATTCATGGGAGACTGGTGCCTGTGTAGGTTCAGACCCATAAATGATTAGTAACAAGTTACCAGCTTGTCGCCTGAGTTCCTTAGTTGACTCTTACGCCATGCACGGAAGGAGATGCAGCTGATGTATTCTAGCAAAGGCCCACATCAGCACGGCAAGCGTATACCCCGGGTATACAGGGTGTTTATGACAGCCAGGCAAATACAGAGATACTGAACAATTACCACTGTTTTGAATTATTACGACAATTAATTTTTGATTTGATTATACGCAATGTTTGCTTTCCGCGCCAGTTGTATCGGGCGATCCTGTGACTAGTTAAATAGGTTTATAGGTTATTTTGTGATACATTGCTGTTTTTTGGATCGCTTGAGACTCTCCATTGGGGTTGATCAGTTAATTGAACTTTTTTGAAAGCCACTTTTTTAAATCATCCAAATGTTAAAAT
The DNA here is from genome assembly GCA_014607495.2 of Carposina sasakii. Taxonomy (NCBI): domain Eukaryota; kingdom Metazoa; phylum Arthropoda; class Insecta; order Lepidoptera; family Carposinidae; genus Carposina; species Carposina sasakii. Next base: position 1,506,296 of record CP053163.1, on the reverse strand, counting down.
TTTGTTTTTAAGTCATTATTTAAGGCCTACTTAAACGAACCACATAATTTTTTTTCCTGAAAAAATGAAAAAAGTCGGAATTTTTTTGAATTTTCCTGCGAAAATTTTCACTTGTTTTCATCTCAGAATCATGGTCTGAAGTCACCATATCAACATTTGCCTGGCTGTCACACACACCCTGTATGTCTAATGTAAAATTATAATTAAAATATAATTTACAACTAGGTAAAGCTATAGATTCTCGAATGGAGACCGCGCCTCAGCAGGCGTAGCGGATGCCCTCCGGCCAGATGGACCGATGACTTGAAGAGGGAGGCTGGTAGTAACTGGATGGGAAAAACGGGAAATCAAGCCTTGTGGCGTGCTCTGGGGGAGGCTTACATCCAGGGCCGGCCCGCCCATACGGCGAACGGAGCAGTCGCTCCAGGCGCCAAATCCTAGAGAGCGCCTAAATTGTAAAGATATAGGTGTATTTTATTAGGAGCAAACAGGAGAGGCGCCATAATTGGATCTCGCTCCATTCTAAAATTTACTTCGGGCCGGCGCTGCTTACGTCAAGATGATGATGAAAGCTGTTTTCTTTGGAATACCGTTGTTAGGTTATCTCCTTTTAGCTAGTCTTTCACGATTAAAATTCAAGTGAAAACTACAAAGTAGGACGAGCAGTCCAACACTTTACAACTTTTATGGAATGAAAATCGCTCAGCAGCTTTAGGGCTTTACACTTCTGTTAAGTTTCGCTTCACTTCACTGAACTTTTATTTTACTTCTACTTCGAATGGAATATTCCTTTGTTCTTATACCATTGAGTTTGCCTTCTGTGATGTGATGACGTAAAAACCTTTTAAAACCAGCTAAAGAGTTGTGTTCTAATACAATTCTAACTTTATGTAAAGTTACTGCTGTGACCTGTTACTGATTACTGTTACTGATGTGTGTGTGTGTGTGTGATGTGTGTGTGTGTGTGTGTGTGTGTGTGTGTGTGTGTGTGTGTGTGTGTGTGTGTGTGTGTGTGTGTGTGTGTGTGTGTGTGTGTGTGTGTGTGATGAGGTTAAAAATAAAAAGGTAGATTAGATTACGACACTATAAAGAAATTATTACGAATTTTTAAAGCAGCATATTTAACAATATTGTAAAAGGTGAGATGTCACTACACCTGGTTAATGACAGCATCCAGTATAAATTCTTTGGACTGTAAAAATAAGATCTCCGGCCGTATTTCGGCCAAGGCGACCAATCTCTACGGAGATCAGCAAGATACGCAGGAGATATTCTAGTGCACAAAAGTGTGCGCAAACACAGATACACTCTCTATTCCGTCACTCTCATAGCCCGATGGGACGGAAAGCCGACACGACTGGAGAGAGATCAGGCGCAGGACCAACGGTTTTACGTGCTTTCCGAGGAGTGACAACTTTACAATATTAAAATCTGTACATGAAATAAATTCATTGGTACAGGCCCGTGACAGAGATCGAACTTACGCCTCCCGCTCGGAAGGTGCATGACTTAACCACTGGGCTATCACCGCTTGGACAGACGACAGACGAGATTGTCAAGCAACACCGTATACGACGGAATTTCCTCATTGTCACGATAATTTTTCTTCATGGAAGCATACCTGGGAAGTGTCTGGTTTCCAAAATATTAGGGTCCAAAGTTGAGTAAATAGACTGCGTTTTCTGCATAAATGCACATTGACGCGTATAGCAAGATTTTTTCACGAGAAATAATTAGTATCTGTCTATGAAAAAACTAGCATAAACACTGGACACTATAAATTTTGCCCGATCAAGAATTTTTCTTTCAAAAATTTTCACATCTTTTCCCAGCATTTTTTTTTTGGCATAAACTTACTTTATTTGATGTAGGTATAGAGTACGTACCCTGCATTAAGGGTGGCAACGAAAAAACATCCTGTATACAGGGTGTAACAAAAAGGGTATGTTAAGCAAAAAGCTATGTAAATAGCCCACTATAGAGAACCTATCCACAAAATTTTAGATCCGAAACCACATGTTTATTTTTCCCGATTGTATGGAGAATTTTTAAATATCTCAGGAATTTTCATACAATCTTGAAAATTAAAAATGTGATTTCGAGTCTTAAATTTTGGGAATAGGTTCTCTATAGTGGGCTATTTATACAGCTTTTCGCTTAACATACCCTTTTTGTTACACCCTGTATACCTAATTGAAAATACAAATACTAATAATCCTAGGTACTATTATTATAAACGCGAAAGATTGTAAGGATGTTTGTTGCTACTACTGAATGGATTTTGATTAAACTTCACAATAATATAGCTTTCATATCAGAATAACACATAGGCTATATTTTCATTATTATATTCATTATCCCGGGTTTTTTTCGTCATTTTGTTTTTGCTGCAGTCCACGCGGACGAAGTCGCGGGCGTCCACTAGTAATACAATAAAACTTGTAACTGATCGTTCTCTGTACACGGAAAATATGTACGTATAAATACGTAAAATCCGCTTAGAACATAAATCAATACAAACTAAGTTGTACAGAGCACCCAGGACACTGCTATTGATCGGACTGCGCCCTCTCTGACTCACATTTCTCGAGACAGCGGACAATAAAACTACTCCGATAGTACCAATCCCTGGAGCTCTGGTGAATCATAATGAAAGAGCTCTTTCTGATTATTTTAGTCTTATCGAGAATCTTCGGAAGAGGTTTAAGGTAGGTATATGGAAGCTCGTTTGTTTGGAATACCTTTTTAGGGTTCCGTAGCCAAATGGCAGAAAATGGAACCCTTATAGATTCGTTATGTCTGTCTGTCTGTCCGTCCGTATGTCTCAGCCACTTTATTCCTAAACCGCCTGTCGTAAATGGCAAAATAAAAGAACTTAACTTCTGTACTCTGTAACATCCTCTATACCTAATTTTGATCAAAATAAACAAATTAAATTGAAAAAAAAATTATAAGAACTACACTGTTGAAATTTAGTAAGTAGATGTATTCTGTGAACCGCATTGAGATTTTCACAGAAAAATAGAAAAAAGCCACAAATTTGGGTGTCCCCATATTTTGAACTAAAACTCAAATATGTTTTTATCAAACCTATACGTGTGAGGTATCCATCGATAGGTCTTCAAAAATGATATTGGTTTCTAATATAATTTTTTTCTAAACTGAATAGTTTGCACGAGAGACACTTCCAAAGTGGTAAAACGTGTGCTCCCCCCCTGTAACTTCTAAAATAACAAAATGATAATACTAAAAAAATATATGATGTACATCATGTAAGTATTTTTTTTTTATACGTTATAAATCACAAACTGCAATTTACCTTTCATACGGAACCCTTCATGGGCGAGTCCGACTCGCAATTGGCCGCTTTTTAATACTTTTTTAATAGTTATTGCAGTTCTGGCTACCTCATTTTGGTCACACAGACGTGTAAGCAAAAATTTTAAAATTATCGATAATTGCTTGTAAAATTCATGTTATATAACAGCAATAGCAAGGGAATGGAAAGGAACAAGGTACTAGTAAGTTACGATAAAATTCATTATGAAAATAATAATGCTCAATCATTTACTATTAAAGAAAAACCGTATAAATTATCCCCCGCTCGCGCAAATATTTCCAATAAAATCCACATGAAAATGCCAGACGTATTTTCAGTTAAACTGCAGCGATAACGTATAAATACCGGAAAACTGAAAGACCTTTCAATTCCACGAAGCATAAACACAAAGTGCCGGCTGGTTTCCCAATATTGAAGGCAGAGCAATATGGCCGCCTTTGAGCCTTGCATCAATACAGAATATGACGAAGTTGAAATATAGGAAATTTGCAACGATATAATGTACTAGCTGAACTATTTGATGGTGTGGAATTATATTATTACACATTACCACTTCTTTGCGTCACGCAGTCGGGTAAAAAGAATATTACGCGATACAGCTGTGTACCAAAATCGATGTAAAAGCGGCTCGTAACACTACGTATTGACTGCATGAATGCTCGCGGTGTAACATGTAACATTATACCGCACAACGTAAATCAGCACCGAGCTTAACCCTATCGACTCGCAAGCAAAATCTATAAGATTTGACAATGTGATTACAGACTGTCGACAGGTTCGTGCTTGTTTTAACTATTGCTATTTGCTTCTACTATTTCGTAATAATCCTGAAATTAATTAAATATGGCAGAAAATAAACAAATATCTTCACTTCTGCAGCATCAACGAAAACTCATACAAAAAGTATTTAAGTTTCTAAATAGAGGAGGCAAAGAGCGATGTGAAGTGATATTGAAAAACTTTATACACATCTGAGACAATCTAGCACAGGACATGAAAGATAGGATTCGATGATATTACGACAAATAGACACGTATTTAATTTTACGATTTATTATAAGTAGGTACGTACGAGTATATTAAGAATTTAGCTGAGGGATTCAGCTTTGTTTACCGAGATTTGGCTAGTGTATAGCTATCGGGATGAAAAATGACGTTGCCAAAAACGTAATGTAATAAAAATAAAAAAATTTAAAAGAGATAGTCAAATTCGTCATCCGAGTTAATTGACCCGGTAGCTCTCTTGGTTAGAGCAAAACACGGTATGCGAGAGGTCGCAAGTTCAAGTCTCACTCGGGTGAAAAAAAAATCAATTTCTTAATAATATTTATAAGAATATAGTGTTGAACATAGTTTTGATCATCTACCTTCCACATTCCTTCATTGTTAATTGAATAAGACTGATGTTGAACTAAAAAAATAAATATTTTTAGGATTCAAAACGTACGTCGAATTGAATTGAATGAGCTTGAAAAATTGGTATACCTATAAGTATATTAATATGTTCTTTATAAAACTGAAAAAAGAACAAAAGAAGCACTAAGAAAATATTTCCTGTAATTCCTACAGAAACGGGAATTCTATAATTTAAATCAAGTAACAGTGGCCAGTCGCTAGTAGAAATAAATCTCAGCTAATTCTGATCCCCAACTCCAGATAAGAAACACTCAGACCTGTCACGAATGCTATCTGATATGCTCCAGTAACTAGGCCACGTCTATAGTCCTTTTACCCTAAAGTAGGTCTCAAAACGTTGGAAATGTCGGCTTTGAGGCAACCAGGTCGAAATGGGAGGAGACCGAAATAGAGCCGCCCTCAGCTTTTACCTTCGTTATTAAATTTAATGTGATGTTTCTAAATGAAAATGCGGTAGACTGTATTGAATTACGTTCTTAGTAGCGGACGCCCGTGCTATCGCCCCCGTATAATTTTTATAGTGCGTGGTTATAAGCTACATAACTGCCAAGTTTTATTATAAATCCTGCAGTTCTATTCAAGTACATGAATGTTATGTTTTATCAAAATAGTAAATAGCTTATTATACATGAAAGCCTCGAGCACACCGGATGCGTATGCATGCACGTAAGCGTAGACGTACACGTACCTATGAGTTGTAATCTATGAAACTGTATAGGCACGGGCAGACCGGATGCGTATGCGTAGACGTAAGCATAGACAGTTCCATACATTAAACTCAGAGGTACGAGTACGTGTACGTCTACGCTTACGTGCACGTATACGCATTCGGTGTGCTCGAGGCTGCAATCGTAACAAACATTCATTCTCTAAAACTTACACATTAATAAAAATTATATTGTACGATTTGTAGTATAACGTAACTATATAGTAAGTCGTATCATTGTCTACTAGATAGATAAATTCGCCCTTCGAAAGTTCTTGTGCTAAAGTAATGACATCTGATTAATTATACCAATTTTCAACATTTTCGGAGTCTACCTGCTTGCATGCTAGGTGCTTGGATCAACCTCTAGAAAACCTAATCTTGACAGATTGGTCGTGATAATGATTACGTGTTTTATATTGTAATTAAAATTTACATTTCATATAATTAGTTTTAAAGCACAAATTCAATAAAGATCTCCGAATATAGTAAAATTAGATAACCACATTATACAGTAAGTAGGCGGAACCTTGTCCATCCTTCAGTGCCTTTATTTAGCTATATTTATTATTCCGCCTAACTCATAAGAGTGATGGATGACCAGCTCAGAAAGTGATGGGTTGTTATTACTGCTTCTTTTTCTTTCAGGGTCGCCGTTAATTAAATCTGTCTGCTTTGTTCGCTTTTTTGTGAGATACTATTATTTTTAGCAGTATTTTATGAATTATTATATTAAATTTGTTAAACCCAAAAATTTTAGCGAAAGATAAACAAAACTAAATGATTTGAACTTATTGCAGTATAATCAGTATAGTGTATCAACTCGTAATTTAGGCTTGAGTTTTACAATTGTCAGATGTTTCTCTTTTAAATCATGAAACCTATCTAAAAGATAAAGTTGATGCTATCTCTATCTTGATCAAGTTTAAAGAAAGATCCAACACCATTGGAAAAATGGGCCCTTAATTAGACAATGACAGAAATTAGTTCGAGCTTTTTCAAAAGAAATCTCTAAAAAGTCCACTGAACCTGTTTTTTATCAACGTTTTGGACGAAATTATAACTAGCTTAATGAGAAATAATCAATTTAGGTTTTCTCGTTTTAAACTTTGAAACATCACAATTTGTACCTATAGCTATAATTCCGAAAATTGTCTCTAGTGGTATCGAATTCCATTAAACATCTAAAACTCCAAATATAAACCCAAAAACTTCACCCATCCCGAGAACTTGCAAATGGACTCTATTATCATGGATTTGTCTCATTGGTTCAAATTCATAATTGATATTGTTTTAGATTTCAATTAAAACTTGAAAATCAAAAGTTCAGTGTTTATTTTAAGTTTGCTACAAATTTTTAATAGGTTATTGCGTATCCCACTGCTGGGTAACGGCCTCAACGATTCGAGCTAATACTTGTTTCGTTATTTACTCATCCCTCTATCTTCTCCTTGTTCTAATACTTACTTATAAGGATTATTTTATTGTAATTTAAATTAACAGCCTGTTTCTTCATAGTCTTCCCAATAGAGTGACTACGCCCGCGCTCATGCGACAGAAAGAATCTTGCATAGGAGTCAGACTCTTTAATAGCAGTAACATCCTCTCGAACATACACACGTGACAAAATAATCTAACCTAGTGGATAATTCTTTGATTTTGGGTAGTCTACTAATCATCTATTGATTAACCTAGGAGAGGTTTATCTATATTTGCCAATATAATGTGGAAAGTATAGATAAAACATTATTCCATCTAATTACTTAAGAACAACAGGAAATAATATGTTTTTCCCTACGGCTTCATTAAAATCAAGACAAACCTGAGGGACCAGAAGTAATTTCTTAAATGGATTCATAAAGGAAATCAGTTCAAGGCCAGAGGTACGAGTACTCGTTAGGTTAATTTGATAAGGTGGTAATAAATTTTTACAAGAAACGAAAGACTGCGTAAATCACGATAAATCGGCTTGTTCCCAAAGGTCCACGACTCTATTGTTTTCAAAAAATGTAAGTTCATACTTTAATTCCCAACAGGTCCACGATATTGAAAAATAATAAACATTTTCTTTCCCAACGGGTCCATGAGAACATTTTGATATAAGTACAGAAAAAGATTTTAAAGATGTGGACTATGCTATCGGACTAGGGCAATTTGAACTTACGAGAAAGATAAAATATAAAAACACATGTATCCTTTTGATGAGAAAAGTCTGTCTCAAACTTTCTGAAATTTACATCTTTCATATCCATTGCCACTCGAAAATGTAATAAATAAAATATTTCCTATTCGTGCAATATCAAAACCTACCCAATGATATTTCAGAATCATGAGATTGGATAAAATAAACTAGAGACAATTTATGGTCTCTAGAAATGTCTCTTTGGGAACATTTTCCCCTAATGCCTTTTCATTATGATTTTCTGGTGACGCTGCAGAGTCTTCTTTGCCATTTGAAGGTTTTATGAAAAAGTGGTAGGTCCTTTGTTTATCCGGAATTTCACTAAATTATAGGTATCATCATCATCATCATCATCATTTACAGCCCCGAAAAGTCCACTGTTGGAAGCAGCCTGCATCCAACCGACGCCCGCGACCTTGGCCAGGTCATCCGTCCACCTCGCGGGTGGCCTTCCCACGCTGCGCTTGCCGATAAGTGGTATCCACTCTAGAACTTTCCGACTCTATCGGCCATTAGTTCTTCGAGCTATGTGCCCTGCCCATTACCACTTCAGCCTGCTTGACCGTTGAGCTATGTCGGTGATGTTTGTACGTCTGCGGACCTCTTTTCTGATTCGATCACGCAGAGAGATCCCAAGCATAGCTCTCTCCATCGCTCGCTGTGCGATCCTGAGCTTCTTTATGAGGCACATAGTTAGAGACCACGTCTCGGCACCGTAGGTCATCACCGGCAGCACGCACTGGTTGAATACCTTCGTCTTTGAGAACTGGGGTATCTTGGATACAATTAAGCTTCGTAGTTTCCCGAACGCTGCCCAGCCGAGTTGGATTCGTCGATCTATAAGATATATAGCTTTATTATAGTATATATAGGTATATAAATTATAGGTATATCAGGACTAATATGGGGTGGTGTTATTCTACTTTGCCAACACCATTCAGTATATATGTATATTTTACACCAATTAGGCACTTACCTTAAATATTATTACGTTAGTATTTTCGCATCTAAACTGCAATTTTACCAAAAGCGTGTTCGCGTTAATGGAATGCTTTAATTAATTGAATGTTTGGCCCTAGGGAGTTTGTTGTTAAAAAAATAGCGACATTTCGCTCTGGAAATTGATAGCTGTACCAGAAATAGCGTTTTATTCCACCAGGTTAATTTCTCCGAATATTTGAATTTAAATCACAACAAGCGGAATTGCAATTCATTCTCGCAGTAATATTCGTAACAGCCAATCAACCAAAACTTTTAACAAGACAAATTTGTCATCAGTAAAGAGCCTATTATTTATAATACTTATACAGGGTGTAACAAAAAGGGTATGTTAAGCGAAAAGCTACGTAAATAGCCCACTGTAGAGGACCTATCCACAAAATTTGAGACTCGAAATCAGATGTTTATTTTTTCCGATAGTATGGAGAATTTTAAAATATCTCAGGAATTTTCATACAATTTTGAAAAATAAACATGTCATTTCGAGTCTCAAATTTTGTGGATAGGTTCTCTACAGGGGGCTATTTACGTAGCCTTTCGCTTAACATACCCTTTTTGTTACACCCTGTATAGGTAGGTTCTAATAGAAGACACCCATGACACGTCGCGTCGTCCCAGTAAACTTTAAAATTGACATCTTTCGCATTACTCATCATTTCTCAGACTTTGTGGCAAGTCCTTTCTTATCGGATGCCTTCGTCATACAAAGAACACACCCTCGAAGTTATTTATTTATTTATTTGACATATTTACAGGACATAAATATTACATCTTATTATGCCTGCCCAGCGTGGTGACTATGGGCAAATACCCCCATGGCAGTCTTGTGGCGTGCCCTGGGGGAGGCCTACGTCTAGCAGTGGACTGCAATAGACAGATGATGATGATGATGATAATTTTTAAGTTATGTTTAGTTAGGTCTTCAAGATTAGCGGTTTAGGCTATGCTTTGACCCAACCGCATCTGTCAGATTCAGGACAAAGCAACCTTTGAATAATACAAGAACTGGTAAATCTAAATTATTCCCACAATTCTCATAAGGACGCGCTACTCAAAACGAGGGTCGAGAGTCGAGGAGATTTTGATAAAAAGTATTGGGTAGGAACTCTCCGGTACCTCGATTATCTAACTTGTTCAACCAAGTTCATCATGCTAGCGCCGACTTATTTGTGACCTCTGAACCGGTGTTTAAAAATTCAATATTGAAGTGTATTGGTAAATAAGTTTTTGTTTTGTTTTCTTCAAACTACCAAATTGTATTTGGTTATTATATACTTAATATATCTAGTTATTTGTATCTATAGGTATATAATGTTTAGTATGAACCTAGTCTAAGTATTACTTTTACGAATGTTGTGTTTATCTATAAGTAGCTGTGCTATTACACAAGTGTGGTAAAATTAAGCTAAAATCATGTATTATAGTAACACTTGTTGATAATCCTAATAAATAAATAAATAAATTTATATAGAAAATGATGCTCCACAACCTTGAAATTTATCACACAGCTAGCCAAAGAACGTGACTAGTCCATAAAACTTTCGAGCTAATGATTAAGGATAAGTGTAAAAATTTACCCGAAAACCATGAAAAATGTTAAAATCGTACTGTGTCATTAGAATGTGTATCGAGAGTTATGATATGAAATTTATCAAATAACAAAGCTTAAACTATAAAGCAGTCGATGAAAACTTAATTTTTTAGTAAACGTATCCCTATTTTCTGCAAAACACCACAAACTAGCCTAATTTTTGTGCTCAAAATCTCCATACAAATTACTATGGAAAGACGCCGTAGCTCGCGACATAACATACTCCAAAATTGCAATTTAGTTAGCGACTTAAAAGTCCAATGTGCATACATACGAGTACATGTGTGCGTGTGACGTGCGCGAGCCTCAACTGTTGTGTTAGTACGAGTACTGCTGAAAACCTAAATTTCCCGTGTCGTGTCTCTAGAATGGACCCTTAAGTAATTATTACAAAATCCATCATAGTTAAGCTGATGTCCAATATCACTAATGTTCATTATCCTTAGACAAATGACCTCACAAATGATTGTCCCTAAATGTCAACCTTTATCTCGCGCTTCACAAGGGTTATCGTGTCAAGAGGGATCCTAAGTATCAACCTTTTCTAAAAGTGAGCAATTTAAATTGGGTGACTGATAATGGGATTTTACCGCTTTCACCTAAATAAGGTGGCATAGAATTATTTATTTTATTGCTAGAGATAATAATATGTACAATTGTTGTTGGCGGATTAGGTAGTACGTCTATAATATTTTTTATAATAACATTAAACTACTGTTCCGTTTTTTTAAATTTAGTAAAAATCTGAAAACAATAAGTACTTATCTCAAAATAGACCTGAAGTAATTCTTCAATATTATAAGTCATTTTTCATAGTACTAATTTTAGAAACTTAGCTTGTTGGGTATATAGCTTATACATCAGAAAAACAAATTAGCTAATTCACGCGGACTATGTTACGGGCATCAGTTAGTATTAACTAATTTTGTTATATGTGTTGTGTAATATAATACAAACTTATCCTATAGCTCCAAGATCTCATCAGAAGTAGCTGTGAAAGCACTCCACTTGCCGTAGCTTCGCGAAACACGACACTGTACCCACGCCCACCCTACTTGTTTCAATAACAAAGTCCTACGGATTATCATTGTACTACGTAAAATGAATGAAACAGTATTAGAGTTATATAGATACTGGCGCTTATGTCGAGGGACTCTATAGCTGAAACTAAGTGGTCTGGCGTGCTTCAATATTTTGTGAAGCTAATGGAAAAACAATATTATTTTGGATTTAAGGGCCGATGTCTCCATTGACCTATTCGAAGAATAAAGTTGATATCGTCATTATTTTGATCTTGTTTAAGAGAAAAACAGCATCAACTTTATCCTTCAGATAATTATTTCATCATCATCAGCCTATTGCAGTCCACTGCTTGACGTAGGTCTCCCCCAGGGCACGCCACAAGACTGCCTTGGGGGGTATTTGCCCATAGTCACCACGCTGGGTAGGCGGGTTGGTGACCGCAGTTTGTATTTTGGACTATGTTGTCAACACGGGAGACGCTGCTGCCCACCTCCCGGAAACCCTTAATCGCCTCACGGGCAGACATGGGGTGGTACGAATTCTACTCTGCCGGCACCACGCGGCCTATTATTTAGTTCTAAGTAAGTAGCAAAAAGTAGGTTAGAACTATCTAAGTAAATTCTTTATTTGATGTGGGAAAAATGAAATTTAGTCGATTCATCTAAGGTTCCCTTACTTTCATTTATAATCAAGAGTCTCTTAATAAATACGTAATAATCTACCTAAGAGAAAAGCACGCCTCTCAACTTTATATTAAAATATCCATTAACTTACAAAATAACATCATCGCTGTAAACCGCAATAAATAACGAATAAACGAGGACCATCAACAATTTTTCTGCTCATAAATTCACCACTGAAGGCCTCCCGAAATGGTTGAAATGCGAACCGTTTCTAATAATTCCCTTGGAAAAGTGAGCAAATTGCTTCGCAAGCATGAAGGAATATCATTCGGGAGATACGATGAATGCAGACTTGCAACCGCCAATGTAAATTACGCATTAGGTATCACCTGTTAATGTTTACATACTTTTTTTAACTGGTAGATTCGAGATTCCGCGGAGCGACTGAAGTTCAAAATGGTACCGTTTTTTACAATTCAATATAGGTGATCGGCCATCGCGGCGCGCCGCTTCGAAAATATTTTCTGTCAACAAACGTTGTTATATCACCTCCCTTGTTTCCTTCGTTCATGTTAGCAACCATTACATAAAATGCCTAATGGAATCCTGGCAAAAGGTCTAGAGTAGGCACAAAACGGAATATGGTATGGGTATAATTGTGTATGCGCCATTGCGGCCCCAATTTAGGTAAGCTGAAATGATATAGTACATACATAGACACTCGACTGTTATACCGAAATAGGGTAGCCAGAGCCTTTAGCATAGATTGGATGATATAGTATATGCTACCAAGTTGTATGAAAAAATTGATTGCTTACCTCAAAAGGGACTAAAAATTCCACGGTCTCATTTGATTTAGACACCATTAACTCATCTATTGAGGGTTCAGTTGACGGGGAACATAACGAACTGGGACTATGGTCCCAGTCGCCTGAGAGCATTGAATCACAATCAAATCATAATAAATTTAAAAACAACAAAGAGATATGATTTTCTCACTGCGCAACGCAAATGATGTAAGTACGAGTATGTATTTATTTAATTCACCAAGTACCTTAACAAGAAAAAAATACGGTTCATTTAAATTCCATCAAATTCCAGTTTCTACGTTGAGTAGGTCGGCTTCTAAAAACAAGAAACTTCACTAAAAAATATTTCAATATTATGTCGCAATAGAAGTAGAGATAAATAGATCACTCATATTTTAGATAGCTAGTGACTAGTATATAAAATTACACCATCCATAAGGAATATATCCGATAGTTTCAAAGCTGTAACAAGTTTGTAAACTTTCTGCGAGTTTCTGAGCTCTCGACTCTTGTACGCTCCAGATGTAACTAAAATTATCGAACAAATTTAATATTGACGAGGTTCTATGAAATTGAAAACATTTTACTATTTGCAAACTTTACTCGATTTTTTTTGTAAGCTGCTATGTAGATGAAGACGTACATGCTTTGCTTACTAATATTATTAAGGTGAAAGTTGATGACAATGATCTATCATGTAAAAATACTAAATGAATTCGGTTGAAGGTAATTTTACTTGCGAATAACACATGGACTATATAATTTACGCAAACTAAGTCTCGGGCTACTATAATAAAACAAAGTGACAGCTGAAGTAAAATAACTGAAATCAACTACCATATGCAATACTAAAGTCTATATAATATAATACACAATCGGGTTTCAAACCAAAACTCAGCTAACATAAAATTGTATAGGAAAGTTCCAGCAGTTCAAGTACACTTGGCTTCTTGAACATTCTGTAGTGATCCTTCTCTGGGACTAGTCCTTGAAACTTATTGTTCAGGTCCCAGATGTAAGTATAATTGAAATGGGACTAACTACAATAACTACATTTCAGTCAGCAAACTTATGTCGGGAACATGTCAGTGTGTATATACAGTGCAACCTTAATATAACGTACCTCAATACAACGACTTCCTCGATTTAACAAATTTTTTCATTTTTCCGTTGAATCGTTCATAAGATTCAATGTAAAATATACCTTCACATGGCGAACATTTTTTGCGAACAACCTCTTTATAACGAATTTTAGATTATCAAGAAAAGTATGAATACCTCTAATTAACGAATTTTTTCAACCAAAACCTTTATATAAAGTTCCCATTAATGGAGGAGCCTTAATTTCATAGTATCTGATTTATATAGCGACAGATTTCGACACGCTTTTACCTCTTTATAACGAATTTTAGCCCATCTAACCTCGCATAACAAACCTCAGTTCAATGAATTACTTGATATAACGAATATTTACTTGCTCCCTTCAGATTTGATAAATCTGAGGTTGCACTGTATAGGTACATATATGTATTTAAGTTAGACAGCCCTTTCGTATACGAGTATTGTTATTTGTCATTAGTATCTTCATAATGTAGTTTCTTACCATGAGAACAAAAATGAAAATAAGCTATAAAAATAAATCATCTTTATCAAAACGTATTTTACAATAATTATGTTGTTTGTTAGTTACTTCATCATACAGATTTTCCTTATTAACTTATATCACATTTGAAAAAAATTCAATAGAGTTATTTTACTATTGAGGGATCGCCCAACACCGGGCCCTATACCCTCCGCTGACCCTCGGATCTGCCTACTCATGATCACGAACACAAGACACTACAGTCGCAACGAGAAGCCAGATCCAAGCACCTAGCATGCAACCATAAATACATAGCTGCTAATCCGAAAACCAATTAAAATTTTAATCGACATATGTTTCGCCAACACCCGTGGCATCATCAGGATTAGTTTTCCATGTTAGTTCTATCTACCGAACCAACTAACTGAAATGTGAAATGTGAATGAAATGAGTTGTTAGTTAGTTGGTTCGGTAGATAGAACTAACATGGAAAACTAATCCTGATGATGCCACGGGTGTTGGCGAAACATATGTCGATTAAAATTTTAATTGGTTTTCGGATTAGCAGCTATGTATTTATGGTTGCATGCTAGGTGCTTGGATCTGGCTTCTCGTTGCGACTGTAGTGTCTTGTGTTCGTGATCATGAGTAGGCAGATCCGAGGGTCAGCGGAGGGTATAGGGCCCGGTGTTGGGCGATCCCTCAATAGAGATTTGAACTTCCGAATAGTGACGCCTGATACAATTCAAGAGTTATTTTAATTCGCGTAATATTATGCTCGCTTCAGCATATAAGATTTACGCACGTCCACAAGTGCGTTTAATTTCTACCTGCGTCCCATTTATAAAGTTAAAAAAGTATATCACACATATTGCCAAGTTGGGCAATATTTTACTTTCAATATGCTTTAATGTGAACAGAAAAATACCAAATACCTAGAAGAGTTTCGCTTCCAACGGCGGTTCTATCTGAAAAGCCCTTAAGGCTAGCGAAGCACTGGAGCTATCTAGATTTACGTTTATATCTGCGGTACATACGAGTACAGGCAATTTATTGGTTTTCCTCTAGTCTTTGTCTTGTCGTCGTATATTTTAGTTAGCTTAGAATAAAGTGTGTCTTTACTATAGATCTTACGTGTAAGATTCACTTATTCGCTTATTCAGGATTAAGTGATTAATAATACTTGCTTATTTATTAAATTTTAAAAAATACTAGAACGCGATGTAGTAAACGTAGTTCCATAGTTTCTATCTGCCCCTAAGGGTGTGAAGGTATCTCCTATATAGTGAAAAAGAGGAATATGTTCTCAATTCTTTGAATTAGAAATTTAACGGAAAACCGTTTTTCAGTATCTATAACCCGGATAACGATGCCTACCAACTGTTATTTTAAAATAAGACTTTCAATTGTTTTACAAAACCTCACTGAAATGGTTCCTATTCAACTGCCTTTAACATGGGTACTATGAATAGACATTAGACATAAGTACTTACTGCCTTCATTATACGAATATACTGACCTCTACATGTCGACAAAGAAGACCCTTAACTATTGTTCTCAAACTTATTCAAACAATAGACTCCGTAAATAATGCTAATGCTATAAATCTCTCATTTACCTGAAACAAACAAAATTATAGCATTATAATAAAGTATATATTTTTTGTCTACTCCATTGTGGCAAAACCGCCATGTGTATGAATTTGTGCATGTTCTCAAGTTCAAAATCTTGTTAATAAAATCGTCATCCCTTGGCGTAGGTACTGTCATTAAACTTACATTTTACCATACAAAATGTTATTTTACGAGGTGGTAACGTTCATTGATATAACAATAGATGCCAAGGCTTAATTAATATTACTATAGCTGTCAAATGGTTTCCTATGATAACTTTGCACTTTGCCATCATATAGCGGCATATAACCGCCAAAAGACATCTGTCATTATGGTACGTCATGTAAAAAGTCCCTTCGTTGCCGCTACATAACGCCCCTGTTATCCTAGGAAACCATAACATCATAATCATAATATAGTATAAAATAAAGTCGTATGTCGTACGTCAAAATGTACGCTTATATCTTTTAACTACGCAACGAATTTCGATGCGGTTTTTGTAAATATATTTATATGTTTATACAGGATGTTTTTTTGTGGCCACCTTTAACGAAGGGTACGTATTCTATACATGAAATAAAGTAAGTTTATGCCAAAAAAAATGCTGGGAAAAAAAAAAAAAAATTTAAAAAAAAAAATTTAAATTCCTTGATCGTGCGAAATTTATAGTTTCTAGTGTTTATGTTAGTTTTTTTATAGACAGATATTAATTATTTTTCGTGAAAAAATCCTGCTACACGCGTCTATGTGCATTTATGCAGAAAAACGCAGTCTATTTACTCAACTTTGGACCCTAATATTTTGGAAACCAGACACTTCCCAGGTATGCTTCCATGGAGAAAAATGATCGTGATGATGAGGAGATTCCGTTGTTTTCGGGAACGTTGACGACCAAAAATCACCCTGTATGTATAGTATTAGCATTATACCCGTACAAAGCCTGGGCGGGTCGCTAGATAATATTCTGGAGTTTTAACGCTACTAGCGCATCTGTTATAAGACTTCCACACATACATGAGACGGGCCGATAGTAAATGACTGCTATCCATCCAATCCGGACCCTTGAACTTTGACCAATAACAGATGAGCCGCTTTTACCATTAGTCGGAGACCCGTGTCTTGATGATTTAAGCAAACGGATAAGCTTTGTTTTTGCGGTAGGTTTCTACTTAGGCTCAGTTAGGTAAGTGCGAAAAAGAGTAATGATGATAAAATCCGTGAATATTAAAACTACTGCAGACATCTGCCATATTTAATAATCGTTTGTATTCCGTTGGTATTTTCTAAGTATGCAAATGCAGTGGCAGGAATGAGTGGTAGACCAATCCCGCCGCCTATCGTAACGTAACTTGCAAAAGCAAAGCAGAAGAGAAACTTGTACATTTTTTGCTTTGAAATGTCAAATTCCTTTGAGATCAACTGTAACGTGATACTAATTCCAAAAACCATCAGTGAATATTGTAAAAAAAATTATATGGCATTGTTTGTCATAGACTACGTAATATATGAGCCAGCTGCTGAAGTGATCGGGATAAAATTTGGTATACAGGTAGAGGGGTAGGCAAACTCCCTATCAATATCTACTCTTTTCTCCGGAATATTATTGTGTTTCTTATTCAAAGTGGAAATATGTTAAATCGTATAAAACGGAGAGCAATTTCCGAAATTACATTCATACTGTATAATATAACTTAGATGTTACATCATTCACGAGATCCCGCCTCATTTGTCTCTGAGAAACGTTAATATACATGAAGTGGATACAACGAGGATCTGTGATAATCCATATAGACTTGTGAGCGCCAAAGCAGCGCAGTATCCGTAAAAAGATATGTAAGCTAAGCTAGGAACGCTTCGTTGATTGATCTTCGTGACATTGCAACGGTGAATGAATTAATAGTTCCACATCATTAGACCTTCGGCAATTGAAAACGAAATAAAGAGCGCTAATGTATAAAATGAATAAAACGATGAGACGAGAGTACATTTCAAATTATAGTCTTACAATGGATGAATATACAGGGTGATTTTTTGTCGTCAAGGTTCCCGAAAACTACGGAATCTCCTCATCGTCATAATCATTTTTCTCCATGGAAGCATAACTGGGAAGTGTCTGGTTCCCAAGGTATTAGGGTCCAAAGTTGAGTAAATAGACTGCGTTTTTCCACATAAATGCACATAGACGCGCGTAGCAAGATTTTTTCACGAGAAATAATTAATATATGTCTATGATAAAACTAGCATCAACACTGGACACTATACATTTTGCCCGAAGTAATTAATAAAAAAATACAAAAAATTTTCATCGTTTCCCAGCATTTTTTTGGCATAAACTTACTTTATTTGATGTATAGAGTACGTACCCTTCGTTAAAGGTGGCAACGAAAAAACACCCTGTATAGACCAGGCCTACAGCAGTCAATACCAAGAAGCTAATAGTATCAAAAAGTTTCACACCACCCCAAAGCAATTCGTTAATAGAACACTATTTTCTATGAAGTATCATAGAAGCCACCTCCTGTTTACAACTCCTCATTGGCCCTGTCAGTGACAAGGATACTCTTGAAACAGCTCTATTTCGTCTGCTTCAGTGCTATTCAGGTTCTCGAGATGAAACTGTTCCAGCTAAATTAAATGCAGCTTTCCGTAAAGTCCTTGACTCATAGCTACAGTAAGATATACTTAATTTAAATTCCTATTTCATTCTCTTCTGCTTCCAAGTTCATATTATTTCCTACTCCTGACCACTGGAGATATTGTCCCACTACTACTTTTTGATACTGCATATTCGCAAAAGTTCTGTTGTTGTCTGTACCTGCACTGCATTTATTATCGCATCTTTTCTTTCTCCGAACAAGTCTCCACAAAGCCATACTGTACCTATTAAAGTTATAATATTGATTGAGAAAGCATATAAAAATCAAGAGCATCAGAAGAATTGTTGACATAAAGCTGTTCTAAAAATTATAAAAGTTGATTCACATAACACACCTCGTTTCAAGCAGCTCCTATACCCGGGATTAAAGATAAACCGTATTTGAATATATTTGAATACATCACAACTGAGAGGTGCGAAGTTACGATGTTAATAAAATCCACACATTAACTCCTAGCTAGGGGATCGAATTTATCTACTTATACGAACGTTAGTAACGTACGCTTAGCAACATTAGAATAAGAGAGGATTAAACAGGTTTATTCTGTAATTAAAGCCACTTCAATTAATGATCTTCATTATTGTAGCTAAGTAACAGAGCCTGGTAATGAAAGTGTTCATTGAATACAACAGGGTACCAATTCTCGCTTCACATCGACAATTTCGTAACTTGAGCTTTTGTACATTGCTTTTGTGTGGACTTATACCGTGTTATTACAAAATAATTTAAGCATTGTTTAGGCAGAGCCTAAATTTGACATATTATCCATACATTTTGATGTCAAATATTATTTTTAAATAGAGCAACATCGAAATTGTAGTAGAATAGAAAGTCTTTAAAAGTATTTAAAAACAAAATGGCGGATAAGTTTTAGAGGATGTAATAGGTATCAGAATTCGGTATGGCCTGTCCTGACCACTCGGCATTTGATGTAGTCAGTCAGGTAAAATACAGTATTGATCGAGTAGAGTATCTACGCTATGCCTGCCGCACTGCACTTGCCGCATAGTGAGTTATGTTTTCTTTTACAGAACTTTCACCAATTAGCTAGCAAACACTATTTCATGGAATACAAAGGTTCATTTATACACAATTAGCTTCAGGCTTTTGCAGCCACCACCAAAGTTCTGAATGCAAATGAAGCTCTGAACCGTGTATTTCATAACGTCGAGGACTGCGCATAAAGCTGCTGTATTACTTCTCCCAATGAACATTCTAGAAGTTCTACGAACTTTGCCGACATTTCCAGAAGCCTCATGCCGAACTTTATTATTGAGTAACCAAATAATATATTCAAGAGTAATGGAATATTTTTTTCGGATTTCTCTCAAAGAGGGAGATTTGGTGGGTTTTGTAGAGCACTTATTGCCCGAGTGACTGGATTCAGAATTATATGTATAACTGTTATGAAAAGTATTTAAAGGTAAAGTAAGTTTTCTGAAGATTTTATGCGAACCGAATAATTGTAAGAAACGAAAAGGTATTACGTAACAGGCATCACAGGCAATTTTTCAACTTCGTCATCGCATACAGGTTTCCTCTATATTAGTATTCCATGACACGGGTAAGGCAAAAATCACGGAATAAAAAATGGCGTATCACCCGGCGATATCAGCCAGATCGTGATTAATCGTACCGTACACGCGTATCATTGACGGCAGCCGTGTTAGCCGTCCGTTCGACACGTCATTTGTTACCGCAACACCTTGCAGCCGTGATTAATCTGATTAATTAATCGGGAGCTCGATTAAATATGCTGGGAGAGTTGGGATAAGGTGTCTATGATTTCAGAACATTGCGAAATTCACCGACTTTTTTTTTATTTTTTCAAGACATTTACGCTATTTTACATTCATCATTTACAGCCCTGGGAAGTCTACTGTTGGACATAGGCCTCCCCCAACAACCTCCACTCCGATCGGTCGGAAGCAGCCTGCATCAAACCGACGCTAAATAACGTCAAACGATTAAATAATGTCAAAGTTAATAAATAACTTAAACCTAAATACTTACCTTTTTATTAACTTCGGATACTATTGCATGATTTTTCGAAAACTGAATCAAGATAACAGCATTAAATTTATCCTTGAAATAGACCTGACCATTCATGAAATCGGTCCTATTTAAACTGCACATATCTAAAGACCACGTTAGTATTAACATTGATATCGTTGATTTACCTCGATAGTCAACAAAATCTGTACCACAAATTCCGCAAATCGTATGTTCAATATCAACATCAATCCCTGTTACAGTATTACAAACTTATTTGCCTCTATAGTGCGTTGATGAGGTCGCTACTATTGATTCAACCATCACCGCTAAATGGAATTTGCTTTGGATAAAGCTTTTAGTTCCTATTTTGACTACCAATATTGTACTATGACGTGAAAATTGATATGTAAATATGAAGGCATGTCGTGATATATATTTGCACAGATTAGGTTTAAAATACTTCATTACAATAATAATTAGTTTCTGCAATGATGCGGGGCTTCACTAGAAAACATCAGCTGCATTTCCTTCCATGCATGTCGTAAAGTCGACTAAGGAACTGGGGCCTTCTCTCGGGTGATAACGATAAGATATATATATATATATATATATATATATAACTCAGGGAATATTTACTACATTTTACTTACACAAACAATTACCTTAGCATTTAACTAAATTTCCACCCAAATTGTTTTATACCAGGCTTTTGACACCGCTATCAGAATTCAGCTATCTACATTTCAATTTCTAGGAAATTACCATTTAAAGTACACCGTTATTTGATACTGTCTCCGAATCTTAGTACTCTGTACATAAAAGTCATAATGGCGTGTAGCTCGACTATCAAATACTCTGAAATTCAGTGTAAGTTGAGATATGTACGTGCACGCGATGATGCTGAGAAAATAAATCTAATTTTGATAGTAAAGTCAGACAAGGGAAAACTAGTAAAGTTACCTGAAGGGAAAAAATACAAGAAGATTTTGCAACAAGTAGAATTTATAAGCACCTCTTTCCTCACCTATTTCCCTTGTGGAAATATAGTCTTGGAACAAAAATATTTGTCGTATACAGGATGATTTTTTGTCGTCAACGTTCCCGAAAACTACGGAATCTCCTCGTCATCACGATCATTTTTCTCCATGGAAGCATACCTGGGAAGTGTCTGGTTTCCAAAATATTAGGGTCCAAAGTTGAGTAAATAGATTGCGTTTTTCTGCATAAATGCACATTGACGCGTGTAGCAAAATCATTTCACGAGAAATAATTAATATCTGTCTATGAAAAACTAGCATAAACACTGGACACTATAAATTTTGCCCGATCAAGGAATAAAATTTTTTTTTTTTTCAAAAAATTTACGTCGTTTCCCACCATTTTTTTTTGGCTTAAACTTACTTTATTTGATGTATAGAGTACATATCCTTCGTTAAGGGTGGCAACCAAAAAACACCCTGTATTATTTACAGAATCTGTTGGCTGTTTACGTAAGTTGTGACCAAGTTTCTGAAGTTTAAATAGTCATATATGTATGTATGTACTAGTGGACGCCCGCGACTTCGTCCGTATAGACTGCAGAAAAATCAAAATGTCGAAATTATTCGGGATAAAAAGTAGCTTATGTGTTATTGTGATATGTAAGCTATATTATTGTGAAGTTTCATCAAAATCAATTTGGTTGTTTTTGCGTAAATGACAAACAAACATTCTTACATACTTACATCCTCACAAACTTTCGCGTTTATTATATGAGTTGGATATTTACCTAAGCTGACAAAGCTTTATCCAAACACGCTTTAGTAGTGATTCGTGTCCTAATGAATAAACCATAGAAACTTATTCGCCGAAACTGTTAAAAAAAAACAATTGACTACAAACAGACCGAGTTTGTGAAGTTTAGTCATTAATTCTCGATTTATGAGATTCCCTCTATTGATACAATTCCGTAGGTTTATTTTTGGTAAAGCTGGACTACTATGTTAATAGGAACTTGCTACATAAATCCATTTTAGGGTTGGACTTATAAACATCCACTAGAAGTATTTCTTACATACATACATATAATCACGCCTTTATCCCTTACGGGGTAGGCAGAGCACAAAGCAAGGGCCGATAGAATCACATTTCTGACCAATTTTGAGGGTATAGTTGAGACGTACAAATTCGGTTAGTAGTAACAGGTGGTCAGCCCATCGCCTACAAAACACCAAGACCCTCATGTCCCTCTACTGACTTGTACAGTATGCCCGGGAAGAGAAGCAGCTATAGTATTATACGTTTTTTTTTCACTCCCAGATCAGCATAGAAGAAGAAGGACAGCATGCTGTGCTTATGCGGGGTTTCACTAGAATACGTCAGCTGCATCTCTTTACATGCATATAAGGAGTCGAGACTCTCTTCGTCACATTTGAGCTTATGAGGTACTTACATTTAGGCTGTCAGGTTTTTTGCTATAAGTAAATTAATTATATGACATAACTATCTCAATAAAAAGCTTAACATCTATCTAAGCCATTAAAAAAGAAGTTCTCAAAGACAACTAACTGCACTTGGCTTTACATTTTAGAAAACATTATTATGTACTCAATGAACTACCTATAGGTAAGTGAGTTATAAATTAATTACCCAATAGCATGTCACCCTTGCAAACGTTTTCAAAAGTGTTACTTGAAAAACTTTCCCGTTACATAAATACCGGATATTTTCACTTCATCTTTGAACGATATGAAAATAATATATTTTGACGTCAGCACCAATACATTAAAGGTTTTTATTCTATGCTGCTCTGGGAGTAAAAAAACGTATAATACTAGTAGAGGGATAAGAGGATCTTGATGTCTTGTAGGCAATGGGCTGACCATCTGTCATTACTAACCGAACTTGTACATCTCAACTATACCCTAAAAATTGGTCAGAAGTGGCACCTTGCGGTTCTATCGGCCTTTGGTGCTCTGCCTATACCGTAAGGGATAAAGACGTGATTATATTATGTAGTATGTATGTAAGGATTTCCTAATGCGGGGCTTCACTATGATACATCAGCTGCATCTCCTTCCGACGATTAGCTAGCAACTTTTCACTGAACATTTAAATCTGACGACCTTTACATTTGACGACCGATTGGTGTAGTTGGTAGTGGCCCCGCCTGCGACGCCACAGGTCCTGGGTTCGAATCCCGGTAGGTGCAAACATTGATATCTATACATATAATAAAAATGTAACGGATCGCTGTCTGTACATGGAAGATATATAAGAAAAAATATTATAGAATACCTTTATCAACGCAATAGAACCCAAAACGATGATTTTTGGATTTTTTGTCTGTTTGTCGGTTTGTCTGTTTGTCTGTGCGTTTTTGCACGCTAATCTCAGAAACGGCTGAACCGATTTCGATGCAGTTTTCAGGAATATATTGTGACAGGTCCCACTTAACATATAACTACTGTTTATCCCGGATAATTTCGATATTTTTTTTTTTTCTGTAGTCCACGCGGACGGAATCGCGGGCGTCCTCTAGTTATGAATATCGATGTTTGTTTCCGAGTCACGGATGTTTCTATATTTACCTATCTATTATGTTATGTATTTATATACCGTTGCTTAGTACCCACGACACAAGACCTTAGGGATCTTAGTGTCTAGGTCAATGTGTGTAAAGTGTGTGAATATTTATTTATTCATTTATTTATCTGGCCTAACATTGTCTAAGGCCTTAGATCGGTAACAGGAACAAAAGTCGGTAATTTCTCAAAAATCCCCAAAATCCATTGGGCTATATTTCACATTTAGCTAAATGGGCTATCAATTCATGAAACTGTATCTTATCACGGAAGCAGTAAAGTATTGTTTTGCCATCCAATGCTCGTAAAAGGCTCCACCATCCAATGGTCGTAAACTCGAGGGTGGCTGTTCATAAAACTGTTACAAAGTCAGAGTACAAAGTTACAAATGTAAAAGCGATTTCGTAAATGTTTTGAAAGATTTCATTTTTAAACTGTTATTCGTT
This sequence comes from Carposina sasakii, assembly GCA_014607495.2. Taxonomy (NCBI): domain Eukaryota; kingdom Metazoa; phylum Arthropoda; class Insecta; order Lepidoptera; family Carposinidae; genus Carposina; species Carposina sasakii. Next base: position 1,481,752 of record CP053163.1, on the reverse strand, counting down.
TTTACATACATACATTATACATACAGGCTGTGTTCCAGGTAACCAGAACTGCGAAATCTCGAAGGAGATCCCGCAGCCACGCTTAGCATAGCGGGGACAGATGCAAATGATCAGTGATTTGTTGCTAGCTTATCGCCTGAGAGGACAAGAAAACTACCCCATTTTAAAATGCCACATACATCACCAGACGGGGTTAATATAAAACGTTATGAATGGAAATTCCGTCTATTGTCCGTTTCCATTCGTTTATCTATAGCCGGCTTATAAGGCTTCCGCGCATTTTAGCCGTCCCTTTGTGAGGATAACCTTTGTTTGTGGATTAATACGATGACAGACATAGTATGTTTGATCAATTTTATTAGAGTCTGTTTGATAGAATAATTCCTATGCCTGATTACGGAACTGACATTTATTATATACAGTGACACAGAAAATGTGGTCATATATGATGATGATCTCCGACCGTATTTCTGCCAAGGCGACCAATCTCTACGGAGATTGGCCAGGTACGCAGGAGATATTATAGTGCACAATTAGTGTGTGCGCAAACACAGATGCACTCTCTATTCCGTTATTCTCATAGTCGAGACGGAAAGCCGACACGACCGGAGAGAGATCAGGCGCAAGACCAACAGTTTTACGTGCTTTTCGAAGCACGAGCTAAGTGACAATCTTACAACATTAAAATCTGTACATGAAATAAATTCATTTGTACTGGCCCGTGACTGGGATCGAACTGAGATATCGAAAAGAGAGAGGCGTAGCTCCGCTTCGCAATTCATTTTTGTATATCCTATAGATAGATAGATGAATGTACATACTCCGTACATTACGTTCATTGAAAATAAATGCTTTTTCCACCTCAAAGATATTTCTCAATATTTAATCTAAAAACGACTTAAGGTTTCTGTTTCCGCTGCTTGTGATATTTCATTGTTCTCAAAACCTAACTAATATTCTATTCTAAACCTGTGAACCTGAATCTCATATTGCAAATGTCAAAGAATCTCAAACTACTCTTAAACTCGTATTTACCTTAAATTTTAAATGAAAACTAACCCCAGCTCAGCAATAACAAACCTAAAGAAACAACCAGAGAGAGACTAGTGCTCTCCGTGTGGACTGGGTAAACATTTGTCCTAGATTGTATTAAAAAAACTATATACCAAGTTGTTTGGCTTGTCCATGTTTGTTTATACTTAGTTTTTAATAAACAAAGCTTGATTTTTAACCGACTTCAAAATAGAGAGGTTATTATAAAAAAGTTACTTACCTATACATTCCTACATCTGTTTCTGTACTTACTCGTAATACTTGAAATCCTTCTAAATCATTAACGAAAATAATAATAATAAAAAAAAAATCAAACATTGGACATTTCTTATTTGTATATATATATATAGGTATATTTCTTTGGAACGGTCGCATTTGAGCTTAAGAGGTGTTATTTAACTTTTACATAGTCGGGTTTTTTCCTATATTTAATTTGGAAAATGGAACCTAAATTATTTGATCAATTTACAACAAACAATAATAACGCTGTAATAATTAACATACCTATGTAAGAGAAGTGAAATAGTAGGTATAATATGTATACAGGGTGTAGGTGACAGCCAGGCAAATACTGATATGCTGAACAAGTACTACAGTGTGGAGTCATACGACAGTATTATAACTCGCAGGAAATGCATTTTTAATTTGATTATCCGTAATGTTTGTTTTCCGCGCCAATTGTATCAGGCGATCCTATGACTATTTAAATTGGTTTATTGGTTATTCTGTGATACATTGCTGTTTTTTGGATCACTTGTGACTCTCATGTGATCAACTGATCAACCCTAAAGGTTGATCAGTTTTTTGAACTTTTTTGAGCGTAACTTTTTTTTGAAGATCATCTTTTGGTTAAATTTTAATTTCTAAGTCATTATCTAAGACCAACGTAAGGTACAAAACAATATTTTTTTCCAAAAAATAAAAATGTCGGAAAATTTTGGAATTTTCCTGAGAAAATGTTCACTATTTTTCGCCTCAGAATCGTGGTCTGAAGTCACCATATCAATATTTCCCTGGTTGTCACAAACACCCTGTATAATAATTTACGAGGTTTTCCGACGACTTTCTGAATATTCTATTCGCTGTGTCTCGAAGGACCTTACATTTTTCAGCTCAGGAATTACCCAGGGAAATATAAAACCTAACGCTTCAGTGTTTGTATGACTTTGTAGGCCTCTTTACACATGTTATATGTATCACGTATCATTACATAGTATAAAACAAATAAGTCTCGCTGTCTGTCTATCCCTATGTATGCTTAGATCTTTTAGCTTTATAATAATAATAAATAAATAAATGAATAAGAGGAAGGTTTATATGTATAGTATCAGCATTCCACCCGTGCGAAGGTTGACATAATTACCGACTTCAAAAAAAGGAGGAGGTTCTCAATTCGTCTGTATGTATAATATATTTTTTTTTTTTATGTATGTTCACCGATATTTCCGTCAGTTATAAACGGATTTCAAAAATTTTTTTTTGGTTGGATAGAGTTCACTTCTGAGGTGGTCCCATTTTCACCAGGTCAGGATCTGATGATGGGATCCAGGAGAAATCTAGGGCAACCACCGAAAATTGTATACTCGTATGGTGCTTTTGTTACGTAATCATGTCCTACTCAGGTATATGCTTCAGGGTGTCAACATCTAATGCTGCTGTGCTGATGATGAAGCTACAGAACTCCTTAACGGTTAGGAGTTGGGATACAGTACTGCAATTGGTCAATGGAAACTATTAAGTAGTATGTAGGGCTAACGTGTTACTTGAATCAACATCTGATGCTTCTGTGCTGATGATGAAGCTATAGAACTCCTTGACGGTTAGGAGTTGGGAGACAGTACAGCAATGGGTCGATGAAAACTATTTAGTAGTGTGTAGGGCTGACGTGTTACTTGAATCAACATCTGATGCTGCTGTGCTGATGATGAAGCTACAGAACTCCTTAACGGTTAGGAGTTGGGATACAGTACTGCAATTGGTCAATGGAAACTATTAAGTAGTATGTAGGGCTAACGTGTTACTTGAATCAACATCTGATGCTTCTGTGCTGATGATGAAGCTATAGAACTCCTTGACGGTTAGGAGTTGGGAGACAGTACAGCAATGGGTCGATGAAAACTATTTAGTAGTGTGTAGGGCTGACGTGTTACTTGAATCAACATCTGATGCTGCTGTGCTGATGATGAAGCTACAGAACTCCTTAACGGTTAGGAGTTGGGAGACAGTACTGCAATTGGTCGATGGAAACTATTTAGTAGTAAGCAGGGCTAACGTGTTACTTGAATCAACATCTGATGCTGATGATGAAGCTACAGAACTCCTTAACGGTTAGGAGTTGGGAGACAGTACTGCAATTGGTCGATGGAAACTATATAGTGGTATGTAGGGCTAACTTGTTGCTTGTGAGGTATACTTGAATCAACATCTGATGCTGCTGTGATGATGGTTAAGCTACAGAACTCCTTAGCGGTTAAGAGTTGGGATACAGTACTGCAATTGGTCAATGGAAACTATTTAGTAGTATGTAGGGCTAACGTGTTACTTGAATCATCATCTGATGCTGCTGTGCTGATGATGAAGCTACAGAACTCCTTAACGGTTAGGAGTTGGGAGACAGTACTGCAATTGGTCGATGGAAATTATTTAGTAGTATGCAGGGCTAACGTGTTACTTGAATCAATATCTGATGCTGCTGTGCTGATGATGAAGCTACAGAACTCCTTAACGGTTAGGAGTTGGGAGACAGTACTGCAATTGGTCGATGGAAACTATTTAGTAGTATGCAGGGCTAACGTGTTACTTGAATCAACATCTGATGCTGATGATAAAGCTACAGAACTCCTTAACGGTTAGGAGTTGGGAGACAGTACTGCAATTGGTCAATGGAAACTATATAGTGGTATGTAGGGCTAACTTGTTGCTTGTGAGGTATACTTGAATCAACATCTGATGCTGCTGTGCTGATGGTCAAGCTACAGAACTCCTTAACGGTTAGGAGTTAGGGGACAGTACTGCAATTGGTCGATGGAAACTATACAGGATGTTTTTTTGTGGCCACCATTAACGAAGGGTACGTACTCTATACATCAAATAAAGTAAGTTTATGCCAAAAAAATGCTTGGATTTTTTTTTTTTTAATTACTTGATCTGGCGAAATTTATAGTGTCTAGTGTTTATGCTAGTTTTTTCATAGAAAGATATTGATTATTTCTCGTGAAAAATCTTGCTACACGCGTCTATGTGCATTCATGCAGAAAAACGCAGTCTATTTACTCAACTTTGGACCCTAATATTTTGAAAACCAGACACTTCCCAGGTATGCTTCCAAGGAGAAAAATGATCGTGATGATGAGGAGATTACGTAGTTTTCGGGAACGTTAACGACCAAAAATCACCCTGTATAAACTAGCATCTATTTAAGTCCACAACGCATTAACACAACTAAAAATCGAGAAATAAACTGACTTTTAAAAAAAAAATTAACCGACTTCAAACTTTAACTAAAAAGCGATAAATAACGTAACTAATTTATCTACTTAATACATATTAAATATCTCAAATTATTTAAATATTTACAACTTAATACCTAATACTGTAACAAAGTCATCTTTAACTATTTAAATATTTATAATTATCACTTATTTTTTGGAGTCGGTGCCAGCCAAACAAATAAATGTAATTAAGAAAACTGACCCACACTAAATAGTAAAACCAAGAATAGGAAATTGCATTAACGCTGCCTACTACACCATATTGTATTTTGCCGTGTGTGTAGCTTTGCCAGCCACGCGCGTCCATTAACACAACAGACCACGTTACTCGTACCTAGGCTGGCACCGACTCCAAAAAATAAGTGATAATTATAAATATTTCAATAGTTAAAGATGACTTTGTTACAGTATTAGGTATTAAGTTGTAAATATTTAAATAATTTGAGATATTCAATATGTATTAAGTAGATAAATTAGTTACGTTATTTATCGCTTTTTAGTTAAAGTTTGAAGTCGGTTATTTTTTTTTAAAAAAGTCAGTTTATTTTAGTGTTATGGACTCACCACACAAGTTGTCATTTGCAATATTGTTGTCGACTACTGATTAAACTAAATGCACTGTCGTCAACATAAATGTTATCGAGTGTATTACATAAATCTCAACTTTAAGGTTGTTGGCTCTTCACGCTATATTTACCCAACCAATCCTATGAAATTTTACAAACATATAGTTGGAAGTAAGGAGAAGAACATGGGTAATATATAGTCTACATGGACCAAGATGGGGGTAACAACTAATCCTACTTCCTTCTATCCTACTAATATTATAAACGCGAAAGTTTGTAAGTATGGATGGATGGATGGATGGATGTTTGTTACTCTTTCACGTAAAAACGGCTGGAGCGATTTTAATAAAAGTTAGCTGACACCCTGGATTAACACATAGGCTACGTTTTAAACCGAGAAAGTATTTTTATCCGGGATAATTTCGACATTTTGTTTTTTCTGCAGTCTACGCGGACGAAGTCGCGGGCGTCCACTAATTACATATAAAATACCTATAGAGCTGTATGTACAGTATATTTCCTATCTCTAAAACAATTTTCTAATATTCAATTCTATGTATTAAACCTAGAACTATCACTATGTTATATAACAGCGCTGAGGCTTACCCCACCTCCTCTAATCCTCCCCATGTACCCCACATTTGCCTTCTCACCCCATTTGCCCCCTTTCATCTAGGTATAGCCTACAGTTGGTAGCCTAAGGGATCGAGGGAGGCTAGCCAGTGATGTCAACAGCTGTAACAAATTATTATTGTAATGCACAATCTACACTTTTATAAGATATTTCTGTTACTCGTACCTAAATATATTTTAACAGGCTTTAGGGTGTAAGAACTTCGACGTGTAAAGTTAAATTTTCTATGAAAAAATCTGCGTGAATAAACCGGAAACTGGGCGTGCTTTTCAGAAAATTGCAGGAGCAGATAAATGTAAAAAATTAAAGAAGCCTGAATGAGGACATTGCTGATGCAGCACTTTTACGACACACACGGAAAGATATGCAGCTAATATTATATTCTACTAAAACCGGGTATCAACCCAGGCTCATTCACGATTCTGCAATTCCACAGTTATGGCTACGTCGTTTTTGAGAACACATTCGTGTGTGTAAGTTGTAACCGACCTTGTTAACTTAGCTCTTCTTATTTATTGCAGGACAGTCATATATGGTAGATCTTTTCCTATAGGCTCAACTTTATTTTCAGGTCCATATATCCAGTTTGCCGAACGCGGGTGCATTCGGTAACTGAATGAACGCTATTCAGGTCGCAACTGGCAGGTAAATTGATATGGAAATCTCATTTCCCCCTGAAAGCCTGTATGACGCAGCCTGCTGGGATTTTACAGGAAGACGCAGCCAATGTGATTTTTTAGAGTGAATACATAGGTATATTATAGGTATTTCGAGAGGCTGACTCTAAGACAATGTACTTTCGTTAGACTTCGCCACGTTATTTAACGAACTCGCCAAATTAAAGCTTCCTAAATAGATAAAATGTAGCGATGACGAATTTCTATCGATTCGATCAATCATATGTGATTATATCTTTTTGTTATACAATATTATTATTATTTTTGGTTTCTTTTATTTTTCTCGGTCCTATTAAGTAGTTCCGGTATAACTTGCTAACATGTATACGGAACTTGTACATCTCAACTATACCCTCAAATTTGGTCAGAAGTGGCATCATGTGGTCCTATCGGCCCATGTTGCTCTGCCTACTCCGTAAGGGATAAAGGCGTGATTATATGTATGTATGTATGTATACGGGTCGTTGACCAAGTACATCATAGTTTTCTAGCGGAACATTATTATTGGCAGAAGAGTCATCCTGAAGGAATTTTCTAACAAGCATTTATTATTATTGTGTAAAAATTTGATTATCACTTTCTATAAGCCCCGTATTGGATTAAGGGCCTTATTCATGACCATTTGGGCCAATTTGTTCAATGGTATAACCTATCTCAGATAGATATGATGCTGTCTTTCATTAAAACTGGTTCAAGGTAGTGACAGCATCAACTTTATCCTTATGATTTTAAATTCAAATCTAACGAAGTTTTTATCAAACCATTAATTACAATGAGAATCTTGTGTTTAAGTTTTTCCTCAGAGCACTGATAAGTATGCTATTTATACTTAATAGCCGCTGATCTATATGAAAGTGAATAGGACACATAAATCTAATGTGCACTAAATCTGCGTCGGCGCAGCTTTCTGTGCTAATTTTGGCGCAGGGAGCAATGCGCCCGCAGAAATCAATGTCAACGACACTCTAAAGGAGTTAAGCGCAGATTCTCAACATTGAAAACATTTAATATGAATATTCCGCCAATTTCTTGAAAGCTAGTCTATTGATGATGATTGATCAGATATTTTACTGGAGACGTATGGAGACATATTTGACATAATATTACATTCTCTCAGGCGATAAGATAGTAACTCCTCGCTGACATTTTATATAGGCAATATTCTCGCTATGCAGTTTTGGCTACCCCTTTTTGGGATCACATCCATGTCTATATGTATTTTTATTAGATACTAGTGGACGTCCGCGACTCCGTCCGCGTGGACTACAGAAAAAAAACAAAATATCGAAATAAAAACATTTTCCCGGGATAAAAAGTAGCCTATATAGTCCGGGAGGTAGCGTTGCATTTTACAAAATAATTTCTGGTCGATTGATTAATGTCATAACGTACTTTTCATGGATAGTCATTGAGTAACTCGAACGTCAGAAGCTCCAGTAAGGGTGGGGAGAGAATTTCAAGTATGTCAAAAAAAAAAATCCAAAAATTATTTCTGTTCGTCCGAAAATTTGCACATCAGTAGTTTTAACAATAATAATAATTATAGAAACCGTCAGCTGTGAAGAAAATGGCGGGTTGTACGTCAGCAGGTTATATATACCTATATTAAAAATAATTATTTTCATTTCATTTCCGGTCGAATGAAACTGATACAGGTTATTCTTTATGCTATAAAAATGATAAAAAAAAGCCTCAGCAGATCTATCGATAGGGGTAAAATCGTCAGCAAGGTTAATGCATACTCGGATTGAATACCTTCTCGGCACATATAATCCCCTTGCTGACGATTTTACCCCTATCGATAGATCTGCTGAGGCTTTTTTTTATCATTTTTATAGCATAAAGAATAACCTGTATCAGTTTCATTCGACCGGAAATGAAATGAAAATAATTATTTTTAATATAGGTATATATAACCTGCTGACGTACAACCCGCCATTTTCTTCACAGCTGACGGTTTCTATAATTATTATTATTGTTAAAACTACTGATGTGCAAATTTTCGGACGAACAGAAATAATTTTTGGATTTTTTTTTTTGACATTCTCTCCCCACTCGCCCCACCCTGAGTGCGCCTGCTGACGCTCAATTCAATTGATGTCCTCATCTAAACTATCAATTGCACTCAAAATCGATCGGCCTAAAATCACCATCAAAAATGCAACGCTACCTCCCGGACTAATATGTTAAGTGGGACCTGTCACAATACATTCCTGAAAACTGCATCGAAATCGCTTCAGCCGTTTCTGAGATTAGCGTGCACAAACGCACAGACAAACCGACAAAAAGACGAACAGACAAACCGACAAAAATTCCAAAAATCATCGTTTTGGGTTCTATTGCGTTGATAAAGGTCTCCTATAATATTTTTTCTCATATATCTTCCATGTACAGACAGCGATCCGTTACATTTTTATTATATGTATAGATTTTGTTATTGTGAGTTGTTACATTTGGCATATAAGCTAGGTTTGTGCCTCATACTAGAGGTTATCACTTGACTTACAAATTAATATACCTTGCCTGCTTCATGACGGTAGGTACATCGGCTGAAGAATTATTAATCTTACCTGTAAAAAAAAGAAAATACTCATTAAATTCAACACCATTCTGTTTGCCCTAATTTACTTTAATTACTTACTGTGCCCACGAAATAATAATCATGGGAACAGATTTCGCTTTTTTCGAGATCTCATAGCTACGCTTGGCATAGTTAAATAAGTTTTTTTTTTTAATATAATAATAAAATTATTTATTTCTCACCACAAATGACACAATATGATGATAAGTTGCTAGTTGCTAGCTTATGGCCTGAGTAATCGCTCAAGTTCCTTAGTCGACGACTCTTTAAAGAGATATCTACCGCTGATATCTTCTATCTATAAGTACATATTATAAAACGGCTGGACCGATTTCGATGCAGTTTTCAGGAATATATTGTGACAGGTCCCACTTAACATATAGGCTCCTTTTTATCCCGGGAAAATGTTTTATGCCGGATAATTTCGACATTTTGTTTTATCTGCAGTCCACGCGGACGGAGTCGCGGGCGTCCACTAGTATTCTAATAAAGCCCGCATCAGCACAAGGCTGATATCTTAGATGAAAACAAAATAGCGGAAGATAGGGCACGTCCTTAAAATCGTCAACTAGAAATTAGGCATGCTACACAACTACACGCACGAACACACAAACAGCTGTAATTGTATTTAACGTTGTACACTACTGAGCGATAGAGACAAACTTATTTATTTCGACAGTAGCACGAGCGAGACAAACGCGTTTCAATAGAGCATCATCGAAATAATTTCGGGTTGAGTCGTGTCAGCTCGTGTCCCAGACAATAACTATGGTAAGAAGCTACTGCAAAAACGAAACACAGCGGGCGCATTCGCACACGCACGGCATGTGTTTGCTTGTTTAACTTGTCGCACTTTTTATCTCGCTCTGCAAAATGGCGATCAAAACAATAAGTGAATTTGCAATTATTAACCTAAGAATTTAAAATTTTCGTGTACTTATGCGTGAAAAGTGATGCCATGTGATTTGTTTTTTTTTTTGAGTGATTAGTATAACGCACAAAAGCACATGAAGGCATTTTGATAACTTTTACCCCGCTTAAAATAAAAAAAGAATTTCTTCCGTCACACGAGCGCGCTATTGCTACTCTCAACTGCAAATGAGTAAAATCAGGCGACGTTGGCCTAATTTAAGCGGTCCACGCGCTGGAGACGAGTCACTATCTTCCGCTATTTTGTTTTCATCTAAGGCTGATATACATAGATTTATATGTGCATTTATAGACTTTTTAGTATTATAATCTATTGTATAGGTATATGTCGAATTGAGAATGGTGGACGTTAATGGGAGCAGGAAAACCGGAGCAATGTTATAGCCATGTTGTAAGTTCTCAGTTCATCTGATCAGATCTAAGGTACACCTCCTTTTTCACCCGACTGCGCGACGCAAAGAAGTGATATTGTATTTAACAGCCTATGTATGTATGTATGTTTCTTTGAAGCACTACACAGACCAAACGCCTCGGCCGACTTTAATAGAGCTAAAACAAGAACAAACTTGGCATTAGAACACAGCTGGGAAACGACAAATCATTCCCGTATCTATAAACGATAACGTCCATCGACTAACTTTCCTGAAGTTTCAGTCGAACAACTCGTCTGTGGTCTGAACTGAAAGCGTTGAAGTGAACCGCTCACAAGTTTGAGTGTTCAGTAGTGTCCCTTGCTATATTACTATTAGGTCCAATAATAAGTATGTTTACCTAAATAAATAAATAACAGTCACCTGTTATTATCAAAACTAAAAGGAAGAGAAAAGCTTTTTGCATAGGCATTATGTAAGTTTGTTATCTATATATTAGGGTCCAATTTAGGGACCCCAGAAACACAGCCGTGCGTATGTTATGTATGTGTGTATAATTAATAAACTTTTAATACTCATTAGTGGAAGCTTATATTATTAGATACAATTACATGCACCGATTACATGTCACTCAGAGAGCTATGGAAAGGTCAATGCTCGGAATCTCGCGAATGGACAAAGTCCGGCAGAAGACCAAAGTGACAGACATAGTCTCGAAATGTAGCAGACTGAAGTGGCAGTGGGCCGGCCACTTCTGTCGTAGAACCGATGGAAGGTGGAGTAAACGGGTTCTCGAATGGAGACCGCGCCTCGGCAAGCGTAGCGTTGGGCGCCCTCCGGCCAGATGGACCGATGACTTAAAGAGGACGGCTGGTAGTAACTGGATGGCAAAAACGGGAGATCGAGTCATGTGGCGTACACTGGGGGAGGCCTACGTCCAGCAGTGGACTGCAAAAGGCTGACGATGATATTAGATGAAAACTGAATCCATTATTAAAATCATAGGTAAAATCAGTCCCATCATGAATCCATTCCACAAGGGATAAATAAAAAAATTGCAAGTTTTACCAGAAATAGTCTTCAGTATAATTATAATATTATCTGGATAAATATACCAAAAGCATACACACACATCTTCTTCTATCTATTCTATACATATAATAAAATTGTAACGGATCGATGTTTGTCCACGGTAATCTCGGAAACGGCTAAACCGATTTCGATGCAGTTTTCAGGAATATATTGTGACAGGTCCCACTTAATATAGGCTACTTTTTATCCCGAGAAAATGTTTTGTCCCGGATAATTTCGACATTTTGTTTTTTCTGTAGTCCACGCGGACGGAGTCGCGGGCGTCCACTAGTAACAAATAAACCCATAAATTGATTCCCATAACGCCTACAAAATGTTGATCTGCAATTTCATTGTTCTAGGTAATGTCATAGTAACTTTGTTGACAAAGGTTGAAGAGTAAAAGAACAATGTAGCTGATGTAGGTTCTCTAGTGAAGCCCCGCATAGGCACAGGATAACGTTGCATTTTGAGATTACTAAATAGGTGTGACGCTTTGCTTCCAAGGTGACGTCGTAACGGCATTAAAGTAGGATTTCACAAACATAGAATTTGCATACATCAGATCGCTATATCACAGCACCCCTATTCTTAACAAACCAAAGCTATCGCTATCGCTACCGCTCTTGCCTCGCACAGTATAGCGACAAGTCGATGCGATCGGACATTTATTTCCGTACACAGAGAAACAAGAACACCAGACAATGAGCTATACGCACTGTAGACATCACACGACAAGGGTAGGGAAGTGGAGACTGAAATAAACTATTATTAGCAGTTATATGTAGGTACCAACTATATGTACTTGTTCATTTATTTACTTAGTCAAATAGGCGGTACAAAACTAAATATGCGTGTCATATACAGACTATGGCGTACCTCAAGGAAGTAAATTAGGGCCATTGCTAGAAGGGGTATATTAAGCGGAATGACGAATATAGCCCACTTTAAAGAACTCATCCTCAAAATTTGAGGTTGTAAATCACATGTTTGTTTTTACAGTATAACTTTAGACGTGGTTTTGTTATAACATAGATAGTGTTTAAAGTTTATTGCGACGAACTTTAAAAATTGTAAAATTATTTCCTGTCTAATGCAATGCAATCCGTTTGATGGAGGATCAGTTAGAGCTTTTGACAGTCGAAATACCCACCTACTCGTGTCGAATAAATTTCAAATAACACCCTACACAATTCGATTGGGCTTGTTTAATCTAATATAAATTATACAACAATTCCTCCCAACAAAATTCATTAGCATGGTTCAAATTTCAACAGAGACTCGATATTCACATATCGTTCGATTAACATACAACAAACAGAACACAATCGTCGAAATTAGGCTCTACATTGGAATCAGGCATAATTCAGTTACTCACTATGGGTGCGCCCACCACCGGGCCCTACACCCTCCACTGACCCCCGAATCAGATAACTCATAACTGCGAATACAGGCACTTGCACTAACTACAATCAAATTTCAATTTATTTGTGTGCACAAATAGTATATATTTATTTGAAATATAAATAATGGTGGGTAATTATTAATATATTTTTTAATACTTAGTAGAGGGTAGTTAATTCTGTGTAGGTAATGTGTTGGGTTTTAGAGTTTCATAATAATTAGTGGTTTACTAATTTCTATAATCCTGAGGATGCCACGGTTGTTGGCGAAACATACTCGTATGTAGATTATTTATCTAATTTTTGATTTCGGAATAGTGCAATGTATTGTCTTGCATGCTGGGTGCTCGGATCTGGTTTCTCGTGGCGATTGTAGTGAGTACAAGTGCCTGTATTCGCAGTTATGAATTATCAGATCCGAGGGTCAGTGTGTAGGGCCCGGTGGTGGGCGCACCCATAGTGAGTGTTTGAACTTCCGAATTGTAACGCCTAATACAATTTCATTTATAATTCAGTTAGTAAATGATATTAGCCTCTGTTGTATGTACCACAACATACCTTCGTCTATGTCTATATTCACGACCATTTTTAGGGTGAGTATATTTTGATACGATTCAAGGACTAAAAATAACTTATTTATATAAAAGCTTGATCTGGAAAAACTACTTCCTACTTTGTAACTATGACGACGTCGTAATGAAATTATTAGATACATTACATAATTATGAAACTATGGCTTTGAATAAGGTTTATCCACGATTTTATTTACATACTAGTGGACGCCCGCGACTACGTCCGCGTGGACTACAGAAAAAAAATGACGAAATTATCTGGGATAAAAACATTTTCCCGGGATAAAATGTAGCCTATATGTTAAGTGGGACCTGTCACAACATATTCCCAAAAACTGCATCGAAATCGGTTTAGCCGTTTCTGAGATTAGCGTGCACAAACGCACAGACAAACCGACAAACAGACAAAAATGTCAAAAATCATTCATTTGGTTACTATTGCGTTAATAAAGGTTTCCTATAATATTTTTTCTCATATATCCTCCATGTAGGTACAGACAGCGATCCGTTACCTTTTTATTATATGTATAGATAATATTATGTTTATGCTGTAGCCAGTTCTGATGAGGGGCTACACTAGAATACCTACATCAGCTGCATTATCTACCGTAAATGTCGCAGTGTCGACTATGGAATTCGTGCATTCTCTCATACGATAAACTAGCAACTTGTCACTGATCAGTAACATCTGTCCCCGCTATGCGTGGCTGTGGAATCTCCTCTATGATCCTGCAGTTCTGGCTGCCCCATTTTGGTATACCTATGTAATTTAAATAACATTCGCACACGCTTGGTGAAGCCTACAAAATAACAATAACAGGAGGTTTTTTTAAATCTCGTTATTCATTATCCACAACATGTAGGCACTTAGCAAAATACACAAGTCAACATTTCCACCATAAAAAAACAGTTAACATTTTGTTTATAATAAAGGACAATAACTGAATAACTGAATCAAAAATCTGTGAAAATAGTAGAAGGAATCAACAGAGGTCTGTGGTATTTGGTGCTACATTATTTCTTTTGATATTACTAAATTTTAAATCTAAATAAATAATATGCATCCTACTGTGTCAACCTTGATGTCAACTGTGGCAGCCACAGAACCCGCTCCAAATTAGATTTGCGGAGATGTGTCAGCTCTACACGTCACTGTTAGCTAGCTGTCTGGAAATTAATTCAGACAGGAGACACATAGGTACGCATATACCTACTTATTTACCGCGTGGAGAAAAAATGTACTTAGGCGTAATATTGATATTCAGTCACGTCCATTACCCCAAGAATGATACATGCTTATAGTTAAAATGTTTCACGGGACAATGCTACAATTTTAAAAAGTCATCATCATCAGCCTATTGCAGTCCACTGCTGGATGTAGGCCTCCTCCAGGGCACGCCACAAGACTGCCATGGGGGGTATTTGCCCATAGTCGCCACGCTGGGCAGGCGGGTTGGTGACCGCAGTTTGTATTTTGGACTATGTTGTCAACACGGGAGGCGCTGCTGCCCACCTCCCGGAAACCCTTAATCGCCTCGTATGATACCCACGGGCAGACATGGTGTGGTACGAATTCTACTCTGCCGGCACCTCGCGTCCATGACGACTTTATACACCTTATGAGTCATCAGAATAGAATAAAAAGGATTGCAAATAAAAGGGTGACGCGTAAATTACCCTAAAATTTAGGGTAATTTTGAAGAATTATTTGCGCATTCAGGCGAATAAAATTACAATTGTCATTACGAGTCGAGTATTTAGTCTTGTGTGTATAACTATCAAGTTTCATCCTTTCCTACAGTTTCTTTTGCACGTATTTAAACTTTGACTACTGGCTTTACATCATAATAATAGCACATCGGCCATAAAATTCACGTGCACAAAGTTGCGCACAACTGCTAGTATAGGTATTCTATAAGCTCGCGATACCCCTGATTTGTCAACACACAAACTTTTCAAATTACATTGCAGTAAACTTCAACATATACCCGGATCGATGTTGGCCGGATAACTTTACCCGGATGTAATAAAATGCGGGGTTGGCAACAAATTCCAATAGCCAACTTGTTCTGTATACAACAGAACTATAATAGAGTATAAGAGAGTAGAGGATTATGCAACTCGTATGCTCAAAAGCCTCGACTTTTGTTGGACCAATTCAAATTGAATATGCGTTTGAGGGTATTCTTAATATTATGTACTTATCCGACTGACTTTCTTAACATGATTTCGTATCTCAAATATAATACAAATACCCTGTAATAGTATAATGCTTTCTTCTGAACGATTGACAGTCTACCTAATTTCCCCAAAGTCCCCACATTTACTTATGACTTGTCCTAATGCCTTGTCCAAAAAATTGTAACTCCATAGCATTTTTTTCCACTCATATAACACCAGTAGCACCAAGCGTGTCGACCAATCAGGGAGCTTATACTCATTACACCAACAAGTTGAGGTCAAAACAACGCCAGACGTGCGTGAGACATTACCAGCATAACTAGACCTGTGGCATTCAATGCAAAATTTATTCCACTAATCATATTCGTTCGGCGCATAAGCACGCGAGAGATCAATATGAGCTGGCCGTGAGTCATACTGAGTCACCGCTTTAAATGTCTTTATTTATTGGGCTTTCCTTGTTAATTTTGCCGCTTGTTTTAAATTTTAGGAGATTTTAGGGGGATTGTAATTGATAAATGATTATGAATTAAATTTATTTTAATGTCTATAGAATTGACGGTTATTAACAACCATCTATACATACATATAGCAAAATTGTAACGGATCGATTTCTATACATAGAAAATATATTGAAAATATTATAATGGGCGGCCTCTATACTCGCAAGAGAACCCAAAACAATGTTTTCCATTTTGTCTGTATTCTGTATGTTTGTACACGCTAATCTCAGAAACGACTGAACTGATTTTGATGCAGTTTTCATGCATATATTGTGACAGGTCCCACTTAACATATAGGCTACTTTTTATCCCGGGAAAATGTTTTTATCCCGGATAATTTCGACATTTTGTTTCTTCTGCAGTCCACGCGGACGGAGTCGCGGGCGTCCACTAGTAATACATATAGGCGATTATCACACACCGCATATTTTACAGTTGTATGAAAATACCGCAATTACCGCAAACACACACTGATAACGTGCATAGGAAAAATACTGTGTAACCCACCCAGGGTTACCCACCATAATATTATGTTTAGAGTCAGCAACGAAACTTCGTTATTCAGTCGCTACACATTTTCCGTTAAAACAAGATATACCTAACTTTGTGCTTCTTCAAAGCCATACATAAAGCCAAATGACATACCTACCTCGCTTCGGTCCTCATAAACAACGGTTCGCTTCGGTTTTCATAAACAACACAGATGTACAAAACAGAATAATAATAAACCTGATAATATACCTGTAGGTAAGTAATTTAATTTCGAGTTCGCAAAAAGTGTAATTCCAAAAATTTCGGACGAAACGGTACATGAATATTAATGACCGGCAAAGCTGTTAACGTACTAGTCTACCTACTATACATATAAAAACTGTTACATCATTAACATAATATTTACTTGTCACCGCATACGAATTAAAACTTGAGAGAATAAACATACATAAATACCTACATAAAATCACGCCATTTGCTATTAGTCTGACACACTAGATAAAATACACAATTTTAGGCAAAATAAATAACCCCGAATGCAATTTATTTTTCATGTAATTAATATATTATTATTATTAATTATATACCTACATATATTAGCTAATAAACTACATAATAGTCTGTTATTAGTGAGTCTGTGTATTTACTAATTCGTTCTTAGAGATAAGATCCTGTCCTGATGCAGTGCTTCACTAGAACACATCAACTGCATCTCCTTCCGTGCATGTCATAAGAATCGACTAAGATACTCGGGCTTTGTCTCAGGCGATAAGCTACCTGCAGTGCTGGCTACTCTATTTCGGGACACAGTCGTGATAAAAGTATAAGTATGTATGTAGGGACCCCAAGCTATTAGTATATCTTTTGAGTGTAAAATAAAGAAAACACTTCATTATACCGGGTTCTTATAAGAGTTTTTCAGTAAAGCACCCTTTAGTTTAGGGCTCAACCCTACATCAATCTCTGCCTTACACAGAGTTGACCGAAAAACTTTGATTTATTGTTGTTAACACCGATTACGGACCTTATCTGAAGTGCTTACAGTATAAGTTTGCACTATTTTACCCGCTCATTGTTAATGTTTTTATTCCTAAGTTTATACAAAAAATAATAAACAGTCGTTTTAAAAAAATGATATCTTGTTTATCTCTGGCAGTTTAATTTGAGACAGATAAAAAACAGTGCAAACTTCTGCACTATAATTAATCACATTTGCCATTTTGTCCTATATTGCTCAACAAATAAAAATAATTAAATACTATAACCTGCGGATCAATTTCTTTATCTCTAGTAATAGCAATTGTCCGTAAAAGAGATTTCTTTCTGTAGAAAAATATCGTAGTTTTTCCTTTTTAATTAGATGTATGTGCAAGCTATAATAACATTAGGTATACATGCAAAAACTATGTCAATAAGTAACCACACGTTGGCACGTGTATTCTTTCGGTACCTATAGGTCAAGGTACTTTGCGAAAATAATGATTTATAGTTAATTAAAACCCCGTACGAGTTCCGTCCTTGGGTTTACGTCCTCTGAATAGCTAACACCCTCGTAAACGGTGCCATATAGCCTATTTGGGTCATTTTGTCGAAAAACTGCCTTTTCATGGGGTATTAAATGCTAGCGATGTATGTACAATTACTATCTATATGTCACAGACGTGAGTTCATTTATCTATATGCTTTGCTTCTTGAACAGAGCGTAACAATAAGGGGTATATTAAAGCGAAATACTCTCATGTTTATCATTCAAAATCACATGTTTATTTTTCAAGATTTGTTTAGGTTCTATTCATACTATTTTCAGTGTTAAAATTTGTGAATAAGTTCTTTACGGTGAACTATTTTCAAAGCTTTTCACTTAACGTACCCCATTTGTGTAACCCTGTTTTAAAAGATTTTTACATTAGGTGTCAGACGTATATCTGCTGAAAGCCCCTAAGGTTTTTCGCGTGATGACAGCTAGCTATGCAAATAGACGACTGTTGACTTAGGTAGTGACTTGAATCAAAGGTGCAAAAGTTGGATATGATGAATATCGATGGTTGTTTTTATGTAATGGATGTTTCTATAATTTATCGATTTATTCTAAGTATATTATTATGCCCTTGCTTAGAACACAAGATACAAAACCTTAGGGATCTTAGTGTGAGACTATGATAATGGCCGTATAGTTAGTAGGTACCTAAATAGAATGTACTTTTTCTTTTAGTGGGAAAAGGGAAAGTCATTTTAGAACCCACTCGCTGCTCACTCGCATATCTATGAAAGAATACAGTTTTTCTGTAAGCACTGGCGACTCGTCCTAGGGAACGCTGGTGCGGTGCACTCCCATTCACGAAGATTACATAGGCAATCTATATTTATAATTATCTTTCAATTCTACTATGTTTATACAATAGTGTCTACGCGTTCGACTCAAGTAAGTTGTAATCTTATGTATCGAGAAGAGCTCTAGCGATCGCGCTCCAATGAGACGAAAGGTACGATTCCTAGTACTGTATTCTAGTCATAGTTTCTAGTCATAATCCTGTACCGACATAGGCCAGCGCGTGAACCAGAAGATTTCGTATGGAAAATTAGCCTCATCTGGAGCGCCGCTTACTTTCATTCGCGTATGCCGCCACTAGAGGTCACATAGTCCGAATTAGAACGCGATTTGATTGTCTTTAATGTGTTTCATTTGGTCATCTGTATTTTTATAAGTGTACGGTTGAACTGGCACCATCCCATTCGTTAAGGGAGTGAACACCCATCTAAAAATGTCAGCAGCCGCCTCTGTCTGTAAGCATACTAAAGTAAGTATAGGTATATCCTACTTTATCACAATTCCAAGTGTCAAAAGTCAAGGATATAGAGGAAACTTCAGCAAGAGAGAGCTACTTTAACAAAATAAAGTTATACCAAGATATTAAGCCAAGTATAGAAAGAAACTTGGAACGTTCAAGAATAACTGGACTGAAGTTGGGTTATCATTGTTTTGGGAAAACTAGAGAACTCTTTTCAAGAAGTTGTATCAAAACTCTGAAGTTAAGATAAAATAAATATAATTTTTCATAAATCCTGCTAATATTAGAAACGCGAAAGTTTGTAGGTATGGATGGATGGATCTTTCGCGTAAAAACGGCTGGAGTCATTTTAATAAAATTGGTATGGAGTTAGCTAACACCCTGAATTAACACATAGGCAACTTTTTATCCCGGGAAAATATTTTGATTAAGGATAATTTCAAGATTTTGTTTTTTCTGTAGACCACGCGGATGAATTCGTAGGCCTCTAGGAGTAAAAACCTTACACTTACTACGTAACTAACTACCTATCTAAGGAGTTAACAATTTCATTGAGGGCCGATTTTTCCAATGGTCAGATAACCTATCACATGTACCTACTTATAGGTGTAGTTCACGCAGATTAAGTCGCGGTCGATCGCTAGTATTCTACAACCGGTAAATAAGGAAAGACTGCAATGATCCGACGCAATGAGTGTCAGTGTTTTTACTGTCGGACAATTTGCACGAGATCGTAAAATGTGAAAAAATCTCCGGTTGCGTCATCGCGACCTGTATGGAACAGTTTCGCGGATTGCGTGGTGCAAGGCATAACATTTATGCAATAACAAATTAAATTTCATTGTTTTCGTCAACCACATTCATAGACCTATAGTCTAAAGGCTGACAACTTAGTACAAACTCTATTTTAGGATCGATCGATCTCATAAATAATAGTACAGGTATAAATAGAAGAGATTTTTTAATATTTATATTGTTCCGTAGCGAAGTCAATGGCAACAAGTTAGAAAGCTAGCAAATACCTTATGTAATGAAAGGAAAATAATATTGTGGTTTTTGCTATACAGGTGATTTTTGGTCGTCAACGTTCTCGAAAACTACGGAATCTCCTCATCATAACGATCATCTTTCTCCATGGAAGCATACCTGCGAAATTTCTGGTTTCTAAAAGATTAGGGTCCAAAGTTGAGTATATAGACTGCGTTTTTCTGCATAAATGCACATAGACACGCGAAGCAAGAATTTTTCTCGAGAAATAATTCATATCTTATTATAAAAAAAACTAACATAAACACTAGACACTATAAGTTTCGCCCGATTAAGTAATTTAATTTTTTTCCCAGCATTTTTTTGGCATAAACTTACTTTATTTAATGTATAGAGTACAACGTACCTTTCGTTAATGGTGGCCACAAAAAAACTCCCTGTATGTTTTCCTGAACTAAGGTATCAAAATTAAAAAAGCTTTACTTATCTACATCTACATTAATTTGTCGATTGTCTTTTTTCTTTATTTGCTACTATATAAGGTCTGGCAAGTATAAATAACTTTGCCGTCTTAGGGCTTTGTAGCTGTCAAAGTGATCATAATTTTGGTAAGTACCTAAGGAGATACTGCTATGTGCTTAGAATTAAATGCCAAGCATACACTAGGAAAGGATTTACTTACCTAACAACAAATCTCGCTTCCTCGCATTCACACGCTCGCGCTTGCATCTCACACCATTGCAATTTAACAAGCATGAATCACTGCGAATTTAGCACTTAGCTCTCTGCCAAGGCCTTCGCGATAAAGCAGCGCATACATTGTTAAATAAGTTTATGGCTCCTTGACTATTTATGGTTATACATTAAGAAGTATTTAATATAATGTCCGAATACAATGAAGTAATGTGCATGATTCTATTGTTATTTGCTTTCAAATTTAATTTCAGTGTTACTTTTGTTGAATGCAATACCTACCTAGTACCTATACACAAGTATATTACAATGCAAGGAAATACTCCGCAATTAGCTTAGTGTCATGAAAGCAACTCATGGTACCTATTTTTTTAACGTTAAGTCTGTCTGAAGCCCGCTTTAATTTTAATTTTCATCGTCTAAAGATATGCTCTTAGATTAATGATAGGTCTTCGCTCCGCGAGCGAGCGAATCATTATTCTAAGGATATGCTTTATTTATACCTAATCTTGTTTAGTTAATTAGATTATTAACTGCTTCTTAGTTATTAACAGCAAAAAAATCAGTAAGTATAAAGAATAATCTTAAACATCGGTGTGTTGGTTCGACTAATACCACAGAGAAAGTCAAACGCCAAAATTAGTGATTTAAATGAAATATGATACACAGGTAGTCTAGATCCGGAGAAAGGACATAGGCTGCTTTTTACCCGGAAAAATACTTTTTCCCCCTGAAAATTTCATATTTTTTCTGCAGTCCACGCGGAAGAAGTCGCTGGCGTCCACTGGTTACTTATCTATTGTTATACCTATATGCATCTGAAAACCTAATCACCTTATAAAATTCCACGCTTATCTCAATTCGAAAACTAAAAACACTATAAAGGAAGAGCATTTACAAATATTTGACCAAAGAAGTGTCACCTTGCACCTGACCTTCTTAGATATCAACATAAATGTACATACGGCGTTAACACGAACTAATAAAACTTCATACAACTATCCCACATTCACATAGATTATAGCGACACAGTTGATAGGTGCAACCGTGATATAACAAATCTGCTGCAGGGTGGTGAAAAGTGGAACTAAACGTTTCAATTATAAAAGAATGATAAAATACATGTACAGTGGCGACACTACGTGAGTAATGATGATGATCTCATAGCTTCAAGGTTAATGAAAAAAAGTGTCTTAGTAAATGACTATATTTATCCATTGCAAACTGGAGGGTGTGGTGTTTGCTCATAGTACAAAATAATATGGTCGACTAAACTTAGAAATAATCATGTCACTGCACTTAAACGTAAACTTGAAATTTGACAGCTCTGTCCCTCTTCATTCTTAACATACGAGTAAATGTCTGCGACAGAAAGAGACAGGTAAGACTAATTTTAGGTTTAAATGTGACGGTCAGAATCAACCATAGTGTCTATGCAAGCCGTTTCCGCAAAGTAGAAAAGGGTTTTCGCGAGGTAAGCAGCAGAGCCTCCCATTTTGACAACATAGATCGAAATCATACTGCAGTCACCAACCCGTCCCCTTATTAAAAGCAAAGCGATAGCGAAAATTATACAAAAATCGCTGATTGCTTGTCAAATTCGTATTACGTAAAATAAATTTCAAAGGAACTTTGACATTTCATTATACAATTTTCGCTATCGCTTTGCTTCGGCTTTGCTATTGCAAATTAGGTAATCAGGGGGCCGCTTGCCCAGTGTGTTGACTATTGGCAAAAACCTTCTTATGGTAAACGTAGAGGCCTACGTCCAGCAGTGGATGTGTGTGGAACTGATGTAAATGACCAGTGACAAGTTGCTAGCTTATCACCTGACAGAATGCCCGAGTTCCTTAGTCGACTCTTACGACATGCACATCTATCTTTTTTATATTTATCCTTTCTTGTCATTGTTTAAAGAAATTGCATCACATAGGAGGTCATATTCTAATTATAGCCACCTAAATGACTCTTTAAAAATATGGCCGGCACATTTATGCTGTAATCTCATAGTAATCCTAATGTTTGATGACCTCAATTTGATTTGCCACATAATATCTACCAACCCGCCTGCCCAGCGTGGTGACTATGGGCAAATACCCCCCATGGTAGTCTTGTGGCGTGCCCTGAGGGAGACCTACGTCCAGTAGTGGACTGTAATAGGCTGATAATGATGATGAGGAAAGCTTTTTTTTGATAGCGATTTTTTCGATAGCGTGTGTGACTATATTTGGTCAGCCTGCCTGTTGTCAAACCTTCTTGGGAATACAAAGATTGCTATTATAGAAAATTATTTGCATGAAGTTAACCGATGAATAATATTATGATGTCGTCTTTGTCTAAAACTTGATTAATATAGAGACGACATCAATTTTCCCCTTTAAACAGGCCTATCTGACCATTGAGAAAATCAACTCTTAATGAAACAAGCATATCTACGTACATACAGGATGTAAGTAAAGAAAAAGAAGAAATTACGTAATATTTTATGAACAGGTTCCCTGTAGTAGTTTATTTACATAGCATTTCGCTAAACCCCATCAGTTACACACTGAATATTACACGGTACTGCTCGTATCTACATATTTATCCGAGTTTCCCATCTATATGTCGCAGGCAATTTGTATGATTCGTCTTTATACAAACGGCGTCGTCCGTTTATAAACGCTCGCCAGGCATTTTGAATAGTATGAGAGAAAAAATTCCTTTTAGCACTTCGCCGGTCGCTGCAGGGACATGCTCGCTACGCTCACTCGACTCGTGCGTTGTTATTTTAACAGGTCTAACATAACCTAACCTAATTAATTGAGCAGACCAATTGCTAGAAGCCAAATTGTCTCGCTCCAAAACCCATACTATTCAAAATGCCTAGTCGTTTTGTAATAGGGCGTGTTTTACAATATGCCTTCGACATATATATTCCAGTGCTTTTCCATTTATTTTATTCACTTCTGCTGACCAATCAAGAAAATTTCCATTTATTTACCTTAATAAAGGCTAATAACTACTTCAGCGCCATTCGTTACATAAAATATATTAACTCGAGCACTAAAGGCAGATACACACGCAACCTAATCGTCCAGGCAAAGCTACACACAACACGTAATAAAATCATATTGTATTTATGGGAAGGCTTTTCTTCCCTTTGTTCTGAGCGTAGGCTTATTTTTCGTGAGTTATTATTATTGTTATGTTTAAGGGTGAAGTGTTTGAATGGTTTATTATTTTGGCCCAATCCCTTATTAGCTTGTTTGTGACTTCTCGTGGACTACATTACTTTTTTTCATTGACTCCACGCATTACGAATGTAATGTAGAGTTCAATACAGGACAATAAAATCATTCTTAACTGACATGCAAGAAGAAAATATATTTAGAAATAGCATAAACATAACACATTCATAACACATAGCTTAAAATGTTATGTGCTGATGCATGCCTTCACTAGATCTACGTTTCCTTTCGTGCTCCAGGAGGAGTCGAATAACAGCCAATCACAATAACGGATCTCAAGATATTTTTTGCATAATTCAGATTAAATGTTTCAATGTTTTCATACAAAAATGTGGAACAAAAAATCCGAGATGCTTTACGATTTCTAGTACTGCTATTGGCCGTAGTAGTTGTTCTCTTAAATGACGAATCAGAAACTTATCACTGATCTTTTACATCGTGCCTGCTATAGGCCGATGTGTTGTGTGATACCATTTTGGTGCACGCTTATAACATAATATCCAATAGGAACTGAACTGTTAGGTCACTCGCACATTGCAAATTGGTTTGACCCCACGCCCACCTCCTAACGTGAATCATAAATAGATCTAGTTTTATCGCGTATGTAGTCAGATATAGACCTGAAACAGCTTTTTTTATTAGCCTTAATTCTGCGCAATTTTACTGTTGGGGTAGTAAGGGGTAATTTACGTCGCGTTATATAACAGAGAATGTTGTGCTACATTGCTGCGCTGCACCGCGGTGGACCAGGGGTGACCAACAGGTCGATAGCGATCGACAGGTCGATTACAATCGACCTGCTGGCCACCCCTGTTAGTCCTGTCGATCGTAGCAAGGCGCTTACTATACTGATGAATTTAAAATTTCAAGAAATATGTAGTAATTGATAGATCGCACATGGTGTCGTCAACCTAACCTAACCTAACCAAGTTAGCCATCCCATGTGTAGACTATTTAGCCACGTAAAAAAACGATAAACACGTATTAGGTATCAAAGTCTCACTAACCTGCAATAACATTATTAAGTAACAGCATAATTAAAAACAATGTATCACGTAAAATGGACGATAAATTAAACATGATTTAGTATAACAATTACGCGGTATTAAGGTCCCGAAACAGGCGTGTAACAAACGACATCTTAAGAGCTTTAGGAAGACACCTGAGTTGCTCTCAGGTTCTTGAGGCGTTTTAGAGATGGCTCATTTGCTTTACGCCTATATACAGAAACGATAGCTAGTCACGTCTTTACTTCTTTTTGATGGAAAGACTAATCTATCTTTCCATGCATCTAATCTATCTTAATATGCATATCGTAAAAGAACTACAGGATCATATAAGAGATCCCACAGGCACGTTTAGCATAGCAGGGTGAGATGTTAAAGATCAGACTAGTGCTAGCTCATCGCCTGAGAGAATGCCCGAGTCCCTTAGTCGCCTCTTATGACATGCACGAAAAGAGATGCAGCTGATGTATTCTAAGTAGTTAGTATATTATGTTAACTTAATAAGTCCACGATTATAAAACAGATGGTATTATTTAATTCAGGGCTACGCCCCCGAATTTCAGCGAAGCCCCACGGCGTAGCCGGTTTAATTGGATAGGGCTTCGGTTGAGCCATGTCGACCTGACTTGCGATTAGAGGTTAGGTATACGTTATCATTTCCTACATTATAAATGTGAAAATAAATATGTTTGAATATGAGAAATCTCAAGTAAAATGATAAGTTAGTTTGTACCTCCTCACGCTTTATTTTTTTACTCAACCAATCTATTTAAAATTATGCATGCCAATAAGTACCTAGATGGGAATCTATAAAAAGATTCCCGCACTCCCGTACGAAGAAGGACAGGCTACATTTTGTAGTTCACGAAGACAAAGTCGCGGGCAACATCTAGTAAAACTCATCGCAAAATAAGACGTCCGTTTACCGTAGCGCATCTTTGCAATTTTCACACTGTTTCATACATTTTTATTTAGTTCGTGAATAATCCGCCGGACTTCTTATACCGTGATTGGTTTAGTTGTAAAGTTGCAAAAGTATCTCTGGCGCTCGTGTTCTATTATAAAGGCTGTGTTTTCGTTGCCACCCTTAACGAAGGGTACGTACTCTATACATGAAATAAAGTATCTTTATGCCAAAGAAAATGCTGGGAAATGATGTAAATAAAAAAAATCTTGATCGGGCGAAATTTATAGTGTCCAGTGTTTATGCTAGTTTTTTAATAAACAGATATTAATTATTTCTCTCTCTCTCTCTCTCTCTACATGCATTTAAGCAGAAACACGCAGTCTATTTACTCAACTTTGGACCCTAATATCTTGGGAACCATACACTTCCCAGGTATGCTTCGTGATGATGAGGAGATTCCGTAGTTTTCGGGAACGTTGATGACCAAAAATCACCCTGTAGCATCCTATAATAAATACACACTGCCTATTGATATTTGTAGTACCATAAATTAACTGAACCATACTAGAGAAATTAAAGTAATTATTATTAGATTATTCTACTTCAATTAAGTTAAACCGCTGCACCGAGGTCTATATTAACTTCTTGTGGGACCGTGTACCTATTACTAACTAACCTTTTTACAGTTTTATCAGAGACCACTATCAGCTCGTTAAGGTCCATGGATTTTGCATTAATACTGGCAGAGAGTACGTAAAATTTTGCCCTGATTAGGTTCCTTAGTCACATTTTTTAAAGGCATTTAAGTTTTTTTTTGAATTTTATACTTTCTTGAAATATAATATGTTTCCTGACTGGGATTCTATAATGAGAATTATTAATAATAATAAAATATACCTATCTATTTTGACGCAGTTATGTTATTTATTAGTTGATCTTTATAATAATACAACTATACCCTCAAAATTGGTCAGAAGTGTCACCATGTGGTTCTATCGGCCCTTGGTGCTCTGTCTACGCCGTAAGGGATAAAGGCGTGATTATATGTATGTAATATCTTTATAATAATGAAAATAAGTTCGAAAATTCTGCATACCTACGTACAGGTTTAACTCTGTAAAGGTTCATAACTTAAAGGGTTTCTAATTAAATACCGATATTTTGATTAATTCTAAACAGAACCCTAGAAATAGGTATTCGTAATTACTGGTTGTAGATCTTTGAAGTAATTATTGAGTAACAGCTTGAATATAAATAGTTAGTATTGTTAATTATACCATTGATTTTATGAATTTATTATATGTTATGAATTTAGTGGAGATGTTTGAGGTCGCTAGGTAGGTTGTGGCGGCGTGAAGGAAAACTTCAGCTTCAGCAGTATATGGATATATTGCCACAACACATAAAGTCAGAATAGAAGGAGAGAATAGTGAAAGTTTACAGTACATAAGACAGAAGAAGATATATATAAATATGTATCAGGTCACCTACAATGAAAACCAAACATTTATAAAACTTTCAATTGTTAAATCTGTTAAACCCGTTAAACGGACAATTTATTTAACATAAAATAAACCATGTTTCTGAACTTAATAGAAGCAGAATAAGATGTAGACATAGAGTGCTAATGTCATACTAACTGTTTCGATGCACCATTAGACTTTTCGGTGCCTCACAATTCCAGTCCTTGACACTTAGATTCTATTAGTGTAATGTATAGTATTGTACTACATTACTAATGTATTGTAATGTAGGTATAGTAATGCAATCATAGTGTCAAGGACTGGAATTGTAAGGCACCTAAAAGTCTAATGGTGCATCGAAACAGTTAGTATGACATTAGCACTCTATGTCTACATCTTGTTCCTCTATGATAGAAGTAATAAAATAAATTCACGCCGATTGAGTCCCACCACAGAATTCAAAAATTATAATTAATAAGTCATTTAAATTTTCCGCCGGATTTTTCAAGTTGTTCCGTAATTTCTATACTCTGGTAGTCCATGAATCTGGCAAACAATAATAAAATAAACCAAGTTATGTACTTACGATATCTTAATATATAAAAAATCCGTGTCACTGTGTATGTTCCGAATAAACTCAAAAACGAGTCAACTGATATTCATGAAAATTGGCATATATATGTAATTTGGTCCAGCTTAGATGATAGGATAGTTATTATTTAAATTAATGGTCTTAATAACTAATAATTAATAAAAAACTGATCATCAACGTTGGTTGTTGTTATTAATCGTACATTCCATAAGTCTGCAACAGATGGCGCCTTCTGAATTCTTCTGTCTTTTCTGCAGTCCACGCGGACGGAGTCGCGGGCGTCCGCTAGTATACCTATAAAACAATAATGTATCGCACAAGCCATAGAATATGGACGGTGAGTACAAAGGAGAATACAAAATTATGCTAAGGGCGTTATCCATTGCGCATTATAATATAATAAATTGTGTTTCTGACAGCTACTACTACTACTACTACACTACTAATATCTAATTTAAAAGATATACTCGGAGTAGTGTGACGAAGTACATGTTTAAGAAAAGCAATTTGCCTTCACATCACTATGTTAATGTTTTTTGTATTGAAATCATTCGAATAGAAAATCCACGATGGGGAACGCAACGTACAGTCGCTATTGGATTAATAAACGTTTATGTATGTGATTTTGCAAAGTTTTTCTTGTAATTAACTTTATCCATGTTTAATGTGGAATATATATTTTTTTATTCTCATTCTTTATATTTCACAACTAGCGGACGCCCGCGACTCCGTCCGCGTGGACTGCAGAAAAGACATAAGAATTCAGAAGGCGCCATCTGTTGCAGATTTATGGAACGTACGATTAATGACAACAACCAACGTTGATGATCAGTTTTTTATTAATTATTAGTTATTAAGACCATTAATTTAAATAATAACTATCCTATCATCTAAGTTGGACCAAATTACATATATATGCCAATTTTCATGAATATCAGTTGACTCGTTTTTGAGTTTATTCGGAACATACACAGTGACACGGATTTTTTATATATTATATAAGATATAAGATATACTACATTAAATAGGTATGTACATAGTTTACAAAAGACACGGATAATAATTTCTTCAATCGTTTATACAGGGTGTTTTTTCATTGCCACCCTTAACGAAGGATACGTACTCTATACATCAAATAAAGTAAGTTTGTGCAAAAAAAATGCTGGTAAAGTATGTCCTTTTTTTTGTTTTTTTTTATTACTTGATGGGCGCAATTTATAGTGTCCAGTTTATAGTGCTAGTTTTCTCATAGACACAAATTAACTATTTCTCGTGATAAAATCTTGCTACACGCGTCAATGTGCATTTATGCAGAAAAACGCAGTCTATTTACTCAACTTTGGACCCTAATATTTTGGAAACCAGACACTTCCCAGGTATACTTCCATGGAGAAAAATGATCGTGATGATGTGGTGTGTAAAGAGGTCTGGGTATTTAATGGGATAGTAGGAAAATAAAGGCCTCTTCAATCGTAGATAAAAATATCTAATTTATTTATTTTTGTGGCTAGATTTTATATTCTCATTTCATTACAAACCTCAGTTATAAAGCCATTTCACAATGACTTAATAATTATTATAGTTAAAACGGTGCTGCATCAAATAGCACTAAACCTAGAGACCCCGATAGGAAGCTAGCTGCGCCGGCGCGCGGCGCACGCTTCCGTTGAGTCACGTGTGAACGGCATAACTACTGCGCTGTGACAGTAGAGTACGCGAGTAGCCTCTTAAGTACCATGTTATGTTATATTGTGTTAATATTTTGGTACCTAACGTTTGTAAGCAGTGTTATAAGATTTTGGAGTCTGATCATCAAAATAGTAATTATTAAAATTATTTATTTACATTTTAAGATTTATTGAAAGAAATCACATTTATTTTTACCAACCTAAACCAAACTGTAAATAAAACAGCCTATAAAAATACACAAATAAAATTTCTTTATGACGAAATAAATCAAAATGACACGAAAATTCTAAATAATTCCTGATAAAAGTGAAATCTATATTCTCCTTATATTATTATTTCCATTCAATTATTATTTTATATAATAAACTATTAACAAAAATGCTTAATATAAGTAGCTAATAACGTTGAAAAAGTGTAACGATAAACGTAGTATGTAGTTGAAACTTTAACTCTACTAAAGCTTTGCATATCAATTATCATTCTAAAATGGTATTATAATATGCGCAAGCGCATTGAACCGCATCATCCAATTAAAATTGAGAGACCATGAAATGCTATTCTAAGCCAACGCATAGATTCATTGTAAAGATCAATTTATTACAATCGGGCAAAGCAGCTAATGATAAAAAAGTAAGTGCAGGTTCTGATAAGTAAATTGTTAGGTATCTCGCATTATAAAGTCATCTTAGTAGATCTTTGAAACTATACCCATTTTTTAAGCATTGTATACATATATACATACATAATAATCACGCCTCTTTCCCGGAGGGGTAGGCAGAGATCACGGATCTCCATTTGCTTCGATCATGACACACCTCTTTTGCTTCATCTACTTTCATGATATTCTTCATGCACGCTCGTCGGTTTAGGGTACTCTTGACCTGACCTTTCTTTAGAATTTCACCAATTTGATCGGTGAAAGCCCGGGGAGGTCTTCCCCTTTTAAGTATTTCAAGTAGATATATAGGTAGATATAAAACATATAGAAGCTTATAAATACATTGCAAACCGCCCGTGTAATATGAGCCTAAGAGATATGACAGTTGGAGGTTCGTGCTTGCGCCACTGTAATTAAAGGGCACATCTCAGCAAACAAACTTGTCCATAGGGTTGCAGGTTTATCTTTACAATATATTTCATTGTTGCAGGCACTTGACCCAGAAACCGTTCGAGATTTACCACGAAACCTCGATAGTTGAACAGCTCTTGTGTTTTGCTTGCATTTATATTGCAGAAAACTTATATTTTAATTGAAATTTCTTAGTTACGTTATAGATTTAGTTTTATTTATGTTATAGATATAGATTTACTAAACGTTTAACATACAATTAATTAAATAGTATAGTATAATTCTAAACACTTTAATATTTTGTTATGTATCCCTATACATACAGGGTGTAAAAAGACAACGTTGTTATTTTAATACCTCGTATTCTTTGTAACGTAACGATCATTTTTTTCTATGGAACCAAACCTGGGAAACGAAAAATTTTTTAAAGATTTTTTTATTGCAAGCAATGTATTCGATTTACAAATGTACCTACAAAACTAACATTTTTAAATATTAATATGGTGTCTTTAAAAAAAATGTTTGTTAACTGTTTCCAGATGGATTTATTTTAAATAAATGCTGATATTCATGTAACTTTGGACCTCAATATCTTGGAAACCCGTAATTTCCCAGGGGTGCTTCCATAGAAAAAAATGATCATGTTGTTACAAAGAATACGAGGTATTAAAAGAACAAAGTTGTCTTTTTACACCCAGTATACAGGGTGTTTGTGACAGCCAGGCAAATATTGATACCATGACTTCAGACCATGATTCTGAGGCGAAAAACACTGAAAATATTCGCAGGAAAATTCCAAAATTTTCCATCATTTTTTTCACATTTTCAGGGAATAAATAAAAAAAATAGTTTAGTTCGTTTAATTAGGCCTAAGATAATGACATTAAAATAAAATTTAAACGAAAAGATGATTTTTCAAAAAAAAAGTTGCACTCAAAAAAGTTCAAATAACTGATCAACCCTAATGGAGAGTCACAAGTGATACAAAAAACAGCAATGTGTCACACAATAACCAATAAGCCCATTTAATTAGTCACAGGATCGCCCGATACAATTGGCGAGGAGAGCAAAGATTACTGATAATCAAATCAAAAACACATTTCCTGCGAGTAATAACACTGTCGTATAACTCAACACAATGGTACTTGTTCAGCATTTCAGTATTTGCCTGGATGTCACCCACACCCTGTATTATATCTCAAATCACTATATTTTGATGGGATGTAGGGGTATGCAAAATAGTTTAAAGAGAACATTTTTACTTTGAAATGTTTGGAAAAACCAGTTGAACGATACAAAAAAATAGCCCTGTAGTCGGGGAAAATTATCTACAACCACCTAATCTACTCCTGTGGTTATTCCTGTCTCCATATGTGAATTATGTATATTTTCAATAACAGCATACCTACTTTCCTCAGCTGCACTAGTCGGAACTAACAATTATAGAGACTAATGATTAACACGCTCTGAAAGATCAATTAGAAGAATTCAATTGACTAGTTTGTAGCAAAATGTCTTGAAATCTCACTTTGGATGGATTGGGATCAATTAAATTCACTGCTTTCAACCAAAAATAACTAACGCTTACTCGTATAAATTCGCTCTTGAAAAAAGGATTGCCCTTGGACACTTATGTATTCACTATGGGTGCGCCCACCACCGGGCCCTACACCCTCCACTGACCCTTTTGTATTCATAAAAAAACTTATTTTTCGTTTGTTTACCGAATAAAATAAAATAAATTAATACGTAACTAGATATAGGGCATACTCGTATTATACTAAGACTGACTATACTTATGGCATCCATCGTAAAACGTCGTTAAATCATCGTCAAACCCACGCAGTTTTTCTGGATTTTATTGGACTCTATAATAAGAACCCAAAAACAACATTATATACCGATCGACAGTGGACACAGAACCACAACGAAGATAATATCGGTATGCGCCCGCGACGCTCTTAATTGTAACCTACATGTTGCTTTCTTTTTAGTGCGCACGCGCGATGCAAAATAGACCCAAAGAAATTTGCAAGTCCGTCACCCTACTAGCTGTATATCGGGAGAATAGAGTGCAGTTTGTGGCGGGTTTATTTTGCTAAAGTTAGACACGTCCAATAATAACTTTAAGGGCTATGTAAGTCAATGCGTTGGCCAGAGTCGCTCGTTTTGGTAATAAATAGTGTATGAGTGAAGTTTGAATATAATTTGCTTATAGATGCTATTTCTCGTATTATTTTCAATTCTATCTACTTATTTGTGATGTAGGTAGGTGCAGGCGTAAGTAATTCGCAAATTAGCAATTTCTCCGTGTTATTGCAAAAGAATTCAAACATTATTTAAACATTGATTAAATTTTAAAGATGTTCCATAAATTTTTCTGTCAAATATTAACGGAGATAAGACATTTACGCAGATTATGTTGCTCGTATACAGTGCACAAAAAGAGCACAAGCACAGGTGCACTCTCTATTTCGTTACTTTCATAGTACGACGAGACGAATATCCGACACGACCATAGATAATGCGCGAGGCTTCACTATACTCGTACATCGGCTGCATCTCCTTCGATGCATGTCGTAACAGTTGACTAAGGAACTTGGGCATCATCATTAAAATCCAACTCCGCTATGCCGAACGTGGTTTTGAAATCTTCTTATTACACTTCAGTTCGGCTCCCTGATTACGTAAAAGCAATAGCAAAGCCGAAGCAAAGCGATAGCGAAAATTGTACAATATTCGCTTTGAAATGTCAAAATTCCTTTGATACGGACGGGACAAACAGTTTTTGTACAACTTTCGGTATCGCTTTGCTTTTGTTAGTTAGGTAATGAGGGGGCTAGCTACCATATATATACCAGATACCATATAGCCATGTGTATGCATGTCTGTATGTTGGCTATTCCATTCCAGAAACACAGCAATCAGTATATAAGGTCTTTTCAAAATTAGTGATTATCTTTTGACACGAAACTAGGTAGGTAAAAATTTGGTCGTCAACGTTCCCGAAAACTACAGAATCTCCTCATCATCATGATCATTTCTCCATGGAAGCATACCTGGGAAGTGTCTGGTTTCCAAGATATTAGGGTCCAAAGTTGAGTAAATAGACTGAGTTTTTATGCATAAATGCACATAGACGTGCGTAGCAAGATTTTTTCACGAGAAATAATAATTATCTGTCTATGAAAAAACTAGCATAAACACTAGACACTATAAATTTCGCCCAATCATGTAATTATTATTTTTTAATTACATCGTTTCCCAGCATTTTTTTTGGCATAAACTTACTTTATTTGATGTATAGAATATGTACCCTTCGTTAAGGGTGGCAACGAAAAAACACCCTGTATATTTATGTATGTATGAGTCTCAAGGGGTCAGCTGAGGGAGGGGATAGTGTGATGATTTAACTATCTATTCATTATTAAACATGTTAATGCCAAATATAGACCTTGAAGTGGCCATACTGTTCACCGATGCGGAAAATGAGTGCTTGCCGTGTCGTGTCTCTGGTTTTTTTTTATTTAAATATCTTTTCACACTCTAGATGTAGGTATGTAGTTTTTGTGTGCATATTTTCTGTGTGTAAGTACAATAAAATACTGAGGTCTTTGACATTATATTCTTTAAAACATAACATAAAAGTTGTATAAAAACAAGTTTTCGGGTCAATTTGGTGTCAAAGCTGTACACGAAAACAGTTCAAACGCGTTTTAAAAAGCGGATCGCTATAATAAAAAAATATATACACTCATAAAACGTAGATATATACAGGGAGTAACAAAAATTAATACTATAAAAATAATCCATTATATTTTAGTCTCGAGATGAATAGTATCATTATTTTCTGGCAATGTAAGTGCAAATCGTTACATGTTATAAAACAAAGTTGCTTTCCGTTGTCTGTCAGCATTGCATCCGTGCGAAGCCGGGGCGGGTCGCTACTTTAGAATAAGCCTTATCCCAATTAGTTCCTCAGTTTTTATTAACTTTCCACCCCTTAGGTGTAGTGTTAAAATATTTTTTTTAATAGGGTATATCCCCACTTATTTCACAAAATTCATTCGCAACTGTTACTGAAATTTGCTACTACCAATGCGTGATTCTGTTCGCCGCTCGCTGAGGAAAGTAACCGAAACTGTAATTTGCTGAACACAGCCAATTAGAGACGCTGAATTATGTGCAGTATGTTAAATGGTCAAGGTAAAGGCACGCGCCAATATGAGCGAATTGAACGAACATTCGACGGCAAATAAATTTGAGTTTAATTTTTTAAACATTTTTAAATGGCAAATTTAATATTTCCAACCGTGCAGAATTGTAAAAAAGAGTATAAAAATTATTAACTTGAAAATTTTGTAAAAAAAAATGGATAGAAAAGAAATTAGATATGAGATTGTTTATTGAAACTAATCAATTCGGTTTACTGCAAGATAGTGGTAAAGTTACCTTTCTTTGAAATGGTATAGTGTAAGTGTACCCTTACTGTTAACTTATTCTATTGGAATAGGATTAGTGTCAAACACGCATAATGTCTTTAATTAAAATAATAGTAGGTACACTATTAAATTCTATTTGCATCAACTTAACTACACTAAACTGCCCAATAAGTAAATATACTTAATAAGAAGTAGCCAAAAGTGAAACAAACACTTGACAAAAGGAATCCAGATCCAAGACCAGATCATTTTATTAATGTAGTTTGCATTGCGCATCATCTTCCATTTAATTGGGGTCGGCGCAATATGTACTTTTTCTATTCACCCTGATTTTTTTATTTATTTCTTCCGTCATCTCGCTGCCAACTTCGTTCATACTATATTGTAATTTATAAAATGGATGTTTGAATCATCAAAAAGTACTGATGCAACTCCCCAGTTATTATTAAGTAGGTAGATACTTATAAAATACATAAGAATTACACACACATAGGCAAAATTAACGCGAACGAAGTCGCAAGCGTCTACTAGTCATTCTGTTGATGGAATAAAATATACCTATTACATGTGTCCATTTATTTTATTTCTATTTCGTTTGTAAGTACCTATTTTCATTAAGACTTATGAAATGTAGATACTGTAATAGGTAATGTAGGCACCTACGTAAAACGCGAAGTAATGAAAATTTCTTTGTCGTTATGCGTCAAGTATTTCCGAATACTTGAATACCGAATACTTGAATACGTTATGCGTAAAGTATTTCCGAATACATGAATCTTGACGTCACCTTCTAAAATAACGTAAAACGTGCCTAACTCTGAAAAGTACATTTATCAGCTACGAGTATTTGGATCAGTTGCAAGCGCCAGTAACAAATGTGACTCTTTCATGGCTGTTGCCTTATTTATCCTAATATAGCTGAAATTATCCAGGTTATATACTTCTTTATCATCAGTTTTTTTATGTGATATTATAAACCATTGATTTGCACAAGGAGTTTAAATTCAGATAATCAAATTTCCAACGGGGGATGACCCTCGAATCTGTCAAGTTACCTATGATCGCAATCACAGGCATTAATATTATTATTTGTTTCGGTGACAAAAAAATCCGAACACCGAACGTGTAAAGTAGCTCCTACTCCATAACTATTTATGATGGTCTACATAATCATAGTTCACCAATACCCTTTGGCATTATCACGATGTTAATTATTTTTAATATCATTCTTCATTATTTAAAATCAGCTGTTCCATACAATATCGAATAATTACTACGCTGAAATGTATGGAACAGTTAATTTTTTTTTTATATTTCGCAGTTCCTTTTATCTACTTAGTTTCATGTCAAAAGATAATCACAAATTTTGGATAGACCTTATATAAATCCAAAATTATCTAGAATCCATGTCAATATACAAAAAAATTCTAATCATCCAACCTAGTACATAGCCTAATCTTTCCATAGTTAGCTCTTTATTTACCAACCTGTATATAATTAATTTTATCATTCACTATGGGTGCGCCCACCACCGGGCCCTACACCCTCCACTGACCCTCGGATCTGATAACTCATAATTGCGACAACAGGCACTTGCACTAACTACAATCGCCATGAGAAACCAGACCCGAGCACCTAGCATGCAAGACGATACATTGCACCATTCCGAAATCAAAACTAGATAAATAATCTACATATGTTTCGCCAACAACCGTGGCATCCTCAGGATTATAGAAATTAATAAATTAGTAAACCACTAATTATTATGAACCTCTAAAACCCAACACATTACTACTACTAATTACTACATTACTAATACTACGGTTGTTGGCGAAACATATGTAGATTATTTATCTAGTTTTGATTTCGGAATGGTGCAATGTATCGTCTTGCATGCTAGGTGCTCGGGTCTGGTTTCTCATGGCGATTGTAGTTAGTGCAAGTGCCTGTTGTCGCAATTATGAGTTATCAGATCCGAGGGTCAGTGGAGGGTGTAGGGCCCGGTGGTGGGCGCACCCATAGTGAATGTTTGAACTTCCGAATTGTAACGCCTAATACAATTTCATTTTAATTTTATCACTTAATTCCCATTATTCATAAAATTTATTATAAATATTGAAATTACTTAACACGTAAAAACGCAAATCTTATGTCTCTATATCGCATCCCTTTTCCATCTGTTACAACATTGAATCCGTTTACCCGACGGCGTGAATAGCTTCCGACGGACCGATGAAAATAGCCTCAAATTGCTATCTTTCCGGGGTTACCCCACTAAGGAAACCTTGTACGATTTCTGTGTATTTTTTATGATTGCAGTGTATTACAATTTCTTATTCTTTATTGTAGACAATAAAATTTTCACGAAAAAACTTGATCAAACAGAAAATGTACAAAGGCATGCTTACACTTTGACACTTTCCGTTAAAAATACTAACAAAAAATCCGCTATATCAATTATTGATTATCTTAACTTAATTAAATACTATCATCACCTAATTTAACTTCACAATAGGGATGTCATAACTTAAAATATCTTAACTACACCAGATCAAACTAAATTTATGTAAAGGTAAATTTATGTAAACTTGTCCTAGAAAACAGGACAAAGAATACTCGTTTTTATTAAAAAAAAAAACAAGTATGATATAATTCTCTGAAAATAACGATGCGTTGCGCATGGACTAACAAGGTGCGTAACTAAAACGTATTTAAATTATTAAAACTGCAGAAAAACCGTGTTCTTACAAAATACTTAAAACCATTGTTGAAACGATTCTTGAGTCCATGTCAAAATACCGGTTCGTCCAGTGTCGCCGGCAATGCACACGCCGCGCCGGCTCGCTTAAAGTAACACTAAAGACCTTACATAACTTAATTGTCGATCAA
The DNA here is from genome assembly GCA_014607495.2 of Carposina sasakii. Taxonomy (NCBI): domain Eukaryota; kingdom Metazoa; phylum Arthropoda; class Insecta; order Lepidoptera; family Carposinidae; genus Carposina; species Carposina sasakii. Next base: position 1,443,470 of record CP053163.1, on the reverse strand, counting down.
TAGCATTGTAGAATGTCCAAAATTGCAATAAAATTAGTATACATTGCGTGTCGCCTTTTATTGTTCCATACGGCCTAAATATCACCGTCGCGTCGGGTCACCGGGCGCCGACAAACTTGGTGTTTGCATGACGTAACAGGAAAGGACAAAGCCGCGCACGAAAATTATCCAATTAGTAAATATTAAAAACACACTATCGCCAATTTTCACTTAAACGATTATTCATAAGCCAATTAACCGGCATCTTCCGCGATCTCTTCCTACAATAAACTGATAAAACTAAACAAACACAACCCACTTTGCCGTGGAGAAAGTCGGCATAAACATGCATTTTTCACCTAGATTCATACCACAAGTCAACCAGCCAGCCCGATGTAACAGCTGCTTCTGTCACTTTGACAGCCGGCCTTGTCAGATGCAAATCGAACGTACCTTTGACAAGTCGCTGTAGGATAATCTCCTTATGCTCGTGCGTGTGGGGTTCCCCGATGACCGCGAGGAGGTAGCATCCCGTGAGCGGGCTCGGGGGCGGGACGGAGGCCGAAACCTCGGTCCCTAAGGACAGAGACCTATCCTCGTCGTGCTCCATCGCCGACGGCGGCGCCGACGCGACTGCCGGCCGTTCGCCCAGGGGTAGCGTTCGAATCGACCGCTCGGAACGACAACTTTGGTCGGAATGGATTCCAGTCTCCAGTGCCGGCCGAATGCGCGCGCAAAAGACAGAAATCGACCGCAATTGATGCGCGGCACGCAGACGCGCCGGCGTCTCGAACTGACTCAGCCCCAAATGCTCTTGTTTGTCTAACAGGTTGGGAACCCTGGTGTTGGAGAGAGATGGAGGATTAGGGCGTATTCTTCGGCGGTAGGTTGTTCGGCGCACACGTGATCTGCATTGCGTCTAAACAAGCCGGCAGTATAACCTCCCGGCGACGCTCAGCTGTTCGGAAGCGCCACTGTCGTACAATCGATAATGATATAATCGGACCTCTGCCAGGACTGTTGGCACGTTCGATACTCGTAGGTGTAATTTGTAGCTTTAGGCGTTTTCTTGGCCTATTTTCTTTGCAATTTTGAGCAAACTACAAATGCTGTCACTACTTTCATACTCGCATTGCTTGATAATTGCAATCAGTTGGCTAATTAGCGCTACGAGTTGTACTTGCTACTTTTTAAAGATGACCAAGCAAATCTTGGTAACAACTCACTTCTCTTATCCTTTTCATTGATAGCCAGACTTATCTTTTAAACTATGTAGAGCCGGCCTGTTCTGATGCGGGGCTTCACTAGAATACATCAGCTGGCTCTCCTTCCGTGCATGTCGTAAGCAACCCTTCGGATATCATCTGACCATCGGGCGGTTGGTCTGCCCCTCGGTCTTAAAGCGTCCCTTGGCCACCATTCCGTCACCGCCTTGGTCCATCGACCATCATCCCTCCTGGCCAAATGTCCCGCCCACCTCCACTTCAGCCTGGGCGTCCACTAGTAACCAATAAAACTGGCTTTTATAAAAAATATTTCGTAGGTATCCTTGGTTAAACTGATGTTAAAAATTATATTTTAGTAGCTGTTGCCCGCGACTTCGCCCGCGTGGGCTACAGAAAGTAGCATATGACTTAACTATACAGGATGTTTTTTCGACGCCACCCTTAACGAAGGGTACGTACTCTATACATCAAATAAAGTAAGTTTATGCAAACAAAATGCTGGGAAACGATGTAAATTTTATTGAAAAAGTTTTTTTAATTACTCGGTCGGGCGAAATTTATAGTGTCCAGTGTTTATGCTAGTTTTTTCATAGACAGATAATAATTATTTCTCTTGAAAAAATCTTGCTACGTGCGACTATGTGCATTTATGCAGAAAAACGCAGTCTTTTATACTCAACTTTGGAACCCAGACACTTCTCAGGTATGCTTCCATGGAGAAAAATTATCGTGATGATGAGGAGATTCCGTAGTTTTCGAGAACTGTGACGACCAAATATCTCCCTGTATGTACGCAAAATTTCAAGAATATTGTTTGAGTAAATAAAGCTTGGAGGGTTTACAAAACAAGCTTAATTTTACATTTAAAATATTAGTTAGTATTTAATGGATTCACGGAATAAATCAATAAAGTGTGTAGGTTTTGGCTACGTATTGCCCATAAATAATTTTCCTAAATATACTGAAAGAAAAGGCTTCCAATTGTACCAGCTAGCGATATAACTTTATTTATCTCCCTCAAATGGATTAACCTTGAGAAATGGACCGCTGTGATTGGCTAAGCGGTCTATGTCAACTTCTTTCGATCTCCCTTGAGGGTGGTTAAGTTAAGTTTATTATTGTGCAAACGGTAAGGGATGGTTATGTAATATTTGGTACATTAAATGTCTTTTAAGAACGTCTCCATATAGTTAAGTTTACATGACATTGTAATGTTAATTTTGCCACCTACGTAGGTTAAAGGTTACACCAGGTCATTGCAGTTGTCTGCATAATGCAATGGTAACGTTTGATACCTCCTACACAGTGAATAGATCACATTTCTGTTTTTGTTAGTAAAGGAAGCAATAGAACGAATACATATTATTATTATGAAGAGTATTCGTAGGTAAAATCTTAACATTTCGTACATAATTTTCACATTCATAACAGTACATAACCAATTTTAAAGTCAATGTCAAAATTTTATGAAGAAAATAGGGTCATAGCCATGTTGTGGTAAGTATATAATGTTTATTTCTGTTTCGCAACTTCGTCCGTGTAATCGTCAGTCATTGTATCAGCTATATCAATGCTTAGTTTCATCAAAATCCATTCGCTATTTATAGCGTGAAAGACCAACATAAACTTACACTTTATCCTGCTGTTTACTAATAAACCGCGCGTAAAGTTACAACCCTGTTACTTGATTTTTGACAGCAAAATACGAGTTTACACATGGATCTATCAAATTAAACTGTGAATAGCTTACTTACCTAGTTTTAAGCTTTTTTTATTAGTAAGGCCCAAAAGTATTTTTAGTTTAGCGTGAGGAGAACACTATATTTTGGTCTGAAGTCTAAGCCCAAGTTCACTGGAGCGAAAACCATGCCTGAAATGTTATGGATATGTCGCAGGCAATTTGTATGATTCGTCTTTATACAAACGGCGTCGTCCGTTTATAAACGCTCGCCAGGCATTTTGAATAGTATGAGAGAAAAAATTCCTTTTAGCACTTCGCCGGTCGCTGCAGGGACATGCTCGCTACGCTCACTCGACTCGTGCGTTGTTATTTTAACAGGTCTAACATAACCTAACCTAATTAATTAAGCAGACCAATTGCTAGAAGCCAAATTGTCTCGCTCCAAAAATGCCTAGTCGTTTTGTATAAAAACGAATCATACAAATTCCCTGCGACAGATACATAATCAAAATAACTCTTAGAAGAAAATAAGTTATGCCTCTTCAGAGCATGAATTTACGATCTATTATATAAAAAGAGACTTGTGCTGGCTGACTTATCAAGACTGAGGCAAATCTATTGAAGCTAGGAAACATGATATTTAGACTGTGATTAGTTTCGTGACATTTAAGTCCACTGAGAAAGGATTCAGCGAATTTTTCACGGGAATGGGAAAAAACGGGGAATCTAAAGTTTATGCTAGTTTATAAAACCACGTCGTGTTCTCCTTACACCGTAGGTTAAAAGTTAATTTCGCCAGGAACCACTAACTTTTACGTGTTTCCGATACAGAATATCTATAGCTTCATTACCGATGGTCCCTGGTTTTGGACCTTTTCCAATACCCATCCTATCTATTATCCGACCCACAAACCGAAGGCCTCCATCAGTCAGAGTGACGGCCGTGTTGTTTGAGCTTGGTCATTTGATAACGTTGGACAATTGAGCCTCGGGTACACTGGGGAAAAAATGACAGTATGACGCGTAATACTAAAATCATAACGTAACAAGATCTGCAACATGTTGCTTATTCACACTCTGAAAGCGAGCGCATAGGTGTGTCCATACAAATGTCTCAGAATACTGTCCCTGAGACTCTTTCTTATCCGGCTGCGTTAATAAGAGGGATGTGTTTTTCGAGTGCATTATACAGGATGTTTTTTTGTGGCCACCTTTAACGAAGGGTACGTACTCTATACATGAAATAAAGTAAGTTTATGCCAAAAAAAATGCTGGGAAATTTTTTATTTTTTTTTGGAAAAAATTTTTAAATTCCTTGGTCGTGCGAAATTTATAGTGTCTAGTGTTTATGTTAGTTTTTTTATAGACAGATATTAATTATTTTTCGTGAAAAAATCCTGCTACGCGCGTCTATGTGCATTTATGCAGAAAAACGCAGTCTATTTACTCAACTTTGGACCCTAATATTTTGGAAACCAGACACTTCCCAGGTATGCTTCCATGGAGAAATATGATCGTGATGATGAGGAGATTCCGTAGTTTTCGGGAACGTTGACGACCAAAAATCACCCTGTATTTGTATGCATAAGGCGCCAGAAGAAGGGCTATATTTTTCGAGTACATGTATGTAAGTTACTAAATTTGTGCCTAGTGTGTCCGAGACTTTAAGCTGTAAACAGATTTGGTACGGTGCACAGGCAAAAAATGTTATTTATTCAGGAACCTACTCTATCCAAGTTTCTTTTATTTTCGAACTGTACCTCTTCCAAAAAGTAGGTAAGTACCACATTCAAAAGAAGATGGAAATCAACTTTTTCAAGAAATCAACAGTGGATGGAAAATTACAATCAAAGTACATAGAGGAGAGTAGAGCATCTCTATTCCTAATATATACCTCTTTTTATTTAGAAATAGAAAGAAGCCGAAAGAACGAAATCAGGTTTTTTATTAAAGTTTTTTGTGTTATTGTCATCTATAGTTCCTATAGTTTTCTACTCAATTCAGCCCGTAGCCCGGGGATTCTTTTCACCCCCTGCCACACTGTGACCCGGGCCGCTGCCGTAGTCCGGGGTAGTATGGCGGCCGGGAACTGGGGGCCTTTTTTTAATTGCCGTCAAAACCCCCGTTTTTGTCCATAGTCACCACGCTGGACAGGCGGGTTGGTGACCGCGGTGTGCTTTTCGGACTACTCGTATGTTGTCTACACGGAAGGCGCTGCTGCCCACCTCCCGGAACCCTTAATCGCCTCGTACGATAACCACGGGCAGGCATGGGGTGGTACTATTCTCCTCTATCGATACCACACGGCACATGGATGAATACGTACAACTATTTTTCAACTGTGTTTGCAGTCGCGTTGCAGTATCAAATCCAGGCTAGAGTACATTCACCCTGCGTTATGTAAGAAAACTTTCGGGGAAATGGTTTTGAAGCCAATTTTTCAGGGGTAACTAATTGGCTGACCTATGTAGCCTTCAGGCCTGCAGTTATAGAAAATAGAGGCTATAAAATTATAGGTTTAATATTGAAGAACTGTGCAGTAAGTAAGGGATACCTTCAGATAGCTTATGACAGACCTCTAGGTACGCTTGCGGTGTGCTTCACTACAAAGAAGATAATACGGTGCTTAGGATTATTTTTCCAAGTCTGGATAGAATTTATATAGTACTTTGTTTATATAAACAGTCATTCCTCACTATCCCTAAAGAGGTAGAGCAGACCTGAAATGGCAGTTGACTGTTCATATCTGCCGTCAAATAAATGGACGGTGGGACAAGCGGCCCCCTGATTACGTAAAAGCAATAGCAAAGCCGAAGCAAAGCGATAGCGAAAATTGTACAATTTTCGCCTTGAGATGTCAAAGTTCCTTTGAAATTCATTTCACGTAATACAATTATTGTACAATTTTCGTTATCGCTTTGCTTTTGCTAGTTAGGTAATAAGGGGGCGGGTTCTCGAATAGAGACAACGCTTCAGCAACTGGAAGACGTAAACGAGAGACCTTGTAGCGTGGCGCGGGGGAGGCCTACGTCCAGCAGTGGACTACAATAGACTGATGTGATGTGATGTGATGTGGTAGGAAATGGAATCAGTGGAAAGGACTTTCTTTCTTCAAAGAACATCTTTGATTATGCAAATTGTTCTCATATTCCAAGCAGCTAGTCGTTATGTAAAATGGCATAGGCATTGTATAAAACTAATGATGTCAAAAACCTTTATTAAAACATCCTTTGTAGACTCGCTTTGTTATTCAACAAAGGTTAAGCTATTGAAAAGGCAAGAAACCTTTAGCCTTTTGCCTATAAATATAATAGGCTATGAGTTCATAGTTTAAACGACGCAGTATTAGGAAGTGCGAGATTGACTACGATGGTACAGACTACGTAGCCGCATTCATAGACAATGTAACAATTTACGATCGACAGCGAAGTTCAAAATTTATCGAAAAATTCCTTCCGATTATCCTACTGGCCAAAGTTTTGTGAAACAAGCAAACAAACAATTTTATGAATTCGGTTTTTGACATCACCATTACACAAGTAGCCCGTAGGTACTTACTGTTTCCTATGTTGTTGGTGAAAAACAATTTAAGTTAGAAATGAATTAATATACCTCCCACCCAATGTCAATCTAATAATATATCTCTCAAGATCAAATCCGTTTAGGCTCTTGAGCGTACGAAACAAAATGTTACTACATAATATATTATATATGTATATTTAGCTTACATACACTCGAAAAACATTACCCTTCATATGGCGTAGTCGGATATTCAATGATCACCTCCTCTGAGTTATTCCTTAATGTTATATTACTATGGTAGTAACGTTGAGGTAGAGAACTTTGTATGAAAATCGCCTTGACTTTAAAGGCATAACTTTTACAAGTTGCAGCCAAGTTTTATACGAGTATACGTAGAATAAAATAATACTCAGTATAAACATGATTAGAAAAAAGATAAGGAAAGAGTGCATAATATGCAACAGTAGGTGTCTCAAGTTAATGATTACAAGATTTTGCTTCTTCCCTTTTTTTTAACCCAATTTTAATTTTAACCTAGATAACCTTACAATTCTTTTAAATATGATTTAAGAATGGGATTACCTAAGTACAAACTTAAATGTATTAAGTCACAATTTATAATTATTTATGATGATGCTGATAAATTATATGGGTCTGAAAACAGACACATATTATGGTAGGTATTTTTTTACTCGGTACCTAACTACTTTGGGAGACTTTTTACCAATATACAGGTTGATTTTTTGTCGTCAACGTTTCCAAAAACTACGGAATCTCCTCATCATCACGATCATTTATCTCCATGGAATGAAACGGCATACCTGGGAAGTGTCTGGTTTCCAAGATATTAGGGTCCAAAGTTGAGTAAATAGACTGCGTTTTTCTGCATAAATGCACATAGTCGCGCGTAAGATTTTTTCAGGAGAAAGAATTAATATCTGTCTATGAAAAAACTAGCATAAACACTGTACACTATAAATTTAGCTCGTCCAAGAATCCTTTAATTTACATCATTTCCCAGCATTTTTTGGCATAAACTTACTTTATTTGATGTATAGAGTACGTATCCTTCGTTAAGGGTGGCCACGAAAAAACACCGTGTAAAAGTAGATTGCTGTACATTAATTAGAAAGATTTATATAAATATAACTCGCATACCTAGGAAATATTTTATTAATACGCACTAAACACGGAACCCTAAACCTGATGCCCTAAACCTGAAGACCTTCAGACACTATTACGAATGAACTATGATTTTCATTCGGCAGCCATTTTAAAAACATGGCGACACACTTCCTTCCTTCCTATTAGGATCGCCATCCCAGGCTTTGACGATCGATAGAGCTTCCGAGAAGCCTAGTCTAGACAGGTCTATATATAAAATATTATCACACATAATACGCAATAGAATGGCGGGATATGATGTTTGCTACTGGGTATTAGGTATATAGGTAGGTATACATACCTATTATGTATTTTCTATAAAAATCCTAAACTTATTAGTTTTTAAAAACATCCTATATTAGTTTTTTCAATGATTTTTTATTTTGCGAGATATGTTAAAATTTTGTAGGTACGAGTATATCAAACCACTCCCACGATGCGTCCGCTTTAAATAGAAAGCCTATTTTCCATTTTCAGTGGAAATTTTGGTTAATCCTCTCTTAGCGTTTATATTATTTACTAGTGGACGTCCGCGTGGACTGCGTAAAAAAACAAAATTTCGAAATTATCCGGGATAAAAACAATTTCCCGGGATAAAAAGTAGCCTATATGTTACCTGTCACAATATATTCCTGAAAACTGCATCGAATTCGGTTCAGCCGTTTCTGAGATTAGCGTGCACAAACATCAATCCGTTACAATTTTATTATATGTATGTATAGATTACCTAAGTAGGTAATGATTGGTCTTCGATCCGAATCATTATTCTTTTTAATTATGACCCGCAGGCTTCTTTGCTTTTGCAAAATTTACGTAATACTCGTAATAAGCCTGCAGGTCATTCTAACTGTTCTCATTAAAAATGCAATGTACGAGCAATCCATTCATTCATTCATACTTTCATACCAGTTATTTTTACAAATTCTGCCACTAAGTTCCCGAGATAGAGATGTTTCGTATCGAATGGGCGAAATCGAATCTATTGACAAATTAATCGAGCAATCGGATGTGCGTGCCGATGACACGTTTGTAGAGTGCGTTCCAAAATGATTCCTTTGAACGGCGGCGCTAGTTACTTTATGTAAAGCTGTGTTGCTGCATTATAATATTTTAGTTACAAAATCGTCCACGGAAACAATTCTATTAAACGTAGTTTAGTGACAAATTCATAAATATGAATCGTTGGACTTCTTTATATTACTTCACCTTTACGTAGAATTTCTAAATGACTAGCGGCCATCTAGACCGAAATTTATATCCTATGATGCATAGTTTTCTTCAGGCAAGGCATTATGTCACTTTTATTTCATTTAGTAACTACGAGTGGTCGTCATTGTGGACTGTGAAAAAAGAAAGCCTATACGGGAGCAGATCACAGAACACGATATACTTGGTCTCTTGCTCAAGTTATTCTTCTATTTAAGACAGATAAGACACGACTACATAGAACATACTAATCATCTTGTCACACATTAATCTTAATCTTCTTGCGTCGTTAATTAAGAAATAAATTACTAACCGAATAATTTCATCTTAGATAAGCGAGCGCATCATTTAAGTCAGTGGTTCCCAAAGTGGTCCAGGTGGACCCCCAGGGGTCCACAGGAAACTCGATGGGGGTCTACGTTGGCGTGAAAAAATGAGGGTTCACATTTAATTTGTATGTGATGTGGGCCTGTAGGGGTCCAGGGGGTCCACCAGAACCAGATAACTTTTGAAAGGGGTCTATGAGGAATAAAAGTTCGGGAAGCCCTGATTTAAGTAATAGCATACACGAGCTATTAAGCTTTATAAATAAATATCATTCAATAGCATGAACTCAGCGCTTTTATATTTTTATTTATTTTAAACAATATAGAAAATGACACAAAGAGTATAGAATTTCAGAGATTTTGTCTTTGTCCATCATAGACAAATAAATAGAGAGTTATAGAAACTTTATGTATGCAAAATATCAAACAGATTCGTTGACTAAATAAAGCATGAAGAGGTAAAAATCAAGTAAACTTATATTTGCATTAACAAAATGAGTTGGGATTTTAAGTAATAAATAATGATCATTTCATTAAATTAAAGAATATTTGCCTTAGTTAAATTGAGTTATTGCAGATAGATAGTTTTATTTCAATTTACGTGGTTGGGTTTGCCCACGTTGCCAGCGGTGGAGAAGTTGCAAGCAATCTTTTATTTGTAAATTATGTATTATATTTGTAGCTTTTTATTGTATATTATAATCTTTAAACATTGTGCTGAGGGATTCAGCTTTGTTTGCCGAGATTTGGCTAGTGTATAGCTATCGGGATGAATAATAACGTTTCCAATAATGTAATTTCAAAAAGAGATGGTAAAATTCGTCATCCGAGTAATTGACTCGGTGGCTCAGTGGTAAGAGCGCTGGCACGGAATGCAGAGGTCGTGGGTTCGATTCCCACCCGGGTGAGGAATTTTTTCCATTTCTTTATTAATAATTTTATAGTATATTATATTATCCACTCAATTGATTTATTTATATAGGGTATATTACAACAATTTTATCTTTATTATTTATTCATTAACTTTAAAATTATACAGTTGTTTTACAATACCCTGCAAAACTGCTTACGCGGTTTGACTGCAGGTAATAGTTTATTTATGTACCTACTTAAATTAATAAAATCTTAATTAAAATTAAGGATTAAATATTATTATAATTCGTATGCATTTAGCCTTATTATAACAAACCGTTAAAAACCTCGCCTCGCATCAATACCTCATGTAAATTGCTCAGCGCTTCGTTTTAAAATATGCACAGATAAACTAGATTTGCTTATATATTTTCTGCGGCATTTTTGATATGCCAAGTGCATAAAACTTATGAGATGAGGTATATTTTTATCGTTGGATGTACTGTTGTTGTTAAAAATTGTTATGTAGGTGAAGTTTAAACTCAAATTATCGATAGATGAGCTTAATTTTAGTTTCCCTGTCTGTATTGTACCTTACAGTTCAAAACGAGAGAGGTAATTAAAAATTCTGATAAATTAACATTAAATTAATTTACGTTTATATTAGTACTTAGTTGATGTCAACCTGGGCCCTGAAATAGACAACAAGAAAAAGTTTTAAACTCTCTATAGAGAAAATAATAATTAATTATGTTCTGGAAACTTCAAGTACTCGAGTACTTAACTTTTAAAAGTTTCAAAGAGTATGAGAAGAAATATGTAAAATTTTCTTTGAATCCATTAAGGAGAATTTAAAAAACTTAACACACTTCTAGATTTTCTTAGTTAAATCAACAAAACAAATAACTCTTAACACTCATTGTCCCGGGATAGAAAACATTGTCTAAGTAAAGAGCAAATACAGCAGTGATGGCTGAATAGATAAAGAAAGTATACCTTGAAGGTGTGCACAATTTTGTAGGGGTCTACAGGCTGAAAATGGGTAAGAACTGCTGCAATAGACTTACCGCCAATTTCTATAACTAATCTTGAGAGATTTTTGCATATCTCAGATTTAATCTTCATTTATTTTCATACAAAATTTTAAATTAGGAATAATAGAATCGAAGATTCTTTTTGAACTCTTGTATTGAAATTGGCCGTTAGTCTACCATAAGCTCTCCCTAATCACTATAACCCGTACAATTGAAATTATCACTACTAACACGGAGAGCCAGGCGAGGTGCGTGCAAGCGACCGCGGTCGGGTATCGATCACGTCGCAATGCGGTGGCACGCGATCTTTTAACAGCTGATTTTAAGGAAATCCTGTATTTACCTGTGAGGCATTTTATTTGTGGGTAAATAGCAGTTGTATTTTTACCCGACTGCGCCAGAAGGAGGGTTATGTTTTTCGAGGGTATGTATCTATTTTCGTATGTAAGTACCTATTTATATGTCTTTGGCACACTCTAGAGCCTAAACGGCTTGTCGCATTTGTGCTTGAGAGGTATCATTAGATTTGTTTTAGACGTAAGAGTGACATTTGATCAATTTTTTAACGCAGTTGGGTCTTTTAAAATAAATGAGGTGATTATTTTTCTTTTAGATGGTGAGTAGTTTAGTTACCCCGTAATTGGGATGCCTACTATATTGGGGTAGGTTATTTTTAAAGGCATGTGCACGAACTGTCTACGCTACTACAGGAAAACATACATACATATATTCCCGAAATGGAGTAGCCAGAATTACGGGATCGTAAATGAGATCCTACAGCTACGTTAAGCTTAGCGGATGCAAATGGTAGTGACAATAGCTTCACTTTAAAAAACCTTTTTTAAAAACAAGCTTTTATTATCTATCTTCTATCTATACATATAATAAAAATGTAACGGATCGCTGTCTGTACATGGAAGATATATGAGAAAAATATTTTATAGGAGACCTTTATCAACGCAATAGTACCCAAAACAAGGATTTTTGGAATTTTTGTCTGTTTGTCGGTTTGTCTGTTTGTCTGTGCGTTTGTGCACGCTAATGTCAGAAACGGCTGAAACGATTTCGATGCAGTTTTCAGGAATATATTGTGACAGGTCCCACTGAACGTATAGGCTACTTTTTATCCCGGAAAAATGTTTTTATGCCGAATAATTTCAACATTTTGTTTTTTCTGTAGTCCACGCGGACGGAGTCGCGGGCGTCTACCAGTTTGTTAATAAAATTAACTGATCGAATCGAACGAGCCCAAACTCGATGGGGTTTACGGAGTTCCTGTGGCCACCATCGGATCAGCTAATGTCATAATAATGTTGCATTGTCACCCGACATGCATGCAAAATTTCGGCTCAATCGGAAACCGGGAAGTTAACTTGCAATAATTGTTTACAGATAACGGGACAGGTGAAACAAAAAACTATTTTATTAGGTAAAAGCTAATAAAATAGCGTTTATCGCCCGAGTTCCTTAGTCTTAACCAAGTCTCAAATGGTGACAGAGACTCAATACAACCCCTTTCATTACACCCTGCATAGCAAATAAAAGACAGTAAAGTTAATTTATCTGACAAAAGTATTACATAAATTATGGTAAATTCCGACTATAACCTGCCGTTTTTAATTATTTGCAAACACCGTAGGTACCTAATCTCATTTTCTTTATGAAGTTTTAATCCGACAAGACTTACAAGCCGTAAATTATAATTAGCCGTTATAATTCGTTTTAAATCCAACGACATTTTCCTGAATTACCTTAGGCAAGTAGAGTATATTGCTTGGTACAAGTTGGAAGAAAATAGAGTTGGGATAAGTGACTAATGTAGGTAATTACAAATTCCCGCCCCTTTTGAATTCTTGAAGTCATCAGCAATGATTGTACAGTTCTACCAAATCATTGAAGTCATCAGCAATGATTGTACAGTTCTACCAAATTCTTGAAGTCATCACCAATGATTGTACAGTTCTACCAAATTCTTGAAGTCATCAGCAATGATTGTACAGTTCTACCAAATTCTTGAAGTCATCAGCAATGATTGTACAGTTCTACCAAATTCTTGAAGTCATCAGCAATGATTGTACAGTTCTACCAAATTCTTGAAGTCATCAGCAATGATTGTACAGTTCTACCAAATTCTTGAAGTCATCAGCAATGATTGTACAGTTCTACCAAATCATTGAAGTCATCAGCAATGATTGTACAGTTCTACCAAATTCTTGAAGTCATCAGCAATGATTGTACAGTTCTACCAAATTCTTGAAGTCATCAGCAATGATTGTACAGTTCTACCAAATTCTTGAAGTCATCAGCAATGATTGTACAGTTCTACCAAATCATTGAAGTCATCAGCAATGATTGTACAGTTCTACCAAATTCTTGAAGTCATCAGCAATGATTGTACAGTTCTACCAAATTCTTGAAGTCATCAGCAATGATTGTACAGTTCTACCAAATTCTTGAAGTCATCAGCAATGATTGTACAGTTCTACCAAATTCGATCGCGTTCCCATTTACATGCTTACATTAGGAGACGGTACCCTAATACATCCTCATGCACGGCACTCACATAGAGACAAGGTACCCAAATAGAGACCGGTACCCAAATAGAGACATGGTATCCATAAAGAGGTACCTATGGTACCCAAATATACCTATAGACATGGTACCCAAATAGAGACACCGGTACTCAAATGCTAGGCAGATGCTGCACAAATCTTTAAAAAATCTTATACTTATATCTTGTCCCAAAGCACTTACCTAGAGGAATATTTAGCACTCAGACTCAGAGCACGTAGATACGGTGCGCAAACAACGCTCCAGGCCGTTAAATATGGATAAATATTCCCGCAACAATAAACTTGCCTTTATGCCCCTATTTTGCTCGTGATCATTTTGCAGACCGTTATTATTGCGCTGTTAGCTCAGGTACGAGCTACTGTTATTTTTCATGGCTTGCATAATACCACCATAACACACTTTTCTTACTCCTTATCAGGACTACTATTTTTTTATTACTGACTTAGGCAGAGAAAGAGTACCCGCGACTCTTTTCACATTCCACGGAAAAGTAAAATCAAAGTCATTTCCCGAGATTGAGATATTTTTGGGACATAATTTATTTAATTTGACAGATATTCCGTAGAATTTTGCTGTCATTTAACCAGTATTTAACTTCAGATGCGGTTTTGTATTGTCGCTTCTATCTGTGGTTGTACCAGGTACGTCTTTTAGCAAATATGTGGAAACAAACAAACAGACACTTTCACAGAATATTTTTATATTTTTGTAGATCCCTGAGAAATATAAATTACCTACTAGTGGACGCCCGCGACTTCGTCCGCGTGGACTGCAGAAAAAACTAAATGTCGAAATTATCCGATATAAAAATAATTTACCGGGATAAAAAGTAGCATATGAGTTAATCCAGGGTGTCAGCTAACTCCATACCAAAATTTTATTAAAATCAATCCAGCCGTTTTTACGAGAAAGAGTAACATAGGTACATCCATCCATCCATCCATCCAACCATACTCACAAACTTTCGCGTTTATAATATTATTAGGATTTATAATAATTCCTAAAAATGTGAAAAACATGTACCTACTTTATGTAATATCTATTAAACATGTGACGTGCAATAAATTAATCTGAATCTGAAATTATAAGTTATTGTTTTTCAGACTCTACCAGAATGTCAGCAGCATATCAACAAACTGTTCTCAACAAAATACATTACTACAGGTAACCTACATTTCTAAGGACACTGTAAAGCGATTCGTATTTTAATGGTACGGCATAAAAAGTCTTTTTACAAAATATCTTCTAAACCTTCAATGCGGAGAGACTTCTAAATCAGGGATTTCCAAATTTTTTCTCATAGACCCCTTTCAAAAGTTAATTTGTTCTGGTGGACCCCCTAGAGGCCTATACTCACTCACATATAGATTTACATATATACACACAAGGCTGTATTTACCGCAATGGAGTATTCATAACTGCTGGATCATAAAGGCTTCACCATAATACATCAGCTGCATCTCCTTCCGTGCATGTCGTAAGAGTCGACTAAGGAACTCGGGCATTTTCTAAGTCGATTAGCTAGCAACTTCTCACTGATCATTTACGTCTGTCTCCGCTATACTAAAGGTGGTAGTTCTGGCTACCTCATTCAGTCATCATAGACTATACTTAACCTGAGCATATTTTTATACATACATACATATAATCACGCCTTTATCCCTTACGGGGTAGGCAGAGCACCAAGGGCCGATAGAACCACATGGTGTCACTTCTGACCAATTTTGAGGGTATAGTTGAGATGTACAAGTTCGGTTAATAGTGTCAGGCGGTCAGCCCATCGCCTACAAAATACCAAGACCCTCTTGTCCCTCTGCTAACTTGTACAGTATGCCCTGGAAGAGAAGCAGCTGTAGTATTATTATATTATATTTTATTCCTGTTAAAAATGTTATATCTTTCAATAGATAGTAACGAGATTTACAAACAGATGTGGCTATATGTCATATTTCCACCCACTGCGAAAGATGGATTAGACTGAACACTTTGAGAAGGGATTACCCGAGATAAATATTTATGAGACTAGAGGATAACACTTATTTTATGAGGGCTCCAACTTGGTCCAGGAAACCTTGAAGCAAAGCCGTTTTTTCATTTTTTTTTTTTCATTTTTTTTATCGTTACTTACTGAATCATGTATGATTTTCGATCTGCGTTTTATTAAGTAACTAGTGGACGCCCGCGACTTCGTCCACGTGGACTGCAGAAAAAACAAAATGTCGAAATTATCCGGGATAAAAATATTTTCCCGGGAGAAAAAGTAGCCTCTGTGTTAATCCAGGGTGTCAGCTAACTCCATACCAAATTTTATTAAAATCGCCCCAGCCGTTTTTATGTGAAAGAATAACAAACATCCATCCATCCATACTCACAAACTTTCGCGTTTATAATATTAGTAAGATAGTGTGCTCTTATCACAATTTACTTAGGACCCAATGATAATATTGATTGCTGTATTCCTCTAAAGCTTGGTCAAGATAGTAACAGGATCAACTTTAGCCTTCATAACCTTTCAGACTGTTGGAAAAATCCGCTTTTAAAAGCACATAGATCTGGGTGGTTGGTGCTTATCAACAGAAATGAGCTCATAATACACAGTGTTCTCCGTCCTTGGGAATCTGGCAGATGGGCCGATATCGGATTCCTATCTGCAAACACTCTTAGGAACACTAGTGACAAGCCAAGGGCTTTTATATTTATATTCTGAATCTAGAGCAAGTTTGTCCTCAATATAAAAGATTGTATAAGCTAAGATGAGCTGATTTTGTTTGTTTAGAAGCGGAATCTAACAATGTCCATTTATCCATCTTTACCCATATACATTAAGATATACCCGGCTGTGTCCTCGAATGACCTATAATTTGTTTATATAATTTTAGATAACCTATTTATTTAAATATCATTGCTTGGTCTCTACGATAGGTACCTTAGGTATCTTCATCATCATCATCATCATTTACAGCCCTGAGAAGTCCACTGTTGGACATAGGCCTCCCCCAACAACCTCCACTCCGACCGGTCGGAAGCAGCCTGCATCCAACCGACGCCTGCAAGTTTGGCCTTCCCACGCTGCGCTTGCCGATACGTGGTATCCACTCTAGAACTTTCCGACTCCATCGGCCATCAGTTCTTCGAGCTATGTGCCCTGCCCATTGCCACTTCAGCTTGCTGGAACCGTTCAGCTATGTCGGTGATCTTTGTACGTCTGCGGATCTCCTCCCTCTCTCCTTAGGTATCTTACTGTGGGACTAATTGATTGATTGTGTAGAGTGTTAATATTTATTTAACTTATAAAATTATTAATAAAGAAATGGAAAAAATACTTCACCCGAGTGGGAATCGAACCCACAACCACTGCATACCGTGCTAGTTGCTCTAACCACTGAGCTACCGGGTCAATTACTCGGATGACGAATTTTACCATCTCTTTTCTAAATTGCGTATATTAACTTATTATTATTTTATCTAGCAATTAGTATATAACTTCAATAAACCATCTCAAATACAACTAAAAACATATACCTAATATAATATTATATATTTAGGTAAATATGAAGTGGCAATAGCCAGGGCACACAGCTCGAAGAACTGATTGCCGATGGAGTTGGAAAGTTCTAGAGTGGATACCACGTGTCGGCAAACGCAGCGTGGGAAGGTCACCCGCTAGGTGGACGGACGACCTGGCCAATGTCGCGGGCGTCGGTCGGATGCAGGCTGCTTCCGGCCGGTCGGAGTGGAGGTTGTTGGGGGAGGCCTATGTCCAACAGTGGACTTCCCAGGACTGTAAACGATGGTGATGAAATGATGATAGGTAAATATTAGACGATTATTAGAAGACAAAGATCTATATTTCCTCAAATGGTATGAATGAAAAATTAACATTATTATGAATTTGTGATCTTTATTTGTGTTCATAATACAAATCTGCTCAGCAAATAATTGCATAAAGACGTCTCGACGCAGCAGACTCGCTGGCGGGGCAGGGAGCCAAATGCGAAGAGTATGTTACCGGGCAAGTAGAATTTTCTTATTTATACAGGTGATTTTTGGTTGTCAACGTTTCCGAAAACTATGAAATCTCCCCATCATTATGATCATTTTTCTCCATGGAAGCATACCTGGGAAGTGTCTGGTTTCCAAAATATTTGGCTCCAAAGTTGAGTAAATAGACTGCGTTTTTCTGCCTAAATGCACATTGACGCGTGTAGCAAGATTTTTTTACAGGAAATAATTAATATCTGTCTATGAAAAAACTAGCATAAACACTGGACACTTAAAATTTCGCCCGATCAAGTAATAAAAAAAAAATCCTAGCATTTTTTTTGACATAAACTTACTTTATTTGATGTATTAAGGGTGGCCACGAAAAAACACACTGTATAACGATTTCCTGTGCTGATGGGAACTATGGAATGGAAAATGGAAAAAATTCTTCATCCAAGTGGGAATCGAACCCACGACCACTGCAAACCGTGCCAGCCGCTATAACCACTAAGCCACTTAATTATTACTCATTACCAGTAGTCGGAGTAGGTATATTGATTTTACATACTTGCGTCATGATATCATAACATGGACATGCATTTTTTTCGGAATGTACCGGAGTTTCCAAAAACTAGCAGCATAGCGTTGAGAGTATTGATACATTTTTAACTAGTTTCATGTAATAATTTCGAAGTTTCGGTATTTTTATTTTATTTTTATCATAATAATCCGGAAACTCGGAGGCGTATCCATATTAACATATACGTTTGATGTCAATGACCTTAATTAAATATACCTACTCCGACCACTGCTCATTATTACACATAATTACTTGCGGAAATAACTTTTTTTTGTAAACCAATAAGTTCATATGCATTATCCAGTGTCATTGGTGTCATGGGTAGGAAATAATACCTGTTTTGAAAGATTTAAGTACAGTTAAAAAATTCATATCGGAACGAATCGGCCAATAATAATAAAAATATGGGGTGATTCGTCCCGCGGGACGAATAGACCCATTCAGAAGGCATTGTTAGGCGTTTCGGTCCGCGGTCTTTTTACATAGAAATAACAAGCTATTTTTTTTTCCCCAATTTCCTATTTACCTAAATTCTTGTCCTAGAAAACCTCAGATCTAAGGACATTGTTGTCTAGACATTATAATAAAACACTTCCTATATGCATTTACCTGTAACATAGACAGGATTGGAAAAACTCAACAAGGGTGGAGTTTTTGGGCGCCTAATGTTAACAGACGTACGTCGTTATTATATTTAGATATTATGTATTTTCCGATTTAAAAAAAAAGTAAACTTGCATAATTTCGGATTAATGTAGTCATCGTGTATTTTTTTTCTTTTTCGTTTTATAAAAGGTTTGAATTAAGTTAAATTAAATGCATTTAAATTTATACTGTTCCTTTTAACGATACTATTAGATATATCAGCGCCCCTAGCATGACTACACATCGTGGATATCGTAACTTACGATATCGTATCGACTCTATACAAAATTCAACATGACGGCTATATTTATCGTATTTTGACAGGCAAAATGTCGATAAATTGGTTTATCATATCGTGTTTCGCAGGTCATGCTAGGCTAACCGAAAAAGTCTATAATGTTAATAATTTGTTTTCCGACAACTCAACTATGTACAAGGTTAGTTTGGAAATCATACATACATACATACATATAATCACGCCTTTATCCCTTACGGGGTAGGCAGAGCACTAAGGTAAAGTGGTCAACCTATCGCCTCCAAAACACCAAGACCCTCTTGTCCCTCTACTGACTTGTACAGTATGCCCGGGAAGAGAAGCAGCTGTAGTATTACACGTTATTTTTTCACTCCCAGAGCAGCATAGAAGAATTTGGAAATCATATTGCTGAAAACTCCGGAAGTTCATGGGTGAATTTCCCAGGTACGTTTTTAGCGCGGCGTTAATGAAAATCGTAGTGGAAAGTGCAAAATGCACATTTATTAATTTTTTTTCATTAAGTTCAGACAGTGATCTAGACTAACGTTTAAAACTTAAGACCAAAATCTATTTGTTTACGCATTAAAAAAAATATCAAAGGCTCTAAATCTAATTGCGGTGCTATGTCCCCACTTCATTTGCAAAAATAAATTTGCCTATTTCAATTTTCGGGTGAATTAATTTAACAGAATACATACATATTTTAAAAATACATTAAATGACACTATTATTTACACCATGAGCAGTAATTTAACTTAACCCGGTAGTACCTGTAACAGCTTTTTAAAAATGTCCCGCGGAAAAAGTCAATAACGCTGGCGCATTTTGAACATTACACTATTTCATCATAATGAATGAGATAGATGCTAAGCTATCTTTCCCTGCACTGCTCTTGTCAAGCCATCGTATACCAAGTACAAGGATGTTTGATACATTGAACAGTTTTCCCGCCAAAAACGTAAGTATATCCTGCGGTGGCGCAGGAATACAAATTTATCATATAACGGTGTCATGTGTATTTAAAAAACTAAAAGGCTGTTTAAAAAGAAATTTTACAGATGATTAAAGATTAGATATATCGACGTAATTGCAAACGAATTATTACATTTAAAATAATAGTGTCCGTTATAATTTGTACTTTATTACTTAATTCTAGGTACGGTGTCGCAACTCCAGTGGCTCCGGTGGCAAATAAGAGGGCCACCGTAATTTAATAATGTCACCGTAATTGATATTTTGTCTTTTTGTATACAGGATGACTGGAAAACGGGTATTATTTCTATTGAGATGTAAAAGTACAGCCCATTTTCTACCTTTATAGGTAGGAAGACCCATTAAAAAAATTATGGCTTCAGGGTTATGCCCCATTTTGTAATGTTTTTAAAATCACCCTATTATTAAATGGAAATGCATAAAAAAACTAAAATACGTGTATATTTCAGTAATTCAACTAGATAAATAAATAATCATTTGAGACAAAACAACAGACATCAACTTGGCATTGTCAAAGTATAATTACCAAAAGGTTTATAATTTTTTTTCCTGATTCTTTCCTATTCATTCAAAATAATGATTTCACGTAATGCGCACACTTCATTAAATTAAATTCAAAAGGTGTAATTATGAAAAAGCTGACTAATAAGAATTTTAAAAGGCTATCCTATGGCGCGACAACCTTTTTAAACAAGTAACCTAAGTTTGTAGTCAAATTTAAAAAATACAAAGGTAATGAACTGACATTATAATACAGGGTGTTTTTTTGTGGCCACCTTTAACGAAGGGTACGTATTCTATACATGAAATAAAGTAAGTTTATGACAAAAAAATGTTGGGTTTTTTTTTTTTTTTTTTTTAAATTCCTTGATCGTGCGAAATTTATAGTGTCTAGTGTTTATGTTAGTTTTTTTATAGACAGATATTAATTACTTTTCGTGAAAAAATCCTGCTACGTGCGTCTATGTGCATTTATGTAGAAAAACGCAGTCTATTTACTCAACTTTGGACCCTAATATTTTGGAAACCAGACACTTCCCAGGTATGCTTCCATTGAGAAAAATGATCGTGATGATGAGGAGATTCCGTAGTTTTCGGGAACGTTGACGACCAAAAATCATATATAAAATCATATAGCATAGGAATCTTACTGCTATCCAAAGGCCTTTTCATGATGCAGTTCAACTCGAATTGAGATCATACCGCCACCTCCATCTCGTCTTACTCCTACCCCAGGCAGCCGCTCTGTAGTATCCAGCCAGTTGCACTGTTCGTCTATCTTTCGGTGTCTAAACGACTAACATGGCCGGCACTTTTCTGTCCAGTTCCTTTTTGGTAGGCGATTAGCATACCTAATGGTATTCCTGATGCAGTCTGAGCACTGTAGGTCAATCGATAGACAGCATAAGTACACATATCGACAAGTAGATGTTATAAGATCATAGGAAGGGAACCGTTCCTAAATGAACTAAGTTCTTCCAGGCACTTAAGATTCATCCCTTTATGACCAATAAGAATGTAATATTTTTCTGAGTCCTGACTGTTCTCAGAAAAAATATCTATATATTGAATGTCCTACTGGCCTAAGTAGGTGTACTCATGCAAATAATTATTATCTACTTCAATCCCACGTTTTGTGGTATTGATTATGACTTGGCCTTCAGTTCAAACTCAAGGAAACCACCCAAAATTGATACTATAAATGAACAGTTACGAATAAACCCGAGTAACTTTGCGATAAACCCGAGTACCTTGAACAAGTACGCCTGATGATAACAGAAGAGTTCTACATTCTACTTGCCTCAATATAACACTGCTATAGGCTGTAGCGCCACGGAATGTATTTTTCGAAATCTTTATTGGTCAGCTGCTGGTAAGCTTTCTCATAATAAGTTACACCTTTTTGAGTAGCTTATTAAATAAGGAATTTAGTTTGATAAAGGGTACGCATGACGCAGTATATTATTTTGAAAGAGTAGGGGCTTAATTTGCAAAAACATTTGACAAATTTTGCTTGACCATTCCATGTTGATAGATTTTTGGGAGGTCAAAGTATAAAATGAGATTCATTTCTTATATGCCATTCTACTCATCTAAAAGGAGATTTAAAAAAAGTCATAAAATTTTCATATCTCCGACACCGTGAATTTTTGGATGGGGTGTTCCTTATATATAAAGGTAGCTAATGAGGTGCACTTTCACAAGTGAAAAGAAATGATCCTTATTTCTGGTTTTCGAAGATTTTTACGTACATATAAATAAATACGGCTAGGTTTCCGAAATGGTGTAGACAGAACTGCGAGATCTTATAGGAGATACCATGGCCACTACGTTTTATGCTAAGAAAAAACTCACTAGGAAGCATTTTAAAGTATGTAATAAAATATTTCTCTAACTGTTAACGTGTTCCTTAAATTTGTTATCATAGTTTCTAAGCTATAATCATGGTGATAAACATTATTACCAGCTAATAAACGAAAAATCTAAAGTTTTCAAGTTCTTATAAAATAAATAAATAGGTAATTCATATGATGTTCTCCTGTATTTATAATTCCGCTGGTTGTAAACAATTTCAGTGGAGAGATTTACAATTTCGGTGGTTAGATAATAATATCGGTGGCGATTGAAATTTTTAAATGCAGATATCTCAAGAAATAATACGTTTTTAAAAATGTGTACCATATGACTGAATATTATATATTTTTGGCTATTACTTCGAATACAAAAAAGTTATAGAAAGTTGATATAAAATTTCGCCAGCGTAATTAGTCGAAAATCGAGGTTGTTGAAATTCACCCTCATCATAAAATAGGTAAGCTTATTTAACAGCCCTGAGTATGTACTCTAAGTATGTTTACAATGAAATCATAATTGCCATTGTACCAGGAAGATTTATTCTGATATGCACCGTTAGAATTGCTTGGTCAAGATTAGGGTCATCATCATCATCAGCCTATTGCAGTCCACTGCTGGACGTAGGCCTCCCCCGGGGCACGCCACAAGACTGCCATGGGGGGTATTTGCCCATAGTCACCACGCTGGGCAGGTGGGTTGGTGACCGCTGTTTGTATTTTGGACTATGTTGTCAACACGGGAGGCGCTGCTGCCCACCTCCCGGAAACCCTTAATCGCCTTGTACGATACCCACGGACAGACATAGGGTGGTACAAATTCTACCAATAATAACAAAATTTAGGTAAAAAAACCTTTTTAAAAACAAGCTTTTATTTAAATGCGCTAAAAAGAAAAAATAAACTTCTACACTAAAACTTTTACTGTTAATTTATAACGTCATTTCAAATTTAACACATTTGACACAATTTATATGTTATAAAAGCTTGTCGCGACATTTAAGTACTCGTATTTACGTTCTTACTTTTAAATGTTTATTAGGCAGCATCTTTGTGTTGATGTTTCAGATTTTCCCATATTGTTCCCACGCATATCGAAGAAATATCCGTCGACCCTTCCAGAGCTTCGTGTAGAAGAGTAAGAGAGTAATATACAACAGGGTTCGCCCCGGTGCCCCGAGGTGGTATGTTCACGACATCATGTCATCATGCCACTCAGTCCTCGGCACGGCCTCACCTTGACTTATTAAAAATTTAAAACTAAGAAAGTAAATACGAGTACTTAAATGTCGCGACAAGCTTTTATCTACACTAATATTATAAAGAGGAAAACTTTGTTTGTTTGGTTGTAATGAATAGGCTCCGAAACTACTGGACCGATTTCAAAAATTCTTTCACCGTTAGAATCCTTATTGGACCTGGATGAATATAGGCTATAAGAATTTCCCGATATTCCCACGGGAAGGCGACCAACGGGAATTTAATATTTTTTACGAAAACCGCTACACATATGAAGCTGAAATCGGGCATATATGTTCATTGGGGACAACGAGGAAGGACTAAAAACGGATTTCCCGAAATTCCCACGGGAAGGGGACAAACGGGAATTCATAGTTTTTACGAAAACCGCTATACATATGAAGCTGAAATCGGGCATATATATTCATTGGGGACAGCGAGGGAGGACTAAAAACGGATTTCCCGAAATTCCCACGGGAAGGGGACAAACGGGAATTCATAGTTTTTACGAAAACCGCTATACATATGAAGCTGAAATTGGGCATATATGTTCATTAGGGACTGCGAGGAAACACTAGAACGGATTTCCCGAAATTCCCACGGGAAGGAGACCAACGGGAATTATTTATTTTTTACGAAAACGGTTAAACATGTGAATCTGAAGTTGAGCATATATGTTTATTTGGGACCCCGAGGAAGCACTGGGAACGGATTTCCCGAAATTCCCACGGGAAGGGGACAAACGTGAATTAATTTTTTACGACAACCGCGATAACATATAGGCTACTTTTTACACTTAACATATAGGCTACTTTTTATTTTTTCTGTAGTCCACGCGGACGGAGTCGCGGGCGTCCACTATAACATATAAATTGTGTCAAATGTGTTAAATTTGAAATGACGTTATAAATTAACAGTAAAAGTTTTAGTGTAAAAGTTTATTTTTTCTTTTTAGCGCATTTAAATAAAAGCTTGTTTTTCAAAAGGTTTTTTTATCTAAATTTTATTTTATACTTTTTAGTTTTCACCTGGTAAGTTCCTAAGTCTGTTCATCTCATTCAACGCATCATTTTTGCAAGGTCGTTTGCCAGTTAATTTTGAACAGTCCAGCTCTTCAATGAGGAGCCCTTCTAATGACTTCACCCTACTTAAGGCCACATATGCTTGACCAGCGGCAAAGAGCTTCGAGCCCAGGTATACAACGGCATGGTCGACGGTACTTCCCTATACTCGTCGAGAGTTATTCTCAGCAAGACCTATCATTTGATACCTATATTATAGGCACGAATAAAAGAAAATTATCCGCCATTTTGGGTGTTCCGCCATGGTGGATTTGGAATAACGTCATACAGTTAACCATGCATTGTCATGCATGAACGTGCATACAAAATTTCAACTCAATTGCTTAAAAATATCTGTTTCAAAATAGATTTTCAAGTTTTAGAAGTCCGCCATATTGGATTAAGAGTGACGTCACATTTTTTTCTAGTTACTCTCAGCTAGCCCTTTAATTTGATACCCATATTGTAGGAATGCATTAAAAATAATTGGTCCGCCATTGTGGGTATGCCGCCATGTTGGATTTAGAATGACGTCACACTGTTAATCATGCATTGTCATCCGAACTGAACGTGCTCACCAAATTTCAGCCCAATCGGTTGAGGGCAAGTGCCTTAAAATTGAGTTGTAAGATTTCACCCGAACAAACATACATTGCAAGTTAAATAAAAGCTTGTAAAAATGAAGTTTATTTGGGCCAAAGCTCCAACGAATATCAAAGTCGTAGTCTGACTACGAACTACGAAATCGTAGCATGGGCAACGTTCGTAGCAGATATTTGATAACATGTTATATAGTAAGATACATCCTACTACTCGTATAACTACTAATATTATCAATTTAAACATTTTATAAGCTAAACAATGTTTAAATTTACGGATATTCTATATCTCTATTGAGGGATCGCCCGCCACCGGGCCCTATACCCTCCGCTGACCCTCGGATCTGCCGACTCATGATCACGAACACAAGACACTACAGTCGCAACGAGAAGCCAGATCCAAGCGCCTAGCATGCAACCATAAATACATAGCTGCTAATCCGAAAACCAATTAAAATTTTAATCGACATATGTTTCGCCAACACCCGTGGCATCATCAGGATTAGTTTTCCATGTTAGTTCTATCTACCGAACCAACTAACTAACAACTAAAACCAATGTATTGCAAATAAAAAATGTTAATACCTACATATTAGTTTGAAATATAGAATTATTATAGATAAATAAATATTAAAAATATACATATTAGTTATTAATTGTTAAATTAGTAGAAGAAAATAAATTTATAATAATATTAAATATATTCTATAGGTTTTGCTGTCAATTGATGTGTTTAACGGCTGCATGCAGTTTGCACGCGGTTTATTACGAAAAATTGTGACAATGTGAAGATGCACTAGGATGTCTGTAACACTTTCATGCAAGATCTACTGAACTATAATACACTATAATGAAAATTGGCATGTTTGCTAGTACGTACACATTTATTTCAATATTATTTTAAACTTGGCTTTATAATCTCCTTCAAGATCCTGCGGATACTAATATTATAAACGCGAAAGTTTGTGAGTATGGATGGATGGATATTTGTTACTCTTTAGCGTAAAATCGGCTGGAGCGATTTTAATGAAATTCTGAGTTAGCTGACACCCGGATTAACACATAGGCTACTTTTTATCCCGGGAAAATATTTTTATTCCGGATAATTTCGACATATTGTTTAAGTTGCGGGCGTCCACTATATTTTTATAAATCTATTCTACCCCTAGTAACTTACAATAAACCCCCCTGATTACGTAAAAGCAATAGCAAATCCGAAGCAAAGCGATAGCGAAAATTGTACAATATTCGCCTTGAAACGTCAAAGTTCCTTTGAAATTCATTTTACGTAATACGAATTTGACAAGCAATCAGCGATTTTTGTACAATTTTCGCTATCGCTTTGCTTTTGCTAGTTAGGTAATAAGGGGACCGGTTCTTTTTAAAACAGCACTGAAGTGGGTCACGTGGATTTTTCAAAAGATAATCTCACCTGCACGCGGTGCAGAATAAACGGGACTGGAATACACAAAGGGATTTTATCTAGGGATTTACACCTTTTTATAATAATTATTTGTTATTTTTAAATATTCTTGTAGATAGATAGATAGATCGTTTATTTGGCTTTTGGCATGTACACATATACAGACAACACAAATCAAGAAAATAATAGAAAAAATACAGGTGTTTTTTTGTGGCCACCTTTAACGAAGGGTACATATTCTATACATAAAATAAAGTAAATTTATGCCAAAAAAATGCTGGATTTTTTTTTTTTTTTTAAATTCCTTGATCGTGCGAAATTTATAGTGTCTAGTGTTTATGTTAGTTATTTTATAGACAGATATTAATTATTTTTCGTGAAAAAATCCTGCTACGCGCGTCTATATGCATTTATGCAGAAAAACGCAGTCTATTTACTCAACTTTGGACCCTAATATTTCGGAAACCAGACACTTCCCAGGTATGCTTCCATGGAGAAAAATGATCGTGATGATGAGGAGATTCCGTAGTTTTCGGAAACGTTGACGACCAAAAATCACCCTGTATAATAAAAGACAACATTGAGATTATGACAGTAAGAAGGTACAAGCAAATGACAAATACATAAAGACGATACAAAGAAGTATGGGATACGCTTAGTCAGTCCCCTTGTACCTACCTATACCTATAGTAAGAAAATAGGTAGAGAAGACTTTTCGTATATATTTTTTACTTCGTACTTAGAATCGATATTGGTTGTTTCACTAAAAAGTTATAATTCTGCTACTAATTATACAGGATGTTTTTTCGTTGCCACCCTTAGCGAAGAGTTCGTACTCTATAGATAAAATAAAGTTAGTTTATGCCAAAAAAAAATGTAATCTTTAATTAAATTAAAAACGATGTAATTTTTTTTAAATTTTATTACTTGATCGGGCGAAATTAATAGTGTCCAGTGTTTATGCTAGTTTTTTCATAGACAGATATTAATTATTTATCATGAAAAAATCTTGTTACGCGCGTCTATGTGCATTTATGCTGAAAAACGCAGTCTATTTACTCAACTTTGGACCCTAATATCTTGGGAACTAGACACTTCCCAGGTAAGCTTCCATGGGGAAAAATGATTATGATGATGAGGTGATTTTGTAGTTTTCCGGAACGTTGACGACCAAAAATCACCTGTATAGCCTATAGGTTTTCGCGATAGATGGGCTATATAAATACTGAAAAAAAATTCAAATCGGAGCAGAAGTTCCTGAGATTAGTGCGTTCAAACAAACAAACTCTTCATCTATAAAGATGAAGAAATATTAGTATAGATTATGCAAGAATAAAAAATCAAGACGAATAAATGCATCAAACCATGGACAATATCCTACATGCATAAACTGCTAAAGGTTATAATAATAATAAATAATAATAATAAATGTTCACATACTACACAATACATTAACCTTTGTTTGTTTGTTGGTATAATTATTCGGAAACTAGTTGCACATGCAGTTAGGTCGAATCCCCGCTTCGTGAGACACACACAATATACGTGATCAACGCAAGGAGAAGGGGATTAGTGTTCGTAACTAGGTATAGACTGAGCGGCAATTATAAAACCATTTCCACGTTGTACAAAGGGGAAAAATTTATATGGGTGCCAAAAGCCTCAAGAACACATCACGAGCGGCACATTAACGTTTGCTTGTGATATTTTTTGATCAAGTAAAGTACATACTATCGTCTAACATATTACCACATTCCTTAGACAATATCCTTAAGTATGTCTAGTATTTTTTTCAAGATCGATAGTTTGTTAATACCCAAACAATTTGCTCTTTTAAAGGTATTTTTCACTTGTTCACTGATGCCTTGCCTGATCACCAATGTCATTTAAAGTCTATTTAATTTATTTGAATCCACTTATAAGATTAACCATAGCTACATCTCATTATTACAGAAGCGTAGTCGATTACAATGTACAATTTTATTAAAACTCTATATTTTAGGTGTTTTGTTGACCACCTCTTGGTCTAATAGCTATTGATTTTAGATTCAGTTTGGGTCTTACAGTATCATGTACCTCACATTGATGGGCACGCGCTGGTTTACAGTATTGTATGTTCTAAAATACATACATACATATACAGGATGTTTTTTTGTGGCCACCTTTAACGAAGGGTATGTATTCTATACATGAAATAAAGTAAGTTTATGCC
Organism: Carposina sasakii; assembly: GCA_014607495.2. NCBI lineage: Eukaryota > Metazoa > Arthropoda > Insecta > Lepidoptera > Carposinidae > Carposina > Carposina sasakii. Next base: position 1,414,563 of record CP053163.1, on the reverse strand, counting down.
AAAAAAAATGCTGGGAATTTTTTTTTTTTTTTTTTTTAATTTTAAATTCCTTGATCGTGCGAAATTTATAGTGTCTAGTGTTTATGTTAGTTTTTTTATAGACAAATATTAATTATTTTTCGTGAAAAAATCCTGCTACGCGTGTCTATGTGCATTTATGCAGAAAAACGCAGTCTATTTACTCAACTTTGGACCCTAATATTTTGGAAACCAGACACTTCCCAGGTATGCTTCCATGGAGAAAAATGATCGTGATGATGAGGAGATTCCGTAGTTTTCGGGAACGTTGACGACCAAAAATCATTCTGTATAGTAGTATAGCTATCGGGATGAAGAATAACGTTGCCAATATGTAATTTAGAAGAGAGATGGTAAAATTCGTCATGCGAGTAATTGACCCGGTGGCTTAGTGGTTATAGCGGCTCGCACGGTTTGCAGTGGTCGTGGGTTCGATTCCCACTCGGGTGAAGAATTTTTTCCATTTTCTTTATTAATAATTTTATAATACATATATTATAGGTACACACCGATGTGCTTCTAAAATGGGGTAGCTAGAACTACAAGAGCATAAAAAATATCTCACAGCCACGCTTAGAATCATCGTCGTCAGCCTACTGCAGTCCACTGCTGGACTGCCTCCCCCAGGATACGCCACACGGCTCGATCTCCCGTTTTTGCCATCACTACCAGCCGTCCTCTTTAAGTCATCGGTCCATCTGGCCGGAGGGCGCCCAACGCTACGCTTGCCGAGGCGCGGTCTCCATCCGAGAACCCGCTTACTCCACCGTCCATCGGTTCTACGACAGATGTGGCCTGCCACCTGCAGCATAGCGGGACAGTATGCAATGATCAATGACAAGTTGCTAGCTTATCGCCTGAGAGACTGCCCAAGTTAGTCGACTCAACTAACAACTAAAAAGCCTGTCTTATAATTAACTAGGGTGTACATACATATAAGGATTATAGTTAAGAACAGTAATATTTCCCTTTATCTACTATCTATGATTGAACTGTAATTAGTTTTGTGTATCATACTGTGACATTGTGTGACAAGCGGTCCAAAATTTCGTGGCGTCACATTTTCATTCAATAATCTCTAAATATAAATTTGCAAAAAAGCTAAATGTGACGTCACACAAGGGAGAGAGGGGTCTCACAAATGTGACCAGCTGTGACAAGGAGGGGGGGAGGGGCAAAATATCATGAAATTCGTGTGACGAAATTTATGGATGACCCCTCTTACGACTTGCACGGAAAGAGGTGCAACTGAAGCCCCGTGACGACGAAAAGCTTTGTAGCTCAACTTGTCATTGATCTTTTACACTTGACCTCGCCATGGTAAACGTGACAATAGGCTCTTCGTGATCCTGCAGTTGTGACTACCCCCATCTCGGAAACACAGCCATGGTATTGTATATGGTACTTGTTCAGTGTTTCCAGGCTCATACACATAATCATTATCAGCCTATTGCAGTCCACTGCTGGACGTAGGCCTCTCCAAGGGCACGCCACAAGACTGCCATGGGGGTATTTGCCCATAGTCACCACGCTGGGCAGGCGGGTTGGTGACCGCAGTGTGAATTTCGGATTATGTTGTCAGTACGGGAGGCGCTGCTGCCCACCTCCTGGAAACCCTTAATCGCCTCGTACGATACCCACGGGCAGACATGGGGTGGTACGAATTCTACTTTGCCGGCACTTTGAACAGTAGAGGTAAATAACATATTCAATTCGTAGAATTCGAATCACGCGCGTTCCCTTTGATTCGCTTCGTGTTTACATTTGTACCTTTTACCTTTCTCATAGTTTTCTTTTGAACGTGACCCACGAAATTATCCTGAATCGGAAAATATTGGTTACAATCATACGGTTCGTAAGATTTGTTTAACACAACAAATTCTTTCCATTCCAAATTAGCAGGGATGTATAAAAACATGAGATAACATCGAGTGCTGGCAAATAATACGCTACGCCAGCTCTACGTGGTAAAAAAAAAACAAAAAACAATAATTAATTGTATCAGGCGTCACTATTAGATCCGAGAGTCAGCGGAGGGTCTAAGGCCCGGTGGTGGGCGAACCCTCGATAGAAAAAACAATACCTATGTTAAGAAAAGTGGTATTATTTTAAATTCCAAATCCCATGTTTATTTTTCCAAATAGTATGAAGGCTTCCTAAACAAGTAAGGAATGTTCATACAACCTTAAAAAAAACATTTCGAGTCTCAAGTGGAAAGATACTATAGTGAAATATGTATTATCTTGTCTTATCTATCTATCTATCTATCTATTTATTTATATGAAGGAAGGAATAGTGAATTCGGAGTTAACTATAATCACAAATCCACAACGAATACGAAATTGAAATTACATCAGAATTTGAAAAATTACGTGTAACGAATAAATGCCTGGCCACGAAACCCGCGAAGTGGCGTCTGAAGCCTAATAACCTAAATATACCGTCCCAGGCGGACTGCCGTGAGGCATTATTTGCGAGTCGCGTGCCGCACCTCCATATCAAATCAAATATTACGTCAGGCCATTAAATTAGCGATTGCGTTTATTACAAAGCGGTGGTAGCTTGTTTTTACGCGCCTCTCGCTGTCTGAATCTTAAAATGAATTGCGAATTTGAATTAATTATTTATATAAGCTAACGGTCTTTATAAAACTTATTACTTACGTGTTTAAGTATAGCCAGACAATATCAGCGATGGACCAAACCCTTTACTGATTGGACTACAAGGAGAATAAATATTTCAGTAATTTCTCGGTCTCATAATTGACGATACTCCATCATTTACAGATTCTAGAGAATTTAAAAGGCATATGCTCTAAGTTTGGAAAATATAATAAAATGTTTCGTAGGTTGATGTAATATATTTTACACATAAAACCAAAATAATCCAAAAAAGAGATAAAAACTGAGGTTGGCCGTACGACGACGGGAAAGAAAACGTATCGTACGCGCCGGCAGCCATAACGCCGATCCTTTCCTGTCATTCGTCATTCATTCGTATTGTAATTTGGGCGATGTCCATTTTTTTTAGGATAAATTCTTGCCCTTAAACATTACATAATGGTAAGTCAGTGATGTAAAGCGCTATAAATAACCCCAAGTCTAATGGCCCAAACCTCTATGAAATGTGCTAATATAAGTACTACAAAGTGATGACATAGAGAGCACGCACGTCCGAATAGACATGTAACGTAAGCGTAGCGAGAACTTTTACAAAAAATCGTCTGAATTTCACTGCTGATTCATACATACAGATTTAATATTTCAGGAAGCTGACATAGTAATATGGCCTTCTATCGAATCGATAGAAATTCGTGATCGGAATATCTCCTCCAATAGCAAGCCTTAATTTACGCGTTCGTTGAATGACGTCAATGCAAAACGATGCTGCCAAATATCTTGCATTTGCTTATATTTTACATTGACTAATGTATGGTTTCCTAGGACGTCGGTACCCTAACTTATAAACATGCCCTCTTTAATGTTAAAAGTTCCTTCACGGCCGATATTTGATCGTTATCCTAGGAACATAAAGCTAAAGGTACTAAAACCTAGTCTTGTATTTACATATTTAACTACACTCTGAAATTCTATGTTGGAATATTTTCCGCTATTCATAGCAAATCTTTGATGGATGAATGTGCGTACTTTATATGCTTATAACTCTGAGAAAACCCCCATTTCACCGTGAACTTTGACTTTATTTGTTAAACCAGTAGTTTGCCGCACTTTCGTATAAGTAATAACAGCTGTTTCATATCTATTTAGTAAAGCATTTAGCTTTATTTCGTTTTTTTTCATATAGGGTAAAATTTATATGATAAGCAAAATAGTTATAAAATACTACTGTAAAGTTGTTTAGGGAGGCACAAATTCATGAATCTAGCAACATAGTTTCTGGAATGAAAGTTCCTATTATAAAACTTCTTCACCCGAGAGAGATTTGAACTCACGACCACTCGCAAACCGTGCTTTCGCTCTAACCAACTGAGCTATCGAGTCAATTGGGTCAATTAACTCGGATGATGAATTTTATCATCTCTTTTTAAATTACATTATTAGCAACGTTATTTTTTCATCCCGATAGCTATACACTAGCCAAATCTCGGTAAACAAAGCTGAATCCCTCAGCACAATGTTTAATGATGAAACGATCAACCATATTCTAGCGGATTATATTATGGAGAAGTATCTTATAAATTTATCTTAACTAAGATATTATATATTACTAGTGGACGCCCGCGACTTCGTCCGCGTGGACTGCAGAAAAAACAAAATGTCTAAATTATCCGGGATAAAAAAAATCCCGGGATATAAAGTAGCCTATGTGTTAATCCAGGGTGTCAGCTAACTCTATACCAAATTTTATTAAAATCGCTCCAGCCGTTTTTACGTGAAAGAGTAACAAACATCCATCCATCCATACTTACAAACTTTCGCATTTATAATATATAACTTTCAACCCTTATTTCACCCCTTAGCTGGTCGAAATTTCAAAAATGCTAGAACAAATGTTTAATGATTTCTTATCAAGTGCTTAAATATAAAGTTTCATGGTTTTATCTTTTAAAATTAAGAAATCCCATACAAACTTTCAACCTCTATTTCAACCCCTTCATCCCTTTTTTTCGAAATAAAAAGTAGCCTATGTTCTGTCTCAGGGTCTAAAGATTGTCTGTACCAAATTTCATCAAAATCGGTTGCGAGGTTTAAGCGGGAAAGCGTAACAGACAGACAGACAGACAGACAGAGTTACTTTCGCATTTATAATATTAGTTGGGATTAAATATTAATAAGAAAATGAAAAAATTCTTCACCCGAGTGACATTTGAACTCACGACCACTTGTTCCTATGTTCTTTCTCAGGTTCTAGACCAGGGGTTCCCAAACTTATTTTGTCTACTGGCCACTTTGATAATAAATTATTTTTATCGCCCCCATTTTTTCAACTTTTTAAAAAGTACTAGGTATAACTCCCAAGCTTCTACACAACGCTTCAATTTTTTTTCTGGGTCTCTTACCGCCCCCCTTTAGGCCTGCAGCGCCCATAAGGTGGCGTTATCGCCCACTTTGGGAAAGGCTGTTCTAGACTAACGATGTACCTACCTACCAAATTTAATTTCATTCTGTTCAGTAGTTTTGGTGTGAAAGTCACACATACAGACATAACGTTATTTTCGCATTTATAATATTAGTACCTAAGGATTATAAAAAACAAATTGTTCATAAGTAGCTTGTTTAAATCACTCCTAATTTTATCTTTGCTCTTTCATGAACCAACTAATGGACCCCCGCAACTTCGTCCGCGTGAACTGCAGAAAAAACATAATGTCGAAATTATCTAATCGATAAAAAGTAACCTATGTATGTGTTAATCCAGAGTGTCAGCTAACACCATACCAAATTTTATTAAAATCGCTCCAGCTGTTAATGAAAGAGTAACAAACATCCATCCATCCATTCATACTTACAAACTTTTGCGTTTATAATATTAGTAGAATAACTAATCGTAAGTATCGATCAAAATGAACGAATAACTTACAGTATCGATAAAACCACAAAACAACTCGCCACCCTATTACTAACTGGGAATATCTCGCTCGAAATATCGGAAAACGATTCGTTAATGTTACTTTGAAAGTCCGAACGATGTGGCCAATATACGTATCTAGGTACTAGAACGTATTCTAAAGTGAACTAAATGAAACCAAATAGGTATTGCCCTGTGTTTGATTACATTATCTGTGTACAGAAATGTTAGTTCTTAAATCTCATGCACGAACATTATTATATGAAACGGATTCTAACAATGTTAGTTGATTTTTTTAAATGTTTTCTGGCTGGATCTTTAGGGCATAATTATGTTAGTTTATAAAAAGTAGTCTTCTTAAATAATGAGAGGAAGTTTGTACTCTGTTTGAAGGCTACAAAGGCGGTCGCATGACTACATACCTAGCTACTTTATAGTTTTCAGAATATATTAATGAAAAACAAGAAAATCTGCTGTGTATAAAATTAGTTTTTCATAAGATTTCAATATGTGTTGAATCTATTTTATATATTAGTACGAAAAGGACACACAAAGATTTGTAATACACACATAAATACAATAACACACAAAATATACATATATGTACAAGATATCAATCCTTTTGGTTACCATAACGGTTAAAGTGAATTGAAACTTTAAAAATTATATGTGCAAATACCGCAGGGCTTCAGTTGACGCTTCATTGGTATTTGACACGTGGCACGTGGTAACACGTATGAGGTCGTGGGTTCGATTCCCACTCGGGTGAGGATTTTTTTCCATTTCTTTATTAATAATTTTATAAGACGTATGTTATTGTAGCAAAGGTACAATACTTTTTTACTTACACTATGCTCTTTTAGACCTAACAACTATTGTTTTAAAGCTCTCCGTGTTATTTATATGCTCTTTTTAGATAAGTAAGTGAATATGTAAACGCATATTATATTTTTTTATTTCATGACATGTAATAAATAGTGAGAAGTAGGGAACACCCAACCTAACAAACTATGTTGACTTAAATTAAGTTCCTATGTCCCCTAGATGGGGCATGGGCCTTCACAGTTCTTTCGTTCGATCTTAAGCTTTGCGGTTAAATTCGCTCCGGATTTTGCCAACTCCGATCGAGTCTACAGTGATCGTCCACCGCCAGGTCTACATTTACGCTTTCCTTAGGGATTTCAGTCTAGGGTTTGCCTCGGTATATGGCTATCACACACGTTAGTTGATATTTAAACATCGTTATGAATGGAGCATAGCTTGAAGGAACTCTTGAAGGAGGAAGAAACAATAAAATTTCCAGAATTCAAAGTTGAACGATAACATAACGATTTATCCGGTAACGATGCCGAAATGTTATAATGAATTGTCTTCGCGACGGATGAATTGCCTTTCACGTCGGTTATGAATTTTGTTAATGATCATTTTATGGCTGTTTGTGAAGCCTAAATGGAGCCTCGAAAATAACTGGGGCACTTACTGAAATTGGAATATTTTAATCAAAATACTGGGTAATATCTATACATATAATAAAAATATAACGGCTCGCTGTCTGTACATGGAAGATATATGAGAAAAAATATTATAGGAGACCTTTATTAACGCAATAGTACCCAAAAGAATGATTTTTTGAATTTTTGTCTGTTTGTGCGTTTGTGCACGCTAATCTCAGAAACGGCTGAACCGATTTCTATGCAGTTTTCAGGAATCTATTGTAACAGGTCCCACTTAACATATAGGCTAGTTTATATCCCGGGAAAATGTTTTTATCCCGGATAATTTCGACATTTTGTTTTTTTTTTTTTGTAGTGCACGCGGACGGAGTTGCGGGCGTCCACTAGTGGGTAATATAAAAGAATACATTATGAATGCTGATGCGTGGTTTCACAAGAATACAAGATGAGCTAGCACCTCGTCACAAACCCTGTACATCAGCCCCCGTTCTGGGGGCCAATTCTCGACTTTAACTTTTCTATCAGACCTTCTGGGGGCCAATTCTCGACTTTAGCTTTTCTATCAGACCGCTCGCGCTCCAGATTCATTACGGCTTCGGCTCTGTACACAAAATGGTATTCTACTAACTGCATAATTTGTATTGTACATTTGTGTATTTTAGTAAGGTCCCTATTTAATACAGGGTGTGTGTGACAGCCAGGCAAATACTGAACAAGTACCATTGTTTTAAGATATACGACAGTGTTATTACTCGCAGGAAATGCATTTTCAATTTGATTATTCGCAATGTTTGCTTTCCGTGCCAATTGTATCGGGTGATCCTATGACTAGTTAAATGGGCTTATTGGTTATTGTATGATACATTGCTGTTTTTTGGATCACTTGTAACTCTCCAGTGCGGTTTATCAGTATTTTGAACTTTGTGGGACCAACTTTTTTTTTTAAGTCATCCATTGGTTAAAATTTGGTTTTTAACTCTATTTTATCTAAGGCCTACTTAAACGAACTACACAATTTTATTCCTGAAGAAATGAAAAAAATGACGGAAAATTTTGGAAAATTTCCCGCGAAAATTTTCAGTGGTTTTCGCCTCAGAATCGTGGTCTGAAGTCGCCATATCAATATTTGCCTAGCTGTCAGTTCCACCCTGTATATCAATCATAAACTAGTATTATTAAGTTAAACTAAGCTATATGTTTTACAGGTATTCTGTGGAAAAGTTCACCTAACTCTGACCCCCTTTTCAGGCTCTCCCTGAAAACTACAATAGCTTCACGTCCCAATTGCTCCACCTACATAAAGCACTCACTAAATTAACTAAACTTTGTGCACGTATCACATTTCTAAGTGTAGATTTAAATGGATTTGTGCTAGCAGTTAAGGGTATGCACAATTCTATCTTTCCCTTGAGGGAACATGTGGAGTTGATGAAAAGGGAATCGCTTCCGGCCCCACCAGGACGTGGTCGTCCTTGGCGCAAAAATACGCTTCGGGTTGCGGGTCTTGGGGCAACCCCCGTGCCCGGGCAAAATTCTCGACGCGCGACAACGCGCCGGTAACTTAAGTGGCCCTTAAAGGGGGCCACATGGGTCAGAGAGTCTGGCCGCGAAAGAAGAGGAAGGAGAAGAAAAGGAAGGAAAGGAAGTATGACAGGCCATTAGTTATTATTTGAACCATGGATTCTTTTAATTTAAATTAATTAATTTAAATTAATTGTAAGAAACTTCGATATCGCGTTCTAGGATTTGTATTGGACTGTGGTTCTGTCTTGCATCCGATAGGTGGCTCCGCTGCAGAACCCTCACTCGAGAACATTTACCGTTGTAGAACGTATTCTTAATTGGGGTAAGGGTCATTTCATAGCGGCTGAGGAGGATTAAGAGTGTGAGATATACTAGTAGATATTTATTTTAATTATTTGTAGTGAAAAATAATTGACCAAATATTACCCTGTTTTATCTACTTTCCGTACCATTGTTTTAAGATATACGACAGTGTTATTACTCGCAGGAAATGCATTTTCAATTTGATTATTCGCAATGTTTGCTTTCCGTGCCAATTGTATCGGGTGATCCTATGACTAGTTAAATGGGCTTATTGGTTATTGTATGATACATTGCTGTTTTTTGGATCACTTGTAACTCTCCAGTGCGGTTTATCAGTATTTTGAACTTTGTGGGACCAACTTTTTTTTTTAAGTCATCCATTGGTTAAAATTTGGTTTTTAACTCTATTTTATCTAAGGCCTACTTAAACGAACTACACAATTTTATTCCTGAAGAAATGAAAAAAATGACGGAAAATTTTGGAAAATTTCCCGCGAAAATTTTCAGTGGTTTTCGCCTCAGAATCGTGGTCTGAAGTCGCCATATCAATATTTGCCTAGCTGTCAGTTCCACCCTGTATATCAATCATAAACTAGTATTATTAAGTTAAACTAAGCTATATGTTTTACAGGTATTCTGTGGAAAAGTTCACCTAACTCTGACCCCCTTTTCAGGCTCTCCCTGAAAACTACAATAGCTTCACGTCCCAATTGCTCCACCTACATAAAGCACTCACTAAATTAACTAAACTTTGTGCACGTATCACATTTCTAACTGTAGATTTAAATGGATTTGTGCTAGCAGTTAAGGGTATGCACAATTCTATCTTTCCCTTGAGGGAACATGTGGAGTTGGTGAAAAGGGAATCGCTTCCGGCCCCACCAGGACGTGGTCGTCCTTGGCGCAAAAATACGCTTCGGGTTGCGGGTCTTGGGGCAACCCCCGTGCCCGGGCAAAATTCTCGACGCGCGACAACGCGCCGGTAACTTAAGTGGCCCTTAAAGGGGGCCACATGGGTCAGAGAGTCTGGCCGCGAAAGAAGAGGAAGGAGAAGAAAAGGAAGGAAAGGAAGTATGACAGGCCATTAGTTATTATTTGAACCATGGATTCTTTTAATTTAAATTAATTAATTTAAATTAATTGTAAGAAACTTCGATATCGCGTTCTAGGATTTGTATTGGACTGTGGTTCTGTCTTGCATCCGATAGGTGGCTCCGCTGCAGAACCCTCACTCGAGAACATTTACTTTTATTAACGTATTCTTAATTGGGGTAAGGGTCATTTCATAGCGGCTGAGGAGGATTGAGAGGGTTAGATATACTAGTAGATATTTATTTTAATTATTTGTAGTAAAAAATAATTGACCAAATACCACCCTGTTTTATCTACCTATACTTTCTTCGTAGATAGTAAGATTAAACTTAGTTGGTAAACATGTACTAGAGTAGATCGTAGTTAGATATACATATTAAGTGTCACGGGCATAGTACGTTACCAAAGTTACATTAGCTAGGATGTGTGAGTATTCCTTAACAGAAAAATTACCAAAGCGTGGTTATTTCTAGAGGGGAGGTTTCTTTCTGGTAATCGAAACTTGCAGTTTTTACCCAGAGAGGAAATATAAATAAGTTTTTTAACTATTCGAAACGTGCAAAATATATACCTATTGCAAAAGAATTGCAGATATTCAAAGTCAAATGTATTTTCAATAAGTCTATCTTTAGACACGGTTTAGTAATAACACTACCTATTCTATGACAGCTTGGTAAATAAAATCCTAACTAAGACAACTTGCCAAGTATTCAACTAATTAACTACAAATTTAGTCGGAAACAGTGTTATTGTTCACTAATTACGGCAAGTTGCCGGCGCTCCCGGCCTATCATTACGGCAGCATCAAATTAGAAACTTTAGTTATGTGCTTAAGTATTCTGTTATTTAATTTTAAAAGTTTTTTTGCTTGTCTTTGCTTGATTATAGCATGAATATAAGTAGATAAAATTATTAAACCTGTAAATGTGGAGTATTATTTTATTAATTCACTGAACAGATATAGAACTTTAGTAATAAAAATACACTGCATACATAGGGACGTAAGAGTAATTAACACTTACTGAAACAAATACCTAAATAATAATGGGGTAGTTTCCTATAGTTGAATCTTAATAACATGTTATTCTTATCAGAATAAATAATCAAAATCATACCTATCTGTAAAATTACAGTTAGATTATGTGCCCAAATGAGGTAGTAATAAGCCTTCAAAGTTAAGTGGGCAAGTCAATTTTTCAAATGTGAAATTAATTGAAAAAATTACAACATCACATGTCCACCTGCATCATTTACAGCAACTTTTGTTTTGTGTCCATATTTATAAACGCAATATTTAATATAGCTGTAGAACAAAAGTTCTTTTACGCGCATACAAGTTGCTTAAAGAGTGACGTCACGTCGTGGTAACCATTTGTATGGAGCGTTTTTTGGCAAGTCTAAAATTGTGACTTTGAAATCGTTATATCCCCGAAAGTTTTCACGCTAGAGAAGTTTTTCTTTCGCAAATGTTTCTTTTCATTTTAAGATCTTTCGATATAAATAGAAATAAAAAAACTGTAAACGATCTTATTAATGAAAAAAAATTCATATTATTTATTTTTCTTATATTATTATTTGTATTCATATATCATTATTTGACTATGGACCAAACCCGTCCTATGACAGTAGCCTTGTGGCGTGCCCCGGAGTGGACTGCAATAAACTGACATAATCTTTGTATAATAACTTTTTAACTAAAACAATATTGTTCATATTTTATAGCACTAGTAAACTCACGAACACGCTCTAAAATTAAGTGTACGTCATAATGACTCGTAATATGGTGTCGGACACTCGTCGCGCGTTAATTAGTGAGAATTGTCTGCCAGCTCCCGGCCTAGCCATTACTGTGGAATGGCAAACTTAGGGACCGGGGTGTCAAGTTCATTTTCGTTATAACATAGGCAGTGTTGCCAACCTCAAAAAACCATAAAACAGCAACTCGCCTAAAAAAAAACAGTAGAAAACAGTAGGTAAAGAAAAAAAGGCAGATTTCATAGATTTGCCCAAGCACAAGGTGTTGTGACTATAAGACAATACGATACGCAATACAGTAGGCGTGGAGCTGTCATTCAAAAATTGGGATTTCCCCGTTTATAAAAATATGATTGTCAAACACATATAATGTGGTCGGGAATTCCCTCGAATCCCGACTAAAGAAGATACTGCCATCTAGTGTCATCGCGTTTTATTACGTAGTGGTTTGTCATTGCGTGCGTTTGCAAAGTAGTGTAATAGGTGGCGCTGAGCGGTAGTTGAAAAACAGTAGAAAATAGGAATGAAACAGAAAACATGGACATTAATGTGAAAACAGCAAATCTACTGTTAAAACAGTTGGGTTGGTAACATTGAACATAGGTTAGGAGATGACGGCAGATAATGTACTTAACTATACAGAGTAAGCATAAGCTAGTAAATACATACATATAGGACACGTTACGGCTGTACGGCACAACATTGGGAATCCAGAGCTGCAGGGTCATAAAGGAGATACCACAGTCACGTTTAGCAAAGCGGGGACAAGTGTAAATGACCAATGACAAGTTGCTAGCTTATCGCCTGAGAGAGTGCCCGAGTTTCTCAGTCGACTCTTACGATATGCACGGAGGGAGATGTAGCTGATGTATTCTAGTAAATCCGGCCCGCATCAAGTAAATGGAGAAAGAATATTTAACTGGAAAAATGATTTCTGGATCTGTCACTACTAACCGAACTTGTACATCTCAACTATACCCTCAAAATTGGTCAGAAATGGCACCATGTGGTTCTATCGGCCCTTGGCGCTCTGCCTACCCCGTAAGGGATAAAGGCGTTAAATTATATATATGTTTTCTGGATATAACTGAAAAAAGCAAATAGATTATTTTTGGAAAATCTTCAGACAGAGTAACAAAGTAATCAGTCTCAAGTAAAGTCTTAACTAAAGGAGGCATGTCGTAACGGTGGACTTAGAATCAACTTACCACTGATCTGTTACACCTGACCCCGCTATAATGAAAGAACGTGGGTATATGATTTTCTTCATGATCCTGCAGTTCTGGATGTGTGTAAAATAATAAACGAAGCCATATTTGCGTGTTAATTCCTACTCAATACTGCTATTTACGAGGCTTTGACGCTATAGCTTATTATACCACTTTAGAATGAAACAGAAACATTTCCTATTGGATTCGTTACCGGTCGCTAGATGGTATTTGGGCCAATATTTGGGAAAAGAGGCGGTAGGCTCAACCCTTACCTCGTGGGACTTAGTAGGCTAATTGGTGAAAAGTGGGTGTGCAATTTGCACACTTCTGCACAATCTCTTTGGGGGATAATGGGCGTGATTAGATGCATGTAATTCCTACTCATGTCTGCACATTTTAGGATGTTTTTGACACAATTTCTTAAGGGTACTAAGCCGACGCTTTAGTTTACATTCAGTTATAAAAGCTCGCGTTTCCAAACGCGACCTCGTTTATTTTACAGCTGGAATAGCATTTTAAATTAAGAGGGTTAAGGGGAAGCTATTTCATGTAATACCTAATCCCATCAAAAACTTTCCATGTAAAATGTTGCCAAGACTCGCACTATCGAAAAGTTATTAGATCTTATGTAGAGCCAAGCTTCTAACTCTACATGCTGCCGCGCTGGTTCTTACCCTTACATGCGAAATGTGTGCATTTTACCTATCATTGGCGGCTTGTCATTTCGGTGAACTTGGTGAGCGCCGCGGCCTGGCCGCTGCTTGACCGCCAGTGCGCGTTTGTGCTAATTCTACAAGACCTCTACAACTTCACAAACATTACCGACTGACCGAGTACGATACGATACGTAATTGGTCATCTACCTGACCCTTATCGATAATTTTGACTGAAGATGTCCTCTTCTACACTACATAAAGTATGTCATTGCTTAAGAGCGTAAGCAGATTAGTATTTGTTTTTGCACGCGTCAATGATTGCAACTTACAAACTTTATGTTTAATCAGCTTAAGCCAGGTTGAAGTCTAGTCCTTAAAACTAAGCCTAGTAATGCAGACTGCAGGTCACGCGCGGGCAATAGCACTGAACCGTACTGCACCGGGGCGGGTTTTACCTACACATTTTTCATTTACTTTCATTTACTCTAATATTCATCATCTACTATATAGAAGTGCAAACGTTTGAACCTGGGGTTTAAAATAGGAAATAACTACAACACTACTTAATTTCGGTATACAGAATGTTTTTTTGTGGCCACCTTTAACGAAGGGTACGTACTCTATACATGAAATAAAGTAAGTTTATGCCAAAAAAAATGCTGGGAAAAAAAATTTTTTTTTTTGAAAAAATTTTTTAAATTCCTTGATCGGACGAAATTTATAGTGTCTAGTGTTTATGTTAGTTTTTTTATAGACAGATATTAATTATTTTTCGTGAAAAAATCCTTCTTCGCGCGTCTATGTGCATTTATGCAGAAAAACGCAGTCTATTTACTCAACTTTGGACCCTAATATTTTGGAAACCAGACACTTCCCAGGTATGCTTCCATGGAGAAAAATGATCGTGATGATGAGGAGATTCCGTAGTTTTCGGAAACGTTGACGACCAAAAATCATCCTGTATAGAAGTGCAAACGTTTGAACCTGGGGTTTAAAATAGGAAATAACTACAACACTACTTACTTTCGGTATACGTATACCTACCATACAAGCTGTTGCCTCCGTCTCCGTCCGCGTGGACTGCAGAAAAAACCTAATGCCGAAAATATCCGGGATAAAAATATTTTCCCGGCATAAAAACTAGCCTATGTGTTAATCTAGGGTGTCGGCTAACTCCATGCCAAATTTTATTAAAATATAAAATCGCTCCAGCCGTTTAGACGTGAAGAAGTAACAAACATACACTCTCACAAACTTTCTCCTTTATAATAGTGATGTGCGTAGTGTGATATATTAGCCAGTCAGTCAGTCTACCAAGTGATTCTTTTGCCACCCAGGACTTGCAGAAAATCCATTTACTACCAGCCGCCATTTTTAAGCCATCGTTTCATATGGCCGGAGGGCGTCCTACACTACGCTTCCCGAGGCATGGTCTCCATTCCTTCAATGTTGTTGTTGATGGAACGTGCTAAATCAACTTTCATTTTTCATAGACCCCTTTCAAAAGTTAACTGGTTCTGGTGGACCCCCTACATACTTACAACGCATACAAATTAATTGTGAAATCCCATTTTTTCACGCCAACGTAGACCCCCATCGAGTCCCTTGTGGACCCCTGGGGGTCCAAATAGACCACTTTGGGAACCACTGTGCTAAATGAAGGCTTCTTTTCAAAGGACTTTTTTTTTCAATCAACAAATTACTTTTTCTTATTCCAGTTGGGCAAGCACGAACTTGTGGAAAAATAACGTGAAGTAACGTAATATTTACCGTAGTAGACCTATTTACTTAGTTTACCTATCTCCCCTAGAATCCTATTTCCTTAGCAAATAATAGGCTGTTTATTTGTATAGCTGACTTAATTACATTTACCTATAGGTATATACAGAACCGAACACAATCAAGAACAATCAATATAGTTTCAAGACAACTTTGTAATTTCATTCCATAGTTGCGCTAGTATATATATTAAATGCATTTAATATCTAACAGAAACTTTAGTACTAGTGTTTCAGGTTTTAGATTAATGTTTGTTATCGAAAATGACCTTCTCGGAATACTATTAGGAGTATAATTAAAGGAAATGGAATAAAAGGTGTTTAGGATTAGGAATTTGAAACAATGCCCCTTTTACTTACCTACTATATAGGTAGATATTTCAAATGTACCTACCTACGTAAGTAGTTATTGCTGCTGCAGCCATAATTGATACAGAAAAGGTGTATGGTGTTATACACCTTTTCTGTGTCGGGCCGTCACTAGAATACATCAGCTGAATTCATTCTGTCATAAAAGTCGGGTAAGAAACTCAGGGGCGTTCACACAGGCTTTGTGGTAGCAACTTGTCACTGATGTGGCTGTAGGATTTCTGATATGTTCCTGCAGTTCTGGAACACAGCTGTGTGTACATATATGTATCTATATGTATCTATTAGGTACATATAATATAAATGTAACGGATCGCTGCTGTCTGTACATGGAAGATATATGAGAAAAAATATTATATAAATGATTTTTGGAATTTTTGTCTGTTGAACCGATTTCGATGCAGTTTTCGGGAATATATTGTGACATAGGCTACTTTTTATATAATTTCGACATTTTGTTTTTCTGCAGTCCACGCGGACGGAGTCGCGGGCGTCCACTAGTATACAATATAAATAATAAATAATAAAATTTTATTAAACATCAAACATTTGCTATACATAGGTACATAAAAAATCTTACTATTTAAATAGGTAGGATATACAGGTTACTTAAACTAGGCTGGGCCTGTGCTTTAGGTTTGCAAAACCTCATATCTTAAGAAAAATAAATTAATAAACACATGTATAACAATAATAAAAGATTCTTTACATTTCGATCTACTTATATAACTATTACTTTATATAAAAATAAATTAAAACTACAAGTATTAGTACTATTTATCTACCGTAAGCAAGTTCTCAGTTTTGTCATAAGATAACTCCTGCAGACACTTGTACACTTTATTCTTACAGTCAAAGTAATTAAGGTTATAAATGTAATTTATTTCATTCATTCTATTGTATAACAAGGGTCCCATATAGGCGAAAAATCTATTTGTAAAAGCAAACGGTGTTGAGGAGACAGTACACACATATGTTACAGGCCAAAGCTGTTGGTATTGTAATTATTATTTTTATATCCATAACCTTTTATGATACTATTTAAATGTAACGATTTAGATTATTCTGTTATATTATATTAAATAATTTAAATAAAAATATTTTCTAAAATACCTATTAAAATTTGGACACCACATATGTAGATGCACTTTCGGTAACCGTAGTCGCAAGCAGTATTGACCTTCTCGAAAGTATTAAATACATTGTGTAATAAACAACGTAATAAAAAACCTCTACAAATAACGTCAGGTGTACCTTACCTACATGAGGAAAAAAACCCGGCATCGATTTTTCTATGTTTCCACGAACGTCCATTAAGGCTGGGCGCACACTGTATACACTGGTCCATTCTATTATGGATCTGACGAATTTTGACAAAAACCATTAGTTATGATCCAAGGGTGAGCAGGCCTTAGCTCAGCAGAAGGAGACACTACAGGCTTAAAAAAGCTGTAATTCAGTGCATATCGTAAGAATCTATCTGCTAAGGAACTCGGGGCATAAACCAGCAACTTGTCACGGATAATTTAACAACTGTCCTCGCTATGCTAAACGTGACCGTGGGATTTCTTTTACGATCTTCCCTTTTCGGAAATACAGCCATTTGAATACAGGATGTTTTTTCATTGCCATCATTAACGAAGGGTACGTACTCTATACATCAAAATAAAGTAAGTTTATGCCAAAAGAAATGCTGGGAAACGATATATTTTATTTTTTTTATTACTTGTTCGGGCGAAATTTATAGTGTCCAGTGTTTATGCTAGTTTTTTCATAGACAGATATTAATTATTTCTCGTGAAAAACGCAGTCTATTTACTCAACTTTAGACCCTAATATTTTGGAAACCTGACACTTCCCAGGTATGCTTCCATGGAGAAAAATCAGTTCAATAAAAAAAATCTACAATAAACCTTCCTAACAAACTTTCACATATAGTAGGATTTCATAGCATCTTCACTAATGCCATTTATCAAGGGAGGGGCTAAACTGTACCAATGTACCCTAGCCCTTGTCCTTAGAGGGGGGCGACCTATTTGCAAAGGGTCATTGACCTGCAAGGTCAGCAGCTGAGCATTGCATCATCGCCCTTTGCCCTTTCCACTTATAATTGATTCTATTGTGGTTTCATGGTCCAAATCTCATTTTATGTAAGTATAAGTATGTTTTTACCACATCATACATAGATTATATAACGCTTTTTAGGGTTCCGTACGTCTGAATACAAAAACGGAACCCTTATAGGATCACTCGTGTGTCTGTCCGTCCGTCGCTTACAGTCAATTATCTCCGAATCTATTAGACCGATTAAGTTGAAATTTGGTACACATATCAATTCCTGTGACCCAAACACAGAGGTGTGACGTGAGCAGATGAAATCTGTATATGGGGGGTCATTTTTGGGGGGGAAGGGGAAAATTAAAAAAAAAATTCTGAAAACTGCATCGTGTGGCATATCAAATGAAAGGTCTTGTTGAGAAGATCTTAAATGTATTTTTTTGTAATTTTAAAATAAATAGTTTCCAAGTTATTCAAGAAAATAGACGAAAATTGACCATTCCCCCCCCTTATCTCCGAAACTACTGAACCTAAAATTTTGAAAAAAATACAGAAATTAGTTTTCTCCTTATAGATTATAGGAAAACCTATAAGAAGTCCATGATATTAAAATAACATGGTAAATCACTCAATATTGTGCGTACCAACTTTTTGTCAGATTTAAAAAAACATGATAGATAACATCGTACGGAACCCTCTTCACGCGAGTTCAACTCGCACTTGTCGGCTTTTTGTGTATAGGAACTTCTATTTTACTATAACATTTATTTTTACAATTTTATAAAACTGACAATAGCTGTTCGTCCACGTGGACTACAGCGTATAGGCTACTAGCGGCCGCACAAGGCTTCGCCCGCGTGAGAGTGCTTTACTCCCGCGCGAAACCGGGGCGGGTCCCTAGTTATACATTATAAACCTTCCTTGTGAATCGCTCTATCTATTAAAAAAAACCGCATCAAAGTCCTTTCCCTAGTTTTAGTTAGGAAGCGACTATGTTTTATAATATGTAGTGATGTCCTTCTTCGTACTGCCAACTATAATATGTAAGTAGTTAGTTAGGTATGCAAAATTACAAGAAAAGCTGAAGAGTTAACAAACAAACAAACAAACAAACAAACCTACTTTCGCATCTATAATATCAGTTAGGGATTGGGATTTATTAAAGTATACATGCAACTATGTATACATAGTTCTAAAACAATATTCAGGAAATCTCTGCAGTGTTTTTTTTTTTATCCCAATAAAGAAAAAAGACCCTACAAAAAAGTCATAAAAGCAACCCCTACCGTTATTCGGTAAGCTAATAATCGTGTATTACCGATTTACCGTTTGGAGCTCGTAAGGAAACTGTTTGTATGCCGGCGGACGCGTGCTTCTAACTTTTTTATCCACACACCTAGATAGTAATAGAGAAGATGTTTTTAAATTGACCTAACGGTACCTATTATGACGTACTAGTAAGTGATCATCAATCAGTCAACCTGTTGTAACGCCTCTATTTTTAGTGACAACCTTGGGTTTCCCCTTGCCTGAAGTTAGTCGAATGAGAGATGGCAAGCATTTGGATGCAAAGCATTTCGTAGATAAAAGAGCTTTCTCACCCAAAGTGGGTTCAGTCGCAGTTATCATGTTCACGCACTAACGATTTTAGGTACTACAAAACCACAAAGGCGCAATTCTAATTTCATTGTACTAAAGTTACTAAACACACTGTTTGAAAATGACATTTGAAAGCAAAATGTACAGAATATCTGTCAAATTTAGGCAATGTTTAGTTTTTTGTTATTTAGAATGAGTGGTTAGAGCACTGACACGCGGAATGCAGAGGTCGTGGGTTCGATTCCCACCCGGGTGAGGAATTTTTTCCATTTCTTTATTAATAATTTTATAATGTTTAGTTTAGTTTAAAAATAACTTTTGTGTTAAAGAACAATGCGTATTTTTTCTTCAACATCAGAGCTATTTTTCGATAGTTATGTGTGCTGAGTCAACGATTGTTGATATGAAGGTAAGTCTAAACTATTCTATCTCCTTGCCTTTATATACGAGTAAGTATGGAAACTTTGTTAGGATTACCTGTTTGACCAAAATTTACTCGTACCCGTGCGAGTAATGGCGGGATGTTTTGGGTCAGATGTAAAACTTTATGTTGCGTAAATATGATACCTAAGTACTGAACCCACTTTGGGTGCGAAAGCTCTTTCATCTGTGATACGCTCTGCATTCAAATGCTTAAACACTCATTCTAAATAACAAAAAACTCAAACTTCTATCACACTGAAGCATTGATAAAGTAATGCTTATGACAAAGGATACAAAGTAGGTAAATACTACGATCTCTCAGCCGAGTGCTCTCAAAGATGGTGTCCACCACGTTAGGTACTAGCGTAAACGCTAAATGGCTCTAAAGCGCAGGATAAAAATGTAATAATTCTTTGCTGTTTAATGATACTTCATACATAAGGGTAACTTACTTAAATTTATAATGTGTCATAATGTAGAATCATTGTGACAGATGACTGACAGATCAACGCACAGCTTAAACTGGTCCCATAGATCTGAAACCTTGGGTAGTTACCTAAGTAATTGTATGACGAAGGTATTCTTCATTCGGCGTGCTTTCAATTCCGTCTGCTTTAGGTCGGACCATGAAGAAGGTATAAAAGAGGAGGTGGGACTATGAACTGAGTCGTGTGGCAATCGTGAGGCCATGACGTCATTATAGGGGCGGAGCTTCAGCGCCAGTGTAACGCAGTAGCTGTAACCACACGCGTATTAAAATTACAAAGACACTAGCGCTTTTATCAGGGTACTTTTTTATAAAATAAAAAAACATAATTTAAAAAATCCCAAAACCCGACTGCTTAAAAAAACCCGACTGCGTAAAAAAGAACCAAACTATGTATATAATAATAATAAAAAAACTGAAAAGATGAAAACAAGCACTTAGATGTCCAGTGGTCTAGAATTCTATAATATTATTATGGAATTAATAATAATTGAAGAAAATAAAATATTTTCTAATGATGTAATATAACAACTGAACAGTCGGGATCCAGTAACCGACAGCCAAGCTATTAATATTTCAATGGATCCTGGCTGTTCAGTTGTTATATTACATCATTAGAAAATATTTTATTTTCTTCAATTATTATTAATTCCATAATAATATTATAGAATTCTAGACCACTGGACATCTAAGTGCTTGTTTTCATCTTTTCAGTTTTTTTATTATTATTATATACATAGTTTGGTTCTTTTTTACGCAGTCGGGTTTTTGGATTTTTTAAATTATGTTTTTATTTATTTTATACTTTTTAGTTAATATAGCTACTAATAGGCATCCTTCAAGAAACACGCTCGACATGCTCGGCAGCAAAAAGGTTTCGTCATGCTGCTGTCTAAAAACTTATATACGAGAATGGTTTTCAATCGATATAGATCCTAAATGGTTAGTCGAATCGAAAAATGTTGAGAGAAACCTATAAATTATTTTTAAATACCTATTCAACGATACCCCAGTCGATATAGTTTGTCGACTTTAATTTTTTTAATTTTTACAAAATGGCGTCCAGTAGTCGCCATATTGCATTTTCACTAACGTCATGTCTTCAGTGACACTCGCCGGACTAAGAGGAATCGATTGACGTATGAGTCATAAAAATCGGCCGAGGCGTTTGGTTCGTGTAGTGCTTCAAAGGAACATACAAACATACATACATACATAGGCTGTTAAAGACAATACCACTCCTTTGCGGCGCGCAGTCGGGTAAAAAAGAACGAGTTATTTATACTTTATAAGTTTCGCGTCAGACGACGAAGTATCGAAAAAATCGCTATTTAGAGACGACCGTCAACGACGTGTGCCCTTATGCGTGTGCCCGCATTCGGGCTGTATACTCGAGCATATCCCCCTCCGCACCGCGCCGCGCGCCGCATGCCAGGCCACGCCCTATCTTTTTGCTTGCTAACGCATGAGTTGCTTTGCGTTGACGCAGAATTAACATGTTCCCGTGGGAATTTTGAGAAAAAACGTATCCTATATTAATTACTCCCGTGATTGAAATGAATCTAATGATACCGCATACATATTTTTGTTGTTTAAAGGGAAATTTAGAAAAAATATTATTATGTCTTTATCCCGTGGGACTTTTATGATAAAATGTATCCTATGACACTCCCGTAATCAAGACAAATCTAACGATACCTCATACATCAAAATCCATCAAGCCGTTTAGGCTACAGGAGGTCACAAAGGAACAGACATACATACATACTTACATACACTCCCTCAACATTACCCTCCCTCTTTGGCAGTCGGGTAAAAAGAACCAAATAGCTAATGTACATAATAAAAAACTGAAAAGAAAAGAAACAAGCACTTAGATGTCCGGTGGTCTAGAATCTACTTATATACCTATACATATAATAAAAATGTAACGGATCGCTGTTTGTATGTGAAAGATATATAAGAAAAAATATTATAGAATACCTTTATCAACGCAATAGTACCCAAAACAATGATTTTTTGAATTTTTGTCTGTTTGTCGGTTTGTCTGTGCGTTTGTGCACGCTTATCTCAGAAACGGCTGAACCGATTTCGATGCAGTTTTCAGGAATATATTGTGACAGGTCCCACTTAACATATAGGCTACTTTTTATCCCGGAAAAATGTTTTTATCCCGGATAATTTCGATATTTTCTTTTTTTCTGTAGTCCACGCGGACGGAGTCGCGGGCGTCCACTAGTTCTATAATATTATTATGGAATGAATACTATTAAAGCACATGAAATATTTTCTAATGATCGTAACATAACAACTGAACAGTCGGGATCCATTATCCGACAGCCAAGCTAATATTTCAATGGATCCTGGCTGAGTCAAGAGCTAGTAGAGTGCGTTTCATCGTATAGTGATGATGGCGCTAGTTATGCCTACATTATCCGTGTCATTGTATACAAGAAATGTTAGTTCTGAAATCAGGCATAGGAGTAATTCTATGATACGGACATTAACAGGCGTGTAAAGTCCTTTCTGGCAATACGCCAACAATAAAGCCGCAGTGCCCCAAATATACCTAAGGCAATGACAGGATTCCAGGACCCGGCAATTATGTTCGGAATGTTCTCGATTACTGGACAATCAATAAATCCATTAGTACAGAATATTAACCTGTTTAGCTTTGGCCAACTACATGTATAGGTAGGTACTATTCCTATATGCACGAAAGGATATGCAGCTGATGTGTTCTAGTGAAGCCCCGTATGTAGTACAGGACGTGAGTATACGTGAGTAGCCTAAAGACATGTTCGTACGTGCATATTTTTTAACCCATTTTTACGTATGGAGCTCTCTCCAGTAGTGCCTAATTCGTCACCTACTAATTACCTAGTGCCTATCAGTCCGTAGGTATCTGTCAGGGTAACTATTCGTCTATTTGTCGAAGTAACGGTTCGTCAATGCTGTATTTTGTCATAAGTTTCTAGAAGTTTCTAGAAGTCATTTGTTATTATTACAGTGCGCCCACAGTTCATCATCCGTCGAATTAACTAAGTAGGAACCTACTAATATAATTGGCATGATTGGATAGCTAAGCAGTTCACAGACCTCCGGCAATATACATATGCAATTGACATATTGAGTTCAAAAGTGACCCAACAACATAAATCCGGAACATATTTCTTCGAGCTGTCCTTTTTCAGAGTGCCAGCGATAAAAATCATAAACATACTAGTTGGCCGGATGTCTGGCTTGATTCCAATGCCAGAGGCAACAAGATAGACGCCATGTTAGCCAGTGATTTTCGAACTGATGAACACGCAAAAGTTTTACGGTGTTATTATATAAAACCGTGTCTAAAGTTAGACACTGCAGATGTCATTTGACAGCAAAATGTATGTTAAAATTAGACAATGTTTAAATTCTTTTCTAATGATGCGGTTGGATTCTGCCAGCAAAGCAAGAGCAAAGAGCAAACATTCTGCGGGAGCTTATAGCTATATTATTGAAACCACTCAAGGCTTGAAACCATTGCAGCTATTGGGGTGGACTAAAAGGCATTCATCTGAACTGAATGCAATTTTAAATTTAAATACAGTTTGTAAGGTCTTGTGCTGATGCGGTTCTTCATTAGAATACATTAGCTGCATCTCCTTCCCTGCACGTGGTAAGAGTAGACCAAGGAGTCACTTACATATTCGTATACATACAGGGTGTTTGTGACAGCCAGGCAAATATTGAGGGTGATATCACACCATGATTCTGAGATGAAAACCACTGAAAATTTTCTCAGGAAAATTCCTAAAATTTTCCGGTTTTTTTTTTCATTTTTCCGTGTCAGAATGGTACATTCTATGGTAATATACCCGATAATACCTAAAATAACTAAAACAAGCACGTAATACAGAAAAAAGTAATGCAAAATAATAAAATTATTATGAAACGTCGTTATCGTACGATAATCAAATTACATGGTATGGGGGCGTCAGCTGTTTGGAACAAGAGATACCTAGGTAGCGCGCATGTACGAGGCACGTGTAGAGAGCGAGACAAATGCTGTATGCGCTATCTGTCTCGTCGCCGGCGCACAAAGGCTAACCGCCTAGCGCCTGTATAAAGTATCCCTACACACTAGTCGGTCACTACACATGATGGATTACGTACTTTCAGTACATACCTTTAATAATAAAATGCTTTCTTTAGTACTTTACCCTTCTAAATATCACTTTTTTCTCTTTATTCATACTTTGATTTATTGTTTTCACTGCATGATTGAGTAACATGAACAAGATATTAAAAATCTCAGTACCTGAACATGGCTTGCATGTTATAAAACAAGTAGCAAGGGTTGGCTGATGAGATGAAATCATATCCATAATTCATAACCTAGACCCTGCCTGTCTTCTAAAAAAATAGGCAGACCATTACGGACAGTTTGTAGCATTTATCGTTTATTAATTTATGTTTAAGTCTTAGCGAATCTTTTTAGCTAGATGATCGACCGACGCACGACACGCGATTTGCAAACTTGGCTTGGTGGAGTTGTAGTGTGTATAACCACTTTTATTCTAGTATGATTACCGTTTTATACAATTTTATTCCGGTTGGCGAATTCGGAACTAAAATATTTTGTATGCACACATAATGTCGTCATACACCGAGCAACTAGCGCCACCGTTCAAAATAACTATGTTTGCAAAACTCGCAGTGTAGTAGTAGGGTAGAGTGGAGGTGGTAGAAAAGGTACGTAATAGTGTTGGGATTTGGGATGTATTATTTCAAATAATTAAAATCGATATCGAATCTAATTAAAGCAATTTTATTAGTCCCTCCGTTCGTATCTTTCAAATGCAAACAATGCAGTTGAAATAAAGAGTAGGTAAATGATAAGTTCTTTTATCTACCTATCAGTAGGTACTTACAACTGAAATAATGGATAGATTAGGTAGGTCATTCATTACATTAACTTAAAAAACCTAGTTTGTAAATTTGCTAATCGCAAAATAGTCATAATCGTAATTTGGACGCTTTGGAACTTTTAGTACCTACTTACGCCAGTAGCTATTATTAAATCTGTGCTCCTAGTTTGAATGACCGTAGGTAGTAAAACGAACAACAAATCTATTGTGCACTTTTTAACTATCTTATCTACAGCTATTTCTTATAATCAAAAACTGCCGGTAATAAAATAAGTAAGCAGGTAGTTTCGGTAGGTGATTTCGATGTTTATTTAATGGGTCATGCATATGGACCTACCTACACATGAAATTTTTTGTCATACTGACAGTTACTGGTCGATTAGAAGACAGGGGTAACTTGAAGTCTGTGTAATTTATTGTCTGTTTGACTAGAAATTATCGAAACGTAATTCTCAATTTAATAAATAAGTACATACATGAGCCCAACCCGTACCTTATACCTTAATAGTACGCTTACCTATTTACTTTAAATGCGATATGTATTAATAAACATAGGTTTATTTAATTTAATCACCATGTTAGCCGAAAATCATACTCTGCTGTACTGCTAGGCTTTACTACCTACCAGGAAGGCCACCACTCGATGATGGTTGCTTTTTATTGAAAAATAGGTAAGTACATTATGATCCTAGGTATCTAATGATTTAGAAAGAACTGAACTGAAATACGACCTACCTACGTGCACTCATTATACAACGATTTTTTGTTTGGATCGATAACAGTGAAACAAGTGTACAACACTATTGGTTTGCAAATTTCAATTTTTCGAGAAAAACTGACTGGACGTACCTAGTTATTTAAAAGCCCCTTTGTAGTTTTTTTTTTGAAAATATTATATTTCAGATTTTTTTTATACATAGAATTTAAGTACCTATCCTGTATCTAGCCTACCTACCTTTGTTTGACTTAGGACTTAAAATTTATTATTTGTCATTTGATTAGCATTCTTCTATGCTGCTCTGGGAGTGAAGAAACGTATAATACTACAGCTGCTTCTCTTCCCGGGTATACTCTAAAAGTCAGTAGAGGGACAAGAGCGATGGGCTGACCACCTGTCACTACTAACCTAACTTGTAGATCTCAACTATACCCTCAAAATTGGTCAGAGTGGCACCATGTGGTTCTATCGGCCCTTGGTGCTCTGCCTACCCCGTAAGGAATAAAGGCGTGATTATATGTATGTACGTATACATGTATGATTACATTTGTATGAGACTATCTACCTATCTACCTGGCTAGACAAAATATCTGGATACTATCCAGCCGCAGTAGGTAAGATTTTGGTAGCTAGTAGGTACCTAGGTAGGGGAAGATTGGGTAATGGGGGTCACTTAAGCAAGAATTAGAATACAAAAGCTAAAATAAAAAATAAAAATTACAACCGCCTCATAACAAAATTTACTTAATTAGCTATAATTTGAGATCAATGATCATCACATTAATAATCTTCTTTGGGAAATATAAAAGCACAAAAAAAAACTGATTTGTTTCCCATTGCACTAAGTTACGGGTAATTGAGGTCACCTTGTGGGCAATGAGGATCATACAAAAATCTAACACAAATCGCGTCACGTCTGATACAGAGGTATCGTTTGATTCCTGGAGAACCTTCCTCTTTACTCTTTCGGTCCCCTTCTTCGGCACTTTCATCTTCTTTCCTTGGCCCTTGCCCTTGCCTTTATGCAGAAAAACGCAGTCTATTTACTTAACTTTGGACCCTAATATTTTAGAAACCAGACACTTCCCAGGTATACTTCCATGGAGAAAAATGATCATGATGATGAGGAGATTCCGTAGATTTCGGGAACGTTGACGACCAAAAATCACCCTGTATATTTTTCCTTCTTTTTATCTTTTTCTTTGGGTGGCGGTCACTAGCGGGTAATGGGGATAACCCGATTCTCATTACCCACAAATATTTTATGAAGAAAAAATAATAAACACAAAATATACATTAGAAAAACTCGGGATTTAAGTAGGAAATCATTATACCAAATGTACAAATAAAGGCGTTAAAAAGTAACATACAAGTAGATCAATAACTATAAAAGTTACTGTATATTTTGCGTCCGTGAAAATTTACATCGGCGAGCCGCAAAAACAAAACACACCTCTCATTCTTTATGCTGTCGCCATACCCACGCGGCACGCTCGCAGCGACGGCGAGGGGAACAGAGCAGGCAGGGAGGACCCTTAACGCGTTCCTATTAGTGTTACTTTTGGAGATGTGTGGGTGACCACTATTACCCGCTGACTCTCATTACCCGATCTTCCCCTATAGTTGCCTAGAATCAATAAACCAGCGCAATTTTTTACGAAAAAAGCACTAAAGATAATTATTTTTTAATATCTAAAATAGACGGAGTGAAAAATAAACAGAACTTGATTTCAGTGGAATATACAAACGGAATACAAAATTAGCCCTGCCTTTATATAGTTGGTAGGGTTTAGTGAAACTAAAATAAAATAGCGCAATGGGAGGTATTTGTTTTTTATAGATACGCCACGCTTAGCCGGGGCCAGATATAAAATATTTGTGACTAGTTGCTAGCTCATCGCCTGAGAGAACGCCCCTGAGTTCCTTCGAGTCTTACGACATGCACGAAAGGATGCTGCTGCTGTATTATATTCTAAGTTAAGCCCCGCATCAGTACAGGGCGGTTCTTTACTTATTTATTTAAGAAGCGAATAAGAAGATAATGCCTAGAAGACGTTTGCTACGGAATTTTAAAATTTACGCGGACGAGGTCGATGGCAGCCACTAGTGTACAAAATATTGAAAAATTTTAACGCATCCATAAAAAGTCAATAAAAAATATTAACTAAACGCAGCAATAAGAGACAATGGAAGAGTTGTTTCCCACGAACAGTATTTTATAAATATAGTGGTATCTCTTTTACTTCAGTAAGTATCACATACTTCGCACTTTGTCAGCTACCTACATGAACGCGCCTTCTCATCTGTCAATTTTGCTTGCTTGCGTTGTGTCAAATAGCTTTTTTCATTCATTTTATTTTTAGGAATAAAAGAAAATAATTTATCTTGTACATACCTATGTGGTCCAATTGATTCAGCAAATATCATTAACCAGGCATCATTAGCCGTCTGCTAGTTTTCCATTTGTTATAAATGATTGCTGCGGTAAAACATGTTTTGTTCCTACGGTTGTGTCGTGTACAACAGGACCAAAAGAAAGTGATTTGTAGTTGACGGTGTTTTTTAACGTGTGATTTTGCTTGTGCTGTTGAATTTGGATTGTGAAAATGGCGCAGACTGTACGGCGTCCTATAGAAGGAAGATATCCCTCGTGTTATTTACCGAACAGAATAAAGGAGAGACGGGCGAAGGCAAGGGCCTTGAGGTAAGCACGATCAGTTATTAGATAGTCTCTTCGTGATAATTGGTTAATATTTCTCTTGTAAACTACTGGGTATTGTTTACCATCATGACTATGTAATCTAGAAGTTGTAGATAAACTATTGGGAACAGATGAAAAATGGTGAAGTTGTAGTAAACAAACTGACATTTTGTACGTTTTTCTTATCTTGTGCCATTAGCCTAATTTAAAAATAATTTATGTAATCAATAGACCTATGTATATTTTGTATACAATTACAAGTGAATGAATTCCAGGTTAGAACAGCAACGTAAGCCGGACAAGCCAGAAGACTTTGTCTGTTACTCGGACAGTGACAGTGAAGAGGAAACACCAGCACAGCAACATCGCACCCTCTCTACCTCATATAACTTTGTAGATTATGTCCGATCTAGAGAAATATTGGCTCCTGAGGTAAGGAAAGATTATGTTACTGGCGATGAACATGCCTCACTCATGCTTAACCATTTGATGATTTATTTATATGAAACACTTATTAAACTCATGGGAGTCATGGCGGGCCGCAAATAATAGCTTAGAAACCAATATTAAATTGTGATTTGGATACCTATGTCCTCATTAGAATTGCACTTTATTTTCAACTACTTAAGTCTACTTGTTATACATAACACTCAGTCTGATAGAAAGGCATTGATTGTCAATCACAAACAAGAGTGATCTTTTGGTAAACATCACCCACTCTGTTCTGTACATTTTGTTTTCTTCTGTTGTTCTTATTAGTATTTTATAACATTTTGTTTGTAATCTGTTTGTATGTAATCTGGCCAAGTACATCATCCTCCATTCTAATTACAAAACCTAGATTTTAATATACCTGAATATTTACCTATCTTTGTTTTTTCCTAGTTTGCTCTATCTATGCAAACAGACATGACTTATTGCTATTCAGGCTACTTAATATTGTAGTAGCAACCCGCCCCAGCTTGGCACGGGTCCAATGCTGATACTATACATACAATCCTTCATCTTGAATCACTCTATTTTAAAAATAAACAGCCTAAAAAATGACGGCCAATTGGTTTAGTAGGTAGTGACCCTGCTTGCGGTCCTGGGTTCGAATCCCGGTAGGTGCAAATATTGATATGATGAATATTGATGTTTTTTTCCGAGTCATGGATGTTTCTATACTTATCTATGTACCGTTGCTTAGTACCCACACAAGACTTTATGGGTCTTAATGTGGGACTAGGTTAATGTGTTGTGTAGTGTGTGAATACTTATTTAAAATCCATTGCATAGTTTAAAAGATCTAATTAGTTTGTAGAGTATATAACTTTTTTGGGTTAGTAATACTAAAGGTAAATGATCTCTTATCTTAATTATCATGATAATAGGGTCATTTACAGTTTTTTTATTTGTATTTATATAGAAAGGTCATAAAATAAAATACACATTTGCGAAAGAAAAACTTCGCTACCATGAAAACTTTCCGGGATATAACAATTTCAAAATCACAATTTTAGACTTGCCAATAAACACTCCATACAAATGCCCACCACGACCTGACGTCACTCTTTAAGCAACTTGTATGGGCGTAAAAGAACTTTTGTTCTACAGCTATATTACTTAAATATTGCGTTTATAAATATGGTCACAAAACAAAAGTTGTTGTAAATGATCACTGGCGGACTAAGACTTTTTGAGGCCCGGGGCGGTCTTTAATTTTAGGGCCCCCTGGCGCCCGCCCTCCAGATTTACTGAATTAAACAAATGCAGATATCTTCCGGATATCTTATCCGCCAGATATGTGTGATGCCGTCTCTTTCGGTTCGTACTAACAAGAGGGAGATGTCAATAGAGATATCTGTCAGATAATTATATCGGGCACTTATCAGTAAGTGTTGAAACAGGCCCTATGAATGCGTTATGAACAGAGGTCGGAATTAGGTAGTCATTTATGTACTTGCACTGATTTCATACAGCGAAAGAATAAAGTGGATATGCCTCAAATTACAAACTAATAAACATTTTATGTTAATTATCTTTGTTTTATTTGTCTTATCTCTGAGGGTTTTATTATTATTTATTTGTAATATTGTTGGCCACACGGGATTGTCCATTAGAAATCCTGGGAAGGTCCACATTAATATCAACATTTCGATGCAAGTACATAAATGACTCTACCTAATTCCGACCTCTGGTTATGAATCTTATGAACTTAGATGAATTAGGTACCTACACCGTTTACTTATTATGGTAAATGATCGGAAGAATGGTTTAATTACAGCAGATTATGTTAAAATAATATTGTCTGAGTAGACAAGGAATTTTTTTTAAAATATGCCAATCCGAGGCCCCTCACTTGTGGGGCCCGGGGCGGACCGCCCCCACCGCCTCCCTGTTAGTCCGCCAGTGTAAATGATGCAGGTGGACATGTGATGTTGTAATTTTCAATTAATTTCACATTTGATAAATGGACTTGCCCACTTAACTTTGAAGGCGTATTACTACCTCATTTGGACACATAATCAAATTGTAATTTAGATTATTTATTCTGGTAAGAATAAGATGTTATTAAGATTCAACCATAGGAAACTACCCCATTATGCTAATGATTGTTAACTATAAGTAGTTTAGGTTATTTAAAGTAATAAGTCATTGTACCCAAATATAGTTTTAATTTTTCATCATGCTCTTGATATGACATTAATGCATTATAATCTTATCATTAAAAAACATGCAATCAGATTATGATGTTATGCAGTGGAAATTTATTTGAAAATTAGTGGACGCCTGCATCTCTGTCCGCCTGGACTGCAGAAAAAACAAAATGTCGAAATTATAAATGGGATAAAAACATTTTCCCGGGATAAAAAGTAGCCTATATGTTAAGTGGGACCTGTCACAATATATTCCTGAAAACTGCATCGAAATCGGTTCAGCCGTTTCTGAGATTAGCGTGCACAAACATCAGTTTGTTACAATTTTATTATATGTATAGATAGATAGAAGTGCATGTAATGTCTCTCGGGCTAACTAACTACCTATCAGATGCTGGTCAAACTATTTTTATTTGTCACTAGTGGACGCCCGCGACTCCGTCCGCGTGGACTACAGAGAAAACAAAATGTCGAAATTATCCGGGATAAAAACATTTTCCCGGGATTAAAAGTAGCCTATATGTTAAGTGGGACCTGTCACAATATATTCCAGAAAACTGCATCTAAATCGGTTCAGCCGTTACTGAGATTAGCGTGCACAAACGCACAGACAAACCGACAAACAGACCAAAATTCCATAATCATCGTTTTGGGTTCTATTGCATTGATAAAGGTCTCCTATAATATTTTTTCTTATATATCTGCCATGTAAAGACAGCGATCCGTTACATTTTTATTATATGTAGAGATTATAGCCTGTGAGTTATTCTGATCTAGCTATAAACTGTATTTATATCTGTAAGATTGATCAAAATCAGTTTGGCAGTATTTAAAGTGTAACAGACATCTTCAAAATCATACTAACTTTCACATTTAATTTTTAAGTAGGATAGCGGTGATAGCCCAGTGGTTAAAACGTGCACTTTCCAGGCGGGAGGCGTAAGTTCGATCCCAGTCGGACGGGACGACACACCAATCAATTTATTATTTCATGTACAGATTTTAATATTACAAAATTGTCACTTAGCTCTTGCCTCGGAAAGCACGTAAAACTGTTGGTCCTGCGCCTGATCTCTCTCCGGTCGTGTCGGCTTTCCGTCCCATCGGACTATGAGAGTGAGGGATCCGTGTTTGCGCACACACTTGTGCACTATAATATCTCCTGCGTACCTGGCCAATCTCCGTAAAGATTGGTCGCCTTGGCCGAAATACGGTCGGAGATCATCATTAAGTAGGATTCAAATTACCCACGTAAAAGTTGAAGCTTGAGCTATTGGGTGTCACACAGTTATTTAATGCAGTAGAAGCCCACGACTTAGCTCAATTTAACTTTGGGCTAACTATTCTTCCTGTTACTGTGGGAATTTAGAGAATCCTTTTCTTATAGCATGCCTACATTGCCTATTTTTCACAAAGAACAACACCATCCAACTAATACATACATTGGTCTTACTTATAGTAACTAACTAACTAACACCCTCCTAATATCGCCGGATAAATTTATCTTCTATGCTGCTCTGGGAGTGAAAAAAAAGCGTATAATACTACAGCTGCTTCTCTTCCCGGGCATACTGTACAAGTCAGTAGAGGGACAAGAGGGTCTTGGTGTTTTGTAGGCGGTGGGCTGACCCACCTGTCACTAGTAACCGAACTTGTACATCTCAACTATGCCTTCGGAATTGGTCAGAGGTGGCACCATGTGGTGCTATCGGCCCTTGGTGCTCTGCCTGCCCCGTGGGGAATAGGGGAGTGATTGTATGTATGTATGTAAATTAATATGTTAGATAGAGATCCACCAGTTTAGGTATATTTAAGTGTAATGTCGTATTTTGCAGCCGCGTTCCATAGACCCGTCGTACGCAACCCGCCACATGCTGACGCACGACATGTTCAAAGAGACCGCCGTCAACCTCGGGAACATGAATAAGGTGTTCTGCTCTCAGTGGCTGTCGGACAGACAGGTTGTCTTCGGAACCAAGTGTAATAAGGTAGGTACCTCTGCCCTATCTAGGGGACACCGGAACATAAGTCATGTCGAAGGTATATTGTACTACAGGCCGTATCTCAAAACATTTTGAATACGACTATATTTGAATAATGCCGGCATATAATACGACTTTGACAACTGGTGGAGTTCACAAAGTACACATCATATCGACGTATTATCGATGTTTGTTTCCGCGTCTTGGATGTTTCTATATTTCATCATCATCTTCCTGCCCGTATCCCATTATTACTTGGATGACAGGACAGACCGGAAAAAAATGTTTGATCTGTCCCGCTTTTCCTTTTAATAGTCGGACAGATCGAACTTTTTTCCGGTCTGTCACCCTAGGTGGGCAAAATAGGGTGACAGATCAAAATATTCTGGGTTGATGTGTTGTGAAGTGTGTGAATATTTGTTACCAGCTAATGGTATACGACGTGCGCACGCGTTCATTAGACGCGATCCCCACACTGCGACCGCGCGCACCCTGGGCTGGCGCAGAACATCAGACGGGAATTCACGCCTTACAGATCAACCCATCCAGGTAAAAAATACGACTTCGTATAAATCTTGACTCTTACGACCAAGACCAATCCAATTATACCTCTAGAGCTTAAACTTACATAGTACTTACACTCGAAAAACATAACCCTTCTTCTTTTGCAGTCGCGTTTGAAACTTTTCATATAACAGAAACTCTGTTAAATTCATCGTAGGGAAAATATTTTTATAACACATTCTGTGCTGATGCTTCAAGGAAATATCAAGCTGCATCTCCTTCCGTGCATGTCGTAAGAGTCAACTAAGGAACTTTGGCATTCTCTCAGGCGAATGCTCACACATAATTTACATCTTGTCTTCACTGTGCTAAAAGTGTTATTTTTTCCAGAACATTGCTAGCGACGGGTGCGCGTAATTCATGTGAACTAGCCATCTACAGCCTGCCTACCTTAGACCCTGTATGTGTGGGGGAGGCGCATAAAGACTGGGTAAGTGACCTATTCGTAGAAGACTAAACTATTGACTATTTAACAGACAAAAATTTGTAGATTCTAACTAAAGTATTCTTGATGTGATTCGTCGCCGGATTCTTATTCTGTATTCACACACACACATGAATTCACACACTTCGCAACACATTGACCTAATCCCACACTAAGATCCCTAAGGTCTTGTGTCGTGGGTACTAGGCAACAGTATATAAATACATAGATAAGTATATAAACATCCATGACTCGGAAACAAACATCGATATTCATCACATCAATGTTTGCACCTACCGGGACTCGAACCCAGGATCTATGGCGTCGCAGGCAGGGCCACTACCAACTACACCAATCGGCCGTCAACTGTTATTGTGCACAAATTAAAAAATATGACATGTAATCATGTAGGAATTAATTTAGAAAATTGGAGTGTCTTTGTGGTTGGTCCTCAGATCCTAGACCTGTGTTGGCTGGACGATGAGTTCGTGGTGACGGGGTCGCGCGACTCTAAACTCGCGTTGTGGCGAGCGCCCGAGCCGAGCGACGACGACTCGCACTCGCACGCACTCGTGTCGCCGCTCGCCGTCCGGGAGTGTCGCTCGGGTATGTACATACATACATACATAATAATATAGTCACGCCCATTATCCTTCAAAGAAATGTGCAAAACACACACCCGCTTTTGACCTTTTCGAGTATGTACATTTTGGCTAAATAATTTTGTAGTGTTGTTCACCGAATAGTCCTTTGAATGATGGCGCTTGGTACTATGTGTGTGTGAACTATTGTATCTGTGTATTTAAATGTATCACGGCGTTATTACGGTTTTGTAATAACGCCGCTTAAAATCAAACTAAATGTAACAGCATATTTATCTCAACGAAGAGCTATCTAGTAGGCTAATATCTAAATTTAAAATCTTCGTTTTATCGAACTTTGCAAATCTCCACATTTCTGCAGGTCTAAAAGTGCGTGCCCTAACATTCAACCCGCGATGGCGGGAAATAGCCGCGCTGACCCTGAACGGATACATCCACGTGTTCAACGCAGAGACATTCCGTCAGACGCTGTCTAGGAAGCTGCCGTCCTGCCAGGACCTCGTGTGTCTGGCCACACAGGTGCGTTATGTACTGCACTTACTGTCAGACATCATCATCATTCTCAGCTTTGAGAAGTCCACTGCTGAACATAGGCCTCCCCCAACGACCATCACCCTGACCGGTCGGAAGCAGCCTGCATCCAACCGTTGTCCGCGACCTTGGCTAGGTTATTCTATTGTCTTGCCTGTGACTTAATAACGTTACAAATACTACATATAGCGGGGTCCATTGCCGTGTGATAACTGTTAAGTTTATTCTTCTACTAGTGGACGCCTGCGACTCTGTCCGTGTGGACTACAGAAATAACAAAATATCGAAATTATCCGGGATAAAAAGTAGCCTATATGTTAAATGGGACCTGTCACAATATATTCCTGAAAACTGCATCGAAGTCGGATCAGCCGTTTCTGAGATTAGCGTGCACTAACGCACAGACAAAAAATCCAAAAATCATTCTTTTGGGTACTATTGCTTTGATAAAGGTCTCCTGTAATATTTTTTCTCATATATCTTCCATGTACAGACAGCGATCCGTTACATTTTTATTATATCTATAGATGATGTTTAAATTTATATTTTACTAGCTGTTGTCCGCGTGGACTGCAGAAAAACAAAATATCGAAGTTATCCGCAATTAAAATAAAGCGTTAATCCAGGGTGTCAACTAACTCCGTACTAAATTTTATTAAAGTCACTGCCGCCATTTAGACGTGAAGAATAACAAGCACACTCGCAAACTTTCGCCTTTATAATATTAGTGTGATTTTCCTATGCTGATTCACTAAAAAAAACATCAGCTGCATTTCTTTATGTATCGTGCATGTCGTAAGAGTCGACTAAGGAACTCGGGCATTCTCTCAGGCGATGAGCTAGCAACTTGTCACTGGTCATTCACATATGTCCCTGCGCCGCTTAACGTGCCTGTGGGGTCTCTTCCATTATCTTACAGTTCTGGTTACTCTATTTCGTATGTATACGTGTGTGTTTTTTCTTCAGGAGAGTGGTGTATACGCGATCGGCTGCAAATCGTACACATTACTGTTGGACTGTCGCACGCTTCAGTCCATCAAGAAGATCACGTCACGATACAACGGCTGCGGCATCCGCTCTGCCAGCTTCAGGGGAAACATGCTTACTATCGGCACGGGATTAGGTGAGATCGTCACTTGCTAATGTA
The DNA here is from genome assembly GCA_014607495.2 of Carposina sasakii. Taxonomy (NCBI): domain Eukaryota; kingdom Metazoa; phylum Arthropoda; class Insecta; order Lepidoptera; family Carposinidae; genus Carposina; species Carposina sasakii. The sequence goes on along the minus strand of CP053163.1, from coordinate 1,378,089 downwards.
ACATATGGAGAAATTATGTTCAGAACTGGAGTTCCATATGACGTCGCCTTCACATGTCCTACTATTTTAGCTTCTGGCGTTTTAACTTCACCAGTTTCGATATTGTCAAGTTTTGTACTTTGTGACGAAGTTGATTTTACATATATCAACATCTTGTGTTGGTTCGTCTTCGCCATTATTGTCTTCAGTTTCTACATTATTTATATTAGGGTCATTTATTTCTGTCTCCTTAAGTTCTTCAATTTCTACAGTATCTAAAATATGTTCTGAACCTATTGTACTATCTAAAGTACTGTCACCTTTTAAGGCGTCAAGCAATAATTTCTTTTTCTCTTCAAGATCGTCAAGGGATGGACTGTCCCGACCACTCGTTGATAGTTTGTGGTGTTAAGATTACCCCAATTTGTAGGGCAAAGGGACAGATCGAACTTTTTTTCTGATCTGTCCCCCTAAATATTTTAGGAGGAGGTCAGGTTTAACGTAGATGATGTAAATGTACGCCTTTATCACGATAGGCAGAGATCAAAAATCTCCATTTGCTTTGCTTTTTAGTGTGATTAATAATAGAGGCAGTGTCAACTTTATTTTTCAGATAGGCTATCGGACCGTTGGAGCAATCGGCCCTAAGTAAATCTATCTATTAAATGGAAAAGAACTGTTTATTCGATTGCAGGCTTGCTGATGTTTTACGACTTGCGCGCGGGAAAATACCTCGAGAGTAATATTCACTCATCAAAAACGGTCACATTACGGGCGTCGCGCGGATACGTCGTAAGTACTTGTTTTACTTAAAGAAAAAACCTGACCATGTAAGGCAGCTAGCGTTCCTTATACGTACGTCCGCGCGAACTTTTTAAATCCTATGTGTTATTCTGATGTATAAGCTATGTACCTGGCAAGCTTCACCAAAATCCCTTTAGTAGTTTTTGCGTGAAAGAGTAACAAACATACTGACACATCCTTCCATCCTCAGAAACTTTTGCATTATTATAATAGTAGGAAGTAGAATAGCATTATGTAGTAGGATACCTTCTCTTAATTTTATATTGACCACTGAATTATACGAATGGGTTATGGTACATATCGCCTACGAAAAAACTCGTCCGCGGGCCAAATGTCTACTTTAAAACTCGCCCGCGGGCCAAATGTCTACTTTAAAAAACTTATATGGGTAGATTCGACCGAATCAGTGTGGAAAATCGGTATCAGATGTCTCCCATTAAAAACTATAGGGATGTTTCGGCAAAATTTTACATTTACATTGAATGTCTGATACCTGTAGGTAAATCTGAGCATTAAATGATACAATTATTTATAAACAGAAAACATACCAGAGTCACCTAACCATCATAACTATCTTATAAATACGTGATTTTTAACATTTTCTTAGTATGAATATTAAGATCAGGTATTAGATATTTAATGTAAAAATATACGATTTTACCGAAAAGTCCCTTTAGTTTTATATAGGAGACATCTGGTTAGTTTTTCCACACTGATTCGGGCTAATCTACCCACCATATGCATTTTCAAAAGTAGACATTTGGCCCGCGGACGAGTTTTCTCATCGCTGAGATGTACTATGAGCCATACTAATTCTCTTAGCCTTTCTTATGATTCTAAATGAAAATATTTCACATATTATTAGGCACATAGAGAAATCTCTGATGTCTATGACACAGGTTAGCCTAGACACAGTATAGACACAGATCCTAATTCTGTACTCACTAGTGATAAACTGCTTACTAATAAACTGTAACTTTTATATGTCTGTACTGTAAGTATTTGGTGAATAAATTCATTATATTCTAGGATAGGATTAGTGATGATGATCTCCGACCGTATTTCGGTCAAGGCGACCAATCTCTACGGAGATTGGCCAGGTATGCAGGAGATATTATAGTGCACAAGTATGTGCGCAACAAACACAGATGCACTCTCTATTCCCTCACTCTCATAGTCCGATGGGACGGAAAGCCGACACGACCGGAGAGAGATCAGGCGCAGGACCAACGGTTTTACGTGCTTTCCGAGGCACGAGCTAAGTGACAACTTTTGCAACATCAAAATCTGTACATGAAATAAATTCATTGGTGCAGGCCCGTGACTGGGATCGAACTTACGCCTCCCGCTTGGAAGACGCACTTCTTAACCACTGGTCTATCGCCGTTTAGTTATAATGATGTATGGTATGTATACGTAGTTAGCTAATTGTTATTTTTGCAGTTCCCCGATGAAGAAGCGGACGGTTTCAACCAAGTAAAGTACGTGCCGGCGATCTACACACATTGCTACGACGACAGCGGAACCAGAATATTCACCGCGGGCGGACCGCTGCCCGCGCCTCTTATAGGAAACTACGCCGGGCTGTGGCAGTGAAGATATGCCGTGAATTTGTAGGAAAATATAACATACATTTACGCCCATTATCCGAAGAGGTTAGGCAGAAGTGCGCAAATCACACGCTCACTTTTTACCAGTGCGCCTATTGTGTCCCTCGTGGTAAGGGCAGCCTGCCGCTGTTTTTCGCGCGCAAATACAGTTCAGCGACCGGCCCCCTGATTACCTAAAAGCAATAGCAAAGCCGAAGCAAAGCGAAAGCGAAAATTGTGCAATAGTCGCCTTGAAATGTCAAAGTTCCTCTGAAATTCATTTTACATGATACGAATTTGACAAGCAATCAGCGCGGTTTTTGTACAGTTTTCGCTATCGCTTTGCTTTTGCTAGTTAGGTAATAAGGGGGCGGTAACCAATCCAATGGGAAATGTTTCCGTGCCATTCTAAATAGGTGTTATAAACTGGGAGCCTCGTCCGTTAAATAGCAGGGGCTGGTGAGGTTGACTTTGGCTCCGTAAGGTATCAGTCGAATCCAGACTTGAGAGTTTGGGGGTTAGTCATAATTCGATAACTTTGCGAACTTCGCTGTCGCTCGTAAAATCCCAGGGGGGCAGATGTAAATGGTCGGTGAAAAGATGCTGGCTCATCGCCTAAAAAAATACCCGAGTTACTTAGTCGACTCTTACGACATGCACGGAACGGAAGGATGCAGCTGATGTATTCTAGTGAAGCCCGGCATCAGCATAGAGATCATAAAGGTAGGGACAAACTGAGCCCACGTACGCAACGTATACTGCGCATTATGACATCTAGACTACGAAATTTATATGGAAATATATGACTTAGAAACACACTTGTCATACCTAACGTTGCATATGATAAGTGTGTTTCGAAGCATATAGATTTCGTAGTCTAGATGCAGAGGCGGCTGCTGACATTTTTAGATGGGTGTTCACTCCCTTTACGAATGGGATGGTGCAAGCAAGCTTAGCCGTACACTTATAAAAATTCAGATGACCTAATGAAACACATTAAAAACAACCATATCGCGTTCTAACTCGGACTAAGCGACCTCTAGTGGCCGCATACACGAATTAAAGTGAGCGGCGTTCTAGATAAGGCTAATTTTTTATACGAAATCTTCTGTTTCACGCGCCGGCCTATGTCGGTATGTCTCTTTCGCACTCATTGAATACCGTACTAGGAATCGTACCAAATTTCGTTTCATAGGAGCGCGATCGCTAGAGCTCTTCTCGATACATAAGATTACAACTTACTTGAGACGAACGCGCAGACACTATTGTATAAACATAGTAGAATTGAAAGATAATTATAAATATAGAGAAATATAGATTGCCTATGTAATCTTCGTGGGTGGGAGTACACAGCACCAGCGCTCCTTAGGACGAGCCGCCAGTGTCTAGATGTCATAATGCGTAGCATACGTTGCGTACGTGGGCTCAGTTTGTCCCTACCTTCAATTGCTTCAAATGTACCTATTATGAGTGTTGAATCATTACCTACGAGTTCATGACATCATCTTGTTTCATCGACGTTTCTTAAGCATCCCCGAAACGGTCAATTGCGATTGACAATGTTTTACATGAATGATCGTTTCAAATGACGGGCAATTGAAGCTTCTTTCAATGCGCATCATTCGCGCATGCCTCAGTTGTCGCTGAATGGGGACGCGGCAAAGTCGTGTTTATTTTTAAATTAAAGAGGATAATGATTTCAAACACAGACGTTTTTGGCAATAACTCTTGCTGTTTCTAAAAAAAAAGAAAAAAGCCAGACGTTGGTCCAAGGAATGGTACAAATTAAGATATAGATTCACTCATGAGCATTTACAAAGAACTCTGCAAGAAACGGAGCCGGATGACTATAAAAATTTCATTCGAATGGACCAAGAGTCATTTGAGACATTAGTTTATATATCCGCAATGATTTTGTAATATTTTTTAACGCAGTCGACCGTTTGTTTTTGTCTAGGTAGTCTTTGTTTTTTACTTTTCACAAGACAGGATAATCTCTATATAGCGATATTAAAAGTAATGTAAAATCGCGTTCTGTAATAATATCGGCGCCAGCGGCTAACGCCACGTCGAGTTCGTGTTCCGACACGTCCTCCATGTTCGGTGGCGCGATTATAAATAACAAAACGATTGTCAATTGCCGTCAATGTCTGTCAATACACGGCGCGTCAATTGCCTTCATTCAAAATTTTCATCATATGCGTAAACGGTCAATTTTCGTATCAATTGGCGTCATTCACGTAAACATTGTGAATCGCAATTGACAGTCTCGGGGATGCTTTAGTGTATAGTGACGGCTGGCCCGTGACTTTAATATTGTATCAAGCCCCAAAGTTACCTTGTGTCTTAGACTAAGTAAAATTGTTTCTCAATAGAATTGTTAAAGTTTCGTCATCGAAACGAATGTTTGATCCAATTAGAAGCCAATCCAATAAATCGTCATGTCACGTGATGAAGTCTAACCAAAACGTCAATGCGAAACGATGTTACATTGTCTAAGCACCCTTATCTCGTTTTAGCATAACAAATATGTGTTAAGCCTTGTTTACTAATTACGAAGTGCATATGCAGGTGTCGCTGATAAGTGTGAAGTGTTAAACAATCGTTTACACGTTGGAAGGTGCAGGTGTGAAGTAAACAACAAAATGTATGTGAGGGGACTATTTGACAGCTTGACCGTTTATTCCAGTCTTTCCCAAAGTCTGCGATACCGTCCGCTTGTGAGCGCTTGATGCCTAGAAAGGGGGCGGTAAGTGGCCCAGAAATAACATAATATACTTAAATAAATTGCGAAACTAATATGTTATAGAAGTTAGGTACTTATAGAACATAGAAAGTAACATATAATTAGACAATCGACAAACAAGTTGTTAATGCTTTCATGTCTAATAAATGATTTTGAATTTGAATTTGAAAGTTTTTATGGCGAAAATAAATAAGGGGCTTTACAAAATAACTGATTTGCAAAGTGGGTGTAAGACTCTGGATACCTCTGGTTTACACGGTGCTTTGACTTCGCACATACACTTAACACCTTCACCTATACTTGGCAATGGCTAAACAAGGTTTTAATGTGAATGTTAAAATGAAATGTCTCCATATTTGCATGTAACTTCGTATAAGTTACTAAGCGGGTTGTAGGCTAAAGCAAATTGATATAACTTAGAATCTATATTATAAAACTATGCGGAGTTATAGACTTTAGTCAAGTGGGTACTTTATCTTATGGATTACGCATTAACTGCCACATTTGAACTTTTGACAGACTGTAATAATTAACATAGAGATTGTTAATTTGTGCTTGCAGGGGTGTGGCAATAAATATAGGAGTTAAGTGACTGCCGGAAAAACAATTAGATTCTGTCCAAGTTTCCTATTCTATAAATGTTTTTCTGTACCAAAATAAACCACGCAAATAATTTCGATGGATTATTTCCATCGGAATATAAAGTTTGATCTGTCCCACTTTCAGTATAACAATTTTTTTCCGATCTGTCACATCAGGATGACAGATCAGAATAATCCAATTTCGATAATGCAATAAAAATGTATTATACATTTTACGACATGATATAAAAAGAGCAATGTAATGCACGTTTGATAATATTATAAAGCGTGATACATATACCGGGTGTAAAAAGACAACTTTTGTCTTTTAATACCTCGTATTCTTTGTAAAGTTACGATCATTTTTTTCCATGGAAGCAACACAGGGAAACCACAGGTTTCCAAGATATTGAGGTCCAAAGTTACATTAATATTGTAATTTTTTTTTACATAAATCCACGGTTAACAAACATTTTTTTCACGGATACCGTGTCAGAATGTTATAATGTTAATTTTGTAGGTACATTTGTACTTTGCGCATCAAACGAATACATTGCTTGGAATAAAATGACAGTGTTTTTTCATAATTTTTTTTGTCATTTCCCAGGGTTGGTTCCATAGAAGAAAATGATCGTATCCTTACAAAGAATATGAGGTATTAAAAAAACATCGTTGTCTTTTTACACCCTGTGTGTATAACTAAAATATTTTTTTATGTAAATGAAGATTACCTAAATGTTTTTTATAATCAATGAATTTATCTTATGAATTTTAGGCTTTTTCTTGACAGTCATTTATACTCTGTTTAAATCTTAGGGTTCTTTACCCGGACTGAAATTCGACGTGATTGCAGTTGGTGTGCAGTTACACGGCACGTTACGTGCAGTTGGCTTGCAGTTTCATTACGGTCGTGCCAACTGCATTTGAACAGTGCGGTCGACTTGAATTGCAGTCCGTGTGTCTATACCCTTATTCGGACGGAATAATAACGATTTTATATATCGTTTTTTACATCACCATCGATTCATATTATTTTCTTAGTGACTATAAAAAAATAGATAATTATAAATTATTTGATTATAGAATGTCGGCAATGATAGGCTATAAATAATATGAAATACAGTCAAGTTGTACAAATATGTAATACATTGTATGAAAATGGAATATTGGAATCTATGTTTTTATACAGATCCTATGGCATGAAAACAACTACATAGTTAGATCTCAAATGTTTGTAAAATATCTTATGTACCCTTTTATTGCTAGTAGGTATGTGATTAAAATATTTTTTAGCAAATACTGTTTAATAAATTGACTGAAGAAGACTTCTTTTTTAGTTAACCACGTTTGACCTCAATATTAATTACCTAGTTGACTTTTACAACGGTCAGATTTATTTAAAGTATACAGGTGTTTTTTCGTTGCCACCTTAACGAACGGTACGTACTCTATACATCAAATGAAGTAATTTTATGCCAAAAAAAATGCTGGGAAGTGATGTAAATTTTTTTTATTACTTGATTGGGCAAAATTTATAGTGTCCAGTGTTTATGCTAGTTTTTTCATAGACAGATATTAATTATTTCTCGTGAAAATATCTTGCTACGCGCGTCTAAGTGCATTTACGCATAAAAACGCAGTCTATTTACAAAACTTTGGACCCTAATATCTTGGGAACCAGACACTTCCCAGGTATGCTTTCATGGAGAAAAATGATGTGATGATGAGGAAATTCCGTAGTATTCGGGAACGTTGACGACCAAAAAATGCTATGTATGTTCTCCATACCTAAACATAAACTTAAAATTTGTTCTAACCATCCCTTTCTCTTCCAACCATTTGCATTTACAATGGAGAGGGACAGACATAACTAATGTATGTTTGAGTGGGAGAACAGGATCATGGTTACAACCTAAATATGATAAATTAAGAAACATTACGTAATAAAACTTATTTATTAGAGGCAACATAAAATTTCATTAAAGCATTGATTAGCTCTTTATGTCCAGCTGCTTTACTTGCATGAACAATATACAAAAAATGCATTAATAAAATAAATGATTATAAATGCTAGTTCTTTGTTGTCTTTTTTTATCTCAATTTAATGGTGTATGAGGAACTCAGCTATGGTACTTCCCCAAAGAATAAATAAAGTGTGTTAAGATTTGCATGATGGTACAACCCATCCAATAGGCAGAGACGATCCTTCAGGGCTTACATACTGATCCCATTGAGTTCTGAAAAAAAAATTACAAAATCTTTCAAAACAGAAAATAGTTAATATAGGAAATTATTTATTCTAGTGCAGACAAATTAAATGAAATTGTATTAGGCGTTACAATTCGGAAGTTCAAACATTCACTATGGGTGCAAATTAATTTACAAATTAATAAACACTTGATCTTATTTTTTCTTTTTTAGTATGGATTTAACATAGCCGCATGGCTCTTTGCGGTTAATTCGAAGGCGTTTGCAGTTAAGGACCAAGGAAGAAATGTTCATTTGTGTGTTTACAAACAAAATAGGCCTTAACGACTTTTGTCTTCTAATTTTAAATGGTCTGATACTTTGTTAAAACAAAAGAGGTCAGGACCATAGTAAATGTAGGTCCATGAACCTGCCTACCCCACGTATGTTCTTTGTGCAGTTATAAAGTATAAGAAAAAAATACTTGTACCTGACCGACACAAATCTGCTAACGTCCCCACCAAAGTCCACCTGTGGAGCACCCTTACCACCAAACAGCACTTTATGCCATTTAGCCAAATTCTTCACAATTGTGGCCTCATTGTCCTTATTTGCAGCATTTTCAGCGGAATTATCTTTCAGTTTATCTCGGAGTTCACTCTCTTCTTTTTCATAGAGAATCTGCTTTTGGATCCATAGTGCTTTTATTTTATCTGTAAATATAATGATGAAATATGTTATTACATAAACCTACAATTATTCAAATACCTCTAGACTAATATGATAATACTACATTAGTAGTAGAGTAAACTTCAATGATATTCAGCTAAGAAAGGTATTTTTAATATGAAATGGGTGCACTTAGAACTCTTACATGTAATACTTTGAGCATATAATAAAACACCATACCTATATGAGTGATAAAATTGTTAGTTTCAGTTTCGGACACCTTCTCTCCCCTGCCTTTAGCATTTTTCTCTATAGCTTTACGTAGCTTCACTAAAGCCTCCAATTTAGCAATGAACTTCCTAGCATCATGCTTTTTACGTAAAACCTCTTTCAGTATGAGGTCTGCCTGTTGTTTAGCTTCTTCTTCCTAAAATTTAAAAATAAAAGTTAAAAATTGAAAGGTATTCAAAAGGCTTAGCGTTAAAAATATGAAAGTATCTGTTAGTATTACAGATTGTCATGTAATTGCATACCTGTTTAGCTTTATTGATCTCATCCTTAATTTTCTGCAAGTTTTCATCAATTTTCCGAGATTTTTCCTGATTTTCTCTTATCCTTTCTTCTTTCTGTCTTTTCTTTTCCAAGTGAACTCTTTTAAGCCGCAGTCTCTTTGCAGTTCTCTTGGCAATAAGTTTCCTCAATGTTGCCAAATAAGAGTCATTTATGTTTGTCATAAAATTATTAATAGTGGCTTTGTTTGTCTCTATCTCTTTCATTTTCAAATTCCATTCTTCCTCACTCAGATTGGCAATGTTATTTTTGAGCTCTAATTCTTGACACTTTAGTGTATTTAATGTTTCAAATGCTTGTTTTATTTTAGCTTTTGCTTCACTAATGGTGCCAATTTTAGGTTTAATTTTAGCACATTTAGGTACTCCTTCAATGATATTCTCAAATTGTTTGACAATGTCTCTATCAGAAGGTTGAGAAGAATAATGAGTTGGGGGTGGTGGTGGGGGTACACAGATAGGATTTGGAAAAAAATTCCTATGGTGCGGGTGGAATGTTGAATTATTAGAATAATTACAGTGATAATTGTGGTTAAAAGACATGATTTTTAAGTATAAATATGTAAAAGTAATATAAAAATACTGATGATATGCTTTTAGTTTTATGCTGGTGGTGGGTCTAAGAGCTGTGGTTCTGCGTCTTTCAACACTTGCTCTGCTTCTGTGTATACTTCTTCACTTTTGAGATCAAGTTCACTGTCTAAAACAAGTTTAAGGTCTGCATATGCCTTCTTTAGTCTAAAAAAATAATAAAATGAGCTTTTAAAATTAATTCACTGGGCAGAGCCTTTGCGTCTATATCATATAGTAGTTATGCATGGTCAACAGGTCAAGTCACACATGAAATGCCGAAATGCTTGTTAGTCCAACATAATTTTTTGCCACATACTAAATATGTAGTTGTGTGTAGCAAACTGGACCCAGTGATAGGGTCCAGTTTGCTACACACAACTACATAATATATTTAGTATGTGGCAAAAAATTATGTTGGACTAACAAGCATTTCGATTCTGTGCCAAACCTTAAACTAAACTAAAATATTCCTCATAACGAAATTGTAAACTAAAGAGAAAGGCCGACTCATTCATAACCTTAAAACATTTGTTCACTATAAAACCTAAATTAATAAGATTTTGGAATATCACAACTTAGCTAATACTTGTTTGACTATGAAAAGTGTGTAAATAAGATGTTCCGAATTTAATTACCTCCTCTGACAATCAGGGACCATCATCAGAGACTCTTGAAGCACCTCTTCCTGCTTCCGAATATTATGTTCGTCTTGGCCCTCGTCTTTACACCTCTGTACCCGATTCTTCTGTTGCTCGACCTCCTTCTCGTAAACAATTCTTTCCTTTGCTATACGTTTTACAACACCAGTTTTAATTTTAATCATCCGAATTCTGGGATCTGCCATTGTGCTCGCTTGTTTTGTTTTAAATAGTTTTAAAAATTACAAAACGATGAGGCTAGGCAATTCATATTTTGACAGAGCTTAAGCAAACAGCCATAGGAAAGATCGTAGCTAGATTGTTATTTAGTACGGCGTAATAAATGATAAACTAAACAGTTTTACTGTAATCTTATATATATTTTGCACATAAATAATAATCATGTAGTATGGTATGTAAGCACCCATTTCTTTTTCTAATTTTATCAGGGCAGTATATAGCAAGGCTGTATGTACAAGGCACGAGTATTTTATGCTTTGGGAAAAAAACTAGTAGCTGTCAATGTCAAACGTCACATGTTAGTGTTTACAAAATTTTCTAACCTAACATTTCTTTCATTTTGTTTCGTTGTATTTAATTTTAATAAAGCTGGTGCATGTAAATGATTATCTAAAATGGTGAAAAAGGTAAGTAGACTTCAGTTATACTTTAATAAATTACGAATTACAACCACATCATAAAAATAACCCTTATAAATAAATTCTGTTCCCAGAATAAAACTATATCTTCAATATCTGAAGATGCTGTACCCGAAATCTCAGGCGATAATAGGAAAAGGCCAGCAGAAGAAGAGCCAGAGAATAAAGATGGGAAGAAACGTGTAAAAACCAAGAGTTTATACCGACAGCCTACTGTAAATGAACTCAACAGGCTACAAGAAACTGAAAGCTTGTTTAACTCAAATTTATTTCGATTACAAGTCGAAGAAATACTGCGAGAAGTGAAACTCAAAGAGAAAACCGATAAAAAAATCCAAGAGTGGTTTACAGAATTCAAAAAACATTTACAGGCAATACCGGAGGACACAAATGAATATGATTTGGCCAAACAACATTTATTTAAAAAGCTTAAAGTCAAATTGCCAGTTAGCAAACGACTCTCAGACATTAGATGTCCATTTAAGTTTCATAAGTTTAAAAATATTGAAATAGTTGGTTCATATGCCCTAGGGAGTCCAATAAATTCAAAACTTAGTATTGACATTCAAATAACAGTGCCATCAGAAGTATATGCTAAAAATGATTCCCTTAACTATAGATACCACAAGAAACGGGCCACATACTTGGCTTACATAGCCTCACATTTAAAAAAACTTGATGTTATCGATGAGATAAAATTTTCATGGCTAGATAGCAGTGAAACCAGACCAATATTAAACATAAAACCTAAAGGCAAGCTGGGAAATCATTTAACTGTCAATATTAATCTGGTATGCGAAGCAGAAGCGTACAAAATGCACAGATTCAGTCCTTTACGTAACAACTTGAGAGAAGCTTGGCTACTATCAGATGCTGAAGAAAACCAGAATGAGGGTACACCTACACCTTACTACAACAGCGGTGTACTGAGTGATTTGACAGCAGCAGCAAATCATGACTTCCTGAAGTTAATTCTGGAAAAGAGTGAGAATTTGAAGCAGGCTATTGTTTTGCTCAAGATATGGCTGCGGCAAAGGCATCTGAGTGTGTCCGGGCACATTGTCAGTATGCTTGTAACATATTTGGTGCAAATTAAAAGGATAAACAACATCATGAGCAGTTACCAGATTGTGAGAAATGTTTGGATTTTTCTCAGTGAGTATACTTTTTAAGCTACAACATAAATTTTACTTTCAAATCTTGTATTTGCCATGGTGATTCGATGATTGTTATTGATTAGTCATCTGAAGACAAAATAACATATTTTAACCAATACCATTTCATGTAATGATCTGAAGACTCAATTGAGCCCGATTGATCTTTAATGAGCAGACTGCACCATACGCAAACCTCAATGGTTTAAGTGGTTTTCCTGTTTCTTACACCTATGTAATGATTGATTGTAAAATAATAAATAAATAACCTAAGCTGTCACCATTCTACTCAGAATAGAGGACTACACTTAACAAACTCTGGATCCGGCTTAACGTTTTCCAAAAGTGCAGCTATCTCTTAGGGCAGACTTTTCTAATGGTCAGATAACCTATCTTTTTTTTTTACAATTAGATAGGCAAACATTTGACCGCCATCGCGCCTGATGTTAAGCATAAAGCATAAAGTTGATGCTGACTTAAACTTGATAAGAGTTGTATCAATTTAATAAAATTAATTAATTTACAGGAACCTCAGAATGGGATACAAAAGGCATATCGATCTACAAGGGAGTTGAGTCTCCCTCAGTCGAGGAATTCCACCAGTATTTCCCTGTAGTCTTCCTCGATGTAACCGGCTACTACAACCTTTGCTGGCAGATGTGCAAGGGTACTTACCTGGCTTTGAGAAGAGAAGCAGGCCTAGCTGTTGATATGCTAGACAATTCTAGCATTAACAGTTTTATTCCACTGTTTATGGTGCCTGTCAAGAGTTTGATGCAGTTTGATTATATACTGAGGTAAGAATATTTTCATCACCTTCTCTTCACTGTCTTTTATCATCCGTCATCAATCACTGTGTGCTTCTCAATGTAGTACACTACAAACAGTCTTTATTTTTGTAAAATACTTAATTGATTGACCTCTGCATGAAACCATGTAAAGACTTCAATTTATATATTCTTTCTCTAGTTAATAATTTAGTTAATAATTAACCTGTGTGTGTGTGTGTGTGTGTGTGTGTGTGTGTGTGTGAGAGAGACTTGACAAGAATACATCAACTACATCTTCTGTCCATGTTGTAATAGTGGATAATGGAACTTGAACTCCATTTCTGGGAAAACAGCTGCAAGCCTAGCATGACCAGCGAAACACGATATGATAAACCGATTTAACGACATTTAGCCTGTCAAAATACGATAAATATAGCCGCCATGTTGAATTTTGTATAGAGGCGATACGATATCCACGATGCGTGGTCATGCTAGGGGGGCTGGTATATATTCATATATTCATACATATTATTTATTTATTTATTTATTTTAGCCCTTCCTCTGACATGAATTTACTTATATATTTTACAATTAATGATTTACTCTTCTTTGTCAGCTTGCCCTTTGGCAAAGGCCTCCCCCAGAATTCTCCACTTCTTCCTGTCCATGGCACATCTCCTCCAAGTACCTCCCGCTACCTTTCTCATTTCATCCTCCCATCTTACTCTTTGTCTCCCTTTGTTCCGTTTTCCATCCCGGGGATACCACATTGTTATGTCCTTAGACCATTTGTCTTTCTGACTCCTTATCATGTGTCCAGTCCATTTCCACTTTAGTTTGTTTACTGCCCAAGTCACATTTATTAATTTAGTTTTCTCTCTTATGTCTGTCAGTTTTATCTTGTCCTTAAGTTTAATATTTAGCATACTTCTCGCCATGTTGTTTTGGCATACTTGAAGTGTTTTTATTTGCTTGCTGGTAAGGGCCCAAGTCTGGCAACCATATGTTAGACATGGCAAGATAGAGATATTAAATACTTTTCTTTTATCTCTTAATGACATGTGTGGGTTTTTCATGATTTCTTTTAACGACCAGTACTTCTTCCATGAGTTGCAAACTCGGGTTTCAACTTCTTTCTGCATCTGACTTACTGGAGCGATAATTTGGCCTAAATATGTATAATGTTCTACATAATCTATTGGACTTTCATTTACTCTGATGGTCACATGATCGTTGTTTGTCATTATTTTTGTCTTCTCCGTATTCATTGTGAGGCCCACTGCCATGCTTTCTCCTGCCAATTGCTGGAGCATAATCTCGAGGTGTAATGGGTTTTCGGTGAGTAAAATGAGGTCGTCTGCGAATCTTAGATGATTTAGTTTAACTCCGTTGATGTTTAGGCCATAATTCTCCCAGGGTAATTTCCTAAATATATGCTCCAACACCGCTGAAAACAGCTTTGGAGATAATGGGTCACCCTGCCTTACGCCTTTCATCACATTAAATTCTTTCCCTAATCTTTCAGTTTGTATCTTTGCTGTAGATTTTCTGTAAACTTCCTTAATAATGTTAATGTACTTTGTATGGACACCCTGAGCCAGAAGGGCTTCCCATATTTTGTTGTGTTTCAAAGAATCAAAAGCTTTATTATAATCAACAAATGCTAAGTAATATTTTTTGTTGTATTCATTGCTCTTTTCTATTATTTGTTTTATAGTGTGAATGTGATCAATAGTAGAGAATTCACTTCGGAACCCGGCCTGCTCTTTTGGTTGGTTGTCATCAAGAGTTCTTGAGATTCTGTGTAGAATAATTTTTGAGAATATTTTGTATAGATTAGACATTAGGCTTATAGGGCGGTAGTTGTTAATTTCATTTCTGTCGCCTTTTTTGTGGAGTAGGATGATAGTAGACTTGGTCCATTGGATTGGAATTTCCTCCTTGTCGAGTACGTCATTGAACAGTTTTGTTACAATCGGTATGATGTGTGGTATAAGTCCTTTTAGAAGTTCGTTAGAGATTCCATCACTACCAGGTGCCTTGTCATGTTTTTGTGTCTTTATAGCTTTTTCCACTTCAACCTCGAGCACAGGCAAAACTTCTTCTCTATCCATGTATTGTCTTTGAAATGATAGGGTTTCTGAACATTGTTTAGAATCCTCGTATAAGTCTCGATAGAAATTGGTAGCTATTTCTATTATTTTAGGGCGTTTCGTGACAGGTTTATGCGACTTTCTATCTTTAATACTCGGCATCCAATTTGAGGTCTCTTTCAGTTCTTTCATGGCTTTCTTTACTCCGCCAGATTTCTGTATGTAATAATGTAACATTTTTGTCCTTCTTTCCCTTCTATGTTTTTTGATTTTTATATTAATTTCCTTGTTTATTTTAGTGATTTCTTTTCTATTAGCCTTTTTGTTTTTCAGTAGGATTTCTCTTTTTAGGATAAGATCTGTTGCTTCGACTCCTATTTTTTCACTCTTCCTTGATTGGCTCGATAAGTTTGTTGATCCAACACTTCTTCCAATATATCATAGTTTTCTTGTACTGTTTGTATCTCATTTATTTTGCTAAGTTTTTCTTTGAGAGGTTTTAAAACTCTTTCTGAAATAGGTGTGTATACTTCCTTTGTTCTTGGTTTAATGTGCGTTCTGGAGGTTTTAGGTTTGGATTGAAGCATTTTGGCCCTAAGCATGCGGTGATTGGTGTTGAAATTGAGTTTTTTAACTGTAGCGACATCTAGAAAGAGGCGTGGTTTGTTTGTAAGTATGAAATCTATTTCGTTTTTTATTTCTCCATTTGGTGATGACCATGTCCATTTTGTATTGGGTCTCTTCTTATATAGTGTGTTAATTATTTTGAGATTGAATGTTGATGCCATACTTAAGAGTCTCCTTCCATTATTATTACGTTTTCCTGATGTAAATGGCCCTATCATTTCTTCTCCAGGTTGTCGTTCGCCGATCTTACTGTTAAAATCACCCATGACAATATTTGTTTTGTGTGCTAATTCTAATCCCAACTAATATTATAAATGCGAAAGTAACTCTGTCTGTCTGTCTGTTACGCTTTCCCGCTTAAACCTCGCAACCGATTTTGATGAAATTTGGTACAGACAATCTTTAGACCCTGAGACAGAACATAGGCTACTTTTTATTTCGAAAAAATATCATATAAATATTTTAATCGGGTTTATATCAACATTTTGTTTTTTTTTGTCCCAACTAATATTATAAATGCGAAAGTAACTCTGTCTGTCTGTCTGTTACGCTTTCCCGCTTAAACCTCGCAACCGATTTTGATGAAATTTGGTACAGACAATCTTTAGACCCTGAGACAGAACATAGGCTACTTTTTATTTCGAAAAAATATCATATAAATATTTTAATCGGGTTTATATCAACATTTTGTTTTTTTTTGCAGTCCACGCGGACGGAGTCGCGGGCGTCCACTAGTGTTCCATATAGTTCATTGTAGAATGCATCTTTAGTTTCTTTCTGAGCAACTTCAGTTATATTTGTATAATAGATATGGGCTCGTGGTTTGGTAGTTTAATATTTAGTAGTGCTATTCTTTCTGAGATACCAATAAAATCTTCTATGTACATTTTATATTGTTTCTTTACCAAGAATCCCACTCCATACATACCCGGAGTGGTTCCCTTATACAGAAATATATAGTCGTTGTGTTCTTCTATTGTTTCTCCTGTCCGTCTGACTTCGCTTAGGCCAATTATATCCCACTTTATTGACTTCAGTGCATTCTCTAGTTCAATTAATGATTCGTCCGTTCTTAAGGTGAGAGTGTTGAGTGTTCCTAAGTAGAAATTTTCTAATCTTCTTTTTTCTAATCTTCTGGTTGGGGGGTTTTGATCTGGCTGATATATTCATACATATTAACTTTCTTTTAAATACTACTTTAAATTTGATTCAGGTTCAAAAACTTGGCAAAACTGAAGGAAGCAGTACTCAGCAAGGTGTCAAAGCAAGCTCGACTGAACTACGGCTTGGATCAGCTGGCGTTAGTCACTGATACTCTTCACACTCTCCTCGCAAAGGGTCTAGGGAACCGAGTGGATTTGATCCTTCCACTGGTTGAAGTACAATCGTCGTGGCCTGTAAATAAGTCTGCGAATAAGGCTAAAAGTGAAGGGTAAGAATTATTCTGAGATTTTTTTTAGGGTTTTTTTTATGGGCAAATACCCCCCATGGCAGTCTTGTGGCGTGCCCTGGAGGAGGCCTACGTCCAACAGTCGACTGCAATAGGTTGATGATGATGATGCTGATGATGATACTATAGTCCCACATATGTATATGCGTCTACTCCATGCTTGCCAAGACATGCCTTTAAACATGGATTACAAAGAATTTCGGACAATAATCCTTTACTATTCTTTTTTTTTTTAATTTTCTTTACGTATATAAGTAGGTACATTTTTTGTCATCTCGTCAATATACGCTGACTGACCTTCCGGCAAAGCATTTATACAGGATGTTTTTTTGTGGCCACCCTTAACGAAGGGTACGTACTCTATACATCAAATAAAGTAAGTTTATGCCAAAAAAAATGCTGGGAAAAAAATATATTTTTTTTTGAAAAAAAATTTTAATTCCTTGATTGTGCGAAATTTATAGTGTCTAGTGTTTATGTTAGTTTTTTTATAGACCGATATTAATTATTTTTCGTGAAAAAATCCCGCTACGCGCGTCTTTGTGCATTTATCCAGAAAAACGCAGTCTATTTACTCAACTTTGGACCCTAATATTTTGGAAACCAGACACTTCCCAGGTATGCTTCCATGGAGAAAAATGATCGTGATGATGAGGAGATTCCGTACTTTTCGGGAACGTTGACGACCAAAAATCATCCTGTATACAAGAGACAGATCAATAAGGGAATCATTCATTATCCGCGTTTTAAAACATCCTGAACGTAACATAATGTTGGATGTGTTTACCTTGTGTTTTTGATCTGTTAGATCTGTATTATTTAGTTACTAGCTGTTGCCCGCGACTTCGCCCGCGCGGTATTCGATTATCCCGCGGTGGTGCCACCTAACGCAATAAAAAGTAGCATATATCCTTTCTCGAGGTCTATACTATTTGTGTACCAAATTTCATTCTAATTGGTTCAGTAGTTTTGGCGTAAAAGACAAACATACACACACTTTTACATTCATAATATTAGTACAGATATTGATGTCATAGAGCGAGCTAGAAGATACAGAATTACCATGTCTGTTGCAGTTATGTGGAAAAGTTGGACTTTGGGTTTATTTTGAATCCGGAGAATGCCTTCAATATTGTGGAGAAAGGTCCTCCTGCTAACTTACCTGAGGCTGAGGAGTTCAGGTGAGACACAAACGTTTTAAAGCTAGAAGTTAAGGTAAACACGGGTTAAATCAAATAATTAATCCTTCCTCCTTTTTACCTATATCGTAAACATTTGTTCACGAACTTTATAAAACAGTAATTTAGTCTCACACTAAGAATTGTACTTAAAAACGGTATATTATGTTATACATAGATAAATATAGAAACATTCATGACTCGGAAACAAACATTGATATTCATCGTTTCAATGTTTGCTCCTACCGGGATTGATACTACCGGGATGTGAACTATGGTGCTGCTGCACGATACCAATTACACCAATTGGTGGTCAAATGTTTGAGAGAATGGTTGTTTGTTATTCATTCTTTTCATACAAACTACCAAACGACAGCTTGCCTTGCAGCCTAACTTGCAAAGGCATGTTCCTATTGACGCGGGGAACGTAGAGTGCGTTTCACCGAATATTTCCTTTGGATGCTGGCGCTAGTTTCTTTGTACGTGACTAATCTGTGTCACTGCATACAAAGAAAGTTAGTTCCGAAATCAGACGTAGGAGTTAGGCCCCTTGATTACGTAAAAGCAATAGCAAAGCCGAAGTTGCGCGATCGCGATAATTGAGAGTGTGTGCGTGCGCGGGGAGAAGTTCGGGGCGAGGTGCGGGGCGCGGGAGGACGCCGAGCGTTCGTTGCGCGCACACACACACTCAATTATCGCGATCGCGCAACTTCGGCTTTGCTATTGCTTTTACGTAATCAGGGGGAGGGTCAAGAGACACTCTTAATAGCCGAAGTTACGACACGCGTGTTAGTACATCTCAATCATATACATTTTATATGGTCCATGACACACTGTTAACGCCCCACGCGATAACACGCGCCATACATTTTCGGCGTGTTATCGCGTGTCGTATTAAATTTGTGTCCTGCTTGACCCTTATTCAATTAAGTCTACAAGATGGCACATTTAGTTTGTATCTAATTCATTATTTTAATCAATACTACAGGTATTATAAAATGTATATTTTTTAGAGCGTTTTGGGGTGACAAGTCGGAACTGCGTCGGTTTCAAGACGGATCGATCACGGAGACGTGCGTGTGGGAGGGAGACTGCCTCAGAGAGAGACGCACGATCTCCAAACAGATTGTCGAGTATCTGATGCAGTTAAAATACGGTCAGTTTCTTAACGCTCATATTTTTAGTGGTATGGTAACTTTTCCCTAAAGGGCACTCGATTTTGTTCTTAGATATACTGTAGTTTTTTAATGTGATTGAAGTTTGAGTGTGTCATGAGGTAATATTATTTATTTATTATTATAATAAAGAGGTATAGTACAAATTTGCATTAGTCTATGCCCTGCAAAACTGTTTCAACAGTTTGTCTGCAAGAGTGGAGTCTCTTTTGAACATATTATATAATTACATAATTATATACTTTGCATCGTTACCTTAGTGAGTCCCTATGGTAAGGTATCCAGTGAGTACCTTTTTATTTTATTTTTAAACTTATTATAATCTTGTTCAATACGGATAAATAAAATTAGTTATCTTCAGATATGGAAAAATTGCTTGTAATTTTATATTCACGTTACATTGCACTGTGCGTTTTTAATTTCAATATCTATCTGCCATGTTTGGGATAAAAATGGGCTTACCGGTTATTCTGTGATTGATACATTGCTGTTTTTTGGATCACTTGTGACTACACACCTTTTATAATAGGGTTAATTAATTATTTAATCACTAGATTTTATAAAATAATGTATTGCTTAAAATCTAGTTTTCTTCTTCTTCTATGCTGCTCTGGGAGTGAAAAAAAAAACGTATAATACTACAGCTGCTTCTCCTCCCGGGCATACTGTACAAGTCAGTAGAGGGACAAGAGAGTCTTGGTGTTTTGTAGGCGATGGGCTGACCACCTGTCACTACTAACCGAACTTGTACATCTCAACTATACCCTCAAAATTGGTCAGAAGTGGCACCATATGGTTCTATCGGCCCTTGGTGCTCTGCCTACCCCGTAAGGGATAAAGGCGTAATTATATGTATGTTATGTAGTTTTTAAGTTATTTACTAAGGTCTAATTAAGCAAACTACACTATTGTGCTCATGAAAAAAAAAAAAAATTTGGCCAGTCCAGTAAAGGTTCACCCCTGCCACTGGTTTTGAAAATTTCATGAACATAACAACACCCTATACCCACGTCACTGGTGAAGCTGGTTTTTTAAAAATAATTAAATTTTCAGACATTCCCGGGTCGGAGTTATTCCACATAACCGACCAGTTCGACAGTCTGTCTGTACGTAAACAGTATCTGTCTGAGGCGGAAGAAAGTGCGGTGACCGCCTTGCAAGGTTTCGATGACCTCCGCCGGGACTTGAGGTCATTGACCGAGCTGCCGTTAGATGTCAGCTCTGTGTATGGTAAGTGGGGGTTTCTTACAAAAAGATCGATTGAAATCGTAAGTTAATGAATCGATTTACGATTATATCTAAGTCTAAAAGATTGATCTTTAAAAAATCGATTTGTACTGCATGCTTAAACATTCTCAATATCGATTCTTTTATTAATCGATCTCAGTGGGGTAATAAGCACGAACCTTTTTACGCGGGGCGTAACGCTACGACTCGCTAGCAAAATCTATGTGATTTGACAGTTGTACGATAGCGTTACGGACTATCGAGAGGTTCGTGTTTTCCCCTCAGATCACTATTCCTAATGAGGAATGTTCTGACAAGTTATATTTTTTGTGTATGTCCAATAAAGAATAAGAATAATTAAAAATAACTGTCAAAAATAGATGGCGTGAGCTCATCACCCTCCCTAGCTGCTCCCCCCTTCACCTCCCCCTGTACGTATTCAATGACATAACAGAATGAGGGATGTTGATGCGCTCACGCCATCTATCCAGGTGGTTTGTACTATTTTTTAAGTTTTAATAGTTGTCAGAAAATCCGAAGTATAAGTACCCATTGAAGTAAGCATATAAAACCGTTGGTCTTACCCTTGATCACTCTTCGGTCGTGTCGTATTCCCGTCCCATTAGTCTATGAGGATGAGAGAAAAGAGAGAGCACTATAATATTGTGGCGGACAACCCGACACCGCTAAATATATTGTATATAGTGAGAAAAGCTGCGCGCGGTTACTATAGTCTCGCCGGCGCCCTACTGACGCATTCGATCGCAGGCTCTCACAGCGAACACACGTCCGCTCGCCTTTGGCCATCCGCCATTTTTCTTGATTCATAGTGTAGGTTGTGTTTTATATTCATTGTAAATATTTCTCCTGTAAATATATCATCCGACCATCAAGCTTGTACGTTATTCCCAACGCGCCTACAATATCTCCTGCATAGATGGTTAAACTTATTGTCATTGTCCACCGTGACCGACATATGGTCATTTAACATACATACATATAATCACGCCTTTATCCCTTTCGAGGTAGGCAGAGCACCAAGGGCCGATAGAACCACATGGTGCCACTTCTGACCAATTTTGAGGGTGTAGTTGAGATGTACAAGTTCGGTTAGTAGTGACAGGTGGTCAGCCCATCGCCTACAAAACACCAAAACCCTCTTGTCCCTCTACTGACTTAAGTGTAAAGAAAATATCCTATATTTTTTGTTTTAACATTATATATGGTTAGCTGGAAAAGAGAGTAATGCAAGGTATTAAGCTTGCCCTTGAATGAATGAATGAATTAATTTATTTGTTTGTACAGAACGTTTTTTGTAGTACAATAGAGAATTCTATCTATCTATCCTAAGCCTTTATAATTGATCTTAGTCTATTCTACCGTCACTACAATAGAGAATTCTATCTATCTATCCTAAGCCTTTATAATTGATCTTAGTCTATTCTACCGTCAGGGGTGTCTCCAGTATTCAGTTACTGCGATCCACTCCCCCCACTCCCCTGCAAGAGGACGCACAACCCCTGGGTCAGAGGAAGCGCCTCTCTGGTCAAGGAGATCAGCAGACCTGATGGAAGCGTCAGCGTGCCGGACTATACCGCTGTTTGTAAGGCTGTGGTCGAGTTGGGTAAGTTTTACTTCGTCTTCATCTTCAGCCTATAGCAGTCCACTGCTGGACGTAGGCCTCCCTCAGGGCACGCCACAAGGCTTCTGCCACAGGGGGGTTTTTGCCCATAGTCACCACGCTGGGCAGGCATTTTATATTAGTGGCATAGGTGTGACAGAAAGAAATTGTGTCATTTTTTTTCTTTATGCGTCTGACACGAAAACAGATTTTTTATATTTTATTCATATTACAAATACAACCGAATAGTGTAAAAATAACATATAGCCTACAGGAGTTGGATCGAAAAAAATTTACAACATAAAGGGAAAAACATCTCCCATATTTTGAACTATCTCATTGATTTAATAAATACTTTATTAATATCTGAAATCAATTTTTATTGACTACACGAAATATAAATATTACGTTTATAAAATAAGATTGCTTTTTACATTTGAGACTAGCCCCATTTTAGTATGGAGCAAACGGAGTTTTCAAAGCTTTTGCCGGCTCGTATTTTTGAACGTAAATCCAAAACGATTATCCATTCCAAGGCTCTTTTTTACGTAGAATATAAAAATGAAATAAAAAAATTCATCAGATTGGATCAGGGATCTCGAAGGAAATCATCACATCTAGCCCCACTAACATCAGTAATCTCTTTTTTATAGATAAGCTCGTATTAGTTATTTTGTTATTCATATACTTTAGTACAGGGGAAGATCCAGGAGAAGATAGAGGGACAACCTGGATAAGTTTCAGCCAGAGTGGGCCATTACAGCGGGAACAAGACAAATGTGGGCTCAAATCGGGAAGGCCCAGCAATGGGACACGATTTAGGCTACTAAAGTAATTTTATCTATTTTGTTGTGTACAATAAACAATAAGAATAATAAGTCTCCCTATACATATAATATAGCCCTTATCCAGTCACCCAACAATTCAATTTAGCCCATGACCTTAGTTTTCCTTCAGTAAATCTGCAATGCACTCTAATATTGAATTGTATCAGGCGTCACTATTCGGAAGTTCAAATCTCTATT
This sequence comes from Carposina sasakii, assembly GCA_014607495.2. NCBI lineage: Eukaryota > Metazoa > Arthropoda > Insecta > Lepidoptera > Carposinidae > Carposina > Carposina sasakii. The sequence goes on along the minus strand of CP053163.1, from coordinate 1,354,775 downwards.
GAGGGATCGCCCACCACCGGGCCCTATACCCTCCGCTGACCGAACCAACTAACTCAAACTAGTTATTTGGTTCGTTAGATAGAACTAACATGGAAAACTAATCCTGATGATGCCACGGGTGTTGGCGAAACATATGTCGATTAAAATTTTAATTGGTTTTCGGATTAGCAGCTATGCATGCTAGGTGCTTGGATCTGGCTTCTCGTTGCGACTGTAGTGTCTTGTGTTCGTGATCATGAGTCGGCATATCCGAAGGTCAGCGGATGGTATAGGGCCCGGTGGTGGGCGATCCCTCAATAGAGCACTCTAATAGTCTTTGTACATGGCGGGTGTATCATATTGTGCGGTCGGTGATGGTGTCCGCCATGTGCATCCCACACCATATTAAAGTTATCTTAAAAGGGCCTCTACATTTTGGCTACGGCCCAATGCAGCCTCACAAAGAACCGGTACTCAGTAGTCCCGAGAATTTCGGAAGAAATGCTTTAATTAAAATGCCTTCCAGGTCACAGCGGTAAATGGCCAGCCAATCTCGAAGCGTTCAGATGTTTAAAAGCGGCGTTCAACCTGCAAATTGCGGATCGTTTGACGAAACAATTCTCTCTCCCTACCCACGTCTATCCAACGCACATAGACGTACTAAAAAACGGTTTAGTCTTCCGATTGGAGATCGCGCATCCGAAAGAGATAGCGCTATTAAAGAGGGAGATAGAAAATGGCGTGGTGAAGCATAGAGAGACCGATGAGAGTGTGAAGTTGCAGTGTGATACTGTGTTGCTACCGCGGTTAAGAGGAGCTTTGCATGGGTAAGTTTACATCTTCATCGGCCTATTGCAGTCCATTGTTGGACTCAGACCTCCCCCAGGGCACGACATAAGGCTACTGACATAGAGGAGGTTTGCCAGCGTGGTGACGCTGGGCAGGCGGGTTGGTGACCGCAGTCTGATTTTCGGACTATGTTGTCAGCACGGGAGGCGCTGCTGACGGCCTCCCGGAAACCCTTAATAGCCTCGTACGATACCCACGGGCAGGCGTGGGGTGGTTCAAACTTTACTGTGCCGGCAACACGCGTGGGTACAGAATTGGAGAGCAAATTGAACTTACTAATTTTCTGTATATTTTTTTACAGTCTGCACCAAAAACATCCAGCCTTCGGTCCCACGGCATGTCTGTTCAAACGCTGGCTATCATCCCACCTCCTCTCTCCGCCCCACTTTCCCGCAATCCTGGCGGAACTGCTCTCAGCGGCTGTGTTCGTCCACTCGCGCCCACTGGCGCCGCCCAACAGTCCCACCTGTGGGCTGATAAGGGTGCTGTCGCTACTGGGCAACACCGATTGGAGTAGCGAGATGATTGTGCTGGACTTTAATGGCGATATGAAACGTGAGTGTTCTAGGTCTTATTTATTTTAAGTGTTATTTTTAAACGTGAGTGTTTTAGACTCGATGAATGTGCAGCGAGTAATCTTCATCTGAATCCATTTGTGACCTGTCCATTTGGGCGAAGAAATAACAGAATTGGAGAGCAAATTCAACTCGCGTGAAGCAACCACCGACACACACATACATATAGTGACCGCATACGACGGAGATTTTCCGAGTGTATGGACCAAACGGCATCCCACTGCAAATGTGCTGAAACGGGCGCAAATGCTGGCTCAAGCTACCTTGAAATATATCGAGAGTAACCTTTTGGAGGGAATGAAGGATAACTTGCTGGTAAGTGTTGGCATAGAGGAATAAGATGTCAGAGAGTGCTTATGTGCTACTAACTGCGTCGATGCACCATGTGACTTTCCGGTACCTCACAGTTTCAGTTCTCGACTCTTAGATTGCATTTTGTGTGGATACACACAGGGTAAATCCGTTTGTCCAGGGAAACGATTATGCATTTTTGGCTAAAAAAACAGCCGTGTGTATATATACAGGATGATTTTTGGTCGTCAACGTTCCCGAAAACTACGGAATCTCCTCATCATCACGATCATTTTTCTCCATGGAAGCATAGCTGGGAAGTGTCTGGTTTCCAAAATATTAGGGTCCAAAGTTGAGTAAATAGACTGCGTTTTTCTGCATAAATGCACATAGACGCGCGTAGCAGGATTTTTTCACGAAAAATAATTAATATCTGTCTATAAAAAAACTAACATAAACACTAGACACTATAAATTTCGCACGATCAAAGAATTTAAATTTTTTTTCAAAAAAAAAATTTTTTTTTCCCAGCTTTTTTTTTTTTTTCAACAAAAAAACATCCTGTATATACAGGATGTTTTTTTGTGGCCACCTTTAACGAAGGATACGTATTCTATACATGAAATAAAATAAGTTTATGCCAAAAAAAATGCTGGGATTTTTTTTTTTTTTTTGAAAAATATTTTAAATTCCTTGATCGTGCGAAATTTATAGTGTCTAGTGTTTATGTTAGTTTTTTTATAGACAGATATTAATTATTTTTCGTGAAAAAATCCTGCTACGCGCGTCTATGTGCATTTATGCAGAAAAACGCAGTCTATTTACTCAACTTTGGACCCTAATATTTTGGAAACCAGACACTTCCCAGCTATGCTTCCATGGAGAAAAATGATCGTGATGATGAGGAGATTCCGTAGTTTTCGGGAACGTTGACGACCAAAAATCACCCTGTATGTACTAGCTGTGCCCGCGACTTCGTCCGCGTGAAATAGTGACTTTCGGGAGCATTTTTAATTTTATGGGCTAATAGATACCCTGGTTACCTTTGATGTCTTTCATTGTGCGATCTAGTGCTTCGATTGCCCTTTTGTGGGACAACGTACATTCATCCCAAACCAACAGCTTACACTGCTGTAACATCCTTCCGCGCTCACTGCTTTTTGCCGACGTCATCACAAAAAATCTTTCAACCCCTATTTTTACCCCCTTTAGGGTATTTTTTTTTACAAACTTTGAATGTCGTATTTATTTATATCTTATCAAAAGCCTAAAAAATAAGTTTTAAGCTTCCAGCTTAAAAAATGACGTAATTTTCATACAAACTTTCATCCCCTATTTCAACCCCTTACATCCCTTTTTTGCATTAAAAAGTAGCCTATGTCCTTTCTTGGGCTCTAGACTATTTCTGTACCAAATTTCATTTAAATCGGTTCAGTAGTTTAGGCGTGATTGCGTAACACACAGACAGACAGAGTTACTTTCGCATTTATAATATTAGTAAGGAAGTAAGGATAAGGATATGTATGTTCTATCCCTTTCTAATACCAATATTATCTTTCCAGGCGGCATTCGTGCCATCTCTCTCTGGCTACGACGTGCTAATACATCTGCACCCTTCCCTCGTACCGTTTGTGAGCGAGAAGATAGACAAGCGACCGGGAGTCCGGTCTGTACCGGATAACGTAGCAAGTGACATTGTTCCGATCGTCGAGTTTAATCCGGTTGAGAAGTATTTGGAGGAATTGAGGGTACGTAAATCTATCGTAAATAATAATGTTATACACAATGCTAGTTTATGTGGCCACCTATACTAACGCAAGGGTTGACCGTATTCTATTACATGACAATATGCAAGTAAGTTCGGTAGGTCTGCCAAAAATAAATAGCTGGGACTGACCTTATGTATTTAAAAAAAAAAAATTAAATTCCTTGATCGGACTGCGTAAAAAATTTATAGTGTCACTGTAGCTCCGTCTATGTTAGTTTTTTTATAGACAGATATGACATTATTTTTCGTGAAAAAATCCTGCTACGCGCGTCTATGTGCAATTTATGGCGGGAAAAACGCTGGAAGAGTGCGGGTGTAATTTACTCAACTTTGTGACCCTAAAATTATTTTGTAAATGGCTTGCATGACACTGTCCGTAAAGCTGATGCTTTCCATGGTAGATAAGTTATATTTTGATTACTTGTGATGATGAGGAGATTCCGTAGTTTTCGGGAACGTGTGACGACCAAAAATCATCCTGTAATTATAAAATTCGCAGTGTCACAATGCTGAGTTTTTAACCAATATGTACCTATACTCTTCATGGGCCCATGTAACTGCAATTGACCGATTTTTATGACATTTTGACTATGCACTTTACACTTCGGTAGGTCTTGAGGATAAATGCTACTCCCGACGTTATCCATTCATAAAAAAAACACATCAGACTGCGTAAAAAATTTTACCCAGTGTCACTGTAGCTCAGAAAAGCCACCGAAAAGTCTATGGTGCAGTATGACATTAGCACTCTATGTCTATATCTTATTTCTCTATGACTCTGTCGACATTGCTTTTTCGCACGTCAGGGTTTTCACTACATATTATAAAACAAAGTCGCTTGCCGCTGTCTGTCCCTAAAATAGATAGTGATTCAAGAGGAAGGCTTATATGTATGAATGAGATTGTACTATGGGTGCGCCCACCACCGGGCCCTACACCCTCCACTGACCCTCGGATCTGATAACTCATAACTGCGAAAACAGGCACTTGCACTAACTACAATCGCCACGAGAAACCAGACCCGAGCACCTAGCATGCAAGACAATACATTGCACCATTCCTTCTTATTCATTCATTATACATATGTATGACTAAGGACGCGCCCCGGCTTCCCACGGGAGTAATGCCCTTTCACGCAGAAGCCGTATACGGCCGCTTTATCTTTGTGATTTGATTGACAGAGTGCGTTCGGTGAGTTCGCGTTATTCTTCCACGACAGTTTTGGAGGGGAAGTTATCGTTCGGTGCTAACGTGAAAGCTGCCCGAGGTAAGGACGCGGACGGGAGTAAACTCGGTAATACTATCAGGTGCAGTTCGTTATTCTTCCACGACAGTTTTGTTATCGCGGTAGGTACAGGTCAGTTATATCCAGGCTATGTTAATAGTCCACTATAGAGAACCTATTTCCAAAATTTGAGACTCGAAATCACATTTTTATTTTTCAAGATTGTATGAAAATTCCTGAGATATTTAAAAATTCTCCATACTATCGGGAAAAATGAACATGTGATTTCGGGTCTCAAATTTTGTGGATAGGTTCTCTGCAGTGGGCTATTTACATAGCTTTTCGCTTAACATACCCTTTTTGTTACACCCTGTATACTACTATAGGTAGCTGTTGTCCGCGAATACCTCATTTTATTTAGAAATAGAAAGAACGAAATCAGGTTTATTATTAGGCACAGTTTTGTGTATTGCTATCATCAACAGTTCCTAAAGAGTTTTCTACACAATTCAATAGTACCTACTATAAAGTTTGCACTATAAAAAACCTGAAGAAGCTGATTTCGCAAACACAAAACTGATTTTTTTAGTAGGATACATCAATATGGAAAAACGTCAAACTTCACTAATATCTTACAGGTATAAGTTTCTATCTTAAAAAAAAAACGGGGTATAATCCAAGTGAACTATATAACCTATGTGCTGATCTATTATAATCTTTATAACCAACGAGTATAATCTAAATCCGCTCAGTAGCTTTTGCGTGAAAAACTACCCAACAATATTAGTAGGGGAGGATAGGATGTAGGAAATTAATATAGGAACGACAGTATGAAAGGCGGGTATAGATATTTTAACAGACCCGATATCGTATCGTTCATTGTACGAAATCCTACGTAATCCACGTTACGGCCCCCTTATTACCTAACCTAACTAGCAAAAGCAAAGCGATAGCGAAAATTGTACAAAAATCGCTGATTGCTTGTCAAGTCCGTATCACGTAAATGAAATTTCAAAGGAACTTTGACATTTCAAGGCGAATATTGTACAATTTTCGCTATCGCTTTGCTTCGGCTTTGCTATTGCTTTTACGTAATCAGGGGGCCGGCTACGTTTACCCAATATTGTGCTTCCTTGTGACCTAACTCGGCTATTCACTAGTCTAGTTGTCATTGTTCCGTGTTGTTGCGGGGCTTCACTAGAATACATCAGCTGCATCTCATTCCGTGCATGTCGCGAGAGTCGACTAAGGAACTCGGGGGCGTACTGTCATACTATGAGCTAGTGATAGTGACATGAGGCTCCGCAATGATAAACAGGGCTGTTGGATCTCCTTCAAGATCCTGCAGTACTGGCTACCCATTTCGGAAACAACCGTGTGATATGTACTCGTATGTCATTGATTTACAGGTGGGTTCCGCGAACGCGTTAGTTCCAACGAAAGTAAATGGTGATAAGAAATATAAAGTGAACAAACAGGCGTTGATTGAAGACTTTAAGGCGATGGGACAAGGCCTGGTCAAAGATGTACTCGTTACATAGAGTTAAATATCATATAAAATATTTTATGTAAGTACTCTTGCGTTTCATTTAATGAAATTCATTATTGTCACGTATAATGGATGACTATTTAATTAATTAGTTAATGCAGTGATCTAGATTGATAGATAATTTTATATACAGAGTGTTTTTTTGTGGCCACCTTTAACGAAGGGTACGTACTCTATACATGAAATAAAGTAAGTTTATGCCAAAAAAAATGCTGGGATTTTTTTTTTTTTAATTTTTAAATTCCTTGATCGTGCGAAATTTATAGTGTCTAGTGTTTATGTTAGTTTTTTTATAGACAGATATTAATTATTTTTCGTGAAAAAATCCTGCTACGCGCGTCTATGTGCATTTATGCAGAAAAACGCAGTCTATTTACTCAACTTTGGACCCTAATATTTTGGAAACCAGACACTTCCCAGGTATACTTCCATGGAGAAAAATGATCGTGATGATGAGGAGATTCCGTAGTTTTCGGGAACGTTGACGACCAAAAATCACCCTGTATAAACTAGCTGACCCGGCAAACGTTGTTTTGCCATGTAAAAGGGGTTGATCCTAGAGGGGTGAAAATTCATGGTTGTATGTATTTTTGTATGCTGTATCATAAAAAAATAAAAACAAAAAATTTTGTAAAAAAAAAAAAATTTAGGAGTGGACCACCCTTAACATTTAGGGGGATGAAAAATAGATGTTGTCCGATTCTCCACCCTAACCGATATGCATGCTAAGATTTACGAAAATCGGTCGAGCCGTTTCGGAGGAGTTTAACTTCTAACACCGTGACACGAGAATTTTATATATTAGATTCTTCATTGTACTACAAAAAACATTCTGTACAAAGGCGAGCTTAATGACTTGCAAGGTATCTAGGATCTTTTAGCATAGATGTTGTCTCATTTTGCTAACGTAATCTGAAAGAGACGGCATTTTTCGGGGATAGTAAAACATTGTAAAATTAAGATTTAGCCCCACACTCGCAGCAAATGCATAAATCTAATTTTAAATTTATTAACGAACTAGTGGACGCTCGCGACTTCAGCCGCGTGGACTGAAGAAAAAACGTAATTTTCTCCGGGATAAAAGTAGCATAATTATGTCCTTTTTCAGGCTCTATCTAGATTACCTGTGTCTAACTCACGCTATCTAACACAATAAAAAATATCTGAATCTGAAAAAAATCAAAAATTTAACTGGCTAAAAATAAAATACAGTCTATGCCACAAATAATAATTATTTACAAAGTACAAATACTTTTAAAAATTACTACAATTAATAACTTTAACTTTACTAAAATACTGAAAATCATAAGTCTGGCTTTACCACAGAATAATTAATGCATAGAAGGTGCACTCCGCATAAACATCCAAATAAAAACCGAGTTTAACTAACATCTGAATAAAAGTTCGTATCAAACTAACAGTGTGTCTCTATCTGGCAAATGTGCTACTCGTGAAATAAAAAATACATTACATTTAGGTGTTCAACGCATCCTTAGCCTAATATAAGTCGTTCACGCAAAAATATAACCCACAATATTGTGTGATGATTATTTTTAAATGAAAATAAAGTACATTACAGACTATTACCTATCTCTCAATCGAGTACCCTCAAGGGGCAATTAATTACCACTAAGAATACCAACCGTCGAATCAGCCAGACCGCTCACAATAAAATGCCACACGAAATATCCAAAACTAACCATCGACTTAAGCTCTAATAAAATACGGTAGAGAATCCAACGGCGCGGGGTAGTTTCTTATCCAGTCCCCACCTTGGTACTTTTTGGAGGAATTCCCCTCGGCGAGCCACGTGCCGGAGGGGAGATAGACGTCTCGCTCTCTCGCACCGCGTTCTACTACTGGTGCGACAAGGATGTTCTCGCCTAGGAGGTATTCTGAAAATAATTTATAAAGTCATAACGAGTGATATCAACCAGAGACAAGATTTACAATAATTGCCAATTTTTATGGTTAGGTATAACAAAATGACGAATATATCAAGATAATTTATTTGAAATATATGTAAGTAGGTATATGATACGTGACATAAAATAACGAAAAACCCGACTGCTTAAAAAAGAACCAAATAATGTACCTACGTAATAAAAAAACTGAAAAGAAAAACAAACAAGCACAAGGACATCTAAATGTCCGGTGGTCTCGAATTCTATAATATTATTATGGAATGAATACTATTGAAGAACATAAAATATTTTCTAATGATCGTAACATAACAACTGAAAAGCCAGGATCCATTGAAATATTAGCTTGGCTGTCGGATAATGGATCCCGACTGTTCAGTTGTTATGTTACGATCATTAGAAAATATTTTGTTCTTCAATAGTATTCTTTCCATAATAATACCTATTATAGAATTTCTAGACCACAGGACATCTTAGAGCTTGTTTTTTCTTTTCAGTTTTTTTATTATGTAGGTAAATTATTTGGTTCTTTTTTATGCAGTCGGGTTTTTGGATTTTTTTATTTATGTTTTTTTATTTTATACTTTTTTGTTATGAGTACCTAGCTACTAATAGGTACGTTTCAAGAAACATGTTCGGCAGCAAGAAGTTTTCGTCTTGCTGCTGTCTAAAAACTTATATGTGAGAATGCTTGTTATGCAACGTTCAATCGATATAGATTCTAAACGGTTAGTTGAATCGAAAAATGTTGAGAGAAACCTAAAAATGATTTTTAAATACCTATTCAACGATATCCCACTCGATGTAGTTTGTCGACTTAAATTTTTTTTATTTTCACAAAATGGCGTCCAGTAGTCGCCATATTGGATTTTCACTAACGTCATGTCTTTAGTGACACTTGCCGGACTAAGAGGAATCGATTGCCGTATGAATCATAAAAATCGGCCGAGGCGTTTGGTCTGTCGGTCATACAAACATACATACATAGGCTGTTAAACACAATACCACTCCTTTGCGTCGCGCAGTCGGGTAAAAAGAGTATCTACCCTCAGTTTAGTGGGATGGAAGGACTCTTCAAAAAACTTCAAAATTGTGGTGGTCGATTCTGTCATTAAATAAAAATCAAATATGTCTGTCCCTAATTATTCCTAATGTCTGGGAGAGACAGGTATTACAAATTTTAAGTTTAGTTTGAACAGAGAACAGTGGTGAAGTGAACAGGGGCCTTTACTCAGCACGTCTAGGAGGCTGTATAGATAGATGGAAGGATGGACAACCACATTATCATAAGAAACCAATCCTTACCATCCCATATGTCCAAAGCCGCGGTATCGTTGGGCGCGACCCACCACACGGGCGGGTTGACGGGCGACCCGTCGGCGACCGCCCGTTTACAAGCCGCCACGATCTCGCCCGCGTATTCCGCGTGAAGGGCTACGTACTTCTTGCTTACTTGTATTGTCTGGGGACGGAATAATTTTAAATTACTATATTGGGTGCGAATCCCGGTAGGTGCAAATATTTCCAATTTAATTTGATTTTCTAAAGTTTAGAATAGAATAGATTTTTATTTGAAAATTACACATAAAGTTTAACTATTACTCTCGCAATAGAATATATTCCTTTCTCTATTACTAGCTACCATCATTGCTGTCCCACTCACCTCATTATCAAAATCCCACGGCACATAAGAGAACTGCATACTAGGCATAAACGTATTGGCTTGCAGCCATCGAATGAAGAGCTCCTTGCTAGGTGGTTCATTATATCCGTTTCCACCAATCATATCCGGTAGCACGAATGTGTATCCGTTTATGTTCATCTGCAGCAAAGTTGTGATGACGGTCGGTAGTCCGTTCTCGAAGGTCCAGTAGGTGTCCTTGTCGATCATGCGCACGAAGATTGGCAGGTCTTGGGTCCTGAAGGAGGTGTGAAAGATTTAGGTTTATCGTGCTTTTATACAGCAATGCCTACATTGAGAAATATTTTTATGTGTAACTCAGCAAGCTTCGTTGAATTTGGTGGAAAGCGGCGGTAGGCTCACCCCCTTACCACGTGGGACTTAATAGGCTAACTGGTGAAAAGTGGGTGTGCAATTTGCACACTTCTGCCAAACCTCTGGGGAATAATGGGCGTGATTATAATGTATGTATGTAAGTACATATGTAAAATCTGATGAAGTGATGTCTTCATTTTTGGAGTGAGAGGAAGGTTAAAAGCAAATCTTGTTAAAAAACATAATTATTATATTACCACTCAAACTCAACCAAAATTTTATAATATGAAATACTCGTAGCTAGGCATCGTCATCATTTCAGCCCTGGGAAGTCCACTGCTGGACATAGGCCTCCCCCAACAACCTCCATACCGACCGGTCGGAAGCAGCCTGCTAGGCATATGGTACATTAATTGCAAAAGATGGAAGTGTAATCAAACAATTTTACCTGACTGCGTCAGAAGGAGTGTTATGTTTTTCGAGTGTAGGTATGTATGTCTTTGACACGCTCTAGATTGTTAACGGCTTGACGCATTGAGCTTGAGACGTGTCTTTAGATTTGTCCTAGTAGTGAGAGTGGCACTGGATAAACCACGGAGAAGAAATAAAAGAGAAGCACCGGCTAAGTATATTTTCATACAAAAATAGTGTGCCGCTGAGCGGGGGTGAAGTATGGGACGAGGGGAGCATCCTAACACTGTAGCCCTGCCTATTTACATAGAAACCACCTTGTAGTGACTAGCCAAACTGCTTGCATAAGCGTGTGGTTACAGCTACTGCGTTACACAGACTGGCCGTGAAGCTCCGCCCCTATCATGACGTCATGTTCATAGTCCCACCTCCTCTTTTATACCTTCTCAATGGGATAAACCGTCGAGTTTTTTTCTTTAAGTGAATGAGGTTATTATTATGCATTTTTTCCATACCTGTATCCTGATCGCACTTCAGTTATAGGTCCGAACTCTGCCACCAGCCGGACGTAGTCCGCCGTGATCTGTCCAGGCTGGTCTCTGATGTTACCTTCCAGCACTGGGATCTAAAACCACACTTACTTTTTATTATATATGTTATATTTTTATACTCCTATTCGAAACATTAATATGTTATCTTTGTATTCACTATGGATGCGCCCACCACCGGGCCCTACACCCTCCACTGACCCTCGGATCTGATAACTCATAATTGCGACAACAGGCACTTGCACTAACTACAATCGCCATGAGAAACCAGACCCGAGCACCTAGCATGCAAGACTGTGTAAGTAATGTGTTGGACTTTAGAGGTTCATAATAATTAGTGGTTTACTAATTTACTAATTTCTATAATCCTGAGGATGCCACGGTTGTTGGCGAAACATATGTAAGATTATTTATCTAGTTTTTGATTTCGGAATGGTGCAATGTATCGTCTTGCATGCTAGGTGCTCGGGTCTGGTTTCTCATGGCGATTGTAGTTAGTGCAAGTGCCTGTTGTCGCAATTATGAGTTATCAGATCCGAGGGTCAGTGGAGGGTGTAGGGCCCGGTGGTGGGCGCACCCATAGTGAATTTTTTGTATGTACGAGTATGTACCGTGTATACGAGTACTCTATGTAGATTTAGTTTTATTTATTTTATTTTATTTGTCTGCAACTATACTTATATGTGTCTACCTGCGGAGACCAGCTACTTTCTCCAGCATCAAACTTAAAGCTGTCAATGCCGTAGTCATCTTTGATCTTCTGCAGCCGGCTCATATACCACTCGCGCGCAGCTGGCTTCGTGAAGTCGATGTATGATGTCGTCGTCTCGTTGTCGTTCCACCAACTGGTCTCCACTGAGTTGTATTCGGAAAGGACTAGGTACCTGTAACGTATATGACCTTAGGATTGTTGATAGAAACCTTATGTTAAATACATTGCCAAGAATTGTTATAGGTTGTCGTGTTATCTACTAGTAGTTAACTAGTGTAATGCACGAGTGATTCTTTAAGTGTTCAGTTATTTTTTATAGAAAGCCTAAGAAGAAAGGAAAAAAATACCCATAGATCTCCATTCTCTTACTGCATTGAGGAATCGTAGTATTTCTTTCGCTCAAAACACTATAAGTACATGAGTCCGTGCTGTTAATATAAGACGAGATCCTTCTTTATACTAATGTATTACTACCGTATCCCATCCCATATTGCTATGTCCAATTAAAAATTCTTTTACCGCTACTCACCCTTTCGTCTTCGCTTCTGTGTACCAAGGTTCACAGCCTTTGTTGATGAACGGATGTGACCACATAGTAACTCTAAAGCCCTTGCCCTTCAAAACGTCTACAGTATTCTTCAAGTTAGGGAACCTCCTTACATCCACAGTTTGGGATCCGTAGCACACCTCCCAAAGGTCGTCAATCTCCAACTGACTATTAGGAAATCCGTTGCTAGTGATTTCATCAGCGAACTTTACAACCACATTGTGATCTATGTCAGTCTTGTATTTCGCCCAAGTAGACCAAATTGGGTACTTTATCATCCTCTCATCGGGTATTCCGGTTGGCTTATCCAAATATTTGCCAACCGCATATTCGTGTGCTTTCCTAACATCCTCAAAGACACCGATGGCGTAGATTAGATCATTTCTGTCTCTTTTCGAAGAGTAAGGAGGTTTGACTTGAGCTATGAAACAAGCGGCGTTCTTTTCTAGATCGTTTTGGTCTATGAACAGCGGGACCTTCTTGTCGAAGTAGTAGAAGATGCCTTCAGAGTTGAGCCAGTAGGGTTCAGCTATTCCGCAGTTATCGGCCTCTTTGGTGATATAGGAGTAGTCTTGAAGAACGAGCCGCTCTATTGGCCAGTATTGCCGTTTCTGCTGCGGGCCCCCGTACCAGTGGCTTGATCCTGGAATACCTTTCATTCATTTTTATTATGCACTAACATTTATGGACGGTCATACTCTCGTTAGAGAGTAAGTATATTCTTTGTACGTCATCAAATATGTAATATCCTCAGTAATATCACTTGTCAGACCAACATTTGAGTTTGGCTCATAGACAGTGAAGATGGAGCATACATACTAAATTACGAGTACTGTACCTATCATTAAGAGCCAGAGTGAAAATATCAGGAAACCTACATTGGTAGCAGCCACTGTAAATACTTATTCTACGGCTTCATTATTCATTGATTCCTGTATACAGAAAACTCATGATGTCATCTCCGCGACAGATCTACATAGAGCGAACACGCTTCGTAGGTATGTCCTGGGCGCTATTCTTAGATGACTAAGCAGTAAGCAAGCACCCATTCACACTTACCAAGATTGACACAGTCCTCCAAACGTTCGCTTTTAGGGGCCTCCCAAGTGAGCGTGATGAGGTAACCCTTACTGGGTTCCGTGACCTCATCCGTGGTGATCCTGACGGAGGTATCGTTCGGGAACTGGATGACCACGTCGCCATCTTGGACCACATCTTTGATCGCTCCAGTTCTTCGCCCAATCACCGCTAGTATTTCTGATAGGCCTTCTGTAGGAGGTATAATTATTATGAGAGAAGATTCACAAGCTTAGATATCAGATTAAATAGTAGGTCTTCCGCTATGAATAGAATAAAACTACTTAAAGTGAACTGAACTAAACTTACCTATATATCTAGGTAAGGGCTTAATAGATATCGGTTAACCCTTCCCGAGGTTTTAACGTGCTCAAAATGCTAATATCTTAAGTACATAAGTATGTGATAGTGGCCTGAGAGTGTGTGTGGAGTGAGAGGGGTCAAATCTATCCCATTAAATTACCCTCTTCCGCGCAGTCGGATAAAAAGTATGGGACTTACTTCTCTGCAGCAACACGTTGAGGCCTCCAAAGCGGTTGTTTTCTAGGCGCACCTTAAGGTCCGGCTTGTCGAGGACAGATATGTCCACGGCCTGCGCACACGCAGCCGCTGCCAATACTGAAAAAAAACATAAATTGAGGGTCTTTATCGGCAGTAGGCTCATACCTACCTGTTACTATATACCAAGATAAAGTTTTTTCTGAAAAAAAAGGGAGTTATTCAAACCTAATCGACCGTCATCTCTTTCAAACCCAGATTATGCATTTATATTTTCTTTCAATAAGTATATCCAACACATGGTAGACCTTCGCGATATTTGCAATAACATATTCTAGAAACATATTTTTCCTACCTTCCTTCCTTTGTAAATTAATCGATACCAATAACTCATTACCTTGGATTGCAGCAATTAAAATGACAATAGGAGGCAAAAAACGCTAAAGTAGCGCCGCACGCGCAATAATGAGGAGCGTGACGTTTGCTACAAACTTGTAAATGCAAAATATATGTAGGTAATTGCAAATAATATGCTCGTTAAACCAAACAAAGTCGTTTTATGTTAGTTAAGGTAGGAGGTGCTGAACAAGTTTTTTTCCGTCGCAGCAGGTACTATATAGGTATATTCCATCTTGGACAGCCCTGGACATTGCAAAAATGTTGATTTCTATTCTTACAACTTTTACCAAAACTTGATGAATGGCATATGGAAAATTAAGCTGTTATTTGAAGAAATATCACCAAAATACAAAAGTTTGCTTTTAAAGAGAACTCTACAAGCCTACTATTATACGTCAACTTTATTGGTCCTTTGCTTTTTAAACTTGAATAAACACGAAGTAAATAAATAATACATTAATTGCAGGCTAATTAAAGGCTCTCTCAGAAATAGGACTCGAATTGTGAGGCACCGAAAAGTCTAATGGTGCATCGAAACTGTTAGTATGACATTAGCACTCTATGTCTACATCTTATTCCACTATGGTTATATGGACCGATTTTAAAGGTATACCTAAAACGGAAATCGAGAAAAGCTTAAAACAAACAACTTGTTCACAACTTCACCAAACAGAAAATTTGATTCACTTTTTTGCTGATACCGACTACAATTAGTTTTAGAGCTTTCTCTATAGGTATAGCTAGAGTAAAACAGTTTCTAGGTTAACAAGTGTCTCATAGGTGTCAAGTCGTATCAAAGTTCAAAATGATGTTACATATCGTAAATTATACTAGTCTACTCACCTATCCCCACGAGCAGCATGCCTGGTGGACGCAGTGACACTGCCGCGGCTGACCACACGCGGCGATTATAAAATGTCCTGTTATCTACTCCGCTATCATTTTACTTATTAAGTTTTGCATTGGTAGTTGTTCAGGTAATATGTTGTCTTAATTTCGCTAGCAGATACATGTCATTTGAAGATTTTCAGCCATTTTATGAATTCTTAAATGTTGGAAAATAATTGAGTCTTTAGTTTCCTCTTCTCATCATCATCTTCTTGCCCTTATCCCATAGCTTGTAGGGTTGCAATATGGTTTCTTTCTTGCCAAGGATTTTGGCCGGCTGACGCCAACCCTCCTTGGTTACAGCTAAGCTATAACTTCATAATTCATTAATGCCTACATTAAATAATAATCGTGGTATATATGTATATGTAGACCCTTCACTGTGATTGAATCTATCGTTCGACTAGAAGTTCTAACCAAATCATTGAGCTTTCACCGCTGTTCCACTGCTTCACTGCTTTATTTATTCAGACTTGCTTAAAAGATTGCCGATGCAGTTAGGCTAGGCGTTTAGTGCCAATTTAAGCATTTTAAACAGAATCACCTAAAAAATTCTACACACCTAAGGGAATTTTCTGTTTTCCGCTTAAACAATTAAAATAAAGGACATTGAGGTATCCATATAGGAAGTACGTTAATTATAACGTGTCACCTAAGTGTTTTACCCCGATCGATTAATTGCTCTACTGGGGAGATTAATTACGAACACAATCTCAGCTATATAGAGAAATTAATCATGAATGAAAATGGACATCTTACGTATAAAGGGCCTATCCCATTAGACCACACTATACCTACACATCGAGGGTAAAACGAGCTTCTTCACTGTCTTGTAGTTAGAATTATTTAGAAAGATACTAGCGGATGCCCACGAATTCGACCGGGTAAACTTTAGAATGGCTGTTATTCCCGTGAAAATCTCGGGAAATATTTTCTTATAGGATTCCTGCGTCCATTCTAGGTCATTCCCAAATTTCAGATCTCTAAGTTTATAGGTTGTGTGTGTTGATTATTTCGGATCGTGCGACACCACTTTATTTTAAATTGTAGACCCCCCCCCCCGCTTTCCTGGTATCGAAACCTTGCACACATCTATAGGCATAGCATAGATATAGCTCCACATCCTTATTCCTTCCTTACAAAAACATAGCTTATTTGAATCTGTTTCCACCAGTGCTATGTGAATTAGTGAATACAGGATGTTTTTTTTATTGCCACCCTTAACGAAGGGTACGTGCTCTATACATCAAATAAAGTAAGTTTATGCCAAAAAAAATGCTGGAACACAATGTAAATTTTTTTGAAAAAAAAAATTCAATTACTTGATTGGGCGAAATTTATAGTGTCCAGTGTTTATGCTAGTGTTTTCATAGATAGATATTAATTATTTCACGTGAAAAAATCTTGTTACACGCGTCATTGTGCATTTATGCAGAAAAACGTAGTCTATTTACTCAACTTTGGACCCTAATTTTTTGGAAACCTGACACTTCCCAGGTATGCTTCCATGGAGAAAAATGATCGTGATTATGAGAAGATTCTGTAGTTTTCGGGAACGTTGACGACCAAAAATCATCCTGTATAACAGATATCTGGAGGAAAAAGTCCACCAGTATCATGCGCGCCAACCAAAAGATAAACTCTTGAAATAATTTCCATTTTCAGCAAGATATGAGCACTTCAGTCTACCGCCACCACTAGCACCTAGTACTTGTAGAGATTACTAGTACTCATCTATTTCCTAGAACAGGACCTAGATTAGACCGATGCACTATGTTATTAAGCGCCGATAACAATGACTTTTGTAAAGTGTTGGGAAAATGCTATATTATACTGTTTCTATCTACTATAGTTCATCCATATCTATGTATCCGTGTTGGTGTATTCTTGTTTGTTTGAATACGGACACGCTCATGTTCTCAGTGATTACCTACTTTCCTTTGAAGGGGTAATTTTCTTCTTTGACATAAAGGAGGCTGTCCACTTATCGTACTAATCTATGACCGCATTAGGAACATGTCATATACGTCACGCACGATTAATGCAGAGGCCGTATCAGCTAAAACATAATTCTCGTCAAGTATCTATTCGTTGCCGGTGCGTCCATGGTAGGTTACGGATACAAGTACGCTACGGCCGGTAACGGAATGGCCAGTGGTCGTTGTTTCATAATACATATATCCATATACAGGGTGTAAAAAGACAACGATGTTTTTTTAATACCTCGTATTCTTTGTAAGGTTACGATCGTTTTCTTCTATGAAATCAACCCTGGGAAACGACAAAAAAATTATGAAAAAATACTGTCATTTCATTGCAAGCAATGTATTTGTTTGATGCGCAAAGTACAAATGTACCTACAAAACTAACATTATAACATTTTGACATGGTATCTTTGAATGGTTTGTTAGCCGATTTTAGACGGATTTATGTAAAAAAATGATAATATTAATGTAACTTTGGACCTCAATATCTTGGCAACCCGTGGTTTCCCAGGGGTGCTTCCATAGAAAAAAATTATGTTACAAAGAATACGAGGTATTAAAAGAACAAAGTGGTCTCTTTACACCAGTGGTTCCCAAAGTGGTCTATGTGGACCCCCAGGGGTCCACAAGGGACTCGATGGGGGTCTACGTTGGCGTGAAAAAATGGGATTTCACAATTAATTTGTATGTGTTGTAAGTATGTAGGGGGTCCACCAGAACCAGTTAACTTTTGAAAGGGGTCTATGAAAAATGAAAGTTTGGGAATCCCTGCTTTACACCCTGTAGATAGACACAGCTGTGTTCCCGGATTTGGGTAGCCAGAACTACAGGACTGTTACGGTCATGGTATGGTATGGTGCGATGGGCAGATGTACATTAAACAATTTCAATTTACTACAAACCCGGATCTAACCTGTGCCTGTGTAAACAGAAGCTCTTCCACTATGGATGCGCCCACCACCGGGCCCTACACCCTCCACTGACCCTCGGATCTGATAACTCATAACTGCGAAAACAGGCACTTGCACTAACTACAATCGCCATGAAAAACCAGACCCGAGCATCTAGCATGCAAGACAATGCATTGCACCATTCCGAAATTAAAAACTAAAATAATCTACATATGTTTCGCCAACAACCGTGGCATCCTCAGGATTATAGAAATTAGTAAACCACTAATCATTATGAACCTCTAAAACCCAACACATTACTTACACAGAATTAATTTCATTTATAAAACAGAAGCTCGTCAAGTAAAAAAACAAAGCAAATAAATAATTTTAATTCATTATAAATAATACATATTTACATAAAAATATTCACAATGGCTGCCAATAGTACTAGCAGCACAGCATCAGAAGCACGTACCGCATGATCAGGCACACTATTATCTCTCACGAAGAAGGGCAGTGTATCTAACGGGGCAGGGAAGTCCCTCAACCAGATAGGTCCTTCGTGAACTCTTGTGGTGTCCCCTTCCTCGTACCAAATACCTCTAGGTAGGTAGATGTCGCGGGATACAGCGCCTTCTGTGAATACTGGAGCGGCTAGGATGGTGTCTCCGAGGAGGTACTCTGAAAATAAGGGTTTAAAGATGCTGTTTAAATACGGCTGTGGTCTTCTTAAATGGGGCAGCCAGAACTTCAGGATCATGAAGGGAATCCGACAGCCACGTTTAGAATAGCGTGCTAGATGTACCTACGAGTATAGATCAGATCAGAACGTGTATCTCCTCTCTCAGCATGGTGCACAACCTTAGACCGCATTATCTGTTTCCACCAGGTAAGTATCGACTGGCCTACTCTACTATATCAATAACCTCTTCTATTGAAAGAAAAACCCTAGATACCGCAAAAAAATATCCCCAATTTTTATCTAATGATACAATCGCTCAAAAGCGACAAGCCTTTTAGGCTCTAGAACGTGCCAAAGAAATGCACATGCATACCTACAGTCGAAAAACATAACCCTCCTTCAGTCGCAGTTAAAACTATGCCTCGTCTGTCTTACCGTCCCAGATAGCCAGGGCCTCTTCATCCTGAGGGTCGAGCCACCAAAGCGGCGCATTCACCGGCGAACCAGTCTCAACTGACGCCTGCATCGCCGCGTAGATGTGTTCAGCGTATTCAGCGTGCAACTCCGTGTATTTTCGGCTTATCAGCGTGGTCTGGAATGGTTTTTAATATCTGGTTATATAGTACTTGGTTGGATTATGAGAGTAATGGAATAGATGGTGTACCTGTGATTCCGCACACACTTGTACACTATAATATCTCCTGCGCAGTTCTCCATTGAGATTCGCCACCATGGCCGAAATCCGGTCGGAATTCGAGTCCAGAAAACTTTTAAGACTTGAATATCGATACTCTTATTGTCCTTGTCCCTTTGTGATACTGATATTTCATGTATTTTTCAGAGGATCTACTTTGAATTAAGCGATCGAAGTTTTGCTATGATGATCATAATGATGTCGCAGTCACAGCTTTTTGTAGGCAGCCTACTAAACAGTGGCGGATTTACCAAAAGGCCAAGTAGGCCGGTGCCTAGGGCGGCAGATTTAGAGGGGCGGCAAATTTAGCTATTTTTTTTTACAGAAAAAAAAATTATAATTATACGTATACACAATCCATATATAAATAAACGATTAATAAACGCACTGTAATATGTAGGTATACTAGCGATGTAATTAAGCGTATCGAAGCAATATACAATAGAGATTGGAAAAAAACAACCGACAAGAAAAAAATGATTTGATGAAACATCTGAAGAAGTTATTGTAATGACTGCAAGTGAATCTTTTAGGGTTAATACGTTTCTCGTCCTCGTAGATCGGCTCAATTCCGAGTTAGAGAAACGGCAAAAGGCCTACCACGAGTTTAACGAGAAGTTTTCATTTCTAACCAAAATGAGTGAATTGTTACCATTGACCCTAACGGAAAAAGCCATTTCGTTGGAAAAAATGTATCCTAATGATTTAGAATCTGATTTAGTTCAGGAATGCTTACACTTTCAATGCCACCTTTCTTCTGAAAGAATTTCGATAAAACCAGATTCTGGATCATTAAAAAGTCTTTGTTTCTGCGAAAACAGAATTTGGAGCATATTTATCCAAACTTGGATATAGCACTTCGCATGGCTCTGTGTACACCGGTGACAAATTGTTCAGGTGAGAGAAGCTTTTCTTGCTTAAAACGGGTTAAAAACTATCTACGATCTACTTTAAGTCAAGAAAAGCTTAATGCTTTATCTCTTTTGTGCATAGAGTCAGAACTTGCAAATTTAAAATCTCGCAAGAAAATAATGTAAAACTTATTTGATCTCATTGTCTGTCACCATTAACTGGATTGTTAACATGTTATATTTTAATAGAAATTGTTTGTATTGTTTTTAAACTGTTAAGTGCAATAAAAATAACTAACAAAAACAATGTTTACTCACTACACATTATTTTATCTGTGTTCATATAGTGTAGGTATTTTTAAGTCATGCCTTTCCCCACCTTATGATTAGTACATGCTGCTGTTTTTAGGTCAACATTAAACTCTTCAGTACATAGCGGGTTGCAAAAATAATCTAGTAACTGACAGAAATATCATTAAGTTCACAATCATACTAATAACGGGATTAAACTAACGTATTGATTTTCAAAAGTCAGTAGGGGCGGCAAAAATTGAATGGCCTACTAGCGGCAAATTTGTAAATCCGCCACTGCTACTAAAGCGTGATTTTAACAAAGCTGCTGATGGGCCACTATAATAAGTAGGTACATACCATAATAACCTGCTCATAGTACGCATGGCGCCAATTATAAGACCATATCGGTTTCATTACGTTCATTAATGTCTCTGTACAATATAAAGCGATTAACATTTTCAATTCCCACCTCGAGAACAAAGCGAAGCATATATCATAATTATAAATCAACGAGTAGTTAAATACACAATGAGAGAATTATATGCAAATATCTTGTCAGCATTTTCCATCCAATAAAAACTGATGTCTTTATCTTTAATCATTTACATTCATTTAGCATAATAATCCATCGTCTACTTGATCTTATACCGTTATTATTATGAAGCGGTGCGCCCAATGGTTAAGACGTTAAAGTTTCAGTTAGACGGCGTAAGTTCAGTCCCAGTTATGGGCCTGTACCAATACCTGAATTTATATTAAGTTATATACCTCATTATCGAAGTTCCACGGCACGAAAGAGTACTGCATCGCCGGCAAGAAGGTGTTAGCTTGCACCCATCTGATGAACAGTTCTTTGGTCGGCAGATCCGACTGCTCGTGGTCCAAATTAAATCCATTTCCTCCGATCATGTCCGGCAATACCAAGGTATACCCAGCCAGATTCATCTGTATGGTTGTGGTGACGATCGTGGATAAACCGTTGTTCAAACCCCAGATGGAGTCGCGGTCTACCATGCGCACGAAGACTGGCAGGTATTGGGTCCTGTTGGAAAAATATTCAGCTGCAGATAGATGAGCTTATTGCAATACAATAAGGTAAGATAGCAAGGACACAGTTACGGAAAGAGGCCCATCTATGCAGGGGCGGCTCCTGATATTTTTTAGATGGGGGGGTTCACATTTTTCTAATATGAGCGCATGCTAAATTACAGTTTCGAAACGCCGCGCGTGTTCACTCCCTTAACGAATGAACTGATACAAGTGCAACCTCACTCACTTTTATTAAAATTCAGATGACCTAATAACAACCATATCGCGATCTAACTCGGACTAAGCGACATCTAGTGGCCGCATACGAATTAATGTGAGCGGCGCTCCAGATTAGGCTAATTTTTCATAAGAAATCTTCTTTTTCACGCGCTAGCCTATGTTGGTATGTCTCTTACGCACTCATTGAATACAGTACTAGGAATCGTACCAAATTTCATTTCTTTGGAGCGCGATCGCTAGCGCTCCACTCGATACATAAGATTACAACTTACTTGAGATGAACACGTAGACACTATTGTATAAACATAGTAGAATTGAAAGATAATTATAAATATAGAGAAATAGATTGCCTATGTAATCTTCGTGGGTGGGAGTGCACTGCACCAGCACTCCTTAGGAAGAGCCGCCAGTGCATCTATGGATAACAGTGTGTGCCAAGCGCTGTACCTACTTATACGAACTTTGTTCTGCCAATTCGCTGTTTTAGAGTTGGTATTTGTGGATTGCACGTTCTGAATGTAGACTTTCTTTGGCTTTTACTTATTGTGTAGGTATATTGAGAGAAAACATTATATGGCAGTTAAGATTAAAAAGATAAGTCTACCTGAATCCGGTTCTAACTTCAATCATATCTCCAAATCTGGCGCATGTCTCGACGTACGCCCTTACGATGTGGTATGGCTGCAATTCTATGTCACCAGTTTGCACCGATATCTGCGAAATACAGTTCGTATAAGTATGTATTCGATAATGCTATGATACATATATTATGCGAGTCATGAAGAAACTTTTTAGACAGTTGATACATTTGTCACTTTACAGCTTATGTAAAGCGTAAAGCTCATTCCTGCAACTTATGATGACGAAGCTCACACTTAAAGGTCCGTACGCAATGGTTATTTTATATTTTTTAAAGTTATATAAGATGATACCTACCTCGGGACTGAAACTGCTTTCTCCAGCGTCGAATTTGAGACTGTCAATGCCATAAGTATCGATGAGGGTCTTTACTCTGTCGTACCACCACTCAGCGGCAGCCGGGTTAGTGAAGTCCACGTAGCCAGGAACTGAACCGTTGTTGTTCCACCATGAGGTATCTGGGCTACCTGACTCATCCAAGACTAGATAACTGTAACAGAATACACATTAAAGCACAAGATTCAAATTTCCTAATTTAAACATTTCAATTTTTTTTATGTTCCTTACCCATTTGTTAAGGCTTCTGTATACCATGGATCGCAGTCTTTATTTATGAACGGGTGCACCCAAATAGTGACTCTAAATCCATGATCTTTGAGCTGCTGAACAAAGTTAGTGAAATTCGGGAACTTGTTTACGTCAACTGTCAACGAGCCATAGCACACTTCCCAAAGATCGTCCACTTCGAATTGCGAATCTTTAAATCCATTTTGTCTAATCTGTTCAGCGAACTCCAGAAGGTTTTCCTCGTTAATTTCCCTTGAATACTGGGCCCAGGTTGACCATATGGGATGTTGGACCATTCTGAAATCTGGTACTCCTGTAGGCTTCCCCAAATAGTTGGCCACTGCATGTTGGTGAGCTGCCTTAACGTCGGAGAGTAACCAGAAGTCATAGTTCAGCTCATTATGGGTCCTGCGAGGGGAGTAAGGAGTAGCGATTTGGGCACCAAAGCAAAGGTGGTTCGCTACTATGTTGTTATAGTCGATGAATAGAGGAACTTCAGGATGTACGTAGATGTACTCTCCTGCAGAGTTGAGCCAGTACCTCTCTGCAATGGCACCATTGTCGTTTTCTTTGGGATAGTAAGCGTTGTAAACTTGAGGCGCTTTTTCGATGGGGTACTCTTGATCGATTTGCATGGGACCAGCATACCAGTGTTTGGAACCTAAAAATAAGTCATTTGTAGGTACTACCTACTCTAGCCGACAAGAAGGACTAGAATAAGCAATGCTAAAAGGAATTGTTTATGTACTTACCAAAATCAAAGCAGTCCTCAAACCTCATGGACTCTTCAGTGTACCATTTAATCTTGATACCTCTGGCATCAGTGGCATCATCATATAGAGTCTGGATGGTGAGATTAGCATTTCCGATGTGAACTTCTACTCTGTCATCGATGAACTCGGTGGAAAACGTCGCAGATAATGTGCGTCCGATTTGGCCGTACACTATTGTCTCCCCACCTGGATTAGACAAGATTTTCTTGAAGTTGATTTAAATTCAGGAGCTTCATACATATGCTGTGTCAAAGAATAAGTAATGATGTACACAATCAGCCATTTCTTTCTACTGCGACCTTCACCAGCTTGTTTGAACGCCAGGTGGCAACCTGTCTATAGCAGCTAGGTGGAAAGCAGTTTGGTCTAGTACAGTCTTTTCAAAGGTAGACGATAACGCTTCCTTGTGAGCGGTGCTGGAGGCCTATAAGGGAGCGGGAAGGGGCTACACCGAGCCAACTAATATGTTATTGCAGCTTTTAAAGTGGAAGTGCAATCTTTAAAAAAAGGGGCAGGGCATTACAAAATAACTGAATTTAAATAGACAACATAAGTTTAGGAACCTTTGGTCTAGTAGCATATAGTAACTAAATTTGCTCACCTGTAATCAAAGCTAAATCGAAGCCTCCTGTCAGCTGTGGCTCCAAGGATAAAGTGACGTCATCTCTCAGTGTCACCACCGCCGAATGTGCTCTCACACTCAGTGCGAGTAACCCTGGAATAGATTCATTACATTTTGTAGACGACTGGAGACTAGTCCTAAATTAAGGCATTGAAAGAAAGCTGAATAAACACACGACTGTGATTCCAAAAATGTAGATAGAGCTGCAGGAACGCGAATTCGCAAATAAAATCCTACAGTCTCGTTCAGCATAATGGGGACACATAATGTAGAAAGTCAAATAAACTAAATTACAGTATATTATGTAATCCTTACCTAAAACGACCCTCAATACCGCCATCCTTAGTCAGCACGCCTCGAAGACTCTATCAGATCTGAGACAGTATCTTTTATCGGAGTTTGAGGGTACTCGAGATATCGTTATCTCGTCAGCTTCAAGTCCAGTGTTTTGTCATGATAACTGTTTGTATTGAGGAGTCTGACTATCGAAGATGTTATCGATATCGCTATTGATAAGCCAAAGGTTTGGTTGTGCATGTAATCGAGTAGTTTTTCCAATAGGTCAAGAACAGTCATGTGGCCAATCCAAGCGTCATTGGGAGAGGCTTGAGGACAATCCAACAAGTTCTTATAACAAATTAAATAGATTCTTAATATACATCCTCTCCCGACTCTTAGGTGCAAACAAAAGCTATTTGACTGGCTAATAAGGCTGGGTTATGAAAACACAGAGGATCTTTTAGGATATGACAGATGATCGTCCAGGTGACCTGTATTGTATATTATTTTGTTTATTTGAGCACTTAGGTACTCTAAATGCTTACTTTTGGCATTCTGGGTGACAAAGAAGTAAAAGTAACTGAGTATGTATAATTTAAAAGCAGTATAAACAGTATAATTTTCATGTAAAACAACAACCTTGGCTGAGCAAAGTCCTAAAAAGAGAAATGGGTTCTGGTGCCTGAGATACCTACAGGGTTTCCCTAGTTTGGGTGCCAGTTGCTCAAGAATTGTGTAGGTATCTTACTTAGCTGATGTGCACCCTCAAAATTTATTGTAAACTCCAATGCATTTGTAAGTTAAGTGTTTTGATCAATAAATCATTATTATATTATTATTTGTATCTGTTTTGAAATTCTCGGGACAGAGTCCCGGTCCTTTTAGAGGCGTGCATCGAGCCGTAGCCAAGATGCAGAGGCCCTTTTAAGAGAACTTTAATATGGCGTAGGATACACCTGGCGGATACCATCGCCGAACGCACAATATGATAAACCCGGCTATGGTCCCCGCCATGTGCAAGACTATTGGAGTGCAGAGCTCTGTCATGCGATGGGAAACAAGGTCATGGGCTATGGGGCTGAATTTTGGGTGGGGTTGAAAAATCGGGCAATTGAAGGAGACTAACGGACGCCTGCAATTACAACCAAGTCTCATAATTGTTTGGTGGCAGACGGTGACTCGCCGACTCATTTCATGGGCCCCCTGAAAAAGCCGCACGCATGGAGCGACAAAGGGGGCAACATTTGGTGAGCGGCTACGGTGGAGGGGTGCCCCTGGACTTTAAACCGAAGCCAACTCGCCACTTACGGACGGGTACGTCTACCCACGAGCTGTCATAGCTCTCGCGACTCCACTCTGCCCGGCCGGCGAAGGCAAGGTAGAGGTGGGGGAACTGTTCCTCGTCAGACCTCACTCCGGCGCCGCAGATGAGGAACAAAGGTCTTCCTCCGGGAGTACTTCAGGTCCGCGCTACCTCCCAACAGCTCGCCACAAGCTGCCCCTCTGCATAACGAATGGGTTTAAATTTGAATTTTAGAGCGCTTGGCTGTGCCTATCTTTCACTTTGTAACCTTTGTAAACGCGGGTAGTTCAAGATAAGTTACGCAATATTCGGCTGTCAGAGAGCTAGTCCTTTCATTTCGTGGAATGACGACATCTCCCGTCATCCCAACAAAAATCATTCAATAAGTTTTGGGAACTTTAACTATGAATTAAGAACGATACGCCGGTTTATATAAAGTAAAGAATCACAACCCAACTTCTTCATCACCCTACCTAATTCACAAGGTAAGCTATTATTTACTTTCTACTACTTATTAAGATTCAATGTCTTCATAGGCTATATCAGGGGTTCCCATACTTTATTTTCTCATAGACCCCTTTCAAAAGTTAACTGGTCCTGGTGGACCCCCTACAGGCCTACACCTCATACGAATTAATTGTGAACCCCCAATTTTTCACGCCAACGCAGACCCCTGGGGGTCCACCTGGACCACTTTGGGAACCATTGGGCTATATTGTATTACCTATAAGTATAGTTAGGTATGTAAAGCTATAAATTGGGTGTCATTATAAGTAGATAGAAGAATAGATCGGTAGACAGTCACACTTACGTAAAATTAGTCGTACCTGTCCTTTCTCTCATAGCTATTTGTGTTAAGAACTAAAAGGGACAGACCTGACTAAGGGTAAGTTTACGTTTAAGTGTGACCGTCAGATCAGAATCGTCCATATTATACAGGTGTAACAGAAAGGGTATGTTAAGCGGAAAGCTGTATAAATAGCCCACTATAGAGAACCTATTTCCAAAATATGAGACTCGAAATCACATTTTTATTTTTCAAGATTGTATGAAAATTCCTGAGATATTTAAAAATTAAATAAATAAATATTCACACACTTCACAACACATTGACCTAGTCCCACACTAAGATCCCTAAGGTCTTGTGTCGTGGGTACTAAGCAACGGTATATAAATACATAGATAAGTATATAAACAACCATGACTCGGAAACAAACATAGATATTCATCACATCAATGTTTGCACCTACCGGGATTCGAACCCAGGACCTATGGCGTCGCAGGCAGGGCCACTACCAACTACACCAATCGGCCGTAAAAATTCTCCATACTATCGAGAAAAATAATCATGTGATTTCGGATCTCAAATTTTGTGGATAGGTTCTCTATAGTGGGCTATTTACATAGCTTTTCGCTTAACATACCCTTTTTGTTACATCCTCTATAAGTACTTAGTCACACTCACTTTTGTAGTTAACTATACAGGTGATTTTTGGTCGTCAACGTTCCCGAAAACTACGGAATCTCCTCATCATCACGATCATTTTTCTCCATGGAAGCATACCTGGGAAGTGTCTGGTTTCCAAAATATTAGGGTCCAAAGTTGAGTAAATAGACTACGTTTTTCTGCATAAATGCACATAGACGCGCGTAGCAGGATTTTTTCACGAAAAATAATTAATATCTGTCTATAAAAAAAACTAACATAAACACTAGACACTATAAATTTCGCATGACCAAGGAATTTAAAAAAAAAATTCAAAAAAAAATTTTTTTCCCAGCATTTTTTTGGGCATAAACTTACTTTATTTCATGTATAGAGTAAGTACCCTTCGTTAAAGGTGGCCACAAAAAAACATCCTGTATTTTGCTGTGCCGATGCAAGGCTTTTCTAGAATACTCAGCTGCATCTCCTTCCGTGTCCCCTATACATACCTACATACTATAGGTAAAGCAACTACCTACCGCAATTTACTCGTAAGTAGGTACTTGTGACTCAACTTACCTATTACAATCAAACGCTTAGTTAGTCTAAAAAACCAACACAATAAAGTGTCCACACACTTTACTTATTTACCAAGATTCACCGGAACAAGGTATTTTAGATATTATTTACAAAGAACAATAAAATTACTGACCTGCTACTATACGTAGGTAAGCAGCTTTGAATCTTTACATAAGATTTTATTGGTGAACTAGTGGACGCCCGCTACTCCGTCCGCGTGGACTACAGAAAAAACAAAATGTTGACATTATCCGGGATAAAAACATTTTCCTGAGATAAAAAGTAGCCTATATGTTAAGTGGAACCTGTCACAATATGTACCTGACTAACTGCATCGAAATCGGTTCAGCCATTTCTGAGATTAGCGTGCACAAACGCACAGACAAACCGACAAACAGACAAAAATTCCAAAATTCATTCTTTTGGGTACTATTGCGTTGATAAAAGTCTCCTATAATATTTTTTCTCATATATCTTCCATGTACAGACAGCGATCCGTTACATTTTTAGTGGCCCGCCCTCGCTTCGCTTCGGTACATATGTATTTACCTCGCAATTTTTCCCTATTTTATCACCGTTTAAACCTTCCCTGGACTTCCACGAACATTTCAAGACTAAAATTAGCCTAATCGGTCCAGTCGTTCCCGAGTTTTAGCGAGACTAACGAACAGCAATTAATTTATATATGTCGTGGCCATATTGTAAAATTGATCATTTCATGAAATGGTCGAGCATTTCATGAAGTGGTCGCATTTCATGAAGTGGCCAATTCAATTTGACCAGATCGTTAAATCGTCTACATTTCACGATTTTGTCATCCACGTTTGGCCAAATCGTATTAACAGGGTGTCCATAAAATCCGAATGTGGTAAGAGCTTATATAAATAATATATACCGTACACCATATATAAGTATACCATAAGGTATGATGGTATGATTTTTTTTACTATTATTTATGTGATATTTTCACAATATAATATTTAAAAACATAAAAGACTTTACAAATGCGATTCGCATCTGGCACATCGCCGGACGCTGCCTGGGCACGCTCGCTCCGCTCGCTCGGCTCGTGCGTCATTTGTCATAGTCTAACCTAACCTAACCTATCGTAATCTAAGGTTTTTGTTTAACAATATTATTATAAACCACCATTAAGTCTAATATACATTATACAATATAACACACTATCCGTGAACTTCTTCTGCATAGTCACCCTACTCTCTTTAATTTGTTTTATAACCTAAAAAGAAAAATCCGCCATCTTCACACATAAATAAAACGCGCGCAGCGCCTCTACCGGTGATTCATGTAACTATTTTACGATATGATCAATAATCTTGACCACTTCATGAAATGATCGGGCGTTTAGTTGCCCATATCGAGAAACGATTTTTATCATCGATCTGCCCAAACCATATCATGATGTGGCCAATAGACAGTTGAACTTTTCATGAAATGCGACCATTTCATGAAATGCTCGACCATTTCATGAAATGATCAATTCTACGATATGGCCACGACATATATATACCTAGATAAATATTCGCTATGAGAAGGTATTCTGATAGATGCGTAGAAATCAGTCGGGTAAAAATAGCCTAATCAATACAAAATATATTTTTTTAAACGAAAAATATATGTTACGTTATGCCGTGTACGAAGTTTAGAAGGCATAATATTGTCAGATTTAGATGCCAGCAAATTATTAAATCGGCCACATGACGAAAGGGCACAGAGAGAAATGACTAGGCTTCGAAATTTGACGTCTGACAATATAAGCAACATATAATTACACTCCTTCTTCCTGCCCTGTTCCCAATCATTTTACCTCTTCCTCTTACCATAACCATCTTACTTAGGACACGGCTTAACGGAACATATAATTACACGACTTAATTTATTATTTTATTATCTCCATCTTCATAAGCCTATTGCAGTCCACTACTCTGGACCTAGGCCTCCCCCTGCCATAGGGGGATTTTGTTACTAAAAAGTTCCACTATCTGTTTTTCGGCGGCTCCATCATCAGACCCTCGTTTCCTTTATATTATGTGTAGCTGACCAAAATTGTCTATAAAAATCTAAAAACGGACTACTCGTGCCTTTTATATTTGAGGATATCCCTAGATTCCTTAGAGATTCCAACATCAGATGTTATGTTTTATATGTAGGTGATCAAAACGCTCAGTAAAAGTATAAAAACAGATTACATGTGCCTACAATATTCGAGGATT
Source organism: Carposina sasakii (assembly GCA_014607495.2). Taxonomy (NCBI): domain Eukaryota; kingdom Metazoa; phylum Arthropoda; class Insecta; order Lepidoptera; family Carposinidae; genus Carposina; species Carposina sasakii. The sequence goes on along the minus strand of CP053163.1, from coordinate 1,324,451 downwards.
GCCCTCGATTTCTCCAAGATCCCATCATCAGATCCTGATGTGGTGAATATGGGACCAACCTGGAAGTATACCATGACCAACTATAAAAAAACCGTTCATAAATGACGGAGTTCTGAGGTAACAGACATAAAAAATAAATAAAAATAAAACATACAGACGAATTGATAACCTCTCTTTTTGAAGTCGGTTAAAAATAACACGTAATTTCAATCAAAACAAAATTTAATCAACATCCATAATAAATTAACATTCATTAACAACAATGTCCAATCAGTTTTCCAGTAAGAAATAAGGAAGTACATCTAGCGGTGCATTGTATCCTCTCAGCCAGATCGGACCCTGGACCAGCTCGCCCGTGTTGCCATCCTTCCACAACCCTCTAGGGAGGTACACGTCTCGGGATGTCGCGCCTTCTTTCACCACTGGAGCAGCCAGGATTCTTTCGCCAAGCAGAAATTCTGGACAAGAGGTAAGTCATTCTTATTTTTTATTGTACACAGTAAAGTTTTCACAAATAAAGTTTATAACAAGGAAGATGTACAACGGCGTTACTATTTAAATAATCTTATTACCATGGGTGGAACCAGGATTTTTTTCTTGAGGGGAGGCAGAAGAGACAAATATTATATAAGTTATTGCAGGTGCAGTTCTGGCTACCTCATTTTGGGAACATAGTCGTGTGTATGTCTTACTGGCTCTAGACCACCCGTAGGTAGGTATACCAACTTTCATATAAATCGGTTTAGTAATTTGACATGAAAACACGACACCCAGACAGATAATCTTGCATTTATGTAGGTACCTATAATTTACACACATGGCTGTGTTTCTGAAATCGGGTAGCCGGAACTGCACCTGCAATATTTATTAGTAACTAGTGGACGCCCGCGACTTCGTCCGCGTGGAAATTGAATTGTAGCTTATATAACACGTTTGTCGGTTTACCATAGCAGTGCCATCTATTGATTACTTACTCAATCCAGTCGAAAAGTATCGACATCTGTTAGAATCTTTTGGAGTTAACAGATAATTGTGACTGTCAATTAATTATAGACAAATAATTTGCAATAAAATAAAATTGCGACTATAATTAAAGATCTAAGCTATCCTATCTCTCAAGTTGGACCAGACTGCTCACGGTGTGCCAATTTAATTTAAAATTGGTTAAGTAGTTTAGGAGTTCATCGCGGACAAACATCGTGACAGGAGATTTATATATATTAAGAAGATGATAAAAGGTTTGGGATGTACCATCAGCAACAGCCAAAGCGTCTTCATCAGTAGGGTCGAGCCACCAGATAGGCGGGTTGACGGGGGTTCCCCTCTCGACGGACGCCTCCATGGCCGCCACGATCTCATCAGCGTAGTCAGCGTGGAGTTGCGTGAAGTGGCGACTGATTTCTACTGCCTGGAAGATAAAAACAAACCTACATATATATAGGTACATACATATTATGAGCATGTGTGAAGAATTTAGTGGATGTGGTCAAGGCGAAAGAGATTTATTTGGAACGTATGGATCTGTGGTCTAGCCGTCGGGTACCTATTCCTTCCACACATACATATATGTGTATATAAAACCTCACGCATACATATATCCCATCTTCATTTAGCACGTTCCAAATAAATGTATGCGCAGACACAAGTGCACTCTCTATTCCCTCACTCCAATATGATTACCGACATCGGAGCCTACGTCATAAATAGGGTCCCGTTTTTACAGGACGGAACCCCAAAAAGACATCGCGTGTGAAACTGATAGTTCGAGTTGCTGCGGATTAATTGTGTAAAAAAGATTCTTACCTCATCATCATGATTCCAAGGCACAAAAGAGAACTGCAGGCTAGGCATAAACACATTAGCCTGCAGCCACCTCACAAAGAGCTCCTTGCTCGGCTTCTCATTGTATCCGTTTCCCCCAATCATATCCGGTAACACTAAGGTGTAACCATTAAGGTTCATCTGGAGAAGGGTCGTCACCAGGGTTTCTAGACCGTTGTTGAGGTCCCATAGCGTGTCTTTGTCTACCATGCGGATGAAGATTGGCAGGTCTTGGGTTCTGGAAAACAGAAAAGGGATTACGTCTACGACAGTATTTCTGTCATGGCGGCCAATCTCAACGTAGATTAGCGTATTATATATTTTATGTATCTACGCAAAGACAAGTGCATTCTCTATTCCTTCACTCTCATAACCTCGAACATCGAACCTCCTCCCCCATTGAAGACGCAAGTGTAAACCGTTGGGCTATTACAGCTTATCATCTATCAAGGGTAAATAATATTTCTTATATCCCTTATTCAAACAATCTTACCTCATTCCTGATCTGACTTCAATCATGGGGCCGAACTTTGCAACTGCCCTCACATAGTCCTGTACAATATGTCCAGGATGGAGATCGATGTCGCCTGATTGCACGGGAATCTGTAATTGCCATAAGAAGGTACCTAAATGATTTATTGTTGTAAAAACCAAATTTAATAAATTTAGGTACGAGATGTATCTAGTTAGGTACTTTAAGAAATTACGATAAGTGGGTCACTGAAGTTGTTTGCAAGGAATATGGATTCAGGTAACTAGTTATATCTAATAATCTTTATGCAGTTATGTATGTTGCAATGTGTTTTTCAGATTTCGTAAAATTTGTAAAATGATCAGGCTCTTTTGTTTTCTAGAGAAGTCTTGACTAACGGAAGCACTTATGAACGTATGCTTGAAGTGGCGTGTAAAAGATTGGACACTTACTGATAAAATTGTTTAGGTACGAGATTGACGTTGTAATTTTACTGCTACCTTATACCACGTCATTACCGTATAGTGTCGGCAAAGTAGAATTAGCACCACCCTATGTCTGCCCGTGGGTATCATAAGAAGCGATTGAGGGTTTCCGGGAGGTGCATAGCAGCGCCTTCCATGTTGAGAACATAATCCAAAAATCACACTGCGGTCACCAATACGCCTGCTTACAGCGTGTGACTATGGACAACACGTCACTATGGTAGTGACCATGTGATGTGCCCTATGGGGTAGGCCTACATCCAAAAGTGGACTGTAATAAGGTATTTGTGGTGTATATTTCCATGTACTTACTTGAGGAGACCAGCTGGACTCTCCGGCGTCAAACTTCAAGCTGTCAATGTCGTAAGTTTCGAGTAAATGCTGCAGGCGGTTGTGATACCACGCGGCAGCCTCAGGGTTGTTAAAGTCGATGTATCCAGGCACTGAGCCGTTGTTGTTCCACCAGGAACTGTCAGGGCTGCCTTCCTCGTTTAGAACTAAATAGCTGTAATAAAGATTTGAATGGTTCTTTCAGTGTTCATTTGCAGCTTTCTGTTGATGGTTGTATTTGATTTAGTTTCTTTCATTACATAACTAACATGAGGAAAATCACTTACCCGTTCTCTAATGCTTCGGAATACCACGGATTACAGTCCTTATTAATAAATGGATGCACCCAAATCGTGACTCTGAATCCTAAGGACTTAATGTCTTGAATCAGCTGCTTGAAGTCTGGAAGCTTCCTTTCATCAACGGTCAAAGATCCGTAGCAGATCTCCCAAAGATCATCGATTTCAAATTGGGAATTCGGAAAGCCACTATCCTTGATTTCGTTGGCGAATGCCCAGAGATTGTCCTGATCGATTTCCCTGGAGTACCTTGCCCAAGTGGACCAAATCGGGTACTGAATCATCCTGTAATCCGGAATACCACTAGGCTTCCCTAAGTACGTGTCAACGGCGTGTTGATGAGCCATTTTAGGGTTCTCAAACAACCAGATATCGTATTTAAGGACGTTGTGAGTGCGTCTGGAAGAGTATGGATAAGCTACTTCAGATACAAAACAGAGGTGGTTGGGCAGAATGTTGTGGTGGTCCACGAATAAAGGTGATTCAGGATGGACATAGATGTAATGTCCGGCAGAGTTCAGCCAGTATCTCTCTGACACAGCAGCATTGTCGTCTTCTTTGGAGATCATTGAGTATTTCTGTAAGTGTCCGTTTTGGATTGGCCAGTACTGCTCTTTTTGCTCCGGACCTCCGTACCATTGTCTCGATCCTAAGAGATAAATAATACAGTTTAACTAAACTCTAAAAACTATCTCAAGTGTTAAAGCCGTTGTTGGATAATCTCGCGTTAGAAACTACCCACGTATTTTGTTCGCTACGTTTCCTATTGAAAGAAATTACCAAAATGGTTTGGTCACATAAGAGATCTAATATTTACCCTCTAAGCTTTAATCAAGGTCGCAACAGATATAACTACTCAGGTACCTACCTACATATGATATTAAAATGCTTACCAAAGTCAAAACAGTCTTCAAAAACTCTATCGCTGGGTCCATCCCAGGAGATGCTGATCTTGTAGCCACCAGAAGCTTCATCGAAGGTAGAGGTCGCCTCGAAGATCACCAAGTCATCATCAGCAGAGGCTTGGCGACCAAGGAGGCCGAGGACTGTTACTTCGTCATCTATAAGAAAGGTAGTAGAATTGAGTACCTATATCCAAAAGTCGTCTGAATACAATGTCAAAGAAAAGCCAGATTGATACGTAAAGAAAGACCATATTTACCAACTGAAATAAAAAGAAATCAACCTACCACATAGATAAAATGGTTGTACTTTATTGGTTGACTTGTTTATTAATGACTAGTTAACGCCCGCGACTCCGTCCGCGTGGACTACAGAAAAAACAAAATGTCGAAATTATCCGGGATAAAAACATTTTCCCGAGATAAAAAGTAGCCTATATGTTAAGTGGGATCTATCACAATATATTCCTGAAAACTGCATCGAAATCGGTTCAGCTGTTTCTGAGATTAGCGTGCACAAACGCACAGACAAACCGACAAACAGACAAAAATTCCAAAAATCATTCTTTTGGGTACTATTGCGTTAATAGAGGTCTTCTATAATATTTTTTTCTCATATATCTTCTATGTACAGACAGCGATCCGTTACATTTTTATTATTTGTAAAGATGAGCTGAGGTTAATGAGCAATATTTACAAAGACCTGCAGAATTTTAGGAAAATCCTTTTTAATGCCCTCTACACACTCCAAGGAACATAGGTATGAAGGTTTCGATTTCCTCACTCTATAAGTCCCCCCTATGGCAGTAGCCTTATGGCGTGCACTGGGGGAGGCCAACGTCCAGCAGTGGACTGCGATTGGCTGATATATGTGTGTACTCTGTAATAGTTTTGATTGATTGTTGTCTAATTTACTCTATTCGGTATCTAAGATCCTCTCCTTGGTTCTCTTACCTTTAGCTACAGATAAAACGAGGGTTCCATCATCGTTTTCGTTTATCGAATATTCGCGAGTCGATGGTGTTCGAGGTATCGCACAGACCACAGCGATAACGCCTGAAAAAAGTGCATTGAAAAATTATTTGCTCATTTTGTTAGAATTATTGGAAAATATGTAATAATATTCTTTTAATTTTTAATTATTTTTCAAAGCTAAATTCATTTTTATATTTGTAAATTGCAATAATAAGAAGTGAATTTTTTAACATGAGTATTTCCCGCCAACACTCGCTGTCACAAGTGCTACCATACTTTGTGGTAGGCAGTTCGGGTAAAAAATAGCGAGCGTTGTCGGATAGATAGACATTGAGAAAGGTGTTAACGAGATGATCTAAAAAGAAGAAATGTAAGAAGTGTGGACAGGGAATAAAGATAATCAATCGAAGTTGGTATTTCACTACTCGGCGTTCTACAATTTACTTAAGAATTGACCTACTTAAGAGTGCTTCCTGTATTCATCTTATCTTTGACTTCGTTAAAAGTAAAAATGTTATACTTAAAAAACTTTAAAGGGGGTCGTAAATGTAAGTTCATGGACTAAACAAGATGTTTTTTGGTCGTTAACTTTCCCGAAAACTACAGAATTTCCCCATCATCACGATCATTTTTGTCCATGAAAGCATACCTTGGAAGTGACTGGTTCTCAAGATATTGGGGTCCAAAGTTGAGTAAATAGACTGCGTTTTTCTGCATAAATGCACATACGCGCGTAGCAAGATTTTTACACGAGAAATAATTAATATATGTATGTCTATGAAAAAACTAGCATAAACACTGGACACTATAAATTTCGTTCGATCGAGTAAAGAAAAAAATTTTGGTATAAAGTTACTTTATTTGATGTATAGAGTACATACCCCTCGTTAAGGGTGGCAACGAAAAAACATCCTGTATGAGTTAATTAGCGGGTGCTGCAGTTATAATTTTTTTAAAGGATGTTTACAGTTGTAAACCTGACCTATTTTTTAATTTTCATTGTGTAACCAAGGGCCGATTTATCCAATGGTCACATAGCCTATCTGACATTTGATGCTGTCTTTCCCTAAAACTGGATCAAGATAAAGATAGCATTAACTTTATTCTTTAGATAGGTTTAGAAAAATCGACCACTAGGTCGCTACACTAAAAAATAAATATCTACTTACCAGCCAATAACAACAGCCACTTCATGGTGGTTCCGGATCTAGGACTGAAGACCAAAGCGGTTACACAATATTTAAGTAGTTTGTTTTCCTCCTCAAACTTTTATCTTAAATGGTGCTTAAGATTATGTCAGATAAACTAGGAAAATCTCCTAGTAACCTGGGAGGGGACCGGTCGCCCATGGAGACATATAATGATGCTGCTGTTCTTATTTTAGCAACGCGGAACAAACGACTTATATTGTTGACGTGTATATTTATTTATCTAGCTTGGTACCAATATAAATTAGGCACTTGTTAACATCGGACAAATTGGTTTATCTGGCACTTTTTCCATTAGATATTTAGGTACCTACAGGGCTATTACTTGCAGCAGCAAAGACGAATCAAAAAACGAAAGCAATGCAACAACAAAAATAGAGACGACTGCAACTGCAACTTTTGCAGTCGCCTTTGCTACTGAAAGTAACCTAATTAGCCCCTGCGGTCATCGTGCTGTATGTAGGTAGATGTTGTGATAAAAAGCTTATGATTCTCCATAATTTTGACCTGAGTCGGTATATCGGTGAGTCGGTCTGGGGGTTAACTATAGCCCAAACCAGAAGAATCATGAGATATCGATGTAGTTACCGCTTCTCATCGATAGATAGCAGTATAGGACGATCAGTAAAACAGCTTTACGATAAAACTATTCCAGCCCCCTAAATACCTACGTAAAAGCAATAACAAAGCCGAAACAAAGCGCTACCGAAAATTGTATAATATTCGTCTTGAAATGTCAAAGTTCCTTTGAAATCTTTTGCTAGTTAGGTGATAAGGGGCAGTCAGGGCCCGAAAGTTACGGTACCTACGCACTGTTAATATTGTACCTACCCTTTCTGTCAATTATCATATTGAGTGTTTACATATATCTGAAGATGATAGATAGGTAAGTGGTAGAAAAGAAGGTACTCGATGTTACCTGTATCTACTAGGTGCCTGTACTCTCTACTTATTGATACACGAGCACCGCGCCTACCTAGTTCCTATTAATAATATTATCTATTTACCTTAAGAGTTACAAGTCATTATTTGAGTACCCTGAGGCAAATATGCAAACATAAATAAAATAAATAAATAAAATAAAATAAATTTATTTCATTCTCAAAGTATTCACAACAAAACGAAGTTTAAGATCTCCATTTAAGCAATAATTTGCTTATGCTAGGAGAACTCGCTCTTCCATAACATGGCTTTTACATAGCATGAAAATAAAATTATAGGTAAGTATGTACTTAATTTAGAATTTACAAAAATATATATGTGACGGACTATATGTGCATGTGTGTGTATTATTATATTGAGTTTTAACTTTATTGCAACGAAATCGTCTGGACAATATCTTCTACATCGCTATAACTTTTATTCTTTAACCAATTAGTAACTCTCTCTTTAGTTTTAAAATATGTCAATGGGTAGATATTAAGTATTTTATTTATTGTATTGTATATGCGAGCTGATTGTCCAGTGTACTGTCTTTTGGCGTAGGTTGATTTTACTCTAGGCACAGGTGCTACACAATGCCTTCTTCTCTTGTTACTATTGTCAGAAAAGGGAAGATTTCTGTGTTTTAAAAGTATGATGTTCAAAATATATAATTTTCTTACAGATAGAAGGTCAGATGTCAGATAAAGCGTCTCTGTGGGAAATCTAAAAGGTCTGCGGTACATAACTTTAAGTAGAGATCTTTGAGATCTCTCTAATTCCATAAATTTAGTTTTGTTTGCTCCACCCCAAACTGGTAGACAGTATGACAGAATAGATTGAGCTAGTGATACATATATCTGCGTTAAAAGGTTTTTTGAGGCTATATTCCGCAGTCCCTTGAAAGTCCAGATAATTTTTCGAATTCTGCCCATGATAAGCTCTATATGAGAATGCCAAGACAGCCGCTGGTCCAACATTATACCGAGATATTTAGTGTTTTGCACTTTATTTATTGTAATACATCCGCAGTTGGCGTCGGAGCGGTTTGTACAGTTATGTATTTTAATTTGATAGTTAGCTGAAGGCTGTGATCGTTCATTCATTGTCATGCACATATAATTTGTTTTAGAGCTATTTAGTGTTAATAAGTGAGAATCCAACCAGGCACCTACTTTAGATAAACCACTCTCTGTACATTTACGAACACTGTCCCATGTCTTTCCCGAGAATACTATAGCAGTATCATCTGCATATGAGAAGATGTGGCCATTATCAATTTTCATAGAACAGAGGCTGTTGATGTAGACAAGGAATAATGTCGGACCGAGTACACTCCCCTGGGGTACACCGTAGGTGACAATTTGCTCAGAGCTAATAACATGTCCTATTTTTACCATCTGTTTTCGTTCATGTAAGTAACTTTTAAGTAGTTTCAGAGGTAGTCCTCTTACACCTATATCCTCTAGCCGGTGCAAAAGAATGGAGACAGATACAGTATCGAAAGCTTTTTTCAGATCCAGAAATACCGCAATACACTTACCTCCATCGTCGACTTTATCAGCGACGGTAGAAGTAAGCGCAATAACCGCATCTTCTGTTGATATTTTAGGCCTAAATCCAAACTGAGAGTTAGATAAAATATGATATTTATTTAGATATTTGAGAAGTCGAACATTTATTAGTTTTTCTAATATTTTGGATAGTGCTGGTAAAACTGAAATTGGTCTATAGTTTGTCGGATCATTACAGTCTCCACTCTTGTACACAGGCGTGATCGCAGCTTGTTTTAGAGTTTTAGGGAAGATACCCTGGTCGAAACATTTATTAGCTAAGTCTGTTATAATGGGAACCACTATTTTATGTGCAGCTTTGAGAAAATCAGTCGGTATATTGTCCAATCCTGGGGCACTATCTGATTTTAAGCCCATCAATATTTTATGAACCTCTTCAGCATCGGCACTAAGCAGAGCGAATGATGAACATTGGTTTGTAGCTGTGTTTGGGACAGTATTTTGTTGGACCATCCTACCTGTGGTGATATTATTAGCCCAAGATTTACCAATATTAGCAAAATATTCATTTACTTTGTCTGCCGACTCGAGAGGACTTGACATCGTGTCTAGTAATGCTAAGTTATTAGATTCTTTTGGCTTACGATTTGTGATGCTATTTATAGTTTGCCATAGTTTCTTGGGGTTTCTTTGAGCTGTAGATAGCTTTTCTCTGTCATATTTCCGCTTAAATTTTTTAATTAGGCAATTACAGTGGTTACGATATCTTTTATATGTGATTTTTAGTATATCATTACACGGATCTGACATTAGTTTCTTTTGCATATTGTTTCGATTTCGTATGCAGCGAAGTAGTCCTTGCGTCATCCAAGGTTTGATGACACGACTTCTATGTGGAACTGTGGTTTGAACTGTATGAGCAATCAGGCAACTTTGTAGATTACTAATTAAGGAGTTAGTTAGTATATCAGGGTCATTTATGGCAAATAATTTTGATAAATCAATGGTTTTGAGGTATTCTATTGCGCTGTCATAGTTAATTGTAACTTTAGTTTTAAAAGTTTTATTTGCTTTAATTGTACTAGATAATTTTAAGATAACCATGAGATGATCTGTTAAAGATGTAGATACAATAGCAATAGAAGCTTTTTTATTTGTGGGTTGTATTTTTAGCATGAAGTGGTCAAGGCAGCTGTTTCCTCTTGTCGGTAAAGTATGTCCTGGGAGAAGTCCGTGCATAGCTAGCATATTAAGGTAATTGAGTCTATTCGATCGTTCTATTGAATTCTCAGTGTCTTTTACTATCAGATTTATGTTAATGTCTCCTGTGATCATTATGTTTTTAGTCGAACTAATGGTATTTAGGTGGTGGTTAAGAGAGTTTGTGAAATACTCAGAGTTATTCTTGGATGGTGAGCGGTAAATACCCATAACTATGACGTCAAATATCGCAATTTGCAAGCAAGATGCGTATGTTAATTGTATTTCTTTTACTTTCACTTTGTGTGTATTTTTAATGTAGGCAACAACTCCATCAGCTTTATTCAAATGATTAGTAGTTTGGTAGGGGGTGTAGTTATTCAATTTAGGAACGTTTTTATTTGGATTTAATCTGCATTCGGTCAAAATAATTATGTCAACGTTTACATTTATATCAGCTAAGTTAATTTGCAAGTCGTTAAAGTTGGAATAGACACTTACAATGTTCTGTGTAATATAATAATGGTTAAATCTGTGTTAAGAAAGCTAATTTGCTTAGTAATATTATTAGAGCTGCAAGTATATACCTGGGCTATATCTGTGTTGTCTATTTCTTGCATAACTGTGAGTGATCTATCCATAATCACTTTTTTCGAAAGACATATTTACTTTTCCCAGAGAGACAGCATTCAACATTATTCCATCATGGCCATCATACCCATACATGATTATAAAGTTATATCTTGAAATGTTTTGTGATTGAGAGTAGTTTGAGAGTTCACCGTGTATATACATTGATATCTGCAATAGTTTGTTAAGTTGTAAGAGCATGAATAGAATGTTGCTATGTACCAAAACTGCAATATTACATGTTAAAGTATTATATGTATAATTTCGTAACAGTAGGGATATTTTGTTGCATTGTATTTGTTTGTGCTTGAAGTTTTTAATATGAGATTTGTGTTCACTTTTATAAACTATTGAGTAAGGGTATGAAGTCGTGTACTCGTAAACTATATTTTTATACAATGGTAATATATGGATAAATAGCATTTGGGTAAAACAGATAAGTGTGAGCGTACGACATGCAGTTATATGTATAGCTAGGTGTTCGTGTATTTTAAATATATATGTGTGTCCATGCGATATACTAGAAAACAATATTAAAACATACAATAAATGAATAATTATAAAATATTTAGGCGACGTAACAATTACACCAGACAAACCGTATATACGTAGAGGTAAGTATATATGTGAAAAACAACAATTAAGTCATTCAGCGACAAATTAATAGTTATGTAGCTATTAAACAATGAAATTAGAAGTATTCTATAGGTACTTGAGCAATCAAGACAAAGCAGCATGTAATAATAAGCTTTGACTAGTCAATCAGTCTGCATAAGTCTGTTCACTTGATCAGCATTAGTTATTACTATAATAGGGAATTCTCATTTTTCCTTATATAAACTTTTCCGTAGGCTGTCCAGCAAAATTTATAGTTTTTAGTTTTAGTGGGATTTCTTGCTAGGAAGTGGAGACGAGCTGATTTTGCTGTCAGTTGTTCGGACACATAAATACACTCGCGAGCAAAAATATGGAATCACTTACCTGAAATTGATTCCGCGCGCTCTTGAGTACTAAAAAATAGTTAATAATAATAAAAGTGGCACCGTTTTAAAGGTTAAACTGTTAGCTTTAAATTAATATAAAATTCATTTAAATCACACCAATAGTTCAGGTGCTATTGGGGATTAAGTGAAGGAGGTAGGAAAACAAGGAAATATGGAAAAAAAATATGAATGAAGAAAACAACAAAAATTAATTAATAAAATTTTTATTTATGGTTAAAAATTGAAATTCAATATTTTGTATTCCCTCCCCTAGGATCATTGCTGTTTATACCTAAGTGTTTTGCGCATAATTTATATTTGTGCTTGATATTAAAAGATTTACTCATCCTTATGAGATCCGTTTTCTGAAGGGTAGAGGTCAGCTCAACTATAACTGGACTATTAGACGTTTGTACATTCTTACTTCGCACTCTGTATATGTCCCTGATGTCATTCTGTTCAATAAGACAATCCACTGTCTTAGACAATGTAATGGCCATCTTTAAGAGATCTGCTTTAGATTCCTTCTCGGCTTTAGGTACGTTTTTTATTTCAATTGTTGCTTTGCGATTTTCGCGCTGTAGATCTTCAATCTTATCTTGCAGAATGACTATATATTCTTTATCCTTCTTGTTCTGTATTTCCATTTGCTCTATTTTCTTCTTGAGATCTTCATTCTGTGCCGCTAGGAAAGATACTGTATTCTCTATACTACTATTAGTGCTTTTTATTTCCGCAAGAACAGGGTAAATTTTCCTAATTTCGTCACGTTGTTCTGTCATTAAGGTGGTAATAAAGCTTTTCGTTTCATCTCTGAAGGCGGTAAAATCAGTCTCGTAGTCGGGTTCCCTTATCCTTTTATTGCGTTGGCATACATCTTCCACCGGGGAGGAGTTGTCCATACTTGGATCAGATAGGACTTGTTTGAGGACTCCATCAGGTTTAGCAGTTTGGTTTCGCTGTACTCGAGGAATTGTATGCATAAGTTGTAATTATGTTTTCTACATGCACTCAATCCAAGCGATAATATCGTTCCGTGGTATAGCTTACAGGTGAAGATCCAAACGATAATATCGTTTCGTGGTAAAGTGGTAATCTATAGCAAGCAGCTGATGCTCGCACTGCGCTCAGGCACAAGGCGCGAGCGGGCGGTGTGTTGAGGGGCGGGTGGACGATCGTCGGTGACAGGCAGGCCAGGCACGATAGAATTGCGCTTAGCAACTACTTATGCTTCCCGTTTTTAAAAACTTTGCCGTTTCAATAATATTTCGTATTTTTTAGTTAAAACACTGCACTGATTTAATTTTGAATTAGCACACTAGATTCTGCTGCACTTAAACTTTATATTAATGTAACATAGACAGTTCAACGATCAGGTTTTACTATAGTAAATAATATTTATAACGCGAGTAAACACAAACAAGCATGCGCACCGTCCGAGAGCAAAGACCTCTCGTTAGAAAGTAGTATATTCTTTGGCCAAGACAAACATACCTACTTCGATGTCGTAATAGATTTAGATCATTCATAATTTTACTCATTAGGTGGCGCTAGGTAGGGGCGATCAAGTAGGTAGCTGTCAGCCATTGTCAGCGTGGTTAAACAACTAAGTTGTTTTACTGTAAATATAGCCCACTATTCTACATATTAGATATATCTACAAAGCGGGAGGCGTAAGTTCGATCTCAGTCACGGGCCTTTACCAATGATATTATTTCATGTACAGATTTTAATGTTGCAAAATTGTCACTTAGCTCGTGCCTCGGAAAGCACATAAAACTGTTGGTCCTGCGCCTGATCTCTCTCCGGTCGTGTCGGCTTTTCGTCCCATCGGACTATGAGAGTAACGGAATAGAGAGTGCATCTGTGTTAACGCACACACTTGTGCACTAGGTATACCTAATATCTCCTGCGTACCTGGCCAATCTCCGTAGAGATTGGTCGCCTTGGCCGAAATACGGTCGGAGATCATCATCATCATATCTCCAAATTTGGAGTCGAAATCACATGATTATTTATCCAGATAAATAATGTGGGAAAATTCCTAAACAACTCAGGAATATTCATACAATCCCCTAAAAAAAGTTTAAAAAAAAAGTAAAAAAAAGTTCCCTGCGGTAGGCTTTATTCATAGAACTCTGTATAGTGTAGAAAGTGTAGTAAAATTAAACAACAGTTTACAATTAAAGTATTATTTCATTTTTTTATAGTCACAGATTTATGCTACTTTATTGTACAAGTTATTGATGAGATTACTGTAATAGCGAGTTAATTAACAATAAATATTGGTTTAATAACAAATTTCAACCGGTGTAACTGCAAAATTTGCTTATAAGTGCAATTTCTCAGCCTTAGAAATTATTTACACAACTATTGTAACGATAATCTCACCAAAAGAGAACAACACTTATCGCTTAGAATAAATACGAATACTGTACAGTATTATCTGTCGATACCAGATAAGCGTCCAAATAATAAGGCTTTGGTATTTTCTTATAAATAAATAAGTAATAGTAAATTCAAAATTTCACTAAACTATCATTTAACTTTTCTGTCAACTTCAAAATTGGGCGGGAAGAACTCGACTTTTACTTTTTTAAATGGCGACGAAATTCTCGCAACTTACAGCCAAGTTAGTTTAATTTTGAGATGATGGCGTTAGTGTATTCGCTACACTTTCCAGTGCCTCCGAGATCTCCGGTGAGCTTCTTTCCCTCGCGTAGGACCTCGTAGCAGGCGTTTTGGATGCGGTCAGCATGCTCGTTTAGTTGTAAATGCCTTAGCATCATGATGGCGGACAGAAGGAGGGCGGTAGGGTTAGCCATGTCCTTTCCTGCAAGGTCCGGGGCGGTTCCGTGTACCTGTGACAAAGGTAAGTTATACGAGTGTAAATACAATCTACTGTGGTACTAAGGACTATGTGCATATGAAGACTAGTGTGCAAAGACATGAGATCTACTTTACCAAAAAGGCAATATATGTAGGTACAATGCAAGTAGGTACGTACGAGTACGATCATCGTAACATTTACTAACAGGAAGGTCAACCGAAATCCGGAAGTGTGCCATAGTTATTGCATTGTCGTGATGAAGACCAAGACTATTAAAACCGGGTAAAAATAAAAAAAATACTTAATAACTATAAAAATAAAAAAAATAATGAAGCAGTTCCCTTGGCACTTCTCATCAGATTATTATGAGCGAAAAAACACTTGACTTGGTCTTCCTGGTATTTCTATGTGTTATTCAATTTACTTACTAGTAGTTCCAATTTTTCTTCTGGTATGAGCATTTATAAAAAAAATAAAGATTACAATTTAAACGTATTTATTTATCGGCTGTTATACTTATTTACATAAACGAATAAAACTAATCAATACATTGACAATCAATGCTGAAATCTGCATTTCGTATGCTCAAATAAGTCTACATAATTCAATATGTTCTACTGCAAACTTATTGTCAGATTATAATGTAATACATACAAGTTACTAAATAATAAGACGGAAACAAATAATATGGGGACATGCCCAACATCTGATTAGTTTTTTTTTTTAATATTAAATAGGCTTACGCTTGACCACAACGCGCCTGATGGTAAGCACCGTTGCAGTCTAACATGGAGCGCGCTTGCCTAAAAGAAACCGGTTCACTCTCGACTTGAAGACTGCAAGATTATATAGGTAGTTCATGGAGAACAGGGATTCCGGAACAGTTAGCAGTGATTGTAACTTTATACTAAATTAACTTTTCAACTGAAATATAACGTAAAGATGACTAACTTTCTATTTACGTCAAATCTAAAGACAGCTAAATTGTATTATAAAATATCTATTTGAACGATCGCAATCTATTGTCGCGATATAATTTTGAAATGTGCAAAGTTTATGTATAGAACGTGATCTCGATCTACAAAATTGTTATACATACTTACAGTACATATACAGGGTGTAACAAAAAGGGTATGTTAAGCGAAAAGCTATGTAAATAGCCCACTGTAGAGAACCTATCCACAAAATTTGAGACCCGAAATCACATGTTTATTTTTCCCGATAGTATGGAGAATTTTAAATATCTCAGGAATTTTCATACAATCTTGATAAATAAAAATGTGATTTCGAGTCTCAAATTTTGGAAATAGGTTCTCTATAGTGGGCTATTTACATAGCTTTTCGCTTAACATACCCTTTCTATTACATCCTGTATAAATATACAATAACCAATTAATTCACGAAAACTTTAATACAAAATAAATAATACTTTAAAAAATTCAATCACATAATGAGGAACAAATAAATTCGTAGTCTTGATTAATTAAATAAAAATAATTACATAATAAATAATTAAATTAATAATTTATGGTGGTCATACAT
The DNA here is from genome assembly GCA_014607495.2 of Carposina sasakii. Classification (NCBI taxonomy): domain Eukaryota; kingdom Metazoa; phylum Arthropoda; class Insecta; order Lepidoptera; family Carposinidae; genus Carposina; species Carposina sasakii. Next base: position 1,308,339 of record CP053163.1, on the reverse strand, counting down.
AATATTACAAATTAAAATCTAACTCAAGGCGGTTACCTATTTCTAAGTTTACTTAGAATTAGGCGGTTTTACAAAATGCAGTTACGGCTATGGGAACTTCACATTCAGAAAAATTACAAAGCAATATATTAGTGCATTAAATTATATTTTAAAACTTATAGGGCGTTATTAGAAAACCGCTTCCAAAGTTAAAATCTCTTCAAACAAGTTTCAATGCTAGTTTCACAACCTGCCATAAGCTAAGTTCTGCAAGGCTCTTACGTAATTTGCAGTAGCAATGCAGAAGCAATGAGATCGCGACAATTGTGTGTGTGTGTGTGTGTGTGTGTGTGTGTGTGTGTGTGTGTGTGTGTGTGCGCGGGGGTATGTGCAGTGAAGTGTCAGATAGATTATCCGGAACTTAAAAGCAAGTGGTGAAACTGCCACTAAGACTAGTTTAAATATTTTGTGATAACACTTTAAAATATTCATCCTAACAAAGCCAGCAATGTATCAACCTCGATTGGCGATGGCCATCCATTGCTGCTCGTGCACACCGACAAGTTATATCGACCGCCAGTCTCACTTGATTCTTGCTTTTACATATTTTCGACTATTTATTTCATGCAATCAGCACTGCCGACTAGCATACTTGAGTACTTAAAGTACGTCAACAGCCATATCTCACTACAATTCATATTCCTAATGGTAACATGATAGGCCCCGTATAGACATCGTCGAGAACTTGACAAACGTAATGGCGGCCCTACATTAGCGCCGTGAATTCACGGCACAAGTGGTACCCTCCTTCACGTTTACGAAGCTTTACGGCACTAATGTAGAACCGCTATAAAGGGATTTATTTAGTAGTCCGCCGTAAGCAATATCGCTAACTAGATTTCATCAAATTCAGCAGCATTGCGACAGCCAAAATTGTACAATATACGCCTTGAAATGTCAAATTGAGATTTTACAAGCAATCAGCGAATATTGTACTTACAATTTTCTATTTAGGTATCTGTTTTGCTATTTAGGTAAGAAAGGGGGGGGGGAACGAGTCTTTTAGCTAACACGTCTCTACGAGTATCCATAGACTAGTCTAGCATGTTTGCGCAAAACATAAAACTATACTTAAATAAATAAACATAATTACCTTGGCAGAGTATACAAAACAATTACATTGTTGAAAATAGAAGAAATAAGCATGCCTTTGTACATTTCCTACTGAATATCGGTAATGTGTAAGTTTTCTGTATTTACAACATACATACATACATATAATCACGCCTTTATCCCTTACGGGGTAGGCAGAGCACCAAGTGCCGATAGAACCACATGGTGCCACTTTTGATCAATTTTGAGGGTATAGTTGAGATGTACAAGACCAACAAAAAGGAAATAGAATCCGTTTCATACGACAACTCCCACGACTGATTTCGGAACTACCATTTTTGTGTGCATTTACACAAATAATGTAGCTACCATGGAGAAGAAATAAAAGAGGAGCAGCGGCTAAGTATATAAAAATAGTGTGCCGCTGAGCGGGGGTGAAGTATGGGACGAGGGGAGCATCCTAACACTGTAGCCCTGCCAATTTACATAGAAGCGTGGCCTCACGATTGCCACACGACTCACTTCAAAGTCCCACCTCCTCTTTAAACATTCTCCATGGTAGTTACACACAGAACAACTAGCGCCAATATTCAAAGGAACTATTCGGTGTGAAACGCACTTCAATAATACTTTGCAAATACGTCGGAAATCAACATTAAATCTAGATTGTTTATGCCCTAGCTAAGCGTCAAAGACACAGATCTAATTGTCTATAGTAATAAATGTCTATGGTAATTGGAAATGTTTGAATAGAAATAAAAGTTAAATAGCTATAGCTAATGAAATAGATGAGATAACAAAGAATACTTTAAAAGCTACCTCCATACCCGTAATAGGAATTAAATTTATTTCCCTCATAGAGGCATAATTCAATTATATTAATAATCGCGGGAAAAATCAAAATGGCGGAAAAAACAAGATGGCGACCATTTTACACGAAATGAAATTTCAAGTAAGGGTCCGTTCATATCTGACGGAAAATGCGTCGCGTATTATCGGTCCCGTAAACGCCAGAACAGACAAAATGTATAGAAAAACACTCAACCGATGATACGTTAGTGCGTCGAGCGTACGTTTGCCTGTACCTGGAGATACGCTCGACGCATCTTCCATCAGATATGAACCGAACCTATAGTGGCTTTCTTCATGTCTCATCAGATATGAACCGAACCTATAGTGGCTTTTTTCATGTCTCGAGTACTAAAATAACTGGAATCAGCCTCTCTTGAATACTTTCATTTATTTCAAGCTATTATTGCAAAATGCTGTTATTATTGTAAGTATTCAATAATTTTATAGAACCAGACAGAGCAAATGCAATAGCTAATAAACATTATAAGTTATTAATAAAGAAATGAAAAAATCTTTCACCCGAGTGAGATTTGAACTCACGACCTCTCGCAAACCGTGCTTTCGCTCTAACCAACTGAGCTATCAAATTAACTCGGATGACGAATTTTACCATCTCTTTTTACATTATATTTTTGTCAACGTTTTCATCCCGATAGCTATACACTAGCTTAATCTCGGTAAACAAAGCTGAATCCCTCAGCACAATGTTTTAATGATGAAACGATCAACCATATCCTAACAGATTATATTATGGCTAATAAACAAATAAACAGTTTTAGGCCTTGATACAATCTTTGTTTCTATAGTTATAGGTATTTGTACTTTTCGCAAGTAAATATTCAGTAAATGCTGGTATACTCAAAAAACATTACCACTGCATGCTTCATCTGATCCTATTAATATTATTTGCATATAAAATACAAACCAATACTATCTATGTACTTAGAGGTTATGGGTCGGCGCATTTTCGCCTTTTCCGTCGCCCTATCCTTTTCTATCGTACAGAACAGTCATTCGCTAAAGCGAGAAAGATATAATGCTATCACTCTGTAGATTCCGCGCGTACTGTACCTGCTGTCTATCTCGCTCTGGCAAATGACAGTTGTAAACGAGAGAAAAGGATCATCCTACGACGGAAAAAGGTTTGGTCGAACCCTATATCGCTAGACTGAAGTGGCAGTATATTGTTTATACACAATTTGATCTAATGAATTACTTAGTTAAATGCTATATAACTATATTACTCTGTTCTAGATCGACGGCGATTTGATAACCTAGTTATTTAGAATCACCCATACATAACCTAAAAATATTTGTCTACTTATACATGTATTTAACTTATGTGTGGTATTACTTGAATCCTAGGTTTATATTTCGGCAAGTTGCCTTAGGAAAATTGTTTCAGCTTCAGCAATCACAATTTCCATACTAGGGGAGTTATTCAGAAACAATATTGTACCAGAAAATTTAAAATTTAAATTAAAGGCTCGAGCACACCGGATGCGTATGCGTACACGTAACCGTAGACGTACACGTACCTCTGAGTTGTAATGTATAGAACTGTATAGGCACGGGCAGACCGGATGCGTATGCGTAGACGTAAGCATAGACGTTAAGCGGTGACAGTTCTATACATTACAACTCAGAGGTACGTGTACGTCTACGCTTACGTGCACGCATACGCATCCGGTGTGCTCGAGGCTTTCACGAAAGAAATAGGCTAAATTTTAAATTACTTATTAAGTTTCTCAGATGTCCAGTCACATATAAACTGGTCATACAAATCGTGAACGAAGCCAGGGGACTTAGACAAAGTAACATTAAATCTCGATCGATAGAGATTCGTCATCGAAACGTTTGCTTCAATAGGAAGCCTTCGTAATCGCACGTTCGTCTAATCACGTGACAAAGTTAAACCGCTAGAAATTGATGGTATTACGACAACAAACCTCTATAGTTTCTAACTGTCTCTCGTAAATTTTGCTTGCGAGACGATAGCGTTACGGCACGTAAAAAGGTTCACGCTTACCCTACCGTTACATTTGTCTAACCACTGGAGGGCAATCGCGCAAAATGACAACGTTAACGAAACGTTTTAAGTTTTGATTTTGGTTCCATTTGACAACGTTCCAGACGTTTCCAACGTTGTCAAATGGAACCAAAGTCAAAACCTAAAGCGTTCAGTTAACGTTGTCATTTTGCGCGATTGCCCTCCTAGTCTATCAGCTACACAAAATGTGGGACTCTCACAACCAAACCTGTCTACTTCAAATTCTTAATAATCTCCTGTGTGAACTCGCTGCATTTGCTTTTACCCCCCAAATCTCCTGTCAAAACCCTCCCCTCTTTAAGCACGGCGAAGCAAGCGCTTTCTATCTTGTCTGCGTGATCCTTCATATTCAAATATCGAAGCATCATAACAGCGGATAGAAGCAACGCCGTCGGATTCGCCTTGTCTTGCCCCGCGATCGCCGGCGCTGTTCCGTGCACCTAAAATCGAGAATAGACAATTTAAATTCACGTTTTATTTAGTCTATGGTTAGTTTGACAGACTTTGACATATCGCACCTTTGGTAGAACATTGGCACAATTGTCAAAAATTGCAAAAAACAATCGTGTCCTTGATCTATCAATGTTGAGATATTGAAACACATGCACGTTTTCGATATTATGGCGTGTATGGTTCCGTCATCAAAAAATTGCCAACTCAAGTGCGTTTCACCAAATAGTCCCTGGCGCTGATTACTATGTGCATGACTACATTATCTTCATCACTGTATGCAAAAAATGTTAGTTCGGAAATAAGGCACAGGAGTTATTCAATGAAACAAATGAGACTCTAAAACGTGATCGATTCTGACCTCGACAACTTTATTGCACCTTGATTGGATCAAACAATTTAACTTTTTTCACGAGACTTTTGATGTGGGAACCAATAAGTTTAATGGTTTTTATGACGACACAAAACAAAGTTTAGTACGTTATGTTTCATGTTTATAAATCTTAATGCAGTATTAAATTACATGTCCACTGTGTGAACTGTAAATTAAAAGCTACCTTTAATAACATTAGAACAAAATTTAAATAAGAAATATAAACAGCAGTTTTTTTTCTGAAGGTCCCTACAATGATAATCAAATAGCACATTTCTGGTGGAATTGCAGCCTTACAGTGTACCTATCCTGTCGAAATCCTAGTGTAATTAATTTAGTAAAAAAAACATCAAATTTCACATCACATTAGAAATTCCAGCAATCGCACATTATGTTAGCTTAGTAAAGGGACAAAACAATTAAGTCACAAAAACATATTTTAGTAACCGTAAACCACTGAGGCAAGAAACACAGGGGAGGTGATCAAAACGTGTACAAACAAAATGGCGCCCAGGAATATAATAAAATTAAAAAATTAATCACACTAAACACTTCTGGCAACCCCATTTCGGGAACACAGTGTGTATACAGGGTGATTTTTGGTCGTCAACGTTCCCGAAAACTACGGAATCTCCTTATCATCACAATCATTTTTCTCCATGGAAGCATACCTGGGAAGTGTCTGGTTTCCAAAATATTAGGGTCCAAAGTTGAGTAAATAGACTGCGTTTTTCTGCATAAATGCACATAGACGCGCGTAGCAGGATTTTTTCACGAAAAATAATTAATATCTGTCTATAAAAAAACTAACATAAACATTAGACACTATAAATTTCGCACGATCAAGGAATTTAAAAAAAAAATTCAAAAAAAAATTTTTTTCCCAGCATTTTTTTTTGGCATAAACTTTCTTTATTTCATGTATAGAATACGTATCCTTCGTTAAAGGTGGCCACAAAAAAACATCCTGTATGTTCGTATGTATGTATATTTATCAATATTCTTGTTTGTCTACGATTTTAACAACGAAATAATAAGTATCAAGGATTTTTTAATTCGTTTCGAGTAACAAGAGCAGCAGTTCCAACCTTAATGATAACATTTTTTGGAAAACATTAAGGCGTGTCAAAATAATTTAATATTTTATGACAACAGTCAATTTCCATACAAAGTCATGTCAATTGTATCAAGTAAAAAACCGGCCAAGTACGAGTCGGACTCGCGCACCGAGGGTTCCGTACAAACCTGCAAGGTTTACAAAGTTCGTTCATTACGACAATCGAGTCTACGCGTTCATGAGGAAAAAAGTAATAAGTTTATATTTATTAAAAAATATATATTTTGTAATGTAACTAAAAATTTAAGGTTTTCGGAATTTTTCCTTTATGTGTGCTATAAAACGTTGCTTCATGCCAAATTTCAAGATTCTAGGTCGACTGGAAGTACCCTTTAGGTTTTGATTCCCTTGCGAGTACTTGCGAGTTTCAAAATATGCAGCTTAAATTGCTGTTTCTTTTGATTGCGTTGACATAGAAGTTTGATTTTGCTACAGCTTAAAGGTATTATAGACCTGAGTATTTGGTATGAATTTCAATTTAATACCTCTACGCGTTTATGAGGAAATGGGTAGTAAGTTTAAAATTATTTAAAAAAAAAATATTATGTGATGTAACTAAAAATTTATGGTTTTCGTAATTTTTCCTTTATCTATGCTATAAGACGTTGCTTCGTACCAAATTTCAAGATTCTGAGTTCACGGGAAGCACCCTGTAGGTTTTGATTCCCTTGCAAGTGTCGAAAATTTGCGGCATAAACGGCTGTATCTTTTGATTGCGTTGGCTTAGAAGTTTGATTTTTTCACAGCTTCAAGGGACAGTAGACCTGAGTAATTGATATAAATTTCAGCTTCATACCTCCACGCGTTCCTGAGAAAAAGGGTCTTGACAGACGGACGGACGGACAGACGGACAACAAAGTGATCCTATAAGGGTTCCGTTTTTTCCTTTTGAGGTACGGAACCCTAAAAATAAAACAGATTTAAGTTATATTATAACAGTTGGAGCGCAACCCTTAGTGGAATTAATATTTATGAATGACATACTAATGACACCATGTCAATCTGAGTCATAATAACAATACATGCAAAAATGACATGTTAGTGTGTGTGTGTGTGTGTGTGTGTGTGTGTGTGTGTGTGTGATTTTTTTAGCTCACCCAAAATGGCCGACACCCATTAGTACACACATAGTACTTTTAAATAAGACTTACTTTTGGTTAATAATTTTTTTCACTAGATTTTGAAGCCACATAAATTGTTTTTTTTTAAAGATGTGTTGAAAATAAAATTTAAAGCTATATCAAAACAGGTCAATTATAATAAATTAAAACAAAATAAACACTATAAATCACGTTCTTCAAAGATAAATGTCTTTTTCTGCACCTCTGACATTAGCAATTTAACAAAGTTCTTTTAATAAATTCTATCTTTTGTAAAATTGTCTTTCCTAGACAAGGCAGTAAGTATTTACAGCTACTACAAAAGTAGCTCAGTACTACTACTACAAAATAATCAAAATCTACGAATTAACCACGTATTTACTAAACTTTACGATTTTCTAAATTCCCTATCAAAACTTAACAATAATACAAGATTTCCATGCTAGCTTTAAGTAATAAAAAATACAATCAAATCGAGAACCCCTCCTTTGAAATCTAAAAAGCAATACTTACAGACTCGAAGAGCGCGCCGTTTTTGCCGATGTTTCCCGAAGGCGTTAGACCCAGCCCGCCCACGAGACCAGAACACATGTCCGACATGATGTCACCGTACAAGTTGGGCATCACCTGGGGATTACATATTTTTTTAATAATAAATACTAAGCGAAACAAGCCAACAAGCGCAGAGGCGCCTGTAGAATGAACTTGGTGAGAGGAAGTTATCTCACATTTCAATGTTGAATTGACAGAGCTATGTAAAAACTATATAGAGTAAGTGATTTTGGGCAATGCGACCGCAATTATGCGGGACGAGCGCTCGGCGCCCTCTTGCGTCCCGCATCTCGCCCCGCGCACTCACACACCCCATTAAAAAACCTATTGCTAAAATGTGAAACACAAAATTTCATATTAATTTTTCAAGATTGTATAATATTCATTCCTGCGAATTTTTCCATAGTATCCAGAAAAATAAACATGCCATCTCGAGTCTCTGGGAATAGATTCCTTATTCCTACTGGTAGGCTATTTTCATAACATTTCGCAAAAAATAGACTGACGATATGTAGGTACATACAGATTATAAAAAAAACTCAAATTTAATAAAACTGTACATTAGTATAGTTGTATACTGTAGATAGATGATGCACATACCAGCACATCGAACTTGGACGGGTCCTGCACCATATTCAGGCACACGGTGTCGAGGTAGCGCTCCTCGAACTTGATGCTCGGGTACTTAGTGGCCAGGTCGCGGCAGCAGCGCAGGAACAGACCATCCGACATGCGCCTGCGAAACACACCATTATCAGACCATCTTTTATATACTCGTATCTATACAGGGTGTAACAAAAAGGGTATGTTAAGCGAAAGGCTACGTAAATAGCCCACTGCAGAGAACCTATCCACAAAATTTGAGACTCGAAATCACATGTACCCAGAACTGCATGATCATAAAGGAGATACCGCACGCTAAGGGGTGTAATATCGCTGCTTTTCCGGCCCAGATACCTCAATCTAGCAACCAGTATCAGATCATGCCTCGGAAAGCACGTAAAACCGTTGGTCCTGCGCCTGATCTCTCTCCGGTCGTATCGGCTTTCCGTCCCATCGGACTATGAGAGTGAGGGAATAGAGAGTGCATCTGTGTTTGCGCACACACTTGTGCACTATAATATCTCCTGCGTACCTGGCCAATATCCGTAGAGATTGGTCGCTTTGACCGAAATACGGTCGGAGATCATCATCAATCATTCATGGTGTAAGTGATATTACAGTGGTTCTGTTTCTGTTCGCAACTTCAATAGAAATGAGCGGCCTGCCATAGGATGTTCTAATAAAACTAACCTAACCTAACCTAACCGTCATATTCTTGTAAAAATTATTTATAGTTTTCAAAAATGAAAATTACTTTATTAAAAACCTCGTATTGTCAAGTCTTCAAAAACCTCAAGTAAAATGTTCTCATTGATAACAAAGCAAATAATCATTACTACAGTAAATAGCCTAGTTTATTGCACTATCCGTAACACGGGTCGACACTCATTAACCAATACCCTTGAGACGTAACCGTGATCTAGATAGTTCTAGACCGGTCTACTCTGCGTCTCAATCAGGGCATGTTATATGAGAGCTAGTGGCTATGTAACTGGAACACTGTTTCATTGATTTTATGTAGTTCCCCGATTATCCGTTTGGCGTCATTGAAGCATATTATTAGTTACGAGTAGTCACGGCTTCGTTTGCATTTAGGTGATAAGTTATGCAATCGATTTTAATTTGATCATTTACATATGTAGACTAGTATTTTGACTAATTTTACACTCGTCTTTGAAGATTTTTTCCCGACGTTTCCATTCATCATCGTTATCATAAATTCAGAAATCATCAGTACAAAAAACAATGGCTGTATGGATGCTGTATTCCTCATGCTCTTTCTTCGGGATAAACCAAACAAAAAAAACAAATTTCATTTTTTTTTTGTTTAGTTTATCCCGAAGGAAAGGCAAGGGGAACTAAGCCCATACAGCCATTGTCTTTAGTAAATGATTTTTGAATTTATGATGGATGATAATGATGATGATGAATGGAAACGTCGGGAAAATCCTCAAGAATGGATGTAAAATTAGTCGAAATCAAAATTAATCGCAGAAACAACTAACATGAGCCCATAAAGAGATGGTATTCAGACTAAAGTTTTACTTGGCTTACCTGCGTATAAAACCATGCATACGCACTAGATTCACATCACAAGCAAACAAAATATAACTTATCTACCAGAAAACATCACTTTACGGACACATGCAAGCCATTTACAAATTAATTTTGATTTTCACAAGAAAATTACACCCGCACCCTTCCAGCTTTTCCCGCCGAATCAAAAAAAAAAAAAAAACAAATTTCATCTGTCATATTGTGTCGTGTCATTTTTTTTTTTTTTTTTTTTTAGTTTATCCCGAAGGAAAGGCAAGGGGAACTAAGCCCATACAGCCTAATCATTGTTTAGTAAAATGTATTCTGAATTTATGATGGATGACAATGATGATGAGTGGAAACGTCGGGAAAATCCTCAAGAACAAGTGTAAAGTTAGTCAAAATGGAAAACTATTGCAGAAACAACTTACATGCGCCCATGAAGAAATCGTAATCCGGCTAAAGTTTTACTCGGCTTACCTGCATATAAAACCATGCACACGCACTAGATTCACATCACAAGTAAACAAAATATGACTTATCTACCAGAAAACATCACTTTACGGACACATGTAAGCCATTTACAAACAATTTTTGATTTTCACAAGAAAATTACACCTGCACCCTTCCAGCTTTTCCCGCCGAATCCATATTGTGTCGTGTCATCTGTACGTCACAGAACAATAAATTCCCAGAACCCGTGATCACGCACACTTTTGAAGCAACTTTTTAGTATGTAAAATTTTTACAACCTATTTACTGTATCTAAAAAACTGATAATATTTATCGATTTGGCAACAATCGGCGGGTAAGAAGAGCGGACGATGCGGGATTTTTGACTCGTTTTTGCTTCACTACCCAGAATACATCTGTCATTGATGACTCCTTCTGGGGACTTTTATTCTATGGTGTTTATCAAACTTATACCTCCACGCGTGAAATGGTAAATTTTTATTGTATTTAATTCATATTTATTCCAGCCCAGTGGAAATTATGTGAAACCCTATAGACTATGTTCATCCGGGTCCAATAAGGATTCTAATGGTGAAAGAATTTTTGAAATCGGTCCAGTAGTTTCGGAGCCTATTCGCTGCAAAAAAACAAACATACAAACAAATAATCAAAGTTTACCTCTTTATAACATTAGTATAGATAATATAGGTACTATCCCATTTTAGACGAGATAAATTGTCTCATACAACATAAAATCAAGCCTCTTTCCCGGAGGTCCACCGATTATCCGATTTGGTAGGTGAAATTCCGGCAAGGTAACATACCTACCCTAAATGAAACGTGAATCTCATGTAGCCATCATGGTGTCCCACTGCTGGGCAAAGGTCTCCACCTTTTGAGTCGACATGTCTCGGATTTTTGGCTAACTCTGTCTACCAGAAACTTATCAGAGTCGTCCCGCCATCTCCATTTTGCCTGCCTCCACACCAGAATCCGTCCTGCCTTCTAGAAAACACTCACATAATATTGGCCTTGTGTACCGCAGTGACTTTTTTCCTGTTGTTCTCTCTGGCGAACTGGAAAGCGAATTCGGCGACCCTTTTGCTGGCGTCCTCGGTGATCAGCTTGATGCTCTGAACCACTCCGTCGACAATTTCGTGCTCGATGCCAGAGTATTCTCCCTCCGTGTTCTCTCTTATGGTTACTACGTCCACGTTGTCGTACAGGGTTTTGATTCTGTAATGGAATTTCGCGATGATCAGTTAAGGTTATTTATTTGGCAAATATGGCATGATATAATAAAATTATCATATTATTATAATTTGTGTGTGTGGAGATGGTAATCTATGCTGTGATTATCTAATGTACATAAGTATTTTTTTTATAATCATTGTACCCATGACACTAGACCTAAGGGATCTCAGAGTAGTATAAAGAAACCACAAAATTGTAAGGTAATGTACAAAGACTCTACAGATTAGAGAAATCTCTAACAGATTTTTAAAAGTTATTTTCGAAAAAAAATCCTCTCAAACCTCAATCTGTTTAAAAGACAACACCTATTTACAGTTTAATGGTTAATTAGCCTGTTTGGTTCAAAATAGCACATTGCTAATGAGCTGATAACCTTTTATATAATGCACAACCAAGGGCAAAAGTTAAACGAATTTTCCAATAATAGCATAGTAATATGATGTATGCAGAAATTATGATGGCGATGGACTGACCACCTGTCACTACTAACCGAACTTGTACATCTCACTCAACTATACCCTCAAAGTTGGTCAGAAGTAGCACCATGTGGTTCTATCGGCCCTTGGTGCTCTGCCTACCCCGTAAGGGATAAAGGCGTGATTATATGTATGTAAGAATTTACGATCTTAGAACATAGCAATGAACCAACTACATCTACCAACCTATAAAGATTTCAGTATGTTATTATAAATATAATTAAAATAAACCCAAAAAGCGGGCGTGGCTTGCATCACGTAACTACAAGAAAAAGTGCATTACGCATGTGACAAGATAAATACAAACTAATTCAGAAGGTCAAAGACACCGGTTTTTTTCAGATAAGAATTTCTGTTATACCTAACTAAATGCGTGTTTTGCGAATTATCGAGATCCCTACAGTGTCTGTGTTAACACGAAGGAATTATTTATGCATATGTATATTTTGTTGAAATGTAATAGTTTTAGCTTCAATTATAATAGTGTGTGTTCTCAGTGAAACGTGTTCAAGGGCACAGATGAAATTTGTGTTCTTTTTATACAATTATGTTTTACTTGTACATCTGTGTCTGCTTGTTTCCAAATAAATAAATAAATAAAAATTCCAATTACATAATTCTACTTTTTCAAGATAACAATCACAGTATCATGTGCCCATTTATTTAATCGCAATAGATTTATATTTAAAGCAAATCTGAGTTGCATTATTTTGTATGATGTAGCCGGAGATAATTTAGCTTCCGCTTCTTTTCATTTAGGACTCCGTGTGACCCTAAATTTATTTATGACCATAGTAAACACTAAAATCATCATCAACTTATTGAACTACTAAATTGATTGATTTTTCTCTTTTCTAATCTTACTAGTGAGAAAAGAGTAAAAATAAAATATCAAACTTAATGAAAGTAGAAGTCAATCATAATCATAACTTTTACAGCAAGGTCAATCAACCTGCATCATCAGGTAGTGTGCCTAAAATGAGCCACCTTTGCCGCGCTTAATTACAGGGGTAATTCATTGGCCAAAATAGAAGACACTTGAGTGAACAAAGCAACATGAATTTGCCAGTGTAAAGGAAAAGCCATATCAGTGTCTCCTCGGATTATCTCCGTTGGCGTCTACGAGGCGTGTCTGAATCGTCACGTAGAGATAACGTTCGGGTGTTCCGGATAGTTAATATCCTATCTGCTAACCTTGATCTTGTTGAATAATGAGTAAGAGCACTCCAACGTACATGTGATTGATTTTTAGATAATTTTCATTGTATGTAGATGTAATAAAATGTTTGTAGTTTAACATGAAATAGGTATGTAGGAGCAATTAATTTGTCTGTTTCGTTTTAACATAAAGAGCTAGCTTTATTGATTCTTTCAACAATGGTAACAAAAGCAATATATAATGAGCTAGAATGGTCGATTCAGACCGTAACACATAAATTTAATCTTTGTCAGGCATATCCCTCTCCGTTCTTAGCATAAACTATGGCTCAATTTACACCGCCGCGGAATGGAAGCTTTTGTACATCGCATAGTGAACTTTATGTCAAGTGTATAACAAACAAACTTCGAGCCTAAAAAAAAGTCGCGCGTCTTCCGCGGAATCATCGCGCATTCTCGAGAACTCTCCGATGATTTGACGTAACGGAATTTGGTAATTGACGCTGATGATATAAAGTTC